>WOXC01008701.1:0-712404 GCA_011680675.1 Gymnobelideus leadbeateri
CCTTTGGTCAATCCCTAGGAGACAAGATGTTGTAATTCATTTCTGCCCCTCCCCAGGACAGCAGACACCAGAGGCCTATCTGTAGTTGTCAATTACCTATGAAATTCACAGATAGAAACCTCCAGAAACATAGAGCCAGTTCCCATGGCACAGGCAGCTCAAAAGGTACTTTCAGAGATTCATACTGAAACCACACCTGGGATTCAATTTCAGATTTTCCAGACCCAGAGAAAGGAATGAGAGATAAATGCAATGTTTGCTTAACTAAGCAGAGAAGGCCAAGGTTAGCCAGAGCTAGTTGCATCCATTGCCAGAGGCTTGAATATAGCTTTCAAAGCAATATCCTGTATTTTCATTACCTGAGGGATTAAAGGGTATACTGATACTGGAAATAATATTAATATACATTTATAGTGTTTTACAATTTACATCATACTTTATTTAGTGGAAATATAAGAATGTCCACAGGATTTGTGATCTCATTGCTATAGAGAATTCCTTCTACTAATGAAAGCCGGCACTTTCTTTGAAACTTGTAGCTTTAGAGAATTGCTTAAAGTATGAAAAGTTAAGTGACTTTTCCAGGGTCACCTAGTTAGTATATCTTAGAGATAGGTCCTGAACTGGCTTCAAGGCTATCTCTTCATTCTTCTCTCTCTGTAGTTATAATGCTATCACATTACATAATACACATACACACATATCATTGTATATTATATATACATTATATATATCATAAATATATACATATACACATGGCATAGTGGATAAAACACTGCATTTGGAGTTGGGAAGACTGGAGTTCAAATTCTGTCTCAGATACTTACCAGATCTGTCAGCCTTAGTTTATTCATCTATAAATTGGCAATAATAATAACATACCTCACAGGGATTTTTGTAAGGATCATGTAAGGAGATGATGTATATATATGTATATATTATATACACACATACATACACACATATCACACACACGTATGTCTTTGTAAACCACAAAGCAAGACCTAGATAAATGTCATTATCATATGATTGCCTTAATTGCTTTTCAAAGCAATCTTATTAAGTAGGTAACACAAGAATTGTTATGGCCATTTGACAAATAGGAAATTTAATGTTAGAAGTTGGATTTTAACCTAGATCTTCTTGACTCTAACCCTAACACTGTGCCATGCAAATGATAAAAAACCAGAGATGACTTGTTGGTAACTGATTAGCTTAGTTATTTTGGCTCTATGAGATTTCTCATGATGGAAAATGCTATCCACATCCAGAGAGAGAACTGTGGAGTCTGAATGCATATCAAAGCATAATATTTTCACTGTTTTTTGTGCTGTTTTTGTTCTGTTTCTCCTCTTACAACATGACTAATGTGGAAATATCTTTTACATGATTGCACATGTATAACCTATATCAGATTGCCTGCCATCTTGGGGAGGGGAGGAGAAAAAATTTGGAAATCAAAATCTTATAAAAAAATGAGTATTGAAAACTATCTTTACATGTAATTGGAAAAAATAAAATACTATTTATCAAAAGTAAAGAATGAGATTTCTAAAATTACAGCTGCTCCCCAGATTGAATGGGCTACCTTATGTGAAGGAATGGGTGCTTTGTTGCTGAAAATATTCACATCTAGGCTGGATGACCACCTGTCCTTGTTACAGAAGGACTGTGGATGGGATGTGGGGGGGATTGTAGGAACTAACCTCTAAGGGTTCTCCTAACTCAAAGATTTAATGATTCTGCTTTTCTTAGTGAGTTATAAATACAAGTTTATACTAGTCAATTAAAATTGAAGGAGCAATCATATAATTGGCATGAGCTCCATCCATGAGGACTGGGCTTTTCATTTTGTTCAGTCTTTGTCCATATTTTCCATTAAATTCTTTTTAATTGATATACACAGCCTCCTGAAGGAAGGCTTTCCTTTTTCTTTTAGTAGGTAGGTAGATGGGTGCAAAAGAGGTGGTGAAAATTATGATGCAAGAAGAATTATACATTTCACATATAACCTGTGTGACCCTGGAAAAGTCACTCAAATTCCAGATACTTCTCTAATATATACTACAAATTGCAGAGTGGGTCCCAAGGAACATTGGTGGAGGCAGTTCCCTCATGGGGCTTTCTTGTATGAATGAAATCATAGATCTAGTCTACAATACCCCCAGTCTACCTTGAGGATTATATATCTTTTGTTTCTTATTCTCATTCTGTATTTGTCCTCTACCTTCTCTAGTCTTATGTATCAATGATGATCTCTCTTATGCTGTATCTCATATTCAAGTCATAGATTCAAAGATTGCTAGAGCTGGAAGGTACCTTACAATCCATCAGTCCAAATTTAATAGTGTTTTCTTTTTCCTTGTCCTCATTGTCCTTGACCTCTCTACAGCTTTTGACACTATGGACCTGACCTTCAGGCCAATTTCTCCGAATATGGCTTCAAAGAAACCATAACCTCCAGGTTCTTCTCCTATTTCCCTAATCACCTTTTCTTTTTCTCCATTATTGGCTCCGTCTCCTCTTTCTAATCCATTAATGGGGTATTTCCTTAGAATATATCTTTGATCCTCTTTTTTCCTTTCTTTGGACTCACTCCCTTAGTAGTCTCATTCATTCTCATATTTTCTCTATTCTCTCTCTATAGAGTTGACTCAAAAAATCTGTATCTCAAATTTTGACTTTTCTTTGGAGTTCTAGACCCATAATCCCAAGTACCTGTGGGATATCTCCACCTGGTTATCTTCAGAGTACTTCATACTCAACATGCCTTAAACGGAACTCATCTTTTCCTCTAAACTTGTCCCTCTTGTTAGCTTTACAGTTTCCATCTGTGGTATTACCATTTACTCAGTATTCCATGTGCACGTGTCTTGTGGGCTCATATTTGACACCACTGGATACGGCACTGGCTTTAGAGTCAGAAAGGACTGGATTCAAGTTCTACCTTTGGACTTAAAGTAAAATGACCAATACAAGACTTAAAGTCTGAGAAAGTTATATAAAGTTGCCTAAGGCACTGAAAAGTGCCTTAGGTGACTTTCCTGGGTTAATAAGTCAATATACATTAGCAGTAGGAATTGAATGAGCTTCAAGGTGGGATCTCTCTCTCTCCTTCTCTCTCCCTCTCTCTTTTTCTCTCTGTGATAATCAAAACATTATATTTCTGGTGTTATGAATATTGTTTGATATCATATTTATAATTATACTAATCCAATATGGAGTCACTTAGGCTAAGTGGTTCTAATGCCCATAGAAGTGTATAGACAATGGGGTGGCTAGGTGGTGCAGTGAATAGAGCACCAGCTCTGGAGTCAGGAGGACCTGAGTTCAAATCCAGCCTCAGACATTTGATACACTTACTAGCTATGTGACTTTGGGCAAGTCACTTAACCCCAATTGCCCTCCAAAAATCAAAGAAAAAAAGTGTATAGGCAAAACAGATTATACTTTTCCACTGTTAACTCTGTGTCAGAAGGATAAGACTTACAACTTTTTGATTGGATGAATTCTCGACCTGCTGCAGGGGCCTTCTCCTCCTCCTCCTCCTCCTCCTCCTTCTCCTCCTCCTTCTTCTCCACTTCCTCCTCCTGCTGTCTTAGCTAACATTAGATTCTCCCACCAGTTTGTGGTCCTAATAAAGAAACTCCTCTTACATGACCTTTACCTAAGCTTGGTATCAGTGTGGGACCTGGAGAACTTTTCCACCACATCTAGGTCTGATTGGGAATGCCTCCTTCTATATCTAGTTCTGATTACCTGTTATTAACCAAACCTGTTTTTAGGCTATATAAGTTTGTGACCTGAACCCGAACTTTGAGTGTGTTTCCCAACTTATCTCTCTTACCTTCTGGTTAGGATGAGTTTCTTGCATGTGAGGACAAACCTCTGCTTATATTGTCATAGTATGTGTGTATGTGTTTTGTTTGCCTGTTCACTGCATTGCTTACCAATAAAGTTCATGATTGTGTCATTTCCCTGAGTATCAATTTTCTAGAAATCCTGAACCCAGGTGTTTGCTTTAACTCAAGCTAGAGCCAAGTAAAGCACTCTCCTTTATGTAATATCTGTCTATCTTCTGTCCATCTGTCTATTTGTATATCTGTCTATCTATCTATCTATCTATCTATCTATCTATCTATCTTCTTATTCATCATCATCTATACATTTGTTACATAGTGAGTTAGGAAAGCTTGAGTTCAAACATCACTTCAGACACTTATTAGCCATGTGACTCTGACCATGATATGTCATTTGCCTGAGCCTTAGTTTCCTTCTCTACAAAATGAAGGGTTTGGATGTGATTGGTCTCTGAGGTTCCTTCCATTCCTTAATCTTGGATCCCATCATCCATCCTTCTTCCTGCTGCCAGAATCATCTCTTTATTTCCATGTTGTTTCTACCATTAGTATGTAAGTTCCTTAAGGATAAGGATTATTTTTGTGTTTTTGCCTTTCTTTGTATCTTGAGTATTTAGCACAGTGCCTGGCTTACAGTAAATACTTAATAAATGCTTATTGATTGAGGGAATGAGTGTGCATACATCTAATAACACTCATCTGCTAAAAAATATATCGACTCCCTCTCACTTTCCAAGTTAAGTTCAAACTCCTTTGTCTAACATTCAAAGCCTTCCTTCCACCCTGGTACCATTCTTCCTTTCCAGTCTTGTGTCATATTACTTCTTTTTCTTGTGTCATATTGCTTCTTTTTCTGCACTCCGTGCTCCAGACAAACTGAAAAACTTTTGTGCTTTTTTTGTTCTCTCTGGTCTCTCTGCCTTCTTCACCTATTGAAAGGCTATCCATCTTTTAAAACTCAACTCAAATCACCTCCTGAAGGAAGTCTTCCCTGATTGCTTTGGTTAGTAATGAGCTACCCTTTCAGACCTCACATGACACTATTTTTTATAATACTTGGATGGCATGGATAGAGGGCCTAAGATCTGGATTAAAGTATGCCCTCTGATACTTACTGGCTAAGTGACCTTGGACAAGTCACTTAACTTCTCAGTGATCTAGGTAACTCTCTAAAAACTATATGTTTCAGAGAAATTGACAGCATGCATTGGTCAAGGGAGCTTCCTCATCTATGAATTCCTTTATTATTCTTTGATGCATTTTTCATATAAGGTTATGTATTATGATAATTTTGTTGATTTGTTACCCTTCTACTAGTTTATAAGCTACGTAAGTTTAAGAGACTTGTTTTGGCCATTTTGGGGGGGAGGGGAGCTCACTATGTGTGGCATATAGTGGTGCTTAATAAATGCTTTTTGTTGATGAAGACACTCTCCAATTCTATTCACACAAAAATGGATCAAAAATAAATATTGTCCAAATTACGGTACTCAAAGGAACAGGCAGCTTGTCGAATTAGTCTATTAGTATGTTTATCTTGGACAAGAGTGAGAGGTGACTAATGAGTTGGGTCTGGAAGTGAGTAGGAGGAGTTCAGATTGGATGGTATTGCTAAGTGCTTTCAGTAATCCCCAAATCCTTAGCACTGTGAAAGCCTATCTCCTTTACACAAGTATTCCAAATCATGTACTATAAATAATCATGGTTTTAAATACTGAACAAAATGATAAAGCCGGCAATGTGTTCAGTCCCCTAGAGGCTCTCCCTGACCTCCTGCAGCTTAACCAGTCATTCTAAAGCTTCAGTAGCTTGAATGCTAACGACTCTGCATCTCCAGCAAACAGAGATGTGGGCCTGTGGCTGAGGAGAGAGGTACAGGCCATGGAGAATGAATTTTTCTGCAAAGCTGTACACAGGAAGGAGTCTTCCAACTTGGTTATACTTAGGAAAGAAAAAACTTCACTGAATCATGCTCAAGAGAAAAACCAAAAAATCAAATTAAAGTGAGGTGGGGGAGATGAGAAGCTTATATAAGTACATTCCTGTCATTGGAAAAAGCAAACCAAAGCATGTATTTTCCTGGTGTTGGATCATAAGTAGCACCTTCTCCATGTGCATTAAGATTTCAATTCCCTTAAACCCTCAAGAAACCAATTATTATGGGTAACTGGATTTTCTGGATAGCAGAGGGTTTGCCAGAACTCAAACATTTATTTTGATTATTTTGGATGGAAATCTTCCCAGAATCTATGATATATGCCCCTGCTTCCCTCCACAAAAGATACTTCATGCAATTTCTTTTATGACTCAGGATCATCATCATGAAAATCAAGAAGTGTGTTGCACTGTAATCTAATGATGTCCTCAGGGCATCCTGAGCATCGCACAACTATTTATCCCTACCCAGAATGATCTAGACATTGTTGTGCTTTGGGTTTGTTTGGGTTTGTACCAGTCTCCCTTGTCATCAAGCCATCAGCTGTCATTGCTCAGTACTGCCCATGTACCTTCCCATAGCAAACTGTTTCTCCCTTTTAATGTATTATTTGCTTAGAAACCAGAGAACTAAACCTGTAAGCATTTTGGGTTAAATGAGAGACAAGCTCTGAGTGAGAGATTGAAGGACTCTCCCCCAAATATGTATTAAATAAGTATGTGAACTTTTAGTGAGAGAGTGCAAGTAAGTGCTTAATAAATGTCTGTCATTCATTTGTGGTGGACTTTTATGCTACCTCTAGGTTTTAGCTGTGTTCTAGATAACTGAATTTGTTGAGCAGGTTAGTTCTGGATAAAGGAAGAAGGAAAGAAGGAGTTGATATGCCATTGGGCGAAAGCTAGAGGAGAGATTTCTTCTTTCTGGAATTTTTCTTATTCCTTAGATAACTATATGATATATATTTACACACACATATGTATTTATGGTGTTTTCAGTTGTTTTATTCTTCATGACTACGTGGTCTACTTCATAATCTCCTGAAGTCTATCCAAACTCATGTTCATTGCTTCCATGACATTGTCTCTCCATCCCCATCTTTCGTCATCTGCTTTTCCTTTTGCCTTTAATCTTTCCCACCATCAAAATCTTTTCCACTGAGTCCTGTCTTATTATTATGTGACCAAAGGTTGTAAGCTTCACTTTCAGTATTTGTCCTTCCAATGAATAGTCAGAGTTAATTTAAGCATTGACTGATTTGGTCTCCTTGTTGTTCAAGGTCTCAAAAATCTTCTCCAGCACCATCATTTGAAAGTGTTGATTCTGTGGTGCTTGACTTTCCTTATATTCCAGCTCTCACAGTCATACATCACAACTGGAAAAAACATAGCTTTGACTATACAGACCTTTGTCAGCAAGATGACGTTTCCATTTTTTAGTATGCTGTTCAGATTTGCCAAAAAGAGCAAGTGTCTTTCACTTTCATGACCACAGTCACCTTCTGCAATGATCTTTGAACCTGAGAATATAAAATCTGACATGCTTCCATTTCTTCTCTCTTTATTTGTCAGGAAGTAAGGGGATTAGATGCCATGGCCTTATTTTTTTAATGTTATGCTTTAAACCAGCTTTTACACTCCCTTCTTTCATCCTCATCCAAAGGCTTCTTAATTCTTCTTCACTTCCTTCCATCAGAGTGGTATTGTCTGCATATCTGAGATTATTGATATTTCTCCTGGCATCCTTAATTCTAGCTTTTGATTCACCCAGTCTAGCATTTTGTATGATGTACTATGCACATAAGTGAAATAAAGTGACATATTTCTTTCCCAACTTTGAACCAATCAGTTTTTCCATTTTTGGTTCTATTTTTTCTTGACCCACACACTTCCTTAGGAGTTAAGCAAGATAATTTGGTATTCTCATTTCTTTGAAGACTTGCCACAATTTGTTGTGATCCACACAGTTAAAGACTTTAGTATAGTAAGTAAAGCAGAAATAGATGACTTTCTGAAACTCCTTTGCTTTCTCTGTAATCTAGCAAGTGTTGGCAATTTGGTCTCTAGTTCCTTTGTCTTTTTGAAAACCCAGCTTGTACTTCTGGTCATTCTTGGTTCACATATTGCTGAAGTCTAGTCAAAATCTTAACCATTTTTTTGCCTTTTGGAGGGGGGATTTCAGAGCAAGTGACTCGCCCAAGGTCACACTGCTAGTAAGTGTTAAGTGTCTGAGGCTGAATTTGAACTCAGGTCCACCTGATTCCAGGGCTGGTGCTCTATTCATTGCACCACCTAGCTGCCCCAGCCTAGCCACAATCTTAAGCATAACCTTGTTGGCAAGTGAAATGAGCACAATTGTTCAATAACTAGAGCATTTTTTAGCACTGCCTTTCTTTAGGATTGGGACATAAACTGACTTTTTCCAATCCAGTGGCCACTATTGAGTTTTCCAAATTTACTGGCATAATGTGAGTGTTGCACATAAAATGGATGCAATGCTTTAACAGCATTATCATTTAAGATTTTAAACAGTTCAGCACTACTTCCATCACTTTCACTTAGCCTTATGGTTGGCAATGCTTCCTAAGGGCCACTTGACTTTACTCTCCAATATGGATGACTCGAGGTCAGTAACTATACCATCACGATTATCAGAGATGTTAAGATCTTTCTCCTATAGTCGCTTGGTATATTCTTGCCATCTATTCTTAATCTCTTCTGCTTCTGTGAAGTCCCTACTCTTTTTGCCTATTATCATACCCATCTTTGCATGAAATGTTGCGTTTATATCTCTAATTTCCTTGAAAAGATCTCTTGTATTTCCCATTCTATTGTTTTCTTCTTTTTTGCATTAAGAAAATCTCATTTTCCATACTCTCTTTAGAATTTTGCATTCAGGTGAGTATATCTTTTCCTTTCTCTTTTCCCTTTTGCTTTCCTTCTTTCTTCACCTTTACAAATGTAAAGCCTTATCAGACAGCCATTGTGCTTTCTTGCTCTTCTTCTTTGGGATGATTTTTATTCCTGTCTTCTGCGCAATATTGTGGTCCTCTGTCCCTAGTTCTTTGTTTTTGGATATATGGATGCATATACTTATGTCCATCATAAATGTAAGCATGCATATATCTATAGACACATATATACACACATATATAGGTATACACTTGCATTTATGAATGCATATATCTATACATACACATATTAAGCCCTATGATGTGCTAGGCACTGTGCCTCGGTTTGGGATATATCACTGGGGAGGAAGCACGTACCTTTCTCATCACCTAGTAACAACTAGTTAGTTGTTAGCTAGTAACAACTGTTAACCAATTGATAACACAAGATAAACACAGATAAACACAAGAGCCCTAGGAGTGGCAGTACCACTCAGATCCCCAATCCTTCTTCCAGCCTGGTCTTCACAGCCATAATCCAGGAAAAAAAGGACCAGTTTTCCCCACCAACTGCCACTCACAGGGTAGGCAAGTCAATTTAGCTGAAACAGTAAGGCATCGATGGTATGAGGGAGAGGCAAGACTTATGTGTCAGACAGTTCAAACCATCACCACCACACTGACTGCCATCTCCCCTCAGATCCTGTTGGAGTCAGCCCAGGATCTTGAACTGAAAGGAAGAGACTTGGGAATAACAATCCTTTCAGCCCTGTCCCCCAAAGCCATCATATGAAGAAACAGCTCCTGTGGAGATACAGCCTGGCAGCTGCTCCTATATGTGGTACAGCAGCATCTACTCAAGACCCAGAAAAGGAAGTTCTTGCCGCCAAAGTCTTTGGCACTGTCAAATTGTTTGACATCAGAAACTGATATCATTTTATTAGTGGAAATCACATTACAGAAGGGGCATTACCATCTGCTTTGCTGCTGCACTCTATTGAGACCTTTTATCTATCTTGCTGCTGAAACTTTCCATACATGTTATCTCCCCCTTTAGGATGTAAGCCTGTCTGACTTTTTCTAGTTGTATTCCCAACACTTGTCATAGAGTTTGCGTGTAGTAAGCACTTAATAAATGCTTCATTCTTTCATTCAGATCCAATTAAATAAAATAACTCCTTTTCACAATGACCTTAAATTCTAGTGGTGGAGACAACTATATATATAAAACACACACATACGTATATATACATACACATGTATGTATGTATATATACATATATGTAGGTTTAAATATGTTTATAATATATACAGAATAAATACAAAGAGAATAGGCACAAATAAATACAAAGTAATTGAGAGGGGGGAAACTGACAGTTGAGGGGACCAACCATGACTTTATCTGTATCTATGCCTAGATATATATGGATATTAAAAAACATAGTTGATCTATCTAGTCCTAGATACATATAGACATTGCACAGGGACTTACTGAAGGCAATGTCTGTGCCTCTGTCATTGAGACCAGAGGACTGATTCTGGTTTTCTATTCTAGTAGGAATTTAAAATCAGGTATAAAGGTTATGGGCAGGGCTAGATGCCTAAAATCTAGTACTACATTGTGGGGTTATTATTATTCAGTCATGTCCAAATATTCGTGACTCCATTTGGAATTTTCTTGATGAAGATACTAGAGTGGTTTGTCATTTCCCTCATTTTATATCTCATTTTATAGATGAGAAAATTGAGGTCGACAGGGTTAAGTGAGTTGCCCAGGGTCACACAGCTAGTAAATGTCTGAGGCCAGATTTGAACTTGGATCTTCCTGGCACTCTATCCACTGTGCCACCTAGCTGCCCTAGACAAGTAAATGCTATCAGGCACTGAAGTAGGATAATCAGGAAGGTCTTTATGGAGGAGGTGGCATCGTGAATCAAAGAATCTGAGAGTTGGTAGGAATCTCATTGTCCAACCTATACCTGAACAAAAACCTCTTCTACAACATCCCCTGCAAGTGGTCATCCAGTCTTAGTTTGAAGTCCTCCAATGAAGGTAGAGAGGAATGACTCTGTTGGGTAGCCCATTCCACTTTTGTATGGTTGTAATTATTAAGAAGTTTTTCTTGAAATGTGGAACTAACTTTTTCAAGTGATTGTGGGATGGGTTCTGCAGACACAGATATTTCCAAAAGAAAGAGGCATGCCTGTGTCTGGGCATGATGCCATGTTCTCTTTGGGAACTACATTCCCCATAAACTTGTGAAATAAATCTACTTTGTGGTAACATTCACTTAACTACTATAGTCTCCCATGGGAAGACTGGTAGGATTTACAAGTTTTCCAGTGGTAGTATTAGTGATTCACTTTGCACTCATGTTGATCCAAAATAGTCTCCACAATTTCTGCCCTTTGATCCTATTGCCCTCTGGGGTCAAGCAGAATAATTCTAATTCCTTATGCACTTCATAGACCTCTAGTGATCTCACCTGTTGCATTTTTTTTTGCTTTTTTTTTTTTTGGAGGGCAGTTGGGGTTAAGTAACTTGCCCAAGGTCACACGGGTAGGTTTTTGTTTGTGTGTGCATTAAGTGGCTGAGGTCGGATCCGAACTCAGGTCCTTCTGACTCCAGGGCCAGCGCTCTACTCACTGCGCCACCTAGCCGCCCCACCTGTTGCATTTTAAAGGCAATATAGATTTGATTTGGAAGAGAGTTGTGGGTTCACTATTCTCTGCTATTGAGAGTTGCGGGATCCTCCCAGAACACAAAATGGTGATGCATTTTTTCAGTATAGGATGGGACCAGTTGAAGCCTGAGACTGCCAATAGTTAGTCATCCAACATTTATCAAACTCTTATTATGTTCCAAGGAAACACTGTGATAAGGAGCAAGTACAAATGAAAGCAGAAACAAAGACAGTTCCTATTCTCGAGGAGCTTACATTCTAGTGGAGGAAGACAACACATGAAAGTAGGCTGAAAACATGGTGGTGGCAGATTGGGGGAGATGCCAGTACATGGACAGGAGAGGTCAACAATGGGGAAAGACTGTATGATAGAGAGGAGGGCTTCAGGATCCAGCACACACCAGACTGCCCTCATTTAGTCATAAATGGCTTTCATGAGAGATGCTCCTTTTGAGGTAGTCATGCTATCCCCCCAAACATTCTATCCTGCCTTCCTGGAGCACAAATGACAACCCCTCATTGGCCAGAAGGAGACGCCAGAGAGGAGCTATAGGAGAGGAAGCCTGGTGCATAATACAGAGAAAAACGAGACATGGCTGGTCTGGGCAGACCCCCTAAATGAAGGTTCTGGGAGGAGCCCTCGTAAACTCAGGCTAGAATCCTGGATTCCTGTCTAGCTCTGAGGAGAAGTGCTCCCACCTTGACCTTGATCTCCTATGCAGTTGTTTTCCAGAAGAGGTTTGGGGAGGGCTAGGAGTTCTATGAAAAGACCTGGAGGTTGCCACATACTGACATAAAGTAGCAAAATTGACTCAGGAAGAGATTAAGAGATTCAGCAAGCAATTTAATTTGCTCAAATTGGACTCAGCTCCTACTGTCCTTCAACAAATCCCACCAAAATCTCCAAGGGAGAGGACAAGAGTTATACAAGCAGAAGGGCAGCTGGATTAAGCTCTTATCTGGGACTGTTTACCCTTTTGCACATTTCAATCCTTTAACCTCATTTTTTTTATTTATCACTTAGATTCTTCTCTCTTATCTTCTACAAATAGTTTACATTTTTACAAGTTGTGCTGTCATGGTTACCCACACACTATTCTCAGCCTTGGTCCGAAAAGGACTTTAAACCTTAAAATCGAAGACCAGAGGCAAATTTCTACTTGTTAAAACCAAAATAATTCCCTAAGACAGTGATTCAGATCCTTTAGATGGGATGTCCATTTCTGGCCTCCCATAAAAATGAAACAAAACAAGAGAAAAGTATTTCAATATTTAAAAAAAATTCCTTGGATTCATCCTTGCCTAATATACAAATGAGAAGGAGTCATATTTGCAGTGGGGTGGGGAGGAGAGAGGGTTGGAGGGGGAGAATATAGCCCACATGCTTCAGTCACTAAAAAAGGATGCATTTACCAGGGTCCTTTTCCCCATGGCGCAGAAAGGTGAATGTGTCAAGCTGTGCATTTTTCAAGATTATCAGGGACTGTCCACAGGGATAGGATAAGCATACTCACAAATGATGACTATTTATCATGATAGACATTATACTGTAACATTTTGACTAGTCAGTGTCATGGGGAGCCACTCAGGTGCTAATGAACCTTCTTCCTTGGCCACATTTCAGGCATCAGAGTCTGAGAGTTCTAGGAGAGGCTGAACAGCTGGGTACCCAAAGCTGCAGGGATGGAGTGTGTGGGGGGGTGCAGTGCACAGATGTTCCCAGCTGTCTATTGTGTCCTAGGTTTATTTAGCAATCACTTGTACATACTCTAAAAGTTGATGATAGAGGCCTCACAAGAGAAACTAGCCCCTGGGTATGGTAAAGAAAGGATCATGACCTAAGAGTTAGGATTTGCCTTCAGAGTCTGAGTTGGTATATAGCTTATTTGCTCGTGTTTGAGGGAAAGGGCTGTAGTCTTTCTAGGGAAGAAGAATGTGCAGGGGAAGCAAAGAGGGGAGTCTGATACATAGGGAATGACTAAGTGTGAGAAGGCCCGAACCACCATATGGCCAGTCAGAAAAGCTATCTCAGGCACCAGACTCATCAAGAATTATCTTTTCTGAGTAGTTCTATTATCACAGAATAGATATAACCAAGGACAAATGATTAGGGCTTTTCCCAGTGTGATGAAATCCAGAGGGAATATTTTATGCATCACCTAGAATTCCTTTAGCTTTGTGGTCCTCTGCTATTTCCATACTTGGTTGTTGTATTTGATTCCTTGTGATCCCGTTTGGTGTTTTCTTGACAGAGAAACTGGAGTGGTTTTCCATTTACTTCTCCAGTTAATTTTACAGAGGAGGAAACTGAGGCAAACAGGGTGAAGTGACTTACCCAGGATCACATAGCTAGTAAGTATCTGAGGCTGGATTTGAACTCAGGTCTTCCTGACTTCTGGCAGCTCAGTGGGGGCAGTGGGTAGAGTGGCAGACTTGGAATCAGAAAGACTCATCTTCCATAGTTCAAATCTGGCCCCATACACTTACTAGCTGAACACGTTGCTTAACCCTGTTCACTTTAGTTTCCCCATTTGCAAAATGAGCTGGAGAAGGAAATGGCTCTAGTGTTTTTGCCAAGAAAACCCCAAATGGGGTCACAAAAAATCAGATATAACTGAAAAGGACCAAACAACAACAAAACGTGTTGACTTCAGTCATGATGCTCTATCCTGGTAAGGCCACCTAGCTGCCCATCCACACACACTGTATACACAGCCTAACTATCCCACTCTCTTGACCACCATTCCATGTCCTACCTCTCAAAAAGGACCTCATGACTACCTGCAGTGTATGCTATTTATTCTCATTAAAAAAAATCTGAATATATTTTGTTAAATATTCCCACATGTAAAATAGTTTTTTAACATTCATTTAAAAAATGTTGAGTTCCAAATTCTCTCTTCCTCCTTGAGAAGGCAAGCTATTGGATATCGATTATGTATGTGAAAGACTCCTTCTCTATATTCTCACCATATTCCTGAGGTTGAAAAGGAGGTGGGTGATGCCACAGTGTCTCCCACCATGGTGCTTTCTGACTGTGGTCTGCTTCTGGCACTTGAGGGGTTCTCATTTGTGTTGCAAAAAATGCAGGCTGGAATGTTGGGGGAGGAAATATCCTTTCCTTGGCATGACTGAATCCCGGCAGGAGGGTCTCTCATGAAAGCCATCTATGATAGCTAGATGAAGGCAAAGACGGTGTGTGCTGGAGGAAGCATCCTGAAGCTGTACTGGACATTGACCAGCAATACGACTGCAACTTGTCCCCCATCCTTGAATCCTTATTCCAGGCAGTAAAATTCCTAGTTACAACCCTGATAATAAAATAGGTGTGTAGACCCAGAAGGGACTCTAGGGACCATTGACTCTAGTTCTATAATTTTGCAGGTGGGGAAACTGAGGCCAAGAAAGATGGGCCCAAGTTAACACAGGTAGTAAGGAACAGAGTTGGAATTCAAACCTAGTGCTTAGATTTTGACTCCAAATACAATATCCTTTCCGTTATACAATCTTCTCTCCCTATGTATAGCCCCACTTACTATTTTAAATTAAATTAGATTAGATTTGGAGATGGAAGAGACCTTCTAGTCTTCCTCGTACAAAGTTAAAACCAGTGAAGTTAAGTGACTTGCCCAATGACACCTAGGTAGAAATGACCAGAGGCAGGATTCGAACCCAAGACCTCTGACTCCAAATTCAGCCCACTTTCTATTGTATCTACTGCCCCTAGATAAAAAAAAGAAAAGGAAGATGACTGGAGGGAAACCTTTCCTCCTGCAGAAAACGAACACAACAAGCAAAATCTCAGGCAATTGTTGATGGGGGCAGAGTGGGGAGGGCTGGGGGTGAATTGGGACAGAACATCCAGACTCCAAGCCACCGGTTCTGAATCATGAAACACTCTGGAAGGTTGTGCTTTCCTTCCAACACTGAGTATGTCTGGGGAAAAAAGCAAGCCTGGGAGCAGGAGAGAGAGGGGGTGCCCCTGTTAAGCTACAGTGTGGGGGTGAATCTGCTAATGAGCAGCACCAGTACCCAGAAGCCCGAGACACCAAGGAGAGGGGAAATCATCATTTACATGCAAATCATCAGGCAGACAGGGAGGAGGGCTCTGTTTTGCCAAAGCAAGGGAGTTTGGGTTTTTTCCATTCTGTGGCTTCCCCTCTCCTGACTCCCTTTCTCTTATTGCCAGTAGGCTGCACTCAATTTGGGTTTTCTTTGTCCTGTGCATATTAGGAGAGGCCTCCTGAGCCTTGGTTTGTTTTTCCCGTTTTCTTTTACCTCCTCAAATATATTCACTGGTGAGTTGGGGTGGAGGTGGGGGTGAGAGGCAGCCTCTCCATTCATTACCTACTTTTTAATAGCCCCCTGTTACCGGTTTGTTCTGTGGTTGGTTAAGGTTCGCTGTCATTTGGACCGATCAGTGAATCCAATAATTACCCATCCATTTGAAAAATGCGAAATCCCAGTAATTAGATCCCTCTTCAATGCCAGGGCTGACAAGTGAATTAAAATCACAAAATTGTTTCCCTCTTGAGGGATCTTAATTTCAACACACTCCAAGTGGGGCTATCTCCAGTGTGCCTCCACATGGCTGCTTGGCCGGCCACGGGAGCCAAGATGTGCTTTTTCCTAAAGCAAAATTGGATTTTACCAACTTGTCCCCCGGGCACAGCATTTCACTGGTGAATGTTCCCTGAGTAGGGAGGGAGGGGAGCTGCCCTTGGAGTGGAGAGGAGTCACATCGTATTTGACTGGTTTTTCAGGGAAGATCTAAATCATTCTCTTGTTCTGGGCGGTAGGCCTTGCCTGGCTTCTAATTTAGGAGCAGCTTGAAGGTCATTTGTTCTCTGGCACTTGGTTTCAAGGTGGGGGGTTCTTAGCTTTACTCCAGGATTCTGTCACCTAAAAAACAAATAAACACCCTCTCTTCCCAGGGCTAGAATCACCTCCATCTCAAGTAACAAGTAGTTCCATTGCTCTACCAGGTGGATAGGGTAATGGATAGAGTACTGGGCCTGGAATCAGGAACTCATTTCCATGAGTTCAAATCTGGCCTCACACACTAGCTGTGTGACCTTGGGCAAGTCACTTAACTGTGTTTGCCCTTGTTTCTTCATCTGTAAAATGAACTGGAGAGTGAGATGGTAAACTATTCTAGTATCTTTGCCAAGAAAACCCCATGGTGTCATGAAGAGTTGGACATGACTGGACAACAAACCCTACCAGGCAAGCCCAGTATAAGCTAATGCCAGAGGATGTAGCATAACACAATATAGAAAGATGGAATATTGATCTTGGAATCAGGGGACTTGAATTCAAACCCTGACTCAGCCACTTTTTACTTATATGATTTTAACTCCACTGGGCCTCAGTTTCCTTATAAATGAAGGGACAAGACCAGGTAACCTGCTACACCAGACTCATTAGCCAGAACACTTGGATTCAAATCCTGCCTTTGCTTTTTATGGACCATATAGCCTTAGGCAAGTCACTTAACCTAATTTTCCTCATCTGTGAAATAAGGGGCTATACTGGGATCCCTTCTGGCTCTAAATTTATGGACCTTTAAGGTGTCTCTCCTAGCTCTAAACATACGAGCCTATCACTGGTCAGGCTTGGATTCACTAAGAATGTATTTCACTGAACCAATATTGTCTGTTGTGCTTTGTATTTGTTATGTTTTTACATTATACAGAAACATCCCTGGGACCTTTTGCTGGGTTCTATGTTCATTTTTTATAGTTACCCTGAATCCCTTTCCATTTAACACATATTAGATTTTGCAGTTTATTACCTCATTTTATTCCATAATGGAATGTAATGGAAATGATTGGGAGAGCCCTGATCAATTTGAACCCCCTGATTTACTTTATTAGATTACAGAGCATGGAATTTTGTCAGAATAGGCACCTCCCATAGAACTGGACATGAAGCCCAGTGAAGGTTAAGGGCCTTGCCTAAGCCTCTTGCTGAGAGGACATGGGGAACTCCCCAGATTTGGTTGTCACAAAATGACTAGTGCCTAAGGATCAGTGGGGATGGCCTTTTGCCATGGAATTGCTCTCTCTGTGGTCTATAAGACCTGTAAAATGATCCACCTTTTTTGATTTTTAAAAAATTTTCCTGTACTTTTTTTCCCCTAGACTTCCAGATCAGATTGCAGAGAGGATAGAAGAGGGGATTCTCCCCCACCCAACTTCAGGAACAGAAAATAGTGAGATGGAGACCACATGGAGAGTAGCCTGGGTTTGTCAAGGGGGTCCTGAGAGGGGAGGTCATGTGCCTCCCAGTTCTGTTTGGCTTCCTCTCTCTTTCTGTTTCTTTTTCTTAGGACAGATCAGAGACCAGCAATCCTGAGAATGTATGTTTCTAGCCTTAGAGACTACCTGGTTCTGAGTTTGAGAGCTCCCAAATTGAAGAGTATCTTAGTTGGAGAGTGGGGAATTGGCCTCCCATAGTAGTATTACTTAACAGCATGTGTCCCAGAGAGGAGAACTATCAAAAGAGGAATCAAAGAAGACAGGGCTTTGTAAAGTGTTTAACAAACTTAAAACACTATATACAGGTTAGCTTCTCCTATTATTATCAGCCTACAGCCAGAAGGCTAAAAGCTGTGCCAGGATTGGGCAGGAGATCTACATTTTACCAGACCTCTGTGCCACTACCATGAATTTCTTGGGCGGTTCAGGCCCAGAGTGAATTTGTTCAGCAATCTCACAGAGTGCCTTCACCTTCCAGAGGGAGTCTAATGGGTTATGTAACCAGTTGCTAAAGTGTTTTATGCTTCTATTTGTGTTCATGGGTGAATTCTTTGCATCGTGTGCACTCTCTGTGGTGGAGGAAATAAAAAGCTGCCCTGTACCTCACATCCAGATTACACACTGAGTCCCTTTGCAGGAGGGAACCCTGTTATCCATTTTTAGGCCTAAGTTATACCGAAGCTTTGTTTTAAAGATCATCCTGTAGTTTTAATCTGGGGGGGCAACAGATCCAAAGATAGAACCTGAACCATTTGGGAAGGATGGAAGGAAGGGAAAAAAAGAAGGAAGAAAAAAGGAAAGAAAGAGAAATAAGTATTTATTAAGTACCTACCTTGTGCCAGATGCTATGATAAATACTTTGTAAATATGCTTTAATTTAGTCCTTTCAACATACCTGGGAAGTAGGTGCTATTATTATTCTCTTTATTTAGTCAAGGAAACTGAAGCAAACAAGTGACTTGCTCAGGGTCAAACAGCTAGCAAGCATCCGAGGCCAAATTTGAACTTAAGTCTTCCTGACTCTAGGCTCAGCGCTACAACATCTAGCCACCTCTGGGCACAAGAGATTGGCATTCTTGTTTTACAAATGAAGAAGCTGAGACTCAAAGATGTTTCTATGGTCACAGATGTTAGTGAGCCATTGGAGGCAGGATTTGAACTCAGGTCTTCTGGACACCAAGTGCTCTAGCTAGCAAGTTCTGCTGGATAAAGGTCCTCTGTTTATGTGCAAAGCCAGCTTTGTCTGGCCTGGTAGGTATTTCTCTAGCTTGCTTTGGTGAATTTGTCCCATGCCAGTTTAAAGACTATGGTGAAATTAGGGTTGCCAGCTTGCAAATCTTATTTCTCAATAAAGGGGTGAAGCCGTATGATGCTTTCTCCCCAAATGCTGCTGAGCCAGGATAGTCTGATGTTCTACTCATATGAACTATTATTTGCTGCAATGTATTTAGAATGTATACTGCATCTTCAGACATAACTGCTTGCCTTCCAAGACAAATAGACTCTGCTGGATCTTTGAATGTTGGGGTGGGCGAGGAAGGAGGGAAAGCAGAAGGACTTCAATAAGATCCAGATTTACTTCTCTAAGGAAAATGTGAGTTGATAGTTTCATAGAGGAAGAGATAAAAATGAAGAAGGCAATAGCTTTGATGGAAAATGAGCATTGGTAAGTAACCCACCCCCCCAAGAAGTCCCCCACCAAAAAGAAGATAAATCACCTCATTTTTTAATCCTGCTTTTTTCTTTTAATCAAGATGCATCTTGCACTATTGAATTTCCATTTAAAAAATATTTCCACTCATATACTCCTTTGATGCCTCATTGTGCCATGGAGACTTTGGGTTCTCAAAGGCTAGGTGCAGATGCTGGCAGATGAAACTAAGCCAGGTTCCCAAACTCCCAGCTCAGTCTTCTAGCCACTATTCCACATTATAATAATATATGCTACTGCAGACCTTCATAATATCTTTCTTGGAAGGTTGAAACTATCTCCCAACTGGGCTCTCTGCCTTAAGTCTCTTCCCATTCCAAGCTTTCCTCAATGCAGCTGCTCAAATGATATTCCCAAATACAGGTTTGACCATGTTACTCTTCAGCTCAAAGAACTCCAGTAGCTCCCTATTACACTGAGGATAGGATATAAACTTCTTTGACATTTAAAGCACTTCACAACCTGATCCCTTCCCTCCCCCTTTTATATTTCCTTTCTGTAAGATGGAAGGATTTCCTTTATCCTTTCCAGCCTGATTTCACAGTACTACCCTTCACTGAGCTGAGAGTTAAGGGTTATGAGTGTGGAAGAATGCTAGGCATCCTGGGAAACAAAGGTGAGGGGGAAGCATCTTCTAACCCCGGGAGACACAGAGTTAGGAGACGGAAAGTCAAAATCAGGGAAAGGATAATAGATCAGTCTGGTGCAAATAGGGAACAGTGTGTGATGGAAAATATCCTCATCTATTTCCAGTCTATCAGTTTAGGGACTTAGAAGAAGTCTTTATCAATCAGACAGGTTAATGATGCATTAAAAAACTAACAGGCTTTTAAATTATGGTGCATTTTAACTCATTTAGGCAGTCAGGTAGCTTAGTAGACAGAGAATTGGGCTTGGAATCAGGAACACTTGTATTCAAATCCAGTCTCAGATACCTACTAGCTGTTTGACCCTGGGGAAATCACTTAACCTCCATGTGCCTCAGTTTCCTCCTCTGTAAAATGGGGATGATAACAGCACCTACCTCTATGGGTTGTTGTGACGATCAAATGAGCTAAGAATTGTAAAGCACTTAGCACAGGGCCTGGAATATAGTCAATGTTATATAAACCTTAGCTATTTTTATTATTATTTATACTTTTATTTATTTACATATTTATTTATAATTTATGGAATAAAAAGCATTTTCATAACAGTATTATAAAAAAGATGATTGCACATGAACCTGCAAATCTATAATGTACAATTTGCTATTCCTTTTAATTATATAATTATCATGCAAATTTTTTCTTCCCTCAGTTCCCCACATCCCAGAGATGGCTACCATTAGACACAAATACACACACACACATAATATGTGTAAGACCATTCTATACAGACTTCTATTTATTTGGTTTTTTCTCTGGATGAAGCTAACATCTTCCTTCATATGTCCTTTGTAGTTAATTTGGGTATTTATAATAGTTAGAATGACTTAGTCACTCAAAGTTATTCTTAAAACAATATTGCTGTCACTGTTATTGTTATAAACCTCCAAGCAATGGAAGCATCCAGGATCCAGTCACTAGGAGGGAAAGGAACAACTGGGTTTCCGTAGCTGGAGGGGTGTCACAGATGGAGCCTTGGGCATAATGATATTCAAGGCTATGTCAGAAAGAGAGAGGGGATTGGGCATGGTCCCTCAGGGAGGGTTTTCTTAGACTTGGTGTACCCAGCTTTGCTAAACTCACCCTTAATCCTGGTGAATATATGGCATGCCTGGGTCCTTCATCTCTCTGCACCAGGGAAATGAAAACTTGAAAAGGCAATGAAAATCTTAGGTTTTACAGGTAAGGGGCAGGTTCTCATTGAGATGTGTCTGGGTGATTTCCTATCTCTGATGCCACTGACAGAGACCGGTGGTAAATCCAACAAAGTTAAAAAAAACACGGTACATAGGAATTTCCAGGGAAGGGAAGAACAGATGGGTAACCATAGTGTAGGTGGGACTTATAGGTCTCAGAGAGGCCTTAAAAGCCATAGATGCTTTTCAAACTATCACAGGCATAGGGCTGCTTGTGATTTCCTTGGCATAGAGAACTATTAAGTGAGGAGATTTCCTCATTCAATATAGGTTGGTAACTTGTCTGGAACTTATAATTACCAATTATATTAATATATCAATCATAATTATCACAATATAATTAATTTATATAGGAATATGAATCGATTATATTGATAATCATATCAATTCTATATCAATATAATAATTATATATTCATAGAATTCTATTAATTATACTTATCAATTATAATAAGAACATTAAGTCACTATCAAATGAGATAAAAATGTAAAGCACTTTGCTAACCTAAAAACTATAAATGCTGTCTATTACTAGAACACCAAGAAGTTAAATGTTTGCTCTGAGTACCACAGTCAGAATGTGTCAGAGACAAGCCTCAAGTCCAGGCCTTCCGTCTCTTGATCTATTTCTCTACATTGTCTCTATTATCATAGAAAGTAAGATAAAATAAAGGGCAGAGAAGGAGCCAGATTATGGAGGGTTTAAAGAGTTTGCATTGAATCCTACAGACAATAGGGAGCCACTGAAGGTTTTTTGTGTAGGAGAGTAATGTGATCAGATTGATGTTATAGGAATATTAATTTGATAGCTGAGTGGAGGATGGATTAGAAAGAGGAAGTAGGGAAACCAATCAGGATGTCATTGCAATAGTACAAGTGAGAAATGGAGAGGGACTGAACTAGAACAATAACCATATGATTGGAGAGAGGAGGATAGACTTGAGAGACGTTATGAAGGAAGAGATGGTTGTTGTCCTTCATTCTTGAAGAGGACCAAGATGACATCAGTATGGCAGAGTCAAGATAGAGTGTGTCTGACTGGCTGATCAGACCAGTATGAGCTCAGAAGGCTCTACCACAGGTCGGGCACAAATAGTCCACATGGACATTTAGAGTGAGATGTCTCTAAAAAATATTATTATTATCATAAGATGACCAGAAAAAATGATGTTTGCAACAGAAATACACAACTCCAACACTCCAAAGATTATCCCTCTAGTGCCTTTGGTTTCTGATTCTTGGCATACATTTTTGGTTCTTCTGAAATTTAACATCCTTTAATGTAGAAGCTATTTATAAAAATAAACACTTCTTTTAAAATGGGTGATCTTCATTTTTATTTTCATTGATCCAGACAATTTTACACTCAGAAAGCCCTCCTCATAAGGTGTGGTAACACCAATATTAAATTTCAGTTATCTGGGAAGCTGAGAAAAAGAAAGAGGAAGGCACAACTGGAATTTAATGATTTTTTGTTGTTACATCTATAGCATGGAGGGCAGAACCTCCATCACCACCAGTTAGGAGAGAGCTCCATACCAATGGGCTCTGGGACAGGGATTACAATGATATGTACCCTCCCTCCCCATCCTCCCCTGTCAATGACTGAGCAGTTGGTTACTAGTAAAAGCAATTTCACATACCTACTGGAAGTCATATCCTGCCCTAGGGGAGGCAACAGAGTTCAGGGTAAAGGAATTGACTTTGGAGTCAGAAGACTTGAGTTCAAATAGTTTGCTCTCTGTTGAGTTTGGGCAAATCACTTAATAACAGTTAAGAGGGCCTCAGTTTTCTCATTTATAAATGAGCAAATTGAACTCTATGGCATCTAACGTCCTTGAAGCTCTATATCTATGATCCTACAAGGGGGCATTGTGGGGTTTGGGGGTGGGGAGGTAATTGAAACCCAGGTTAACGTTCTTTTCTTTTCCTGGCTTCAAAGAGTATGGTTTTCCTTTGAATCACTACCTGGATGGATTAGGGTTAAAGGCTTCCCCTAGTCTGGTCATATGGCTAGCAACTACTCTTAAATGGCAGCTGAAGAGGGGGACCCAACCAAAACTAGCACCCCTGGCCTCTGGCTGCCTCTTCTGTTTTGTTTCTTTACTTGATGATAAGTGATTGAATAGGAACCTGAAATTGGTATGTATAGTCTTTGGAGGCAACCCCATGAGTTCAAGGGGTTAGAAATACTAGGCCCATCAATCAAAACCCTCTAGAAGGTATTGAGGTAATTTATGCATCAGAAAGGGGAGTTTCTTACATTAAAGAAAATGACTCCTGACAAGAGGTTGAACTCAATCTCTGATATGGCTTAATAGAACACATGGGCCTGAAGTTGTTTGTACAGTACAGAGATGAGGTGAAATATAGCAATGCTTGTTCAACAAGCCCCCATGCTCTTTCAGGTTCCAGTGTTTGTCTCAGTCTCTTAGCAGAGTATCAGAGTGATTAGTACTGCTATTTGTACATTTGTTTATATTTCTGTCAATTTTTGCAGAGTATATAGTAGTTAACGAGTTATTGAATCCTGTTTCAAGTCTTTCTGTCAATATGATACGGTGATAGTCCTTTGTATGTGGTATTTCTTTTGTTTCGGGGTAAAATAAATACCTGTCTCATACTTGATTTACATTGTACATTGTAAATGTACTCCTCCCTTTGGGAAAACCTTAGACATGAGCCAAACATAAATACTGGGTAATTTTTCTCAAGAACATTGTGGTGGCAGGGACAATGAACCAAATAGTGTGATGAAAGAAGCTTAAGCTCTTTTACTAGAGGACAGGCTGATGCCTGATTAAACCACATGCAACCAGCCTCCGGGAAGATGGACCTCTTTAGTATAGAGGGAGAGATTACAGTACCTTAGCCTCTTGGGTCCAGCAGCAGTTTTAACAACTAAACTCTGTTAAGATACCCTAGGATCGATCTCAGATCCCTGTGGCACTCCATTGGAGTCTTCCAAAATGACCTCGAATCATTAATCTTGGACTCCAGCCATTCAGTTTAGGAGCCCAATTTCTAATCTCATCACTCAATGAAAAATATTCTCTTCAAAGATAACAGTGACCATGCAATTGCCAGATCTAACATTTTTCAATCCTCATTCTTCTTGACCTCTGTGTAGTATTTGATACTGTTAACCAGCTTCTTCTTCTAGCCAGTCTTTTTTTCTGGGTCTAGAAGCAGTTGGTGGTGCAATGGATAGAGTAATGGGCCTGGAGTTAGGAAGAGCTGAGTTCAAATCTGGCCTCAGTCACAGTGTGTCCCTGGGCCTCTGTTTGCCTCAGTTTCCTCAATTTAAAATGTGTTTGATCTCTTGAAGGTGTGTTGTGAGGATCAAATTAGATACTATATATTTTTTTCTTAAGTGTTTAGTGTAGTATCCAAACTTGCATATAAATGTTTGTTCCCTTCTTTTTCCATGCTGCTGTTCTCTCTTGGTTCTCTTTGTTTGAGCAGTCCTTAATCCCCTTACTCTAACACCATTCATGTCATGTCTACTAATTCTGGGTGTACTTTTCATGTGACCTTTTCTTTTTAGACTTTCTCACTCGATGACCTCAACAGCTCCCATGGACTCAATAAACATCTCTACGCATATGATTCCAAGACCTGCAAATCTGTCCCTGGTCTTTCTTCTGAGCTCCTGTCTCACATCACTAACTGCCCATTAGACATTTTGAATTGAATGTCCTGGAGACAACTCAAACTTAGCACATCTAAAACAGATCTCATTATGTGTCCTCAGAAAGCCATTCTTCTTCCAAACATCCCTATTGCTATTGGAGGCACCATCATCCTTCCCCATCATCGAGGGTTGCAACTTCAGTGTAATTCTCAAGGCCTCATTCTAAACTTACTACATATGGATGTCCAATCAGCTGCAAAATCTGGTTGTTTCACACATGTAAAAAATATTCACAGCAGCTCTTTTTGTGGTGGCAAGAACTGGAAATTGAGGGGATGGCTATCAATCGGGGAATGGCTGAACAAGTTGTGTTATCTGATTGTAATGGAATACTATTATACTGTAGTGGACTTCAAAAAAACCTGGAAAGACATATGAACTGAGTTCTTATATGAAGCTGAGTGAAGTGAGAAGAACCAGGAGACCATTGTACACGGTAACAGCCATAGTGTGCAGTAACTTGTTTTGATAGCTTTGGTTCTTCTCAGCAATGCAAGGTCCTAAGACAACTCCAAAAGGCTCATGATGGAAAATGCTATCCACATCCAAAAAAAGAATTACAGTCTGACTGCAGATCGAAACATACTATTTGTTCTCTCTTTTTTTTATTTTGTTTTGTTTCTTCTTTCTCACAGTTCATCCCACTGGTTATAATTCTTCTTTACAACATGACTAATGTGAAAATATATTTAATGTGAATGTATATGTAGAGCCTATATCAGATTGCACGCTATCTTGGGGAAGAAGGAAGGGGGAGAAAAATTTAACATTCAAAAAACTTGTGGAAATGAATGCTGTAAGATAAAAATAAAAAAATTTTAAAAAACTAAGAATAAAGTAAAACTAGATCACTATTTTTAAAAAGATCTGATTTTTTCTATCTCCATACCATTTCTTGGATATTAGCTCTTCTATCCACTCACTTAGGCCCTTACCACCTCTCACTTGTACTATATTATAATAACCTCCTATCTGATCTCCCAACTTCAAACCTTTTCCTACTCCAATCTAGCCTCCACACAGCTTCCAGAGTGATTTTGTTAAAGGTCATGTCTGGCCATCTTATCCCTCCTAATCAATAAACTCCAGTGACTCCCTGTTCTCTCTTTTTGTGGTTGTTCGGTTGTTTCATTTGTGTCAGATTCTTTGTGACCCTAATTGGAGTTTTCTTGGCAAAGACACTAGAGTGGTTTGCCATTTCCTTCTTTAGCTCATTTTACAGTTGAGAAAATGGAGGCAAACAAGGTGAAGTGACTTGCCTAGGGTCACACACCTAGTAAGTGTCTGAGGCCAGATTTGAATTCAGAAGATGAATCTTCCTGACCCCAGGTCTGGCACTCTATCCATGGTGCCACCTAGCTGTACCCTATTATCTCTAGGATTTTTTTTTTAATCCTGTAATTGGCACTTATGGTTCTTTACAATCTGATCCTTTTTTTTCCACTTTCCAGTCTTAGATATTACTCTTCTCCAAGCATTCAGTGGTCCAGACAGACTGCCATTATTTGCTGTTCTTTATCCATAATACTCAATGAATAGCCTGCCTCTGTGTCTTTGCCTTGGCTGCCACAATGCCTAGAATTCTCTTTTGCCTGTCTTCTACCTCTTAAAATCCCTGGCAAAGTTTAAAAGTCAGCTGAAGCCCCCAAACTGCCTTCTGCAGCTAGACTTTCCAAGTCTCCCCTCCACCCCATCTACTAGCACCTTCCCCTCTAAAGCTGCCTTCCTTCTAATCTGTACATTGTATATGTCCATTTACTAGCATGCCTCCTACATTAGAATGGGAATTGCTTGAGGTCAGACATTGTTTTTGTTTTTTATTTTTATCCCCAGCACACTTAGTGCACTGCCTGTCACAAATGCTTGCTGATTGAAAACACACACATATAGAGTAAGAGGGTATTCAAAGACATGGACAGGTTGGGGACAGAGGAACAACAGGAATCAGAGACAGAAGAATCTGATCACTTAATACAAGTCACTTCATCATCAAGACAATAGTTTAGAGTAAAAGTAGGCCTACCTGTCAGTGGCTTACCTGCTAAAGTCGGTGTGTGTACTCAATCAATCAACCAAGAAACATTTATTTAGCACCTACTATGTGCCAGGAACTGTTCTAGGAGCTGATAATCCAAAACCAGAAAAATGAAACAAGCCCTACTCTCAATGAGCTTATATTCTTTTGGGGGAAAATAGTTATTGTGTAACATTTAATATTATGTAATTACATAAATAAACATCATATAATATGTCACAAAGAACCAGACACTACTGAAATGACTGAACCATAAAATATGTACTATAATAATAACAGCTATAACAACAACAACAATAATAATGATAATAATAATAATAATTTGTTATTGTTGTTGAATTGTTTCAGTTGTGTCAAAGAGTTAGAACTCTTTGTGACTCTATTTGGGGTTTTCTTGGTAAATATACTGGAGTGGTTTGCCATTTCCTTCTCCAGCTCATTTTACAGATGGGGAAACTCAGGCAAACAGGGTTACGTGACTTGCCCAGGGTCACACAGCTAGTAAGTATCTGAGGTCAAATTTGAATTCAGTTCTAACGGATTCCAGGCCATGTGATCTATCTACGGGGCTGCCTAGCTGCCTCAGCATTTATACATATGTGTTAAAATTTGCAAAGCAATATTATTTCATTTGATTCTCACCACAACTCTGTGAGAAAAGTGCTATTATTATCCTTATTTTACAACTGAGGAAATGGAGGTTGAAATAGATTAAATGACTTGCTCAGTGTCATACATCTAGTGCTGCCTGAGGCAGGATTTAAACTCAGGTCCTCCTGACTCCATGTCCAACTCTCTCTTTGCTATTGCACCTAATCACTTCTATGTAAATAAAAACATATTCAGGATATATGTATTAAAATATGTATTAAATGTAAAAATGTATTAAAAATTTTAAAAGGTAGTAAAATTATAGTTAGTAAGAGAGAGATTGTATTTTAATTATATTTATATTATAATTATAGTTACCAAGTAGTTGGAACTATCAGGAAAGACTGTATGGAAAATATTATTTAAACTGAATCTTAAGATTTAAACAATTAGACACATTTAAATAAATAAAATTATATTAAATAAATTTAATATTAAATATTAATCAATTAAAATTTAAATTAAATAAGTTAAATAATTAAATAAAACCTTAAAAATCTGATTTAATGAGTGGCATTTCATTGATACAGAGAAATTGTTAGGAGTTGAAGCTCTGTGACAGAGTAGAAACTTGCTTGGATTGCTATGGCTAGTGAATGTTTACCAGAGCCCCAAGATGGAAGGAGAAATCAGGGATGGGAATTTCATTTTCAGTTCTGCTTGTAGCAGGAAATGCTGCAGCACTGTACAAGGAGAGAGAAACTCCAGCTGGTTATATGATGGGAATCCAGAGACTAGAGATTTGATGCTGTGGGCAGCTGCACACTCCCTCTTTCCCTTCCCCCATCACTCAAGGCTTCCCTCTCACTGGGATCCCTAGTAAAAATTGTGGCTGGAATAATCTAGAGATACTCTCTGTATTATTTATCTCCAGAAGACCAAGAAAAGGTTGTGATGTACTTTTCCTTCCCTTTCCCTCTCCCTTCCTCCATCTGAGGTAGCAGAGATTTGCTCCAACATTTCTCTGTTCCAGAAGCTTGTTCATAATTCCTAATTTAATTAATAATTTAAAGTCAGCTCACTTTAGCTAAAAATAAGATTGATCTTAACTGCTTTTAGATTCATGTATGCCCTTAAATGTAAATGGAGGGCAATAAAGGAATGGAGGAACAGTACTGGTATTGGTATAGTGGGAGACATACAGAGGTATGACCCCATGTCTAAAATAGGAGTTGAAAAAAATTGTAGCTGGGATTTCTGAGCTAAAAATGAGGGAGAATCTTATGAGCTTAACTGCTGGTATTTTTAAATAAACTTACCAAAAGAAAGAACTAAACCAGATCTGGGGATTTTCTGCCTTTGGGCTAAAATGAGCCAAAATGTCATTTTACTATCTGAGACATAGCTGGGACTGTTGGGTCATGCTGTGACATTCATTTCTTTTCCTATTCCCTCAAAGCTTGTTGTGCAGGCCAAGCTCTCTGTAGAGAGAGGGGTAGTGAACTAACTGGCGGGAGGAGAAAAGGTATGGAAAGGCTGAAACTGGCTGGTAATGCCCACATTCCAATGATAAGGGGCAGAGGAGGGAGTGAGTTCTTTTAACTTTTCATTTTTGTATTCAACTTCAAGCATATCCATTGTTGTAGATATTGTTCTGTTTCACTTGAGTCTGACTCTTTGTGACCCCATTTGGGGTTTTCTTGGCAAAGATACTAGAATGGTTTGCCATTTTCTTCTCCAGCTCATTTAACAAAAGAGGAAATTGAGGCAAGGAGGGTTAAATGACTTGCCCAGGTTCACAAAGCTAATGAATCTGAGGCTGGATTTGAGCTCCACTGTTCCACCTAGCTGCAAACCAAAGATTCTGCTGAGATTATAGACCTGAGAGACTAGAAGAATACTGATGCCTTTGATAAAAATAGGGAAATTTGGAAGAAAGGAGGGTTTGGGGAGAAAGATAACAAGTTCTATTTTGGACATATTGAGTTTGAGAAGTCTCCAGGATATCTGAAAATATCTTTTGAAATGTCCATTAAATGGTCGGTAACACAGAACTAGAGCTCAGGACAGAGACTAGGATTGGACATATAGATATGGGAGTTATCTATACAGAGATAATTAAATCCATGGGAACTACTAAGGGCCCCAAGAAAGGGAATGTAGAGGGAGAAGGGCAGAGGTTCCAGGACTGAGCCTTGGGGGTGCCCACCCAGGTGTGGGGGATGATATGGATGATGATCCAGCAAAGGAGGCTGAGAAAGATTAGTCAGATAGTAGGAAGACCAGGAGAGAATAATCACACACACACACACACACACACACACACACACACACACACACACACACACACACACACACACACACACACACACACACACACACACACACACACACACACACACAAGAAAGGAGAGAGAGAGAGAGAGAGAGCATCCAGGAGGAAAGGATGTAAGGCAAATTGCCAGTTGGCTGAAAATGCAGTAGTGGCACACTTGAATGAAAACTTATGAGCCACCTGACTGTGCTACACAGCTGTGTGCCTCTGAACCTGATTCCTCCCTTGAATCCCAAAGAGAAAATTTAATGGTGGGTGGTTTTCTGGCATAATGTTGACAGTTACAGATAATTAAAGGTGGCCCCAAGAAACACAATGCCCTGTTTTATATGAATATGTGGAAAACCAAATTCTCTTATGATGCACATGATTCTTTATTTAATCAATGCAATGACATGAATTCCCACCCAAAGGATTTCTATTCAGCTTAGTTATTTATCTGAATTATGCCTTAGGGGTGATGCATGAAGGGAAAATTGTGCCTTTTCAATTTGGATGCAAAAGATGTGTACTGTGAACTCTTCTGAGCCAGAGAGCTCACTGTGGAAGTGCTCTGAGCTTGCCTGTGCTAATATGATACTTAGCCAGAGTCTACACATGCAGAGTGAAAGGAAGAAGGTGAGCACTCCTCCGGTAAACTTGATTGGGGAAGGTGTCCAGTCTGAGACATTCAGAATAGCCCTTCTATACAAAGTCAGCCTGAATTACTGAGAGGCAGCAGGCCTTAGTGGGGAGAAGGCTGACAGATAGTCAAAAAGACCTGGGTTCAAGTCCAGTCTTCAACATGCTAGCTCCCTGACTAGGAGCAAATTGCTTATTTCTCAATGCTCTTTACAGTCAGCTAAGAGTATATATTTCCCCATATATATGTCATTGTGTATTTCAAGGTAATGTAAGAGCTACTGAGTATTAATACAATTGATTGGAATAACCATTGATACCAAATTAGATGTGTTTTTAGTTTGGGGAAAGGAATGGTAGTGTGAGAGGTAGCCAAGGGTTAAGTTTCTATAGAACTGCAAGGATTGCTGAAACAAGACTACTGATAAAAAGTACCAGACAATAGCCTTGGGAAGAGTTGAGTCAGTAGCCTTGGGAGGAAGTTGGGCTCCCATTTCCCAGAGAACTCCTAGATAACACTAAAAATGAAATAATGTAGAATAAAAGGAGCTGGCAGCAGCAGGTAGATTTGACCAATCAGGAAGCAGACAGCAGCCTTGGGACACTCAGGCCCAGATAAGGACACATCTAGGCTGAACTAAAGGGGGTTCAGTATTCTGGGGTTGTTACTATGCTTGCATAGTAGACCTCATGTATTATGTACATTACTTAACAAAATTAGAGCCTCATTAGTAATAGTTAGGGTAATGGGGAGGGCTTTGCACCGATTGGTTGACATTAATAAGAAGATTGTGAGCTTGCCTTACCAACCAATGCTTAGGTGGGACAGTGGAAAAGGTATGGAATTCCCACGTTAGGGCTTTATAATCTTGCTTTTGCCTTCTGTAGTACTCTCTCCTCCCTTCTGACTTTTTTGTTGGATTTGGGGGTGCCCTTTCTCAAGAAAGATGGTAATAAAATTTTTGCTTCTACCTTGAGAATTCTCTGAGTCATTTTGGGTGAGTGGTCTTCTTTTTTTGTTTGTTTTTTGGAGGGCAATTGGGGTTAAGTGACTTGCCCAGGGTCACACAGCTAGTTTTTGTGTTAAGCGTCTAAGGCCGGATTTGAATTCAGGTCTTCCTGACTCCAGGGCTGGTGCTCTATTCACTGTGCCACCTAGCCATCCCCATGCGTGAGTGGTCTTCTGACCCATAGAGTACTAAGCACAAACAGGAAAACCAGTCTTTGCACTCAAGGAGTTCAGACTCTGATTGAGAGAAACAACATATAAAAGAAAGTTCAGTTGTAGATAAGCTATAAAGGCCTGGTAGTCTAAAGGGTGGAATTGAGGATAACATGACAGGGTCCAAGGCTCTTTAAGTTCTATCAGGGGTTGAGTTTGATAGGGTGCTTGGGGTGTCTATGTTTGTAACATCAGTTTGTAAAATCAATTTGTAAAACCAGTCTATAAAATCACATTCCCACAACCCCCAGCCTCAGAAACTCTGCCCTTTCCTCCTGCCAGCACTCTGCCCAGCAACAATTCATGAACTGTTTATCTCCCCCCTAGTATAATGGCCAGCCGAACCTATGAATCCTTCAATGCACTATCTGTAAGTTAACTCCTCAGCCAATTATACACATCCTGAATTCTGTTAGGCTTGGTTCCCAACATCCATCTTGTCAAACATGACAGTGATGGGTGGCAGACTAGGCACTTCTCAGTCAGCCCTGACTGCTAGCTGATTTAGTGACGTTTCAAGCCTAAAACCACACCTCCAGGTAGCCCTTCCTTGGGCTTTTTCCCCCAGTGAATTATGGGTAATACCCCTGCTCAGTAGATAATAAAAGTACATGTTCCTTTAAGCACTGACCACTCCTTAACTCCTCCCTGATCCTACCCTTACCCACCTGTTAGCATAATTGACATCTGATTTACTATTGTAACTCTTTATAAATGATACCTATGACTTCTTTAAGTTTGCAGGTTCCCTAAGAACTTCTGCCAGCTGTAAAGTGTAACAATAAACTTACAATCCTGACTCAAAAGATTGCTAGTGAATTCCTTCTAGACTGCCCACGCAGAGACTCTGGTCATTGGTTGGAGTCCCTGTCACACCTAACACCTATCACCCCCTCCTCAAGTTGACAAACCAGAGGTTTAAAGGGAGTAGAGAGGTAGGGCAGGTGGTCCTCCATTTCACAGAATTGGTGACTCTCACCTCACTTGATTCATATGAACAGTCTAGCTGTGGCTTGTCTTTCATTCTTGAAGAGGACCATGACATCAGAGAGATGATGACATGACTTGCAGTTGACTTTGATTTGAGTGAGGGAGGGCTGTGCAAGGTCACCAGCCTCACTTTCTGCTCCAGAGCCATCTGGGTCCAGGGGTCAGATATCCATCAGGATGACTGGAGATGGCCCAGGATGCAATGGGAGACCTGGGCCCTTTTAAGCAAAGGTCTTTTCAGGTTCTCACTTTCAGTGAGGCAAAGCCATGAATAGGCCTCTTTAAGAAGTGAATCAAGGGATGGCTCCTTTAATTAAATAAAAAATCTAACTGGGAGGGGAAGACCTTCAGGGTTGCTGGACAAAAGAGAAACAGTTACTATTTACATTGAAGAAATAGTGATGCTTGAGCAGGCACCAGTTGTTGTCCATACATGAAATCCAGAGTAAATTGTGTTTAAGGCTTGGTCTTTGAGAAAGAAATCTAGCCAGTAAACCCCAAGTTAGCTAGGCAACTTTCAGTGAACAGTCTAGCACCTCAGATGGGAAAAGTACTGCGTCAGTCCCCCCTCAAATTACAAACCCCCCCTACTCTATAGATATAAAGGAATTGCATTATATAGGAAACTTGGCTTAGTGTAGCTTAGTTTAGCTACTAGCTCATTTGAACCACCCTGCCCATTCCTCTCACCACCATCCCTGGGCCTGACCCAGAATCCTCAGTGGAAGACTTTTGTAATAGCTAACATTTACATCAGAGGATACATTTCCCTTTTCCCTAAAACATGTGTTGGCTGCTTTTACCACTCTTCGCTGCATGTTAATTAGGTTTAGCTGCTTAGGTTTGGGCCCTGAGAATGGGAGTGAAGGACAGAATAGGCTTCTGTTTTTTATGATGATAAATCCTAGATGACCCAAAGAAGGGATTAGAGATACTGAATTTCTAAGACTGTAAAGCAGACAAGCAGTTTCTTTTCACATAATCAGCCTGAAAGAGCTCTCTGAATCTGAGATGGACAAAAACATCCATCCCTATCTTTAAGTGCTGCCTGAAGTCTGCTACTCAGGCCTCGGTAATAGCACTCATCATTAGGAATTTCTGTTTGAAAAAAGACATTTTTAAACAGAAGAGCAATGCTTTCAACAAATACATTTAAACAAATATTAAATGAGCTAGTCGATAAGACTATATGAGGCACCTACTATGTACCAGGAATTGTGCCAAGCACCAGGGATATAAAGAAAGGCAAAAGATAGCCCTTACTTTCAGGATCTCAGTTTAATAGGAGATACAATATACAACCAGCTAGGTACAGACAATATATATATATATATATATATATATATATATATATATATATATATATATATATATTGTCTGTACCTAGCTGGTGTATGTATATATATATATATATATATATATATATATATATATATATATATTTCTACATAGAGATATTTAGATATAGATAATTGATCTATGTATATATATAGCACAAATTAGAAATAATCAACAGAGGGAAAGTACTAGAATTAAGAGGGATTGGGAAAGGCAAGCATTTAACTGTCACTTGAAGGAAGTCAGGGGAGAGCAGAAGACAGAGATGAGGAGGGAGAGAATTCCAGACATGGGAATGTGAAAATGCCCTGAATCAGAAAAAGTGTCTTCTTATTCAAGGAACAGAAAGGAAACCAGTGTCACTGGATTGAAGAGAAGGCATTGTGGGGTATGAAGTGTAAGAAGTCTGCAAAGGTCAGAGGGGGCCAGACTACAAAGGGCTTTGAGTGCCAGAGAGAGGATTTTCTATTTGATCCTGCAGGTCACAGGCAGTCAGAGGAGTTTGTGTTTTTGTTTTTTAAATAGATCAGTGCTTTAGGAAGATCAATCTCACAGCTGACTGGAGGATGGACTGGAGTGGGAAGAAACTTAGACTAGAAATTGAATTGAACTTCAAATAAAAACCATAAAATGGGAATGATTAAATTTTTTTATTTAAAAAAAGAGAAAGAAAATACAATGTAAACTTGAACAGAATAAGACTAATTGATATGGTCTTTACTCTGATCTCTTTTTTATCTGTGAATATATAAAGTTTTGTGTCTGTTTTGTTGCATTTTTGTTTTTTGTTTATTTTGGTATATTCGGTCACAGTCCTGATCTCAGACTGATCTCAGGATCAGTCTAGCAAAGTATAGGAAGACCCATCACTAGGAAGTTGACTGCTAAGTAATGAATTCTTTGACCCAGCAACTCACAAAACAAAACAAAAAAAGGCAGCAGGGGTAGCTCAGTGCAGAGAGTGCTGGGCCTGGAACCAAGAAGACCTGAGTTTAAAATCAACCTTGAACACTAAGTTCTCATGTGGGCAAGTCACTTAATCTCTCTCTTCCTCAGTTTTCCCATCTGTAAAGCGGGGCTAATAAAAACACTAATGCCTTGAGATTATTGTGAGGATAAAATGAGATAATGTTTGTAAAGCATTTTGCAAAATTTAAGGAGATATATTGATGCTAGCTGTTAACATTATTATTATTATATCCATATGTAATCAAATTCTACTCCCCCCATTTTGCATTATTTAGCATCTATCTTTCTGTATTTCTCTTCATCCTTCGTAACTGTCATTTCAACGACATAACAATATCCCATTGTATGCATATATCAATCAACAAGTACTTTATTAAGCATCCACTAGAACAATTTCTTTAGTTGTTACCTCATCTTTAGATGTTTATTGTTCCCAGGTTTTTTTGTTTTGTTTTGTTGCTTTTTGGAGGGCAATTGGGGTTAAGTAACTTGCCCAAGGTCACATGGCTAGGTTTTTGTTTGTGTGTGCGATAAGTGTCTGAGGTCGGATCCGAACTCAGGTCCTACTGACTCCAGGGCTGACGCTCTACTCACTGCACCACCTAGCCGCCCCTCCCAGGTTTTTTTTTAACCATTACATATGAAATAACTGAATAATTTTTGTATGATAAGGTCCCTTTTTCTCTTAAACAAGCTCCTTGGGCTATAATCAGAATTCTTTAGTAGCAGATTTCCTGGGCCTAGTTCAATGAATATGTTGGTAAATTCTCCCCTAGGATGATATAAATTCCTGCCTGATGAAGGAATGAAAAAGACAGTTATTTCAAGAGATGGATATGTGAAGCAGAAGACAGAATTGACAATTAGACATGGGTTTCTGGATAAAATGGCCTGAAAGAAATTAGGTAAGGCTAAAGCTGTCCTCCTTGGCTCTTTATGGCATGGAAGTGAGCCTGTGTCAGTGGAATGCAAGGCTTACCTGGAAGAACAAGATGGAAGGACAAGCTAGGCTTGTAGATACTCCTTAGTATCTTAGTAGTGGGGCAATAAATCTTTTACGCCATAATGACTCTTGAAGACTATTGATTGAATTGCAAATAGGTTGTGGCCTGTGAATTGCTTTGGTGATTGGACAATGGACAAAATCTGAGTTCCTAAAGACAGGGCTTGGCACGATAGAAAGTCTACTGGCTTTGTCGTCAATGAACTTGGGCTCAGCTCCCAGCTTGACCATTTACTAGTTAAAGACCTTGGGTAGTTACTTAAATTATCTATGCCTCAGTTTTCTCATGGAAACTGAGATAAATGGCCTCCAAAATCCCTTATAGCTCTAAATCTACAATCTTATGAAATATTAGATGACATCTCTCAGTGACCAGGAAAGAATTTTTTTAAAATAGTTATTATATTCCAAGACTCCAATTTGTCTCTAGTCTTACCCATCTGTCCTGATGACAGATTAATTTCCCTAAAGCATATTTCTGTGCTCAAAAATCTTCAATGGGTCCCTTTTGTTTACTGAATAAAGTCCTAACTCCTTTAACCACCAAAGGGGGCAGGGGTCAAGAAGTCCATGTAGGCCCTTCAAAGCATACTGTGAAAAGCCACCACCACAGTTCACTTCCAGCTAGGATTACCTAGCTGCCCCTTGGGCTCACTGCTCTGTTCTTGCCCCATAACCTTGTCTGCCTAACTACTGCCCATTCTCCTTGGCTTTCCTCATTGCTGTCTTCAGCATCCTTCTCTATTCAATTGAATGACTTCCTGACCCACTTTTGAATAGCCTGGCATTTGGACTCTGATCCTGGTGGCTCCCTTGGGCTTTTCTTCTGCTGCCAGCTAGTCCCCAGCTGCCCTGGCCTTTTTACTCATCAGAACCCATTGCCTGATGTTACCCCCTCTTAATCCTCCTTTCCTTTTAGGATATGACAGTGGAAGAGTAGCAAAGATAAACTCTTGCTATTGCAAAAACTGCCTGGAGTCAAACTAATAATCAGGGCTTTTTCAGGGTTGTTTTATTTTTCTCTTTTTTTAGTGTCTGTGTATTCCCTGGAATATTGAGTATAAAACTGAGTTTTTATAAATTGAATTCTGCTTTCTTATTGATTGACATTATCATTTCAGAGAAGCTTTGTCTTCCTTTCTGATTCTTTTCACTTGTCACAGCCAATGACAGCTTGAGCTTTAAGTGTGGAGATAATGTGGGATAGGGACAAAAGCACTGGGCTGGAACCTATGAAACCTATATTGTAGTCCCAGCTCTGCCAGGCTATTCATTTGACTATGGGCAAAAGTTACCTTACTTCTGTGGGTTTTAATTTCCTCATTAGCAAAATGAAGAGAAATTATTTTAAGATTATTTTTTAAGGTCCTAAAGTGCATGTATGACCATGTTACCCTGCTCCCTCCACTATTCAATGAACCCTATTGGTTCTCTATCATTTCCTGGATCAAATATAAACTCATCTGTTTGGTATTCAAAACCCTTCATCACCTTCCCCTCTCTACCTTAACAGTCTTTTTATACTTTCCACCCTCTGTCCTCCTTTAACTCTGAGATTCAGTGGCATTACCGTTTTCTCTTTTCCTTCCATTAGACACCGGGCATTTTCATTGGCTGTCTCTCATATATAGAATGCTCTCTCTCCTCATCTCCTTCTCCTGGCTTCCCTGGCTTTTTTCAAATCTCAGTAAAATCACTCTTAATTCTGGCACCTTTCCTTTCTTGATTATTTCCAATTTGGCTTGTGTATTTGTACATAGTTAATTGCCTTTCCATTGAGTGGTGAGATTTTGAAGACTGGGACTGGATTTTATCTTTCTTTTTTTTTTTTGCTTTTTTTTTTTTTTGGAGGGGGGAAGGTGGAGCAATTGGGGTTAAATGACTTGCCCAAGGTCACACAGCCAGTAAGTTTAATTAAGTGTCTGAGTCCAGAATTGAACTCAGGTCCTCCTGACTCCAGGGCCAGTGCTCTATTCACTGTACCACTTAGCCACCCCTGGCTTTTCTCTTTCTTCATTGTCTCTAGTGCTTAGTACAGTACCTAGCACTTAGTAGGTGCTTGATAAATGTTTATGGAGTGATTAGTTCTTTTGAACTGTCAGTTTATCTATTTTTTCTTGAGTTGAGATGCCCTTACCTTGTCTTGCCTTCCCTTCCCTTCCATTCCCAAATGCTACAAATCAGGGCTTGATTTATTATTCTGCTACTAGACTTAAAGAAAGGGATGGGAAAATATTAATAATGCAGACTGAACTTTAAAAAGTGTGTTGTACATACATTTATTTTGAAAGCTAGTTGTTAAACATTTACCAGCGCATTTCTGCTTACCTTCCAGGACTTTTGTGAAGATAAAAATATAAAGTGCTTTGAAAATCTGCCCTCAATTATTATATTTTGCATGTACTATATATGTTTATATTTTATATCTATTTGCATGTGTTGTCGTCTTTCATAGCTCTTTGAGAAGAGGGCTGTTTCAATTTTATTTTTGTATTCCCACCCAGTGTCTACAACAGTGACTGGTTCATAGTAGACATGGTAATTTTTTTTGGATTGATCTATTAAATAGCTTTACTTTCTTCAACCTATCCCTGTATTTAATATTGTGGGACTGGATTGGCTAGGAGTAGATATACCATGACTTGAAGGTTGCTCATCATCCTTGTTGCCCTCCTCTGGATGCTCTCCATTTTATCAATGTTCTTCCTTAAATGCAGCACCCAGAGCTGAGCATAGTTTTCCTTATATGGTCTGACCAAGGAAGAGTAGGTGTTGCTGTTACCTCCTTAGTCTTGGACTCTTTGACTTTTCTTGGCTGACATTTGTTTACTCATATTGAGTTTGTAGTCCTCAGAAATCCTTAGATCAGGGGTGGCTAGGTGGTGCAGTGAATAGAGCACCAGCCCTGGAGTCAGGAGGACCTGAGTTCAAATTCAGTCTCAGACACTTAACACTTACTAGCTGTGTGACCTTGAGCAAATCACTTAGCCCCAATTACTCTGCCCTCTCCAAAGGGAAAAAAAAGGAAGAAATTCCTAGATCTTTTTTTTTTCTTCCAGCTATTCAATCTTGTCTTCCCCATCTTATATTTGTGAAGGTAGTTGTTAACCCCTGAGTGTAAATCTTTATGCTCATTTCTGTTAAAATTTATTTGATTTAATTCAACTTGCTCTATGAAAATCTTTTTGAATATTGATTCTATTATTTAGTGGATTAGCTCTCCCTTCTTGCTTTGTGTCATAAGCAAGTTTATAAACACATCACCTATGCTTTACCCAAGTAAAAATATTAAATGACACAGGGCCAAACATTGAGCCCTGGGCACTCCACTGTTGATATCCTTCCAAGTTGACACAGATCATGTGAAAAGACCCAGATATAGGATTTTGGGTTCTATGTATGAAGGAAAAAAAAGAAGGGCAACTGGCTGGGCCATGGTGTGAAATGAAGTCTGGAAAGGGGTTTGGATCCTGGTTGTGAACAATTTTAAATACCAAACAAAGGCTCTTATATTTGATCCTAGAGGTAAGAGGGAGTTACTAGAGTTTATTGAACAGGGACCTAACATGATTAGATTTGTGCTTCAGGGAATACATTTTGGTAGCTGTGTGGAAAATAGATTAGAAAAAGGAAAGGTGAGGCAGGAAGAACAATTAGGAAGGCAGGCATTAAAAAGTCCAGGCAAGAAGTGATAAGAGCCTGGGGTAGTCTAGTAACAATGTGAGTAGAAAGAAGGGGGTAGATGTCTGAGATGTTGTGGAATAAAGTCAGATAAGGTTTGGCAACTGATTGGGTATGTGGGATGAGAAGGAGTCAAGGATGACTTGACGGTTGTGAACCTGTGGGGGACTGGAAGGATGGTGACATGTTTGGCAGAAATAGGGAAATTTGGAATAGGGGTAGGTTTAATGAAAACAAATTGAGTTTTATTTTGCACACATTGAGTTTGAGATTCCAGTGAGATTCCCAGTTCAAAATGTTCAATAGGCAGTTAGTGATGCACGATTGGAGCTCAGGAAAGAGAATAGGACTGGATATATCAATCTGGAAGTTGTAAGCATAGAATGATCATTGAACTCATAAAGGAGAGAGAAAGAGAGAGAGAGAGAGAGAGAGAGAGAGAGAGAGAGAGAGAGAGGAGAGGAGAGGAGAGGAGAGGAGAAGAAGAAGAAGAAGAAGAAGGAGGAGGAGGAGGAGAAGGGGAGGAGGAGGAGGAGGAGGAGGGAGGGGAGGAGGAGAGGAGAGGAGGAGGAGAGGAGGAGAAGAAGAAGAAGGAGAAGAAGGAGGAGGAGGAGAAGAAGGAGGAGAAGGAAGAGAAGAAGAAGGAGGAGGAGGAGAAGAAGGAGGAGGAGGAGGAGGAGGAGAAAAGAGACCCTAACAGAGCTTAGGCAAACATGTTTTGGGGAGCAATACAGATAACGATCAGGTAATGGTGAATGAGAAGGAGCAGGCAAATTAGCTGGAAAAGAACTAAAGAGCAATGTCATGAAAACCCAGAGAGGAGGGAATATCCAGGAGGAGAAGGTGGTCAACAGCGTAAAATAATGCAAGAAGGATGAGAATTGAGAATAGGTCACTGGATTTGTCATTTAAGAGATCATTTGGAGAGAGCAATTTCAGTTGAGACTGAATTCAGAAGTCAGACTGAAAAGTGAGAGGAGAGAAAATGGAGAAAATGAGAGTAGACAGATATTTTTTTTTCTAAGACTTTTCCTGAGAAAGGGAGAAAAGATGTGAGATGACAGCTTGAGAATGGTGAGACTTTTTGTTTGTTTTTATTTTTAGGATGTGGGAGCTGGGAGTGTTTGTAGATAGTAGGGAAGACAATTGAAGATTAGAGAAATGGGAAAGTTCTGAGGCAGATCTGCTGGAGATGAGAGGAGATGGGACCAAGGGTGCACGTAAAGAGGTTAGCCTTGGCAAGAAGGACGACCTCTTTTGTGGAGTTGGCCATTGTCTTTCATTCTAGAAGAGGAACAAAATGACCTCACTATGCTAGAGTCAAGTTTCAATGTGTCCAACTGTGACTGATCAGACCAATAAGAGCTCAGAATGCCCTACCACAGGTCAGACACAAATAATCAGTGTGAACATTTGGGGTGGACTCTCCAAATTTGTGCATCCTGCGTTTCCTTTGAGCTGTCTCAATTCTGCTTTTCTCATAGAGCACAGCACCTTCCCTGATGAGGGCATGCCATGCTGGTCAGTCCTGTGCCAGTGTCTCCCATGTCACACAATTAATTCCAAAGTTCTTTAAGAGAGAGCTTGAGAGTGTCCTTGTATCACTTTTTCTGACCACCATGTAGGTGCTTGCCCTGTGTGAGTTCTCCATAAAAGTCTTTTTGCTGCCACTGTTCAGCCTCATGTGAGTAGGAGTTGAAGAGGTATATGGTTGGAATAATTCAAGGTTTGATTTGTGATGGGAAGAGCACAGATAGGACAATAGGACAAAGGAGTCAATAGTAGAGGATGATGTAACGTTAAACCAGTTAACTACGGGGTTTAGAGTGAGAGGGGAGAAAAATGAAGTCAGAGGACAGTAACTCCTGGTATGTTACTGAGGGGTGAGGGAACTTGTAGGTATGATATAGCGAGGACCAGAAATAGGTTTAGATGGAATCATGCATCAAGAAAACAATGATTAAGGGGCGGCTAGGTGGCGCAGTGAATAGAGCGCCGGCCCTGGAATCAGAAGGACCTGAGTTCGGAGCCGGCCTTCGACACTTAATCCACACAAACAAAAACCTAGCCGTGTGACCCTGGGCAAGTTACTTAACCCCAATTGCCCTAAAGGGGCGGCTAGGTGGCGCAGTGAGTAAGAGCACCGGCCTCGGAGTTTGGATGACCCGAGATCAGATCTGGCCTCAGAAAATGAGCACCCACGCATAAACAATGACTAGCTGTGTAACCTTGAGCAAGTTACTTAACCCCAATTGCTTTAAAAAAAAAAAAAAGAAAACAATGATTAGAGGTTGTGGTGGAATGAAGGGATTTCAGAATTCTTAATTGTTGACATGGAATACTCGTGACTTCTGGCAAAATCGGATATATATTTACATATACTTAGCCTGAAGAAGACTTAGGGGAACATGGTAGCTGTCTTTAAGTATTTGAAAGACCATCATATGAAGAGAAATTAGACTTGTTTTACTAGGTCCCAAAAGGTAGAACTAAGAACAACGTGTAGAAATTGAAGAGATGTAGATTTAGGTTTGATATAATTTTGAGTTACAAATTCCCTTCCTCCCTTCAATTCCTTCCCTAACTATTGAAAAGACAAGCAATATTAGGGGGCGGCTAGGTGGTGCAGTGAATAGAGCACCGGGAGTCAGGAGAACCTGAGACAAATCTGGCCTCAGACACTCAACACAAAAACTAGCCATGTGACCTTGGGCAAGTCACTTAACCCCAATTGTCCTCCAAAAAGCAAGAAAAAAAAAGAAGAGAAAAAGACAAGCAATATGATACCCATTAGACCTGTAAAGTTATGTCAAAATATTTCCATATTAACAACATTGTCAAAAAATCAGGGAAAATAAAGAAAGTTTAAAAAAAATCTGCACTCAGAATTCATCAGTTCTCCCTCTTGAGCTAGATAGCATTTTCATAATGAGTCCTTTGGAACTGTCATGGATTATCATATTGATCAAAGTAGCTAAGTCTTTCACAGTTGATCATTGCTATAATATTGCTGTTACTATATACAGTGCTCTCCTGATTCTGTTCACTTCACTTTGTATCAGTTCATATAAGTTTTCTCAAGTTTTTCTGAAATCCTCCTGCCCATTTTTTCTTACAGCAAAATAATATCTCATCACAATCATGTACCACAAGTTGAAGAACCTTTGTCTGAAAGAAATGTACTGTATAAGATTTCCAAAAGTTTTAGTGCACTTTTTAGGTATTAAAATTTAAAATTTCACTAAGATTTTTGGAATACCCTGGTCATCATCATTATAAAGTCATAGGGTTACAGATTTAGAATGGGAACCATCTTTAGACATCATCTAGTTTAAACAACATCAGTTTACACATGAAGTTATTGAAGTAAAGAAAGGTGAAATGCCCACATTTGGGTTGATGGGGTTGTATAGGAAGAGTGTGAGAGGTAGTCCTAACCTGGCCCAGCTCTGACATGATCCTTCTGTGACTTGAGCCTCTGTGTTCTGATCTGTAAAATGATCTGGTTGGATTAGTATGGAGCTCTTAACCTGTAGTCCTTGGGATCCCAAGGGGTGAACTTGGATAAGAAAAAAATGGCATCTTTATTTTCATTAACCTCTAACTGAAATTTTGTATTTCTTCCAATTATTTAGAAATATTTTGAGAAGGAATCATAGGCTTTGCCATACTGCTAAAGGGGTTCATGAATCAAAAAAAAAGGTTAAGAACTGGCATTCCAAGACAGATGGCTCAATTCAATTTAACAGACATTAATTAAGCATCTCTAGTGTTCTGGACTGGGGAAAATAAAAGTTTAGATAAGACAGTACCAGTCCTTAGAGAGCTTCAACATCATAGAGAGAATAAAACAAAAATACACGTAATGAGAATATACAATAATTCATGATGAATATATTAGAGGGGTACAAGAATAAGGCTACATGGGCTATAAGGAAGGAAAGCTAAGAGGTGATTTCTCTACACTTTGATCTTCAACCCCATGTAAATAATTGACCCAGATCCTGAAGAGGAGAAGCTAGAAGGAAGGGAAAAGAAGGGGAGAAAGGGAAGTAAAAAATGAGGAGGGACTTGGAGAGGAGGGGTGCCATCAGAACAGATTAGACTTTAGTGCTTGAATGGATCTGTGTTCTTATTGGTATGGAGACTACAGATTGCTACATCCTATGTGATTCTTGTTGGAATTGTTTCATAAATTCCCCACTGGGGGTCTGCCCAATGTGCTAGAGGCCCTCCTCTGGTTCTTTCAATTTTTCATGGATACCAGTTTGCCACTTAGGCTGTCCACTTGTCATCTCTCATTCTCATTACATGATGAGCCCACCAATTTTTCTAGCCTGGCTGCCTGGCACAATGAAAACCTTACCTGGTCTCCTTAGTTTGTATTGTTTTCTTCTTCAAATTGTACCGTTTTATTTATAACTTTTTTTTTTTTTTGGTGTAAATGTTGTAACCCTTCCTCCCTACTCCCCACCCTTCCAGGATATATGTGCTTGGAGGGCAAGGACTGCTTTACCTGTTGCCTTTATATCCCTAGTGCCTAATACAATGCCTTATGCATAGTAGGAATTTACTGTTTGCTGAAATGATTTTAATTGGATAGAGGGCCAGCTTTAGGGAGTTGAAGACCTGGGTTCTAGTCACTTAACTTCTCGGCAACCCAGGCAGATCTCTGAGAAAATAATTTTCAGGGAAGCTACATGTCTTTATAGGTAGAGTGAGTTTTTACATTGGCAGTTTCCTGAACCCATGAATTTACAATCCCAGACAAAGATAAACAAATAACAACTCCTTTCTTGGTTTCTTTTGCATTCTCTCTGAAATCACCTTCCTTTTGCATGGCACATAATTTTTTTAAGGCAATTGGGGTTAAGTAACTTGCTCAAGGTTACACAGCCAGTCATTATTTATGTATGGGTGCTTATTTTCTGAGGCCGGAACCGATCCTGGGTTATCCTGACTCCAGGGCCTGCACTCTTACTCACTGTGCCACCTAGCCACCCTGCACATAATTTTTAAAAATATATATTGTCTCACTCATTAGAATGGTTGCTTCATCAGGACAGTAACTATGTTTTTGCCTCATCTGGTATCACCTGTAATTTGCATAATGCTCAGCATAAAGTAAACCCTTAATCTGGTCTATATAACATATGGCCCGCCAAAGGATTTCAGGCGGCCCATGAAAAATGTAGAGGATGTAAAAGAAAGTAAAGATGTAATGAGTGCTTTGTCTGTGCCTGCTTAACCCACCTTCCACTGGTCACTATCATGCCCATCATGTTACCTGGCAGGTGGGTCGCCACTCCATCCTCTCTCCCGTTTTTCATGCGACCTGTGGCAACCAACCATTGTCAGTCTGTCTTTATTCTAAGAGGAGGGATTTTATGACAAATAAAAATCTTAAGTAGTGAGTATAATTAATTGATATTTCCCATTTACAAAATATGGTTTATTTGTAAAATCGTTTAATCATTAATTATACTTTCACTTGGAAAGTGAGCCGCTAAAAACCCACCTGTGGCCTGAAGAAGTTTGGCCTATTTTAATTTTGGCCCCTACCTACTTCCAAGTTGTACAGGTCTGCCCTTAATAAATGCTTGTGGATTTATTGTGGATTGGTTGATTCTCACACATGTCATTGCGTATACCATGCCACAGCTGGTTCATCTCCACCATCCTTTAAGTCTCTTGCCATTGTCACTATATCACAACTGAGAATTCACTTTAGCTTCAAGTCAGCCCAACAAGGCAGTGATACAATACAACACAGGAAAAATCAGGCCTCATTCTTTCCCCAGAAGAGTTTTTCCTTTCAGACAGGTCCCTAGAGAGCCAATCAATAGCTGTGATCCTGGGTCATTTTTTTTCAGAGGGCTGCTATCATCAGTAACCTGTTCAATAGACTTGGTACATTTTCCTAGCTATGAGGAGCTTTCCAGATTGACTTTTTGCTGGGAGCCCTATACAGCTTGGGGTATTGAATATCTGCTCAATATTTCCCTTTGAAGGGTTCTACCCTTCAAAGCCTACTTTTCCTCCTCTGATGTATGTCTTCTTGAAAACTGAGTGTAAGCAGCTTCCTGAACCTTTTATATAGATCACTAGGGCCTGCCATTATCTATATTCTAGTTTCCCACTGCCAGCTCCCACTCCTTACTTTAGGGAAAAGGGAGCCCCCTTTTGGAGCTGGCTAGTATATTCCAGCTGACATTAACATAAGCACTTTAAAGTTTGAAAAGTTAGCATCAGTATTCTGCAAAGCACTTTACATATATTAACACATTCAAGGCTCCCAATAACCCTGAGAGGTGGGTTCTATAGAATTTATTATCCCCATTGTATTGATGAGGAAAGAAATTTAGAGACGACAACTTTTTCTAGATTTTGAATAGTTAGTAAAAATCAGAGGCAAGATTTGAAACGAGTTCTTTCTGACTCCAAGGCCAGCATTCTATTCATTATCCTGTGTTGTGCCCTCCATTTATGACCTGCTCTCCCTTTGAACGACTTCTCTGGTAACTGGGAATCTGTGCCATTGCTACCCCTCCTCTGAGTCCCTTGAGATGAATAGCTTAACTTTATATTGTATTCTACACTTTACAGTGGTGTTTCTCATAAGTATTAATATAGCCATTTTATAGAGGAGGAAACTATGTTTTAGAGACATTATGGTCACATTGGTTACATAGCTCATTATTATGTTGTTATGCCTCAAAGCCAGAGGTTCTGTCTTCAAATCCGTAAGTAGCACACAGTTTTAAAAACTCAGAGAAAGAACTGATAAATAGAAGTCTATATAGAATGGTTTTATATTTATACATATTTGTGTCTAATGGTAGCCATCTCTAGGGTGCGGTGGAGGTGAAGGAAGAAGAAAAGGAAAAAAAAGAAATTTATCTGATTATTATATAAATAATATGTATGTTATATATATAATATAATCATATATTATATATAAGTTATATATAATAGATTTTCAGTTTCATGTGCAATCATCTTTTTTTTTCTATTCTATGTTATGGAAATGCTTGTTTTATTTCTTAAATTCAGAATAAAATAAATAAAAATTTAAAAATCACTGATTGGGGTTAATGGGGATAGACTCTAACCATGAAGAATGATAAGTCTGATAAGCTTATAATCTACACAGGGCCTCCTAACCTGCAAACACCCTAGTCTTGCTACTCAAGACAGTTTTTGTGATGCTATTGCCCTATCCTTCGAACAAAAACCAATTTTCTCCCCCCTTGGTTCAGGAATAAGCCTTTAAACAAGAGATAGTACAGTCAATGTTCCCTGAAAGGAGTTTAGATTTACGGCCTTTACTGTGAATCTGTAGCTGAAGTTTAGAGATTTCACAGGTCTGGGGTCATTAATTTGCAGACTCAGTAAAATAAAAATGCAGTGATACTTCAAATTTATTTAGCACCTTTCTTTGGAGGAGTTCTAAGGGCCTCCCAAATAACATCTCTTTTCTGCTCATAATGTCTCCGAGAAGGGAAGGAAAGGGAGAGAAAATTGCTGCATAGTGATTCAGGGGCCAAATTTGAAATCACTCCAGCTCTCCAGAGCTCCTGCTCAAATCCTAGTAGCATGTCCACTCTCTCTTTGTGAGTTAGGGCTTGCCACAGGGACATATCTCTGTTTGGAACTTGCTATTTGAGTGAGGAAGTATGATTGAAGATCACCAGACTGGGAGGCAGGAGACCTGAGTTTTAGCCCCAAATCTGTCAATGACTAACACTTCCTTTCTTTGGGCCTCAGTATGAGTAAAATGGTGGGATTGAATTAGGTAATAATAATAGCTAGTATTTATATAATGCATTATGGGTTGCAAACACCTTGTAAATATTGTCTCGTTTGATCCTTACAACAACCAAGAGAGGTAGGTTCTCTTATTACCCCCTTTTTACAGATGAGAAAAACTGAGGTTGAAAGAGAGATTAAATGACTTGCCCAGGGTCATACAACAGAGAAGTATTTAAGGTAGGATTTGAACTAAGGTTATCCTGATCTCAAGTCCAACACTATGTTTTGTACCCTCTATAATCCCTATGGTCCCTCCAGTTCTTTGTTGTTATAGTTGTTCAGTCATGTCCTACTCTTTGTGATCCTCATTTTGGGTTGCCCGGGCAGATATACTAGAGTGGTTTTCCATTTCCTCCTCAGTTCATTTTACAGGTGAGGAAACTGAGACAAACAGGATTAAGTGATTTGCCCAGGGTCACACAGCTAGGAAGCTTCATGGGGCTGGATTTGAACTCATGAAAATGAGTCTTCCTGATTCCTAGCCCAGTACTTTATCCACTGCACCACCTAGCCCCATGAAACACCTTAGCAGTGTTTGATTACGTGACAATACTTCCCCTTTACAGTATTGGAGAACATAGGGTTTGGGTTTTTGTTTTTGTTTTCAAAGATGAATTCAAGTTAATCTTATTTTGAGAATTTCAGATTCTTGGAAACCCTTGGGGTGTTAACAAACTTGGGCTGGAAAGCACTGTCATAAATCAGTGGCTGTGTCTATATGGCACTAAATCTGGTCAGCCACCTGGCTATTTTACATTCAGAACAACAAGGCTAAAGATTGTGTCTAAACTTCAGTCCATGGGTTTATTTAAGTCTTAAGGTGAAGAACAGAAGTGAGAGAAAACAAAGGCATACTGGGCAGTGGGCTGGGACTGGAGTCCAAAAAAACCTTGGTTCAAATTTTCCATCTGGACACATACTGGTTGTGTTCCTAGGCACATCATTTAACCCTTTAGTACCCAGGCAACTCTGTGTTTTTTCAGTTGTGTCTGATCCTTTGTGATTCCATTTGGGATTTTTTTTTTTTGCAAAGATGCTGGAGTCATTTTTCATTTCCTTCTCCATTTCATTTTATAGATGAGGAAACTGAGGCAAACAGGGTTAAGTGAGTAGCCCTGCATCACACCCCTAATATGTGTCTGAAGCTGGATTTGAACTCAGGAAGAGTCTTCCTGACTCTAGGCCTTTCACTCTACCACACCACCTAGCTGTTACAGACTAAAAAAAAAAAATAAACTGGCTAATGTTCAAAAATAATCAGCAAATTACTAAATTGTGCTTGTACTGATAGTCTGATCTTTAACCTAATGATTCATTTAGTTATTAACCTTACAAGGAACTCTGAGCACCTCAAAATATGAAGGGAAAGGAATATGATTTTTTCCACTGTGAGTTAAATAAATGATGTAAAGGCAAGAATATTAAACTGGAGAAGATATAGATTCTGCTCTTCACTCTGAGGCTACCTTGATCTGTGACATCTGGCAAAGCTGCTTCCCATAAGAATTCTTTTAAAATTTATATTTTTGGGAAATTTTCTAATCTACTTAATTATTAGTATCATACATATATAACTTATAAGCAAATATATTTAACTATTTTAGGTGTTTATGCTCAAAACTTTTCTACTATTAGGAGTCCAGTCCATTATCAAAAGAATTTAGAGATCATTGTCCTATAAAACCCTACCAGAGTGGGCAGTCTTTTTCTAGGGGTGGCACGGGAATGAGGACATATTATATTTGAGGTGACTTCATACAGTAGAAAGAGAATTTTCCCAAGAATCAGAGAAACAGAGTTCAAATCCCAGCTCTTCTATTTCTACCTCTGTGACCCTCAACAGGTCATTCAACTTCTCTCAATACCCTAAGGTGAAAGGGACCTGAATTAGGCTACCTCCAAAATCCATTTCAGCTATAAATCTATGACCCTTCCTCAAGGCCCCTGTCAGAGTCCCCATATGTTTCATGTATATAATACATGAATTAGTATTTATTTCTATTAAATTAGAAGGAATTCATTTGAAACTCAAGATTTTTTTAAAAAATGAATGCTAAAAATTGTCTTTACATGTAACTGGGGGAAAAGAAAATATTATTTAAAAAAGAAGTAATTCAATTCTATAAAATTATAAATGCATATGAAATGTCCACTGTGTGTAAAACTCCACTTTGGGCTTTATGGATACAAAGACGGAAAGAAAACATCCTTTCACAAGGAGGAAGCCCAGAAACAATGGCTTAAGCCCTTGAGAATGAGAAAGTTTACACCAGATGGGGATGTTCAGGATAAAGCTCCTTGTTCCCATTAAATCTGCCTTGTTAGAGTTTCTTTCCTCATTATTATTTTAGGCTTTTAATTTCTGCCTTTTCTCATTTCCCCGACTATCATGAAAATGATTTATCATACATCTTTAATAATGCCTGATAAGCTTATGATCTCATTTATTCTCTGGTTGAGTCTTTAACTGCCAGTGAACTTGAGTCAAAACACTTGCTCTCTGGGAATGGGGCTCCAACAAGTGGTATCCTTATTAAAATAATATTTACTGAGTACCCCTAAGGAGATTAGAGTACAGAGAAATAGATATAGCTCTTGCTCAGTGGGCTTCCAAACAAAAACCCAGAGAACTAAAATATAGAAAGTGTGAGCAGGATGTTGGGCAATCCCTGCTGAGGGGAAATGAAATTCAACAGAGAACAACAATTCTAGGAGATGAAATGAGAATGTCTGGGAGAGGGTGGCTAAAATTGAGTCTCAACTCTGCCATGTACTACCTGTATGACCTTGGACACGTCACTAACCCTGACCCTTTCTGGATCTCAGTTTCCTCATCTGTAACATAAGGAGATTGGGCTAGACAGCTGCTAAGGTCCTTTCTAGCTCTAACTAGAACTAGGGTTTTATGATCAAGAGAATGGAGTGACCTCCATAGGAAAATAAGACAAAAACATTTTTTAGCCTGTTGCAGTGAAACTTGAGAATGGTTATCATCAAGAGTACATAAAACTATAGGCAAAATGGGTAGAATGAACAATGGCCTTGAATACCAAACCCTGGAATATTCATTCCACTCACCAAGCATTTATTAAATACCTACTATATTCAAGGCATTGTGATAGAAGGGAACAAGCGTTTATAAAACACCTACTATGTGCAAGGCACTAGGCTAAGTGCTATACAAATATGATCTCATTTGATCCTTCCAACAATCCTGGGAGATAAGTGCTGCTATTATCCCTATTTTGCAATTGAGGAAACTTAGTTTCTTAGCCACTGAACAAGAGCTGTATCTATTTCTCTGTACTCTAATCTCCTTAGGGGTACTCAGCAAATGTTATCTTAATAAGGATACCACTTGTTGGAGCCCCATTCCCAGAAAGCAAGTGTTTTGACTCAAGTTCACTGGCAGTTAAAGACTCAACCAGAGGATAAATGAGATCATAAGCTTATCAGGCATTATTAAGCTTATTAAACGTGTTAAATGACTTGACCAGGGTCATACCAACTAGTATCTGAGACTAGATTTGAACTCAGGTCTTCCTGACTCCAGGACCAGAGCTTTTATCTGCCGAGAAGAGATGCAAAGATAAATAAGGCATGGTCCCTTTTCTAAAGGTACTTGAAATCAAGTGTGATTTATCTGTGTATCTATGTATCATTTATCTCTCTCTGTTAATCTATCATCTACCCATCTGTCTGTACCATTTGTCTATTCCTGTCTATCTATCTACACATTCTAAAATAAAAAGAGCATTTCAAAAGAACATTATGAGTACATGAGAGAATAAAGTGCTTTGGAACAATATGACACTCCATGTAGGGAATCATGGAAAGTTTCATGAAGGAGGAAACATTTGAATTAGATCTTGAAGGATGGGTTGGATTTTAATAGGTGGACAGGTAAAAGACATTCCAAGCACAGAGATCAATGTAAATGCAGAGAAAGGAAACTATGGGGCAAGTCTTGGGGGAGGAGGGTTAGAAAATAATCAAATTTGCCTGGAACTAGACTGGACTCCCTTCAGGCTTCAAAAGTACAATTTTAGGGCAAATAAAAATATAGGATAATTTAAATAGTGGCTTGTGGAAACTCATTTCTTACTCTTCATGGAATCCTAAGAAATTTTACAGAGAGAAAATATGAATGTGTCCAGGAATGGTTTAGACAAATTCATAAATAGATGATCTTTTATATATTTCTAAGGGTAGAACAGAAGTATGTTGAGGAAAATGGTTAACTTTTAAGGTTTATGCCATAGAAAATAATTATCACTTTCCTTTATAAGACTTCCCTTTGATACCTGCTAAACATTAAACTTTTTTCAAATCAGGGAAATAGGAATCAGAAGGAAAATTGAGAAAGCCATATGAAGTCATTGAAAACAAAACTTACTGTGTTAGGGGAGTCAACAGAACCTGACAGGAAGGGAGGTTGACTGCATAAACACTTAGGTCCCTGTGCAAGTCATATAGGCTGGCCATTTTTATCCAGTTTCCCGTGTGTGGGGGCAATTAATAATCTGGGGTAAAAACTACCAGCAGATATAACTTATGCTGATGATCTGTTGATTGAAGGTTGATTCTCTTTGTGCTTCAGGTTCTCATGGGGGACAGTTAGCATTTTCTAGAGATAAAATTGAATTGGGGTTACAGAACAGGGAGGCTTCATTTACTCTTTGGAATTCAGAAATTCTATTCAGGTTTACCTGTGTGAATGCATAAGTCTTCCTAAAATCCCCCACTGGTGGTTGAGCCTCAGAGAGTCTTGACTGGCCTGTTTGTTCCTGATAAGACAAAAGCCTTTGGACAGAGAATCCACTGGTTTGTATTAGTCCATGGACAGAAAGAAAGAATTGGAGGGCATCCCGCTTGGCTGCCAAGAAAACAAAAAGTGAGAGGCAATGATGAAATTTAGTCCTAGTATGTGCTAGCTGGCCACATGTCTGTGACTATATCTTTTAAGATCCCTCTATTTTCATTATTAAAAATTAATTAGAAGGGGGCGGCTAGGTGGCGCAGTGAGTAAGAGCGCCGGCCTCGGAGTTGGGATGACCCGAGATCAAATCCGGCCTCAGAAAATGAGCACCCACACATAAATAATGACTAGCCGTGTAACCTTGAGCAAGTTACTTAACCCCAATTGCTTTAAAATAAATAAATAAAATTAATTAGCACATAGGGAAAAGAGCCACTAACCCATAGTACCTACTATTAACAAGATTCAGTCTCCTGAGTTCAAGAGACCATGGGGCTGTTGTGGATGGCACTCTAGGTTCCTTTGAATACTTGTCTTCCATGACAGTTCCAATCTCAGCTTAGAAAATAGTATCAGCTGTGGTGGTTTGTCCTTCATTTTCGAAGAGGACCATGGCATCAGGGAGATGATGACATGACTCCCAGTTGACCTGGATTTGAGTGATGGAGGACTGTGCAAAGACACCAGCCTCACTTTCTCCTCCAAGCCATCTGGGTCCAGTGGCCAGATATTCATCAGGATGACAGGTGATGTAATGGAAGACCCTGGCCCTTTTAGACTAAGGCCTGTTCAGGTTCTCACATTGAGTGAGGTAAGGCCCACCAGTGAATAGACCTCTCTAAGAAGTGAGTGAAGGCATGACCCATTTAATAAAAAAAAATCACACTGGGAGGGGAAGACCCTCATGGTTACTGGCCAAAATATTTCAATGTTTATATAAATAGTCCTAATCTGAGATCTATATTATTAGTGGTTCAGTGGGGAGCACACTGGTCTTGTCTTTCTGACATGAGTCTGTGTGACCTTGGGAAAGTTATTTAACCTCTGTTTGCCTAGGAGGCTCAGTGGATAGAATACTGGACCTGTTTTGGAAAAACTTGAGTTCAAATTTGGCCATTTAATACTAGACTGTGATCATGGGCAAGTCACTTAACCTCTATTTGCATAATCCATAGGAGATAGAGATGGCAAACCAATCTGATATATTTATCAACAAAACCCAATGGACATTATAGCCTGTGGGGTCACAAAGAATTGGACGTGACTGAACAGCAACTACAAATAATGAAAAGATTGCAAGGGAGGGGGAAGTTTGAAGAAAAAGGACCAGCATAGGAATAGCTCCATCTTAGCTCTGCTGGGAAACTTGTATCTAAGACATATGAAATTAATTTTTAAAAAAAGATATGTGAAATTAGAAAGAAATATATTTACTCAGACACTGGAAAAAATGTCTGAACAAAATGAAAGGTTTATGTTCATCATAATCAAACAGGAATACTTTTCTCACCCAAGATTTCACTAGTGTATTAAATAAGAACTTGGAGTCGACACATCATCCCTTAGAAATAATAATTCATACTTTTATAATGCTTTGAAGTTGACAAAATGGTTTTCCCCACTGCAAGCTTGTAAGGAAGGTAATACAAGTATTGTTATCCCCATTTTGCAGGTGAGAAAACTGAGGCTCAGAGAAGGTGAAGTGGTTTGCTTGTAGTTGCATAACTAGTGAGTGTCCCACAGTCCATTATTCAGTTAACCGCATCTACTTGGCATGTATTGCATGCCTAGTTCTGGGTTAGGTACTATGGGGGACACGTAAGAAATAGTTGGTTGGTACTTATAAAGTGCCCAAGTGTTAGAAATATAATGGGAGGCATAAAAATAGTCCCTGTTCTCAAGGAACTTACAGTGTAATAAGAGAAAATACAAGGAAACAACTAAACATAAATGAGTTCTCTCTCTCTCTCTCTCTCTCTCTCTCTCTCTCTCTCTCTCTCTCTCCCCTCCCCACTTCTGTCTCTCTGTCTCTCCCTCTCTCTGTCTCTGTCTCTATCTGGTACATATACATAAACATGTGTGTATATATGCATATTGCATATAAATTGGAGATAATCAACAGAGGGAAGGCATTAGCATTAAGGGGGAGGGGGGAATGCTACTTACAGCAAGTGGGATGTTGGATGGGACTTGAAAGAAGCCAAGAAATGAGGAGGGACAGAGTTCCAAGCATGGAGAGCAGCCAGTGAAAATGTATGGAAGTGAGAGATGGAGCTCTGAATATGAGAAACATAAATTCAGCGTTACTGGAGTGCAGAGGATTGTGGAAGGGGGGAAAGGGATGTAAGGTATAAGAAAACTGGAAAGGTAGGAAGGGGGCAGGTTAGGGTTAGGGTTTTAAAAACCAAACACAGGATTTTCTATTTGATCCTCTGATGTTTGTAGATTCATAGAATTTATAGAGTGTGCTGTATGCAACTGAGGCAGGTACCCCCTTGGTTTTATTCTGCCCTCTGGAGTGATGCCTGGTAAGTAAGAGTCCTACTTCTCCCCTTTTCATTTTGGATGGACAGAGTAATTCTGCAGGATGAGCAGGCATGGTTGAGTTGTGTTCTTCAACACCAACCTCATTACATTATCTTTCTCCCCAAACCTGTCCCTCTTCCAATTTTCCTTACTATTGTCAGAGGGCATCACCATCCTTCCAAACTCTCATTTTTATTTGTCCCACATATCTAATCAGTTGCTCCATCTTTCCAACATATTTTGTATATGTCTCCTTCTCTCTACTCACACAGTCTACTTTAGGTCTTTATTACTTCTTGCCTAGACTATTGCATTAGCTCCTAATTGGTTTCCTCATCTCGGGTCTCTCCCCAGTCTAATCTATCCTCCACATAGCTACCAAAGTGATTTTTCTAAAGTCTAGTTCTGAACCTGTCACCTCTTCTTCTCAATAAACTCCAGTGGCTCCCTATTACCCTCAAGATAAAATATAAAGCTCTCTGGCACATAAAGTTCTTCATAAACTTGACCCTTCTTATATCTCTAAGTTTCTTGTACTTTACTCTCCTCCACATACACATTGTATGACCCAGCAACGCTGTCCTACTTTGCATTTTCTCTTACACAACACTCCTCCTCTCATCTCCATGCTTTTGCCCTGACTATCCCCAATGCCAGGGATGCTCTCCCTCTTCATCTCCACCTCTTAGCTGTCCTTTTAGACTCAAATCCCATCTTATTGCAGGAGCCCTTTTCCTATCTCTCTAGCTACTATCCTTTACCTTCTGAGATTACTCTCCATCTATTTTGTGTGTATCTTGGGTCTACCTAGTTACTTATCTCCTGTCTTCCCCATTGGAATGTGAGCTCCTTGAGGGCAGGGACTGTTTTGCTTTTCTTTGTATTCTAAGCACTTAATAAGAAACATTTATGAAATGCTTGTTGACTTGTCTCACCCAGTTTCTTGAAGTATCTGCCCTTATCTTTCAGTGTCCTCAGTATCAGTACAGGTAGAACTCTTGTCCTAGGCCTTGGAAGTCACCATAAATAATCTGGAGGTGAGAGCCCCAGCTCTTACCACCTGGTAGAGTGCCTTAAGTGCATAATAAAAGACCAATTAATTGATAGATGGGCAAATAGAGGAAGTAGGCAAAGGAGAATACCCAGATCCCATTCCGTGGCAGTAATACGATGTATCCTTGGCATCCAAAGTTGGAAATGTGACCATGTTTCTCCATAGAAACATTTTTTACTCGTTCTGGTTAGGTGGTATGTCACTATTTGGAAGAGTATTGTACTTCAGACTAAATGTATTCAAGAAGCATTTGGAATTGCCTAGGCTGAGTACCTTACTGCTTTAACATTTCTAGGGGAAAAATCGTACAGAGTTGCTGGAAAAAACCCATAAACTTTGGTATATATTTGTGCCCTCCAAGAAAGTAGGCTTCATGAGAGCAAGAATTGTTTCATTTTTATCTTTGTAGCTCCAGATGATAGCACGGTGCTTAGTACATCGGAAGGGCTTAATAAATGCTTGTTGATTGATTAGAATACAATCTATTGGTAAACTGGGAATTTATTATACATTTAAATAAATCTGATTTTCAAAAAGACATTTTCCTTTCTATAAATTCAATTATATTGCAGATCATATAATATCCCTATGTAGGGCATGTCACATATAGAGAAAACGCGTAACAGGGATATTAGGTTTGTTATCTGATGGTTGAGTTATAATAGGGTACTTCTGGAATTCATAGTATATTCTTGCAATAATACCTGATGTTTATATTGAGGCTTAAAGTTTATAAAACATTTTGTACAGATTTTTCTCATTTGATCCTCAATAATTTCTATTTTACCATTGAGAAAATTCCTATTTTACTTCACTGAGAAAAGTGAAGTGACTTAATCATGGACACAGTTAATCAGAGGTAAGTCTAGGCTCTTTCCACTATGCCAAGATGCCTCTCAGTACATCTAAAATTCATAATGCATATGATTCAAGTCTCATATCTAAGGGCTGAAGGGTAATATGGAGTGATCAGAGCTAACCAGAATTAATTAGGGCAGGCTTGACGATGGAAGTGAATTCTGTACAGGGTTTTCATATCCTGCAGGTATATTTCCTCAGCGACTCAATCACAAGACATGCCATCTCCTGACTCAGAGTATTTTCATGGACTGTCCTCTATAGCTGCAATGTTTTCCCTCCTCAGCTCTGCCTCCTGGCAGCAATATTATAGCCAGATTCCAGAGTCAAAAAATGTAGGGGTGAGAAAAAGGTATGCATGGTGAAAAGGGGGAAGGGGGAAGTAGAATGGGGAAATTTTCTTACATGAAAAAGATTAACAAGGAAAAGCTTTTATAGTGGAGGGGAAAATGGGTGGTGGTGGTGGAAAATGCTTGAACCTCACTCTCATTGGAATGGCTTTAAAGATGAAGCTATACACACATATGTGTATGTATATCTACATATGTATACACACAGAAACACACAGTCAGCTCTATACATTTATCCCAACAGGAAATAGGAAGGCAAGGGGATGGGAGAAAGGGGTGGGGTATGAGCAGAGGAAGGGCAGATTAAGATAGGCAGTGGTCAGAAGAAAAACAGACTTTTGAGCAGGGATAAGATAAAAAGACAGAGAAGGATAAACGGAAGACAATAAGATGGAGGGAAATACACAGTTAGTAATCATAACTGTGAATGTGAATGGGATGAGCTAACCCATAAAATGGAAATGGATAGAAGAATGAATTAGAAATCAGAATCCAACAATATATTGTATATAGGACACACACTTGAAACAGAAACACACAGTTAAATTAAGGGACTGGAGAAGAATTAATAGGTTTCAACTGAAGTTGAAAGGTAGGGGTAGTAATCGTGACCTCAGATAAAGCAAAAAATAGGCTGAATTAAATGAGATAATCAGGGAAACTGCATTTTGCTAAAAGGTTCCATATATAACGAAGTAATAGAAAACTGTTTTACAATAAGTTTCTCTGATAAAGGCCTCATTCCTCAAATGTGTAAGGAATTGAGCCATTTTATAAAAATGAGAGCCATTCTCCAACTGACAAATGATTAAGGAATATGAACAGGGAGTTTGCAGAAAAAGAAATCAAAACTATCTATACTTGTACAAAAAATGTTCTAAATCAGTATTGATTAGAGAAAGGCAAATTAAAACAAGTCTGAAGTACCACCTTGTACCCATTAGAAATGACAAGTGCTGGAGGGGATGAGGGAAAAGAGGTACATTAATGAATTGCTGATGGAGTAGTGAACTGGTACAACCATTATGGAAAGTAATCTGAACTATGCCCAAAGGGCAATAAAACTGCATATCCTTTGATCCAGCAATACTGCTATTAGGTCTGTACCCCAAAGAAATCAAATGAAAAGGAAAAAGGACCTATATCTACAAAAATATTTAGGAAATGCTCATCAATTGGGAAATGGCTAAACAAGTAGTGGCATAAGATTGTGATGGAGTACTATTGTGCTATAAGAAATAGCAAGGGGGTGGTTTTAGAAAAACATGACTATATGAACTAAGCAAAATGAAGTGGGAAGAAGCAGGAGATTGTTGTGCACAGTAACATCTATGTTGTAATGATGATCAACCATGAAAGATTTGGCTACTCTGATCAATACAGTGATCCAAGACTATTCTAAAGGACTTGTGATGAAAAAATGCTATGCACCTCCAGAGAGAACTGATGAACTCTTGAGTACAAATGGAAGTATGATTTTCTCACTTTCTTTCTTTCTTTTTGCTTTGTTTTTAAAATATTGCTAAAATGGAAATGTTTTCCATGGTTTCCTATGTATAAGTGATATATTGTTTTCCTTTTTAGTGGATGGGGAAAGGTGGGAAAGAGAGAATCTAGAACTCAAAATTTGCAAAGAAAAGAATGTTAAAAAAATAAATAAACGATAAAGAAGTTGCCTGGGCAGTGGGGAGAACTTGACCTATCTGGCTGGAACTAGTATAGTTCAGAGGATGACAACATCAGGATCTGATACCATCAGAATTGGGCTTACTTTCTTGAGAGGTTAGAGAGGCATTGTGGCAGAATCAATAGGGCATTGAACTTGGAGAAAGGAAAACCTAGATTTAAAATCCTTCCTCAAGATCCTTGCTACCTTGATCAAATCACTAAACTGCAGTGTGCCTCAGTTTCCCCATCCGTAAAATGAGGGAGTTGTACTCAGTGGCCTCTCAGGTCCCTTCCAACTTGAGATTTGTCATCCTATGAGAACCATCTGAAGAATGAATGTACTCATGGACGTCCAAATTATTCCTGCTCCTTGTGATATGTTGAAGACAAGCCGAGACATTGTAGGTGAATGCTGCCTTGTAAGACAGAAGCCACTGCCAGAAACTACGATCATTTCTATGGGTTTGACCTCAAGGCATGAGCATAAATCCTCAAGGATTGAATCAATGCAATTCCTCATTCAGTCAATCTTCAAGGCTGTTTGGAATTCTGCCGCAGGGCCAAATCAGTTCTGCTACTAATGACACAAAAATCATTCCTCCAGAGAGATGCAAATGATTCCCATTAAATAAGCATTCTCTCCATCAGTTTTATCAGACATTCTTTCAGGCATGACAGTGTTCTGCTCTCTCCAGGCCCTGAGGTTCAGTTCCCCTCTCCTGCCTTACCTGAGAGATGAGAACAAAAATGCATTGGAAAGGCACCATGAGCAAGGACCACAGAGGCCTGTCTGACTTGTTGATTGGTGTCAGCAAAGCAATCCTGCCTCAGGGATGGACAGAAGAACCAGATCTGCACAGAAAACACCAATGAATTTATATGCCTGGTGGAAACCCAGCACCTGGCAGCAGAACCATAGGGAGAAAGAACTGTGGCAGATGGAGAGGTGCCTTGGGTTGCTGTCCAAAGCTTCTTGTTTTTAATGAAAACAGATCCTGTGAAGAATAACTTCAGTGAAAAGAAACTTCGGTTGAGGTCACAGAATTATAGATTTAGAGGCAAGTTCAACCTCCCCAATTTATAGATGAGAAATCTTATACACAAAATGGCTAAGTGCCTTAACCACACTTAGACAGCTTGTCTGTGGCAGATCCTCCAACTTGGAAGTTCAGTTTTCTACCCCATGACACTGCACAGACTTGGTATTTAAGATTGCCATTCATTTGTTTTAGCTGCATCTATCTGACTCTTCACGACCCCATTTTGGGTTGGTTTTCTTGGCAAAGATTCTAGGTTTGCCTTTTTCTTCTGTAGCTCATTTTACATTTGATGAAACAGAGGCAAGCGGGGTTGAGTGATTTATCCAGGGTCATACAACTAGTAAGTGTCTGAGGCCAGATTTTAACTCAGGAAGATGAGTCTTCCTGACTCTAGGCCCTGAACTCTATCCACTCTACCCCCTAGCTGCCCTCTAAGTTAAAATTAGGAATGGGTCATTCCTTAGAGGATGTAGTGAATGAAAGAACTTAACTGAAATTCAGAAGAACTGGTTCAAGTCCCAGTTCTGTCCTTTACTACATAAATCCAGAGAAAGTCACTTAAAACTCAAGACTCAATTTTCTTATCTGAAAAATGGAGATAATAATGGTTTCCCTACCTAATTTCTTGAGCTGTAGAGAGGAAAGCCCTTTGTTAACTCTAAATAACTATGTAAATATGAGTTATAGCTTATAGTTTACTATACAACGGGTTTATTTAGAGAGATGAGTTAAGGGTTGGGGAAAGAAACCTTTCTCCTTGTCTTCACTCCCTCAGACTCCCTGGTCTGCCTAGCTTGGGGAGGACCCTCTAATGGGGTGCCCTTTCCTTTTGCCATCCCTTTACTCTGCTATGTTGGAATAAAGAAATTAGTTAGTTATATCTAGACAACAATTTATTTATCAATGCATATGAATGCAAAATAAACCGGGACCAAGGCTCTCAGAAGCCAAGGACCCAAAGCTTAGTTTTTACATAAGTCATATACAATTTGGAGGGAGTGAAAAACAGGATTATCTGGTTTCTCATTGGTGGAGTTTATCAGGAGACACTGAGGTAAGGAGGGAGGGTAGTTTTGTGACATTCCTTAAGTTGAGACCTTTGGGAGGGGGAGTAATCTCCAAAATCAGGTCACTTACAATTAGCTTCACAAAATGGTATATAAGGGCAAAATGAAATCACTAATACTAAACTGTTTTTAATGTATTCATGAGGAATAGTGTATTCAATGAGGAAAGGCAACTTCATGACTTTGAGAAACCCAGAAGAAAAGTTACACCATACCTAAGATCTAAGACCAAAATTCAGCCAGTCACTCAACAAACATTTATTAAACCCAGCATACCAAGTATCATGATAAGTGCTAGGAATTCAAAGGAAAGAAAAACAAGGTCCCTTTCCTCATTGGATACATCCCTCATTTTAATATATTCCTTCTCAGCTCCTGGCTGCTAATATTCCATCTGGGTCAGTGGGGCCAAGGCTGCTCACACTACTTGGATTAGCTAAGTATCACCAATTTCAATCCTTTATGGAGGACCACCAGGTCTTACCATCTGTTCTGTCACTGTGTCCAAAGGTCCTCTGGGCTTTAATATGTGTCCTACTGTTATGCCTTCCAGACCTTGCCTTCTGACATACTTATATACGATAATAACTCCTGGGATTCACCATCCATTCTACTGAGGACCAACATCCACTCTTAAAAACTCTTGTCCTTTGCATCTGTCATCAGCCCACCCCATTGCTGAACTTTCTTACATATGCAATTTCTTCCAATTAGAGTATAAGTTCTTTGAAAGTAGGAGCTGTGTTCCTTTGTCCATTTATGTCCTTAGCTTTTAGCACAGTGCTTGGCATATAATCACCATTTAATAATTTTTTCCCATTCATTCTTTCATTCATTCAAGGGGAAAAGGGTAGCCCTGAAAAGGAAGATAAGAGGAATCTGGAACCAAGTCTCAAAACTCTCCCCGCTCCACACAGCTACCAAAATGAGTTTTTTTAAGCTCAGATTTGACCAGGTCATTCCCTTCCTCAAGGAATTCCAGTAGCTCCCTGTTAGCTCTAGGATAAAATATGAACTTCTCTGTTTATCTCTTAAAGTCCTTTATAGGGGCAGCTAGGTGAATAGAGTGAATAGAGCACTGGCCCTGGAGTCAGGAGAACCTGAGTTCAAATCTGACCTCAGACACTTGACACACTAGCTGTGTGACCTTGGGCAACTCATTTAACCTTAATTGCCCCGCCTTTCCCCCCTTCAAAAACAAAACACAAAAGAATTCCTTTACAACCTTCCAATGTGCCCCTTCCTACACTTCGGGTCTGCCAAACTGGCCTTCTTCTTGCTCCTCATATATGGAGCTCCCATCTCTCTCCTTCTAGCATGGAAAGCGCCCCTTCTTCCTGTCTGCCTCACAGAAACACTCAATCCCTCTCTTCCTTCAAGATGCCACTCAAGCACCATCTGCTCCATGAAACCTTTCCCGATTTTCCCCAACTGCTAATAACCTACCCTCCCTGGCTATTTGTTATTTAATGACATCATAGTCATTTATACTTATTTTATTTGTCTCTACTGCTTGATAATCATGGTTTCATCCTTTGCATCGTGAACTTCTTGAGGATGGGAACTATCTTTTCCCTCTTTTTTCGTTCCCAGCCTCAGTGTACTGCCTGGTTAGTGGTAGGTATTAAACAAATGTTTATTGATTGACTATGTCCCCAGCACTTAGCACAATATCTGGCACACAGTAGGTATTTAATAAATGCTTGTTGTTTGATACCTTATGGAAGGTCTTTTCTTAGAATCAGTATTAAAAAAAATTCTCAATTCTTGCCTTCAGTTGACTTTATAGTGTACCAGTATGCTTTGGTTCTGGATTCTAGCTCTGCCACTAGCTAGCAATGTGAACTTCACAAAGCAGTTTCCCTTTTTTGGACTTTACTCTCCTTATCTATAAAACTGGGAGGGGATGATACTGAATGAAATAAATGTGGAGGTCTTTGCCTGCTTGAAAATTTTATGGTTGGGCCTGGAGTCAGGAAGACCTGAGTTCAAATCTGGCCTCAGATTTACTAGCTATGTGACTCTTGGCAAGTTACTTAACCTTGTTTGCCTCAGTTTCCTCATTTGTAAAATGAGCTTGAGAATGAAATTGAAAACCACTCCAGTATCTTTGCCAAGAAAACCCCAAGTAGGGTCATGAAGAGTCAGATACAACTGAAATGAATGAGGACCACCACCCTAGTCAGAGAGGCAACCCATTGTCAAGACCATTTGGGTTTGAGTCTTACCTACTTTTATTGTAATAGTTGATTTGAGTCCTACCTACCTGCTTTTAGGCTAAGTCACTTAACTTTTAAGTGTCCTAGGCAAAACTGTAAGATGCCAAGGAATTGCCAATTGACATGGGTGAAGAGAGCCCCTCTGTGCCTCCAACCCATTACATACATGCACCAAGGATTTTCCATAGTGATGAAATCTCAGCTCTGGACCAAAAAAAAAAAAAGAGTCATTGAAAATTTGCTTATTAAAAAAATAAGTGAACACTATAAACTATGGTGAGCACTGTGTACTTTTCTAGAAAAATTCAGATTTCAAATTTTCTATCTAACTACTCAATAAAAAATTTTCTAGGATATCATGTTCCCAAAAGTTCAATATTTTGTTATGTAGTAAAGAAATGTAGGAGTAGCTAGGTGGTGATATGGCTAGAGCACTGAGGCCTGGAGTCAGGAAGATCTGAGTTCAAATCAGATCTCAGACATTTTCTATCTGCATGACCCTAGGCAAGTCACTTAACCTCTATTTACCTTAGTTCCTCATCTGTGAAATGGAGACACATTGGAGAAGGAAATGGCAAACCACTCCAATATCTTCATCAAGAAAATACCATGGACCAAATCCATAGAGCCACATAGAGTTGGACAACTGAAATACTGAACAATAAATGAATTAAATTACAGTTAGTATTACAATAAAAGATTGGCAGCCAGAAAAAAATAGAGAAACATATGCCAAAGAACCTCTGAGATTTCTCACAAAAACATACACATCCTGGTTTTGCATTATGGGTGTCTATAGCTATGTATTTGCAACATGGGTGGAGTGGGTGTCATGGTGCTGTAATGCTTCTGGTTAGAAAGCCCTTGAAACACTCTTCTGAGTGTGCCGGTAAATGAATGGAGAGATAGGGGGAAACCATTGTTAGATCACATGTCCTGATTTCTGGTTTAGAAAATATGGTCACTGTATATCTGTCCCAAACCAGGTGCTTTGCAGGGTGTAGAATAAAAAACAACTCAATAGGTGAACGTTGGTGATGGGAAAAGAGAACGAAATTCTTTCTAAAGGAAAGGAAAGGCACAAAGACAATAAAAACTCCTCCTCAGGCTCAGCCTCAGAGAAAATGACAAACTCTCTCCTCCCCCAGAGAAACCCCCCCCTCACACCAAGGGCCCTTATGTGGACCTTTGGTTGTCCTGAGTGGCCACTGCCAACATTCTCTTCCTATATTTCAGAGTATTCTTATATATTCTATATGATATTCCACATGTTTCTATATTCCTCCCTCTGAACCACAAACCTTTGTTTCTTGCCCTTTCAAGTAGCAGTCATGACAGGGATTGTGGGTGTGGGGGGAGGGGAGGATTGTCTGATAAATAAATTCACCATATGGTGTTAACATTCCCTTCCTGGAGAAATTTGTTTTTCCAAAGAAGCAGTATCCTAAGACATAAATCTAAAATGGAGGAGTTGGGCGTCATGGGGGAATCCTAGAGGAACTTTTCCCTACCCCATCAATTCCCATCATGAGGACAACTACCTACTTCAAGTAGGCATAGAGTCAATTCTGTCCTCCAGCTTCCCAAAGATATAGAGTGCAAGATAAAGTAGGGCAGGAAAGGTGATGTGGGAGCAGCCTTCTTGAACAGCTATATGTAAAAACAATTTTTTAACATTTGTTTTTAAAACTTCAAATTGAAAATTCTCTCCCTTTCTCCCTCCCCACTCCTCTTAACTGAGAAGGCAAGCAATTTGATATACATATGTAGTCATAAATATATATATATATATAATAGTAATATTGGGAAAGAAAACATAGACAAAAAAAAAACCTCAAGAAAAATAAAGTGAGAAAAAACCCCAAAAGTTGTTTCAATCTATATTCAGACACCATCAGTTCTTTCTCTGGGGATGGATATAATTTTTTCACCCTACGTCCCTCAGAGTTGTCTTGGATTGTATTGCTGAGAATAGCTAAGTCATTCATATCTTACAATATTGCTGTTTCTTTGTACACAGTATATTTCACTTTGCATTAGTCCATGTAACTCTTTCTAGGTTTTTCTAGGAGCATCCTGCTCATCATTTCTTGTAGTACAATAGTATTCCATCATAATCACCACAATTTGTTCAGCCATTCCCCAATTGATGGGCATCTCCTCAGCTTCTAATTCATTGCCCTTAGAAATGAGCTAAGATCCTTTTCCTTTTTTAAAAATCTCTTTTGAGATACAAATCTAGTATTTATATTGCTAAGTCAAATAGTGTAGATGGTCTTATAACTCTTTGGGCATAGTTTCAAATTGCTCTACAGAATGATTGAATCAGTTTACAATTTTACCAACAGTTCATTAATGTCTCATTTTTCCCACATCCCCTCCAACATTTGTCATTTGCCTTTTGTCTCCTATTAGATAATCTAATAGGTATGAAGTAGTACTGAAGAATTGTTTTAATTTGCATTTCTCCAATCAGTAGTGAGTTAGAGTATTTTTACATATGGCTATAAATATATCACCTGAAAACTGATCATATCTTTTGATAATTTATCGGTTGAGGAATGGCTTTTATTTTTGTGAATTTAACTCAGCTCTCTATATGTTTGAGAAATAAGGCCTTTATTAGAGAAGCTTGCCTCAAAATTTTTTTTCACAGTTACTATTGCTAACTGTGTTTCCCTCCATCCTATCCCCTCTCTCCCATTTATTCCATTCTCTCTCCTTTCACCCTGTCCCTCTTCAAAAGTGTTTTGCTTCTGATTACTCCCCTGTCCCTATCACGTACCTCCCTTCTCTTATCCTTTCCCCCTCCTACTTTCCTGTTGGGTGAGATAGATTTCTATAACCGATTGAGGGGGGTTATTCCCTCTTTGAGACATTTTTGATGAGAGCAAGATTCACTCACTTCTGCTGTCCCCCGTCTTCCCCTCCACTGTAAAAGCTTTTTCTTACCTCTTTTATGTGAGATAATTTACCCCATTCTGCCTCTCCCTTTTTCTTTTTCCCAGTACATTCCTCTTTCTTCCCTTAATTTTATTTTTTTCAGGTATCATCCCTTCATATTCAACTCATATCTGTGGCCTCTGTCCATATATATACTCCTTCTAACTACCCTAATCATGAGAAAGGTCTTATGAGTTACAAATATCATCTTCCCATGTAGGAATGTAAACAGTTTAAAGTTATTAAGTCCCTTATGTTTTCCTTTCTTGTTTAACCTTCTTATTCTTCTCTTGAGTCTTGTATTTAAAAGTCAAATTTTCTATTCAACTCTGGTCTTCTCATCAAGAATGCTTGAAAGTCTTCATCTCATTGAATATCCATTTTCCCCTGAAGAATTATACTCAGTTTGGTTGGATAGGTGATTCTTGGTTGTAATTCTAGACCCTTTGCCCTCTGAAATATTATGTTCCAAGCCCTCTGATCTTTTAACATAGAAGCTCCTAAATCTTGTGTTATTCTGACTCTGGCTCTGCAATACTTGAATTGTTTCTTTCTAGCTGCTTGCAATATTTTCTCCTTAACCTGGGAACTCTGGAATTTGGCTATAATATTCCTGACCGTTTTCATTTTGGGATCTCTTTCAAGAGGTGATTGGTGGCTTCTTTCAATTTCTATTTTACTCTCTGGTTCTATAATATCAGGGCAGTTTTCCTTGATAATTTCTTGAAAGACTATGTCTAGGCTCTTTTTTTGATCATGAGTTTCAGGTAGGTAGTCCAATAATTTTTAAATGATCTCTCTTGAATCTATTTTCCACGACAGCTGTTTTTCTAATGATAGATTTCACACTGCCTTCTATTTTTTTCATTCTTTTGGTTTTATTTGGTTATTTCTTGCTTTCTCATAAAGTCATTAGCTTCCATTTGCTCCATTCTAATTTTTAAGGGACTATTTTCTTCAGCAAGATGTAGGAGCTTTGATTTTGTTGTCTTCTCCTGAGTGTGTTTTGATCTTCCTTGTCACCATAACTTTCTATAGTCAGAGAGTTTTCTGCTGTTTGCTCATTTTCCCTGCCTATTATTTGACTTTTTACTCTTTGTTAAAGTAGGGCTCTCCTTCCAGGGTGTAAGAAACACTGCCCCAAGTTTCAGGGCTTTTGTGTAGATGTTTTCAGAGATCCTTTTAAGGACCTCTAATTCAGTTCTTCCAAGGTGGCATGATCTAAGGAGAGCTGTTTACTACTCTCCTGACCTGTGTTCTGGTCTATGAGCGACCAAAAGCATTTTTTGTCTGCCCTGGAATTATGAGACGGGTTCCCTCTCCACTTTGACCCAAAGTTCTGCTATATTAATGCTCCTCCTCACCCTGGGGCTGCCACCTAGGACTGTGACCTAAATCTGAGTATGGACAAAGCAACAGAGTCCTGCCTCAGTTCTAGAAAAAAGACCCCTGTAATCTCAATCAGACCAGTTGTTTGATCCCCTTCCTGTTTGTTTGCTGAGAGCTCTGGAAGCAGCTGCTGCAGTTGCTGATTCAGTTACTCTCAAGGTCTATGCCTGTTTTGCTGTGGTTATGGTGGCACAGCCTGTGTTGGACTGTGCTTCACTCTCACCCAGGTGTGACAGACCTTTCCTGCCAACTTCCACCTTGTCTTGGGCTGGACATTTGTTTCACTCTGTCTTTTTGTGGGTTCTGCTGCTCTAGAATTTTATTAGAGGCATTTTTACAGGTATTTGGAGGGTTTGGGGGCAAACTCAGGTGAATCCCTTCCTTTATTCCACCATTTTGGTTTCACCTCCCATGGTCATCATTTCTTATAGTGCAATAATATTCTACTGCATTCATGAACAAGTGGTTTAGCCATTCCCCAAGAAATGAACACCTACTTTACCTCTAATACTTTGCTGCTACATAAAGTGTTCTTATGAATATGTCAGTACGTATGGGTTCTTTCTTTCTATCTTTTGGGGGAATATACCTAGTGATATTATACCTATTTCAAAGGACATAGATATTTTAGTCACTTTCTTATTGTAATTACAAATTCCTTTCAGAAATGACTGGATCAGTTTACAGCAACCTCAACAGTGTATGAGCATTCCTGACACACAGTACTTTTAACATTGATGATTTGGATATTTTATAATTTTCTAGATATTAAGTAGAATCTCAGGTTGTTTTGAGGTTTGTTATTTTAAATAATTCTGGTATTATATTATATATATTATAGGTATTTTATACATATACATACATATTATTGTATATATTATATATAAGACCATAGGAAGAATTCACAATTTTATCAGTTTAGGGAACTTTTATTATTGAAGACTTATAGATCACAACCTATTTCTTAGATAAGTACTGGGGAACTGCTTATAGTATGGAGAGGTTAGGTGACTTTTCCAGGGTTACAGAGCACATAAGATTCACAGGAAGAATTTGAATCCAAGTCTTTCTGACTCTAGGTCCAAAATTCTATGTAGTGCATCCTGCTGCTACTTCTAATACTCTATTCACATAAAGTGGTGATCTCATCTATATGGGAGTTCCCCCTAATGATGCAACTCACAATCCATCCATCTCTGTCCCTCCAATTTGACTCCTGTCCATGTCCTCCTAGAAGTTTACTGCAGGGGTCTTCTTAATCATCCTGGAGGCCTTCCTTAATGTTTTCCTGATATTTTCAAATGAATATTGACTCTGGACAATAGATTACCCACTTGGTATTTCCTGTGTGCATGGTCAGTCAAAGTATTTCAAATGATGGCAAATCTCTTCCAGGAGGCTCTGAAACATCCTGGGACTTGATGCAATAGGCAAAAATGCCATCAACAAAGATCACCTGTAGTGTCTCTCAATGTTTTTATTTATTTATTTTTTTTGCCTTAGGATGAAAGACCACCTTATAGTTTCTTTCAATAAGGTGTTTCCACAGGACATCAAAATCATTATGATCCCTTGAAAGACTTAACAGCACAGACAGACCAGTTTAATGACCCTCTGACCATAAATATCAGAGAACTATATGCTTATTAAAGGCATTCACTTCTGTGTTGAAGGAAATCCAATGTAGATTTCAAGTTGAAGAGAATAATATAATAAGATTAGGCAATATAACATGACAATATAATTTATAATTACTATTGTATTTATAATTATATATCATCATTACTATATTAATTATAATATAAGGCAGTATGGCACAGTAGCTAAAATGTTGGACTTGAAGTTAGGAAGGTTTGAATTCTAATCCTGCCTCTGACACATTAATTGCTCTGTGACATTGGGCAAGTCCCTTAACTTCTGGATACCTTATCAGCCCTTCTTAAACTGTGGGTCTCAACCCTGTCTCAAGGTCCACAGTTTAAGAAGTACTGAAGGGAGAGAGAAGGGAAAAAACGTAAGAAGCTGTGCCTTAGGCAATTCTCTAGAACTGATTTACTCTTATGGAACTGGTTATTGACTACAATGGTAGAGGAAATTTTCACACCAGAAAGTCTCTGCTATGGAGATCATAGATTTAGGGTGTTTCTATATTCACATTCATATAGTAATACTGTCCTCTGTATTTTCAATGTAGTCAGACTACCTCTCCCTCACAGATTACTCTGTGAGCCTCAGCATAACTCAGGGGGAACACTGAGAATCCTGGCCTTGGCCTCAATTTACACACCCAGAGGCTTCAGCACACAGAGTCAACAACCAGGCCCTTAGCTCCCAGCCTGAGAAATCAAGAAATAGGAAATTACAATGGGAAAGAAGGAAGCTGAGAAGGAGAAGGGGAAGGCAAGAAAATTGATTAGAGCCCATTATAGTGAGCAAGAACAATCAAATACAGAGGACAGCACCGACTCTATACTCACACCTGAGACCACAGAAGGAAATATGAACTGGTCTCAAGCCCAGAAAGCATTCTTGGAGGAGCTCAAGAAAGATTTAAAAACCCAAATTAGAGAGGTAGAAGATAAATTTAAATCTATAGTGACCAAATTGGAAAAAAGTCTCACTGAAGAAAACAAATCTTTAAAAAGTAAAATTAGTGAACTAATTGGAAAAAATACCTCCCTAAAAAGGTCCTTCAAAAACTAACTGAAAAGAATAATTCACTTAAAATTAGAATCAGTCAAATTGGAGCTCAGGACTCTATGATGCACCAAAAGTCGATCAAACAAATCATGAAGATTGAAAAATTGGAAGAAAGTGTAAAATATTTCACTGGAAAAACAACTGACCTGGAGAGCAGATCCAGGAAAGATAACTTAAGAATTATTGGCCTAGGGGTGGCTAGGTGGTGTAGTGAGTAGAGCGTCTGCCCTGAAGTCAGAAGGACCTGAGTTCGGATCTGACCTCAGACACTTAACGAACACACAAACAAAAACCTAGCTGTGTGACCTTGGGCAAGTCACTTAACCCCAATTGCCCTCCAAAAAGCAAAAAACAAAAACAAAAACAAAAAACAAAACAAGAATTATTGGTCTACCGGAAAGCCTTGATGAAAAAAGCAGCCTGCACAACTTCCACTAGAAAGTATAGCAATAAATGGAGCCTTCCTTAAAATAATACGTATCATCTATTTAAAGCCATCAGCAAGTATTATATGTTGATGAGGATAAGCTAGAAGCATTTTCAATAAAATCAGAGGTGAAACAAGGGTATCACCCATCTTATTCGATCTGGTACCAGAAATGTTAGCAGTAGCAATTAGAGAAGAAAAAGAAATCAAAGGAATCAAATTAGGCAAAAAAGAGACCAAGCTATCACTCTTTGCAGATGATATGATGATATACTTACAGAATCCTAGAGAATCAAGTAAAAAACTACTTGAGACAATAAATAAATTTGGCAAAGTTGCAGGATATAAAATAAACCCACATAAATCCCTGGCATTCTTGTATATTTCTAATGAAACTGAACAGCAAGAGATAGAAAGAGAAATCCCATTTAATGTTACTGTAGACATTATAAAATATTTGGGAATCTACCTGCCAAAACAAACCCAGGACCTATATGAACACAACTACAAAACACTTTTCACACAAATAAAGTGAGATCTAACTAATTGGAAAAACATCAATTGCTCATGGCTGGGTGGAGCTAATATGATAACAATGACAATTTTACCTAAATTAAATTATATATTTAGTTGCATACCAATCAATTTACCAAAAAACTACTTTATAGAGCTATAAAATATAGTAACAAAATTCATTTGCTAGACCAAACAGTCCAGAATATCAAGAGAATAAATGAAAAGAAATGCTAGGGAAGGTGGATTAGCTATACCAGATTTTAATCTGTATTATAAAGCAGCAGTCATCAAAACTATTTAGTACTAGCTGAGGAATAGATTGGGCACATGAGATTCAGCTATAGTAATGTCTAAGTAATCTATTGTTTGATAAACCCAAAGACCCCAGTTTTTGGGATAAGAACTCACTATTTGACAAAAGCTGCTGGGAAAACTGGAATATATTATGGCAGAAACTGGGCATAGACCATTATCTAACACCATATACCAAAATTAAATCTAAATGGGTACATGATCTAGGTATAAAGGTTGATACTGTAAGCAATCTCAGAAAGCAAGGAATAATTTATCTGTCAGATCTGTGGAGAGGGGAAGACTTTATGACCAAACAAGAATTGAAGAATAGTATAAAATGCAAAATGGATAATTTTGATTACATTAAATTGAAAAGTTTCTGTACAAACAAAGCCAATGTAACCAAGATTAAGAGAGAAGTGGGAAATTGGGAAAGAATTTTTACAACCTATGTCTCTGATAAAGAATTCATTTCTAAAATATACAAAGAATTGAGTCAAGTATACCAGGATAGAAGTCATTCCCCAATTGATAACTGGTCAAAGGATATGAACAGGGAGCTTTCAGAGGAAGAAATTAAAGATATCTATAAGCATATGAAAAAATGCTCTAAATCACTATCGATTAGACAAATACAAATCAAAACACCTCTGAGATACCACATCTCTCCAGTCAGATTGACTAAGATGACAAAACAGGAAAATGACAAATGCTGGAGAGGATGTGGGCAAATTGGAACACTAATGCATTGCTGGTGGTATTGTGAACTAATGTAACCTTTCTGGTTAGCAATCTGGAATTATGCCCAAAGGGCTATAAATAATTTTATACCCTTTGATCCAGCAATACCACTTCTAGGGTTGTATCCCAAAGAAATCATAGAAGTGGGAGGAAGACCCATATGTACAAAAATATTTGTAGTAGCTCTTTTTGTGGTGGCAAAGAATTGGAAATTAAGGGGCAATTGGGGAATGGCTAAACAAGTTGTGGTATTTGCATGTAATGGAATACTATTATGCTATAAGAAACGAGGAGCAGATGGTCTTCATTATTTACCTGGAGAGGCTTACACGAACTGATGCTGAGCGAGAAGAGCAGAACCAGGGGAAATTTGTACATAATTATAGACACAACATATGTGTGACGACCAACTTTGATAGACTGGACTCTTCTTAGCAATGCAGTGTTATAAGTCAATCCCAAAAGACTCATGATGGAGAGAGATGTCTACATCCAGAGAAAGAACTAGAAAGAACTGACTTTGAATCCAGATTGAAGCACACTACCGGATCTTTTTCTTTTTCTTGTTGGGTTTTGTTTCTTCTTTCTCATTTTTCATTCCATCTGATACAATTCGCCTTTATAACCTGATTAATGTCTAATGTATTTGCATATACTATACTTGATTGTATGCTGCCATGGAGGGGAAGGAGAGAAAATTTGAAACTCAAGGAATTGTGGAATTGAATCTTGTAAACTAAAAGCAAACAAACAAATTAATAAGGACCAAAAAAAAGAGAAAAAAATATTTACCTATTATTATACTAAGTATCAGCATACGAAAAATGTTGACCTGGAAAAGTCAGGTGTATGAAATTACATCATGTTTCTGGAAATTCAAATTCATTCTTCTCTCTGCCACTCATAGCCTTAATCATGGCCAAACAGTCCTAAGATGATTGACTTTGAAAATAGGTCTGAAGCAAGGACTTAATATACTGAATAATTATTTTTACACTACAAATATCAACCAACTTGGACTTCAGGAACAATGGAGCAAAATTAACTTTCCTACACAGGTGTCAAATCTACAAGCTAAGCCTAATTAGCAGCATGCTCTTGCCAGCTCACTAGCTATTTTGAAAGGAAGATGGTAGGCAGAATAAGACTTATCACCACATCTACTAACAAATATTGATCTTCCTTTTTACGAATTGGTCATTAGACGGCAATTAAGTTAAAGATAAATGTTGCATCATGAGGCGCAGCAATCTGTCCTGTTTCTCCTTTCTTCTCTCTGAGCACAGAATGCATTTTATTGTTATGCTGAAGACTGTGAATTCAAAATCAATAACAAATTTAGGGAGAAAATAAAGTTGTAATGAAAAAAATGAGTTAAAATAAGAGTTTATTAGACAAGTTTATCAAATCATCTTTGTTCGTGTCCTTGCTCTCTTCGGGGTGATATAGTCATTCCCAATCAATGTTGGCACAAATAAAATCAATGCCTCTTGAGGTTTTAAAACCTCTTAGCAGGAGAAAATGGGATGAAAAAGAAGAGGTGAGAACTTGACTAAATATACAGTAGACACTAGAACTAAATAGGTAAAAAAATGGAGGAGAGAGAAAACCTTGAGAAAGATGATTACTACAGAGCTCTAAGGAGAGCTCTTTACCCAACACAAAGGTGCAAAGGGATTGCACAGATAAATGAAATCCGGTCTCAGTCTCAAAGCCACATTCTGGTCAATTCAGCTCCTCCTCCCACCAAACCTTTTTACCAGTGCTATCAGCAAGGTGCCAAATGAACTGATTTAGATTTTCCTCTCCCTCCTTTCCTTTTTTAAAAAATGAAGTAGTCGGACTATATAACCTCTAAGACAGGAGTGCTTAAATTTTATATGTCATGGACACTTCAGAAAGTTTCTAAAAGCATAAAATAAAATATATAAGATTATAGATTAGCAATGTATTAAGATATAAATTAACACTATTTAGAAAACACTATATAATTATCAAATTAAAGAAAATTCATAGATATAATATTAATGCCTGCTCTAAAGGTCATAGGAGCATTGATTTAGAGTTGGAAAGAACCTTAGTTTCCTGAGTACAAATCCTAATTTTACAGATGAGTAAACTGAGGAACAGAGCTACTAAGTGACTTGCCCATGGTCATATAGCCAATAAATATAAGAGGGAGAATGTCAACCCAGATCTTCTTGATTCTATGTCTGGCACCCTATCTTACTAAGGCATTATGGTCCCTCTATCTAAAATAATAACCTCTTTTGTTAATTATCTTTGGGGTCTCTTTTTCTGTAGCAATTCATAGGGTCACAAAGGCTGTGAGTAGAAAGGGACATTAGAGATTAAGTCAATCCCCTCCTTTTACAGTGGAGGAAACTGAGGCCTAGAGATGAAATAGGGCCAAGATCCATAAGTAGTCAAAATGGGATTGGAATCTGGGAATTCCAACTCCAAGTCCTGGTTTCTTTTCACTACACTCTAGTGTAATCAGATTGACCTTCTGCCCCCCGCCCCAGTTTATTTATTTATTTTTAGTTTTCAACATTCATTTCCAAAAGATTTTGAGTTACAAATTTTCTCCCCATCTTTTCCCTACCTCCCACCCCAAAATAGTGAGCCTACTGAGTGCCCCTTCCCCCAATCTGCTCTCTCTTTTATCCTCTCTCATCCCCCCCGCCCCAACTTTCTAGTAGGACAAGATGGATTTCTATGCTCCAGTGCCTGCATATCTTATTTCCCAGTTACATGTAAAAAGCAATTAAAAAATTGTTTTTAAAACTTTGAGTTCCAGATTTTTTCCCTTCTTCCCTCCTCACCCACCTCCACTGGGAAGATAAGCAATTCAATATAAGTTGTACATGTGCAAGTTATGCAAAACATTTCCATAGTAGTTATACCTGCCCCCTCCCACTTACTCTGTTTTCTCCTTTTTTTTTTCAAAAAGCAGAAATTAAGGTCTTTATTTCAAAATCTGAGTGCCAATTTTTTGGCGAGTGCCAATGGTCACCTGCTACACCTGTACCAAGTTGTCTGTGTATCCAGCAAAAAGAGTCTGGCCATCAGCAGACCAGGCTAAGGAAGTACACTAGGGAGGCTCAGCCTTGTTGCTGGTACTAATCCCTTCTTGCTTAAGCTCATCCACAATGATTTTGACCTCTAGGTCCCAGATCTTGATGCTGGGCCCAGTGGCAGCACAGAGCCAGTAGTGATTGGGGCTGAGGCAGAGGGCATTAATTATGTCACCACTATCCAGAGTATAGAGGTGCTTACCCTCATTGAGGTCCCACAGCATGGCCTGACCATCCTTACCTCCAGAGGCACAAAGAGAGCCATCAGAAGAAACTGTAACTGTGTTTAGGTAGCCCATGTGGCCAATGTGGTTTGTGTTCAGTTTGCAGTTGGCCAAGTTCCAGATCTTGACCAGCTTGTCCCAGCCACAGGAGATAATGATGGGGTTGCTGCTATTGGGTGAAAAACGGACACAGGACACCCGCTCTGAGAGGCTCTCATCCTGCACAGTGTATTTACAGACACCCAGGGTGTTCCACAGCTTGATAGTCTTATCCCAGGAACCAGAGACAATCTGATGGTTTTCTGAAGAGAAGGCACATCCTTAGTGTGACCAACAAAGCACCTGCTGGTAATGCCAGTTGTAAGATCCCACAGTCTTAGTGTACCATCCCAGGAGCCTGAGAGTGCAAACTGGCCATCAGAAGAAATGACCACATCTCCTCTCTGGTAAGCTTCCACATGATAATGGTCTTAACTTGGGAGGCTGACAGGATCTTGTCAGGGAAGTGGGGAGTCATGGCAGTCTGGGTCACCTAGCCATTGTGGCCTTTAAGGGTACCCCGAAGGGTCATCTGTTCAGTCATGATGATGAGACTTTGCTGGATCGCTCCAGGAGGAAAGATGGATCCAGATTGCATGGAGAGAGAGTAGCTGGCCCTCCTTTCTGCCAGCTGCCCAGCAAGAAAAGAGCCTTTCTCCTTTGATCCTGTCCCTTTGCAAAAGTGTTTGCTTCTAACTACCCTCTTCCCCAATATGCCCTCCCTTCTATCATCCCCTCTCTTATCCCCTTCCTCCATGTTTTCCTGTAGGGTAAGATACCCAATTGAGTGTGTAAGTTATTCCCTTCTTAAGCCAAATTCAATGAGAGTAAGGTTAACCTTACCTTTAACCTTCCTGTTCTCCCCCTCCATTGTAAAAGTTTTCTCTTGCTTCTTCTATATGAGATAATTTACCCTAATCTGTCTCTCCCTTTCTCCCAATATATTCCTCCTCACCTCTTAATTTCAATTTTTTTAGATTCATCCCTTCATATTCAACTCATCCTGTGCCCTTGGTCTATGTATACATGTACATACATATGCCCACACTCACATATATATATATATATATATATTTATATACATATATACCATCCTATAATTACATACATATGTATGTGTACACACACATATACATATATATTCCTTTCAACTATCCTCATACTGAGAAAAGTCTCATGAGTTACAATTATCATTTTTCCATGTAGGAATGTAAATAGTTCAACTTTAATAAGTTCCTTATGATTTCTTTTCCCTGTTTTACCTTCTTATGCTTCTCTTGCTTCTTGTATTTGAATGTCAGATTTTCCATTCAGTTCAGGTTTTTTCATCAAGAACGCTTGAAAGTCCTCTATTTCACAGAATGACCATATTTTCCCCTGAAACATTATACTCAGTTTTGCTGCATAGGTGATTCTTGGTTTTAATCCCAGCTCCTTTGATCTCTGGAATATCATATTCCAAGCCCTTTGATCCCTTAATGTAGAAGCTGCTAGATCTTGTGTTATCTTGATTGTGTTTCCACAATATTCAAATTGTTTCTTCTTGGCTGCTTGTAATATTTTCTCCTTGATCTGGGAACTTTGGAATTTGGCTAAAATATTCCTAGGGGTTTTCTTTTTGGTATCTTTTCTAAGAGGTGATCTGCAAATTCTTTCAATTTCTATTTTGCCCTCTGGTTCTAAAATATCAGTGCAATTTTGCTTGATAATTTCTTTAAAGATGGTGCTTAGGCTCTTTTTTTGATCATGGCCTTCAGGTAGTCCAATAATTTTAAAATTATCTCTCCTGGGTCTATTTTCCAGGCCAATAGTTTTTCCAATGAGATATTTCACATTACCTTCTCTTTTTTCATTTGTTCCAATCTATTTTATAGTATTTTGGTTTCTCATAGTCATTAGCTTTCTAATTCATGTAAAAGGTGATGCTGAAAAACTTTGGAGCAATAGAACCTACAAAATGACACAGAGAAGCTAACCTACCACTGAGGACAGCCCGGCAGACCAGCAGGAAACAGCCAGCAAAGTGATCTGGGAGTTGACCTCGGCCTTGCTGGAGCTGGAGGTGTTAGCCTCTGGGTGGTCTGACCAGCCGCTGGCTGGAGGGATTTCAGATCACCAGCAGCTGTGGCAGTTTCCAGAATTATCAATCCACAGATGCTAAGGACAAAGTGAGAGGTCAATGCATTGTGGACTTTGGGATCTGGTAGTTCGGGAGTGTGGTTGACCTTTATTGACTGGAGGGAGAAACCGCTGAGGTGCCTTGGCTGCCTCCATATGACAGCTTTAGCTCCTGGCCTGCAGTTTGTAGGGGGAACAAGTGACCCATCTGAGGGGTGATCACTCCTGCTTTAACCTGCTTGGATCTGGATTGCTGTCTAGGGTGGAGGTCCTGGGGTGTGTGAACAGCTGGCCAGAGCATGGGGAGTCTTCAGAGAGAGCACCCAACTAATACCTTTGGCAGCTGAGACCCAAGTGATTGGGACAAAGCTCCCCTATCTGGTAGCAGAGTCCTACTTTGGCAAAAGCCCCAAAGTCAAGTAATTGAGTGGCAACATGAGCAAACGAGGGAAGCAAAGCAAGCAGAGCAACCCAACTTTACACTCCTATTTTGGGGACAAAAAGGATCAAAACATGGAACAAGAGGAAGACAATGAAGTCAGAACTCCTGCATCAAAAGCTTCCAAGAAAAATATGAGCTGGGTACAAGCCATAGAGGAACTTAAGAAGGATTCTGAAAACCAAATTAAGAATAGTGCAGGAAAAATTAGGAAGAGAAATGAGAACGATGCAAGAAAATTATGAAATGAGATTCAACAACCTGACTGAATCATTCTTCTCCTCATTGGCATTTTGGGCCTGTTTTGCCATTTTAGTTAGTCTATTTTTGAGGTGATATTTTCTTCAGTGTATTTTTGGGTCTCCTTTAGCAGGCTATTGCCTCACTTTTCATGATTTTCTTGCATCATTCTCATTTCTCTTCCCATTTTTTCCTCTACTTCTCTTATTTGATTTTCAAAATCCTTCTTGAGCTCTTCCATGGCCTGTAACCAGTTCATGTTTTTCTTGGAACCTTTTGATGCAGAAGTTCTGACTTTGATGTCTTCCTCCCATTCCATGCTTTGATCCTTTTTGTCCCCAAGAAAGGATTCTATGGTCTGTTTGTGCTTCCTCTGTTTGTTTATATTGGCAGCCAATTACTTGACTTTTGAGCTCTTTACCAAGGTTGAATTCTGCTTCCAGAATGGAGAGAGCTATGTCCCAAATTGCTGTGGTTTTTGCAGCTGCTGGAGCTATTAGGAGGGCACCCTCTCTGCAGCCCCCATAAATTCTGGCACACTGGCAAAACACCCCAGGACTACCACAGAAGACCATGATCCAGATACAAGCAGGTTAAAGCAAGAGTGATTGATTACCCCTGAATGGTCTCTTGGTCCCCCTACAATCTGCAGGCCAGGAGCTCTGCAGGCAGCCATGCAGCAACAGCTGCAGTTGCTGTGTCTCAGCCACTTCTTGACCTTGTTGGGGCAGGGGACGGACCACACTCTTCTCCAACAAGTTCCAACAGAGTTCCAACTGACCTTTTACTTTCTTTTTGGCATTTATGGGTTGAGAAGTCTGGAAACTGCCATAGCTGCTGCTGATTCACTCTCTTGAAGTTTGCTCTGGCCACTGCTGGTCAGGGCCACCCCAGGACCAGAACTGTGCGGGCTTACATGGGACTGTGCTTGACTCCCACCTCAGTGTGATAGACCTTTCCTGTCGGCCTTCCAGGCTGTCTTCAGCAAGAGATTTGTTTCTCTCTGTCACTTTGTGGCTTCTGTAGCTCTGAAATTTGTTTAGAGTCATTTTTTCACATTGGAGGTGGTGGGAGCGGGAGCCATGCGGAGGTCCTGTTTTTACTCTGCCATCTTGGCTCCCTATCCAGATTGCCCTTCTTAAAAAAAATATCCACACAATTCTCCTAAATTAGAAAGACTTTAAAATATCTCATTATGTTTCCATATTTCTTCCTGCTTCAAATTACCCACTTCTTGTAGTGTTCTTTTACTACCTACAGACAGTCAATCCTCAGTTTTTATTTAGTGTGTAATTTATCTACCTTGGTAGAAAAATCTACTTTCTACTTTCTTCAACTTTGCTTTGGGTATTCAACTGCCCACTCCCCTTCCCCAGCTTTCTCAACTTGATAATTACATAGTATTTTCTAAATAGAGTATTAATTTACCTCTATACATTGTTAATTAATAATCCTATATGTTTTATTTTATACTTTTAGAAACATTCTGAGGTACGCAAGACATGTTACAAGTTTAAAAATCCCTGTCTTAGAGATTATATAGTGCAACTGCTTCATTTTTTAGAAACTGAGGCACAACATAGTAAAATGACTTGTCCAAGGACTGTAATGGGAATGTAAATTTAAGATCTTCCCTGCCCTTAGGCCCTTGGATAGCCTTAAGTGCACCTGGAGCCTGTGGCAGGAGGCTTGTTTTTCAGGAGATACTTTTTGATTGGGCAGTGGGTCAAGAGGGTTGTTACATTCTCCAAGCCAGGAGAAGGCTATATAAACTCTGATGTGAGGCATTGTTTTGGAGCTCACTTTGAGAAGTGTTGTATGATTTGACCAGATGAGACTCTGGACACCCATTGAGAGCCCTCTGGCTTTGAAAAACCCCAGATGTTGATGCTTCCCTCTCTGGTAACTGACTATGTATGGATGTAATAGTTGGACAGTTGGAGTCCTATCTGCTTGATATGTTTGTTTCTCTGTCTTCTTGTAATTTCTGCTTGTAACCTTGGTATACTCTGAAGTTCAGAGTACTGACTTTTTCCCCCTGAACTAGGTAAATGAGGTAATGATATGTTTGATTGATTAAAACAAGACTGTTTACCCATTTTGTGTTGCTTTCCTTTAGAAAAGCAGATCTAAGAACCTGTGTTGGCAGCCACCCTGGGGATGCTGGGGTGCTTGCTGCTACAAGGCCACAGAGATTTCATGTAGTAAAACAAGGATTGAAATCTAAGTCCATCTAACTCCAAATCTATGGCTTTCCCCACTGTACCAAGAAACTCCCATGAAAAGATATCTGCATTTAATAATGAGGTCTTCCTATATGGGAGCTGGACCCAAATAGGAAATTTAGACTTTTTTCAGCTCATTTGTTAAACCTACCTGACCCAAAGCCTGGTAAGGGTTAACTTGGAGTCATGTAAATTAGTAAGGGCTTGGTGAAAGAATTTTTCAAAGACTTGATAAATAAATGACTGTTCATGTTTAATTCAAAATGCTGAGGCTGCCTGAAGAGAACAGAGAGAATGAGTCCTTTTTCAATTAAAGTCACACTAAGGGTTTTATTTTTTTCCTTCTCTTGGCTCTCTTGTGACCTTATTGGGCTCTCTGCTTTCACTTGAGTTTCTTGGAGTGCCAACTCCTCAACATCAAGATACTCGTAGATCTTGCAGATTCCTCCCTTTGTTTCTTTGTATAGAGGGGCACTAAGATTAAATCAGGGCCTACTTTGTTATTATAGGAAATAGACGGTTCCTATATGCTATGATTTGATGAGCAAGAAAAATTACCATCAGCATTAACTTGTTTATCATATTATATGGCAGATTCCTAAGAGGGGAGAGACAGAGATTGATACACAGAGACAGACAGAGAGTGATGGAGAGAGAGGAATATATATATATATATATATATATATATATATATATATATAGAGAGAGAGAGAGAGAGAGAGAGAGAGAGAGAAGAGAGAGAGAGAGAGAGAAGGAACAAATAGGATAGAGGGAAATTATGATTATGATTTCCAATTTTGGCACAAGTAGGTATAATGGTAATGGTAATTTGAAGATCTTCCCTGACCTTAATTCCCCGAAGGGAATTTGAAGACCTTCCTTGCTTTGAAAATACACTGTGCCCCCTAAAAGGTTGAATGTAATCACATGAAACCTGTGGCAAGAGGAGTTTGCTGAAGGGTGGAGCAGAGCCCACAGAAAACTGGGAGTCAGAGTAACTAGACATGGTGGGAGGAGAGGATGCATCTAAGGGAGACAGTTAGGCTTGTGAGTAAATGTTGGTATTTGCCACCCCCTGTGACAGCTAGGCTTATGCTGGTTTGTGGGAAGGCTAAAGTATGTTTTGGTGCATTAACTTCTATGTTGCTATGTTGGATTCAGTTTCTTGGTGCTGGGATATGGTTTTCTGGTGTCTGAATAAATGTTTTGCTGCTGTTTTCTATATGGAGAGTCTGTTACATTTTGCAATTGAACACTATGCGGTTACATTTACAATGACTTTTGGCACTGTGAATATTGCATTGGTGCTACAGTAGGGCCCTGAGCAGGTCAATCAGGCCTCCTGTGGTCTAGTCAGGCTAGCACAATGTGCCAGAAAACATTAAAGTCCTACTTTTTTTGTTTTATAAAATCAATTGCATAAGTAAAAGATGGAGAAGTCATTAGATCATACATTTGAGCAAGAAGGGACCATAAAAGCTATATAGTCTGATCCTTTCATGTTAAAGATGAGAGAAGTGGGACACAAAGGTCTCTTGCCTTGACCCTTAAATTTGCCCAAGGTCACACAGCTAGCAACTGGCAGAATCAAGATTTGAACCCAAGTTTTCTTATACTAAATCAGTAATTGTATGTGAGAAAGGTCTAGGGGTTTTAGTGAACTACAAGCTAATCCTCATCATCATCACTAACATTTATTTAATGCTTTGGAATTTAAAAGCCCTTTACATATATTATCACAGTTGAGCTTAACAACTCCTGCCACATAAATGTTCTAATTATTTTCATTTTCTAGATGAAACAGGAGAGAGACTCAGGCTTCCTGACTCCAAGTCTCCATGGTCTATTAATTATACCACTAATTGCCCTTATGAGTCATGGCAGCCAAAGGTTATCTTAATGGTAATTCAATGTCTGGAACAAAGGAGGTGATAGCCTTGGTCAGGCAACATCTGGAGTATTATATTCAGTTTTGATAAACTGAAATGACATTGATGTATAAATTAGCACACGAACTGATGAAAAATGAAGTGAACAGAACCAGAAGAATGTTGTATACAGTAACAATAATATTATGCAATGTGAATAACTTAGCTATTCTCAACAATACAATGATCCAAGACAATCCAAAAGGACTAATGATGAAGCATGTTATCTGCCTCCACAGGAAGAACTGATACTGTTTGAATGCAGGTTGAACTATGTTATTTTTCACTTTCTTTCATTCTTTTTCTTTGAGTCTTCTTGTACATAATGAGTAATATGGAAATGTTTTACATGATTGCAAAATGAAAATAACCCTTTCCCAACTTCCCCTTAGTACTAGTATCTTTCCTCTAATATGACTCCTGATTTATCCCCCATATGTTTTATTTGCACATGGTAATTTGCATGTTGCCTCCCCATTGCACTGAGAGCTTCTTGAGAGCAGGTACTGTTTTTTTCATCTTTCTTTGTATCCCCAGTGTTTAGCACAATGCCTGGCAAACAGTAATCATTTAATAAATGCTTGATGAATGACTGACTGAACCCTCATGAGGGAAATTGACCACCCTTGAGGAAGCTCATTTAATTTTTCATAGCACTTATTTTGGTTTTTCCTTACAAATCAAAACTTATCTCTTTTGTAGCTTCCTCTTATTGATTCCTCTTCAGTCACTTAGAGCCAAAGATAAGTCCAATCCAACTTCCATATGATAGCCCTTCCAATACTTGAAAGGAAATCTCACATTCCCCCAAAGTCACCCCTTCTCCAGGTTCTATCCTCACCTCCTCCAATTGACTGTCATATGGCATGACTTCAACTTCCTTCCACACTCAATATTCTTCCCAACATTTTTGCCTTTGCCCATGAAGTTCCTTATACCTTGAATGCTCCTTTCCCCGACATTCATTTTTACTTATAGAAACCCTACCTGTCCTTCAAGATCCAGTCAAATATTATCTCCTCTGTGAAATCTTCTCTGGTCTCCCTAGTTAAAAGTAACTTCCCTTCATGTTAAATCCTGAAGTACCACTCTGATGTTCCCATGAATTTTTTTTTCCATTTATACATGTTGTATATAGATTGTATATATAGATTGGAAAGCCTCCAGGGGCAGGGACTATATCAATTTTATTTTTAATTTTCCATGGTGCATAATGATAAAAGAATGACAGTGATAATGCTTTATATTTCTATAGTATTCTATGCCTTATTTGACTATAACAAAAACTCCATGAGGTGGGCAGTACTCCAATGCTCAAAATGGATCTTGGGTCTCATGGATTCCTGATTTCCCTCCAAGGATGCAGATTACACTCCATCCGTGCTTGCCCATCCAGTGTGAGTCATCCAAATTCTCCTCAAATTTTGCCACAAGTCTTCTTTAAGTTCCCATTAAAGTCCCATCTTTTACAGAAAGCTTTTCCCCACCCCTTGTAATTCTAGTGCCTTCCTTTGGTTAATGACTTCCAATTTATCCTTTACATCATTTGTACATGTTTGTTTGCTTGTTTTATCTTCTCTTAGATTGGCAGCTCCTGGAGGGCAAGGACTATCTTTTGCCTCTTTTAGTATCCTCAGAGCTTAGAATAGTGCCTGGCCCATAGTAGATACTTAGTAAATGTTTATTGACTGACTGACTGACAAGTGGCCCACTCAACAATGCTTTCAGCCCCTTCCTCACTTTCTCCCAATGTATCCAGGGGGCCAGTAGAACACTCTGGCTGTAATCCCTTGCTGTCATCTTGTAACCAGCTCCTCTTCCCTTCTTATTATACAATTCCTCGAAAACATCTTTAATCCTATTCAATAGATTTCCTTTTTGTTTTGTTTTGTTATATTTTTGCTGCCTTTCTCACTCACAATAGGCCTTTTCATTGTTCTCTGCTCTGATTCTCACTGTTATAAAACAATACCAAAAGAAAGTCAGTGTTTTAAAATCGGACTCTTTCTTCCCATGGGAAGACTCAGGTCAGTAACACTGCCTTCCAATTTCCCCAAAGCAGTTTACCCTCCTCTTCTTCTTCATCTCTGGACCTGGCTGGTTTTTCACCTTTATTTTCTTTCCCAGACATACTTAGAGTTGGTAAAACTGTCTAAATGCATGTTGAATTCTGAGCAAAGGGCGTTTCTTCATCTTCTTGCTATTTCCCGTGTGGATGGATAGATCATACTCTCTTGAGTGATGGCAGATCTCTTCCAGGCAGAAGATTCTGCAGTGTTCTGGGACTTGATGTCAGCCACCAGCAGAAGCATTTAGAAGAAGGACCTCCCCATCCTCAGGGAATTCCTACTGAATTCGGTGCGGAATCGTCTATCTCACACATCGGCTGCATGCTGACAAAGGCACTTGATGAACTCTTTTGGTTCCACCATGGCAAATAATTTACATTCTGGATAAAACATATCCAGTGATGATGTCATTTCTGTTATTCGTTTCCTGTTTTAAAATTTTCAATCATTTCTTATAATAATTCAGTGTTTAGTCATTTTGGTTGTGTGCCATGTTTTTTTTATGGCAAAGAAGGAGGAGGAGGAAGAGGAAGAAGAGAAGGAAGAGGAGAAGAAGAAGAAGAAAAGAGGATGAGGAAGAGGCAAAGGAAGGAGGAAGGAAGGAAGTGAGGGAGAGAGGAAACAAGGAAAGGAGAAAAGAAAGGAGGGAGAAAGGAAGGGACTGAGGAAGGAAGAGATTGTTACCTTCTTGATGTCAGGGACTGTCTTTTGCCTCTCTTTTTTTAAAGATACTTAACATTTAGCACAGTCCCTAGAACACAGGCTCTTAATAAATGCTCATTGACTGACAGGAAGAGAAGGAGGAAGGGAGGTGGAAAAGAAGGAAGGAAGGAAGGAAGGAAGGATGGGAGGAAGGAAGGAAGGAAGGAAAGAAGGAAGGAAGGATGGGAGAAGGAAGGAAGGAAGCAAGGAAGGAAGGAAGCAAGGGAGGAAAGAAGGAAGGAAGCAAAGAAGGAAGGAAGGAAAGAAGGAAGGAAGGATGGGAGGAAGGAAGGAAGCAAGAAAGGAAGCAAAGAAGGAAGGAAGGAAGAAGGAAGGAAAGAAGGAAAGAAGGAAGGAAGGAGGAAGGAAGGAAATAAAGAAGGAAGGATGGGAGGAAGGAAGGAAGGAGGGAAGGAAGGAAAGAAGGAAAGAAGGAAGGAAGGAAAGAAGGAAGGAAGGATGGGAGGAAGGAAGCAAGGAAGCAAGGAAGGAAGGAAAAGAAATAGGAAGAGAGGGAAAGGAGGTAGAGAAGAAGGAAGAAAAGAAAAAGCAAAGAAAGAATTTTGGCAATTTTTGTCATTCTTCCTTCAAAATAATCTTTCTTAATAGCTACTATCCAGGTTATTATTTAGGAAGGAGGCTGATACTCAGGAAGCTTTTAAGAGATCATTCTGGAGAATAAATCTGGGATTATTTTAAAGAAAAAGACTAGATTCCAGATAGACATTAAAAGAAGAGATTGATTCTCAAGAGAGGAAAAACAGAATTCATGAATAATATATCTGAGAAAAAAAATCAAATACCCTCGTTTGGTTTTATAAACATAAGGACTCATTTCTCACCCATTCAAGACGACCTGACCTGGAATGTATGCCTTGGGACTGAAGGGAAAAAATAGGGGGAACATCACGGGAAGACAAGTGGATCTCTGAACTAGTCCAAGTATTTGGGAAAACAATCTGGGACTACATGGGAAAAGTACCAAACTGTGCATAAACTTTGACTCAGTCATACTACTACTGGGTCTATACACCAACAAGATTAAATTAAATTAATTAAAAAAAATAAACATAAGAAATAATCCCTTATAGGGCAGACTATGGACTGTGGTGTAATAGTAATGGAAAGACAGGAAAAGACAACACCTAGCAATTTGTGTTGGTATTCGTGTAGAAGATGTGGTCAATGTGGACTTGAAACTAAGTTCCGCAGGCCCCTTCACTAGAAATTATTGGTTATATGGCATTAAGTGCTGTGGGGCTCAGGCAGAGAAAGAGAAAGCTTAAGGTCAAGGAATAAAATCTCATGATAGAATCAAGAATAACTGGAAACCACTCTGAGTGACAGGATAGGTAGAGATCACTAAATCGAACCTGGGGGGGCAGAGCCAAGTTGGTGGAGTAGAAACAGCACATCCAAGGCACTCTCCCCCCAGATCACCTATATAAAAGGGGACTCTGAACAATTCTGGAGCCCCAGCACCCACAGAACGAAACAGAGAAGCTAACCTGAGGACAGCCCAGCAGCCCTGCAGGAAGGACCAGCGCAGCACTCTGGGAGCTGGCAGCACAGTGCACAGAGCGCAGAGATCCGAGCCCAGGTCCACTTGAGCCAAGGTTTTAGCCCCAGGGCGGTAGGGCCAGCAGCCAGCTGGAGGGACCCCAGAACAACAGCAGCTGTGGCGATTCCAGCATTATCAACATAGACATGCCTAGGACAAAGTGAGAGGTTAGTGCCTTATTGACTTTGGGACCAGTATTTGGGGAACACGTTGGCTTCCTTCCCTGGGGGCTAGAAGCCACTGAGGAGACACGCCATTTTGTAGTTTTCAGTGACAGCTCCAGCTCCTGGCCTGGAAGCTGTAGGGAGATCCAGCAATCAGTCTTGGGGGATAATTGCTCTTGCTTTAACCTCCCTGGATCTGGATTGTGATCTGGGGTGGAGGTCATGGGGTGGATATCCAGCTTGCCAGAAATGGAAGTTGTCCCCCCACACATTTGGGACAGAAGCTCCCCTGTCTGGTGGCAGAGTCATACTGTGGCAACAAGCCCAAAAGTCAAGTAATTAAGTGGCAACATGCTGAGGCAAAGGAAACAAATTAAACAGAAAAATGCAACCTTAGACTCCTATTTTGGGGGCAAAGAGGATCGAAGCATAGAACAGTCAGAGGACCATGAGGTCAGAAATCATGCTCCAAAAGCCCCAAAAGAAAATATGAGCGAGTTACAGGCCATAGAGGACCTTAAGAAGGACTTTAAAAATCAAATGAGAGAAGTGGAGGAAAAATTGGGAAGAGAAATGAGAAGGATGCAGGAAAAGTATGAAACGAGGGTCAGCAGCCTGACTGAGGAAAACAACACCTTAAAAAATAGACTAACTCAAATGGCAAAGGAGCCCCAAAAGGGCAATGAGGAGAAGAATGCCTTAAAAAGTCGAATTTGCCAGATGGGAAAAGAATCTCAAAAGTTCACTGAGGAGATTCATTCCTTCAGAGTTAGACTGGAGCAAATGGAAGCTAATGACTTTATGAGAAATCAAGATGCTGTTAAGCAGATCCAAACAAATGAAAGATTAGAAGGCAATGTGAAATATCTAATGGGAAAAACCACTGACTTGGAAAATAGATCCAGGAGAGACAATTTAAAAATTATTGGACTACCTGAAAGCCATGATCAAAGAAAGAACCTAGAAATCACCCCTGAAGAAATTCTCAAGGAAAATTGCCCTGATGTTTTAGATCCAGAGGGCAAAGTAGAGGTTGAAAGAATCTACCGATCACCTTCTGAAAAAGATCCCCAAAAGAAAACTCCCAGGAATATTATGGCCAGGTTCCAGAATTCCCAGATCAAGGAGAAAATACTCCAAGCAGCCAGGAAGAAACAATTTCAATATTGTGGAAACACAACCAGAATAGCACAGGACCTGGCAGCTTCTACACTGAGGGATTGAAGGGCATGGAATATGATATTCCAGGGGGCAAAAGAGTTGGGACTGAACCCAAGGGTCACCTACCCAGCAAAACTAAGTATTTTGTTTCAGGGGAAAATATGGTCATTCAGTGGAATAGAGGACTTTCAAGCATTCTTGAGGAAAAAACCAGAATTGAATAGAAAATTTGACATCCAGACACAAGAAGCAAGAGATGCCTGAGAAGGTAATCAGGGAAAAGAAATCAAAAGGAACTTATCAAAGTTGAACTATTTACGTTCCTACATGGAAAAACAAGAACTGTGACTGATGAAACCTTTCTCAGTATGAAAATAATGGAAGAAGGGTGCATGGTCATATTAATACATATGTGAATGTGTGTATATATGTTTACAGTTATATATGGATAGAGGGCATAGGTTGAATTTGTTGGGAAGGGAGAATACTCAAGGGGTGAAATTATGAGGTGAGAGAGGAAAGTGGCAAGAGGAGATGGGGAGAGAAAGGGTAGGGTAAACTATCCCATGTAGAAGAAGCAAGGGGAAGTGGCTGCAAAGGAGGGGGAGAATAAGGAAGGCTAAAAAGGCAAAACCACATTCACATTGAATTTGGTTCAGGGAGAAAATGACATACATAGTAAATGGGATATCTCAACCTGCAGCAGGATAGGGGAAGGGGGATGAGAGGAGGGATGATGGATGGGAGGGCATCCTTGGGGGGAGGGGAGGTTGGAAGTACCCACTATAGAAGAGGGACAGGATCAAGTAGGGAATGGACCAGGTGGGGGTGGGATGGGTGGGAGGGAATTATAAGCAGCCTTGTACAATATATCTACTATGGTAATGTTTTGCATAGCTAGACATGTACAACATATACTGAATTACTTATCTCTCAAGAGGGAATGGGTGACAAGGGAGGAAGGAAATGGATCTGAAACTTGAGGTCTTAACATTAAATGTTTCAAATATATATAAATACTATTATTAATACTCTTTTGCTTGTAATTGGGACATAAGATGTGCAGGCATTCGGGCACAGAGATTCACCTTGCTCTAATGGAAAAGTCGAAGGGGGTATGGGAGAAGATATGGGAGAGAACAGATTGGAGGAAGCGATATCTTGTGGGACTGCTATTCTGGGAGGGTGGGTAGGGGAAAAATGGGGAAAAAAATTGTAACTCAACATCTGGTGGAAATGAATGTTGTAAAACAGAAGTTAATAAAGCATTTGTTTAATAAATCGAACCTGGACAGGGCTGTCTCTGTCTAATAAAGTTGTAAAATATCTGAAAGTTGTTCTTAGGTGATTTCATCTTTAATTATTCCACTCCCTGTCCCACCCATCTCCAAACTCTTCCCTGGCCTTCAAAAATTCTCCTTCCAGAGCTTTTCTCCTTTCTTCCACTAGTGTCAAAACAACCCTCTCATCTACTCCAGGGCCTCCAGCCTGCTTTTAATATGATTGACTGATCGGCCTTGGATTAGATTTTCAGGTAAACTACTCTCAGTAATGGTGTAAATGCACCTTTCCTTCCCTCTCAGGTAAGTACTGCTTAAAAAATAAAAGTCCCTTTAGAGACAGTGCCCTAACTTCAAGTGGTGACTGTTAGAATGGAAATCTCAAGTACTCATATAATTGGAGGTTGGGGAGATGCTATTATTTTGAAGTAGATGGAGCCCTTCCGACATCCCTAAAAGTTTTGTAATATCATGAAAATCCAGAGTTAGAAGGAAGGTTGGAGGTGATCTACTTGGAAATTTCATTCCCCGCCTTTAATATAGAGAAGAGTTTTCTAGGCATGGGGGAGAGCCAGAGAAAATCCTTGGAGTATGGAAATGGAGTGTATTGTTTGGGGAACAACAAAAGGGTCATTGTCATTGGATGAGAAGGAGAGAAAGGTAATAGGAAAAGGAGGAAGGAACCGGTTTATGAAGGACTTCAGAAGCCAAACAGTGAGAATAAGCAATTTATGATGCTACCAGTATTTCTCAATGTGCGACATTACATTCACAGGAAAAAGACCAGGTCCCACAGAAGCCCCCAAAACAAAGAGGGCCCCAGCTGGATCAGATCTGGCCTCAGACAGGACCAGTGTAGAAGCTTACATTGCACTAGGCAAGATGATTTTCTAGAAGCTCCAAGGTGAAAGAAATGTATTTTGACATGAATGAAAAATAAATTGTCTCATTGGTCCTCAAAATAGCTGAGCAAACATCAGTCATAATAACTCAAATCTATATGATGCTTTATAGTTCAAAGGACTTACAATATCTCATTTGATCCTCATAACAACCCTATGAAGTAGATAGTGCAAATGTTAATGTCTCTGTTTCACAGATGAAGAACCTGAATTTCAGAGAGGTTGTGACCCCTTCAAAATCACGCAGTTAGTATGGTCTTTGCACTCCAAATCTAGTGCTCAGTCACCAATAAAAGAGCAGAGTGTACAACCAATCAATACTTACTGATTTGAATCCCATTTCTTTGTATTTTGTACCTTATCCCTGCCCCAACTTGAAATTCCATTGGTGTAGGGGACTTTTAGTGGAGAGATGACCTCTACCAAAGCATACTAACCACTCATCTTTAATGTGTCTTCTTAGAAAGTTGCTCAGTCTCTGATAGGTTAAAGTTATTGGATCTCGGTCACACAGATAGCCTGTTCCAGAGACAGGTCTTGAACCGAGAAATGACTTTATAGTTGAACCTTTATCTTTTGTCTCTCATTCTCCGCCCAACAGATACTTAATATATTCTTGTTGTGTGGTTCAGTGATTTTCACTCACTTCTGACTCTTTGTGACCCCATTTGGTTGTTTTGTTTTGTTTTTTTGGCAGAGATACTGAAGTAGTTTGCCATTTCCATCTCCAGGTCATTTCATAGATGAGGAAACTGAGGCAAATAGGGTTAAGTGACTTGCCCAGGGTTACATAATTAGTAAGTGTCTGGAGGACAGATTTGAACTCAGGTCTTCCTGATTCTAGACCTGGTGCTCTAAACACTGTACCATTCCTATTATTTCACATTCTTTGCACATTTTTAACAATTAATGAAAATGTTTCTTAATTCCAATGATAATTAGGAAAGGTAAATTCTAGAGACTGAGACCAAACAAAGGATAGGAACAAAAAAAGGAACAAGACAGACTTTGGGGAGCAAGGGAAAAATTTCTTTTTTTCCATAGAAAAGCCCTTCTGGGCCTTTGGAGAAGGCTCTAGGCCTCTCTGTGCTTTGCTGTCCTCTTATGTCAAATGAAAATAGCCACTTGACTGTGGAGGGTTTTGTGATTCGCAGACACTGGTCCCCGAGTCCATTGCCCTGGTGATTGAATTGTCATTTCAATTTGGGATGCAACCAGACACACATGAAAGATTATTAAATCTGAAATCTTATTGCCAAGGAACAAAGTATTTCCCTGTAACATTAAAGAACAAATCAGACAAAAGCAATAAACACCAAACAAGAGAGGGTCATTTTTGGATCACATTAAGACACAGGGAAATGTCAAGTTCATCTGTCAGCTTTGCTTTGGATGGATGGCCTGAAATGAAACTGGTCTCTGAACTAAAATAGAAACATCTGTCTCGACATCCTGAGAGGATGATATCTCCTTTGTTGCACCTTCAGTCATCAGAAGGATAAAGAAGAATTAGGGTATTTGGTGTCTGGACCTATGAAGTCATTATTTTTAATGTTATAATACTTGGGGGATGTGGACAATCCCTATGACTAAAGGGTTGGGGTAGAGTTAAGCATTGGTGGAGTTCCACCCAACCCTAAGAGTGTGATTTCTCTCTCCACTTGAGGATCACAGACTCCTGGATGGGGAAAATTCCTCTACAGATGCAAGTTGGCATCCTTACTGCTATTTAGGATTATAGATCTATTATATAACATAAATTAGCTAGATTATTGTTCATATAAAATACATATATCATATTTATCTTTATTATGTGGCTTATTATAGATCAAGGTATTACCTTGGAGGCCAATCTCCTTGTTTTAAATATCCATGGCAAGATTCAAACCCAGTTCATTTTAGATCTGAGGACAGTTCTCTATCCAATGCTTTATACTGTCTATCACACACAAGGGACAACAAAGCAGAAAGGGGACTAATAGCTTCCCTAAAGTCTCATGGAAAGTCAGTGACCAAGGCAGAAATACCCCTGAAGGTAAAACATCTCTTTGACCCACTTATTGCCATAGGTCCTTTCAATCATCCCAAACTGACCACTTGAGGCAGAGTGGATCATTGAGGCAATACCTAGAGAAGACCTCACTTTATACTTGAGGAAAATGTGATTTACAGTGTCCACATCCCCATCTTATGTCTCCAGTGTTTTGAGAAGCCAAGAACCAAATCCTTAGGCCCACCATCGTTTCCTCCTTTGGCTGGACTCATCCATGATTAGTCATTGTACAGGAAGAGGATGTGGAATTATCAGGATAGCTGATTACTGAAGGGCCTTATAATTATATTGTAAGGCACCTCATTAATGTTGGCTTATCATCAAGAATGTTCCTGAGATGCCTTATAATTGTATCATTAGGACCTCTAGGTACCTTATAATGATGTTATAAATCAGTACAATAAATAAATTGGCTTTTTTCCCCTCTTAATATTTAAAGTGGCAAAGAGCCCAGGTTGTTGGTTTTCCTATCATCCTCTTCTTTCCTTCACATTTTCTGGCATAGTAATTAAATCCAAGCCTCCATATGAGGTTCCCCAATCCTGCCAGGGGTCAGTTCATCTAGTAGTGACTGAACAGCTCTTGGCTTTATCAGTCACCTAAGGACTCTATTGAATGTGAACTCCATGTGCCTGGACCACTCCTGAATTTCATCTGTTAGGAAGGCAGATCCCTTGAGAGGGAAGACCTCACTTGGAATAAGGATGTGTTACCTTTTTTTAGCCACTCTGTAGGTAAGAAGCCAATGGCTCAATGCTGTTTTTTGTCTGATAGGTGATACTATTTTTAAAGCGCCACCCTGAAATTGCCTCTAAATGCATACATATTCATCAGTGACATTTTAAGACTAGAAATGTCATCTCCCTTGCACAAGAAACATCAGTGGCTCTCTATTGCCTCTAGGACAAAATGTGAACTCCAAGTTTGACTTGCAAAAGTCCTTCACTAGTATGACTCCAATTTATCTTTCCAGGTTGATTAATAGCTAACATTTATGTAATGTTTACTATATGTCAGGCACTGTACTAATTTTTTACTTTACAAATATGATCTCATTTGATCTTCACAATAACCCTGGAAGGCAGGTACTATTATTACCCCCAATTTACAGTTGAGGAAACTGAGTCAGACAGAGGTTAGGTGACTCAATTAGGAAGTATCTGCCACAGGATTTGTACTTTGCTCTTCCTGACTTGAGACCCAGTGCCCTGTCCATGGTACCACCTAGTTGCCCAAGCAAACTGGTCTGCTTTCTGCTCCTCATATAGGACATTCCTTAGTCTGTCTCTATGCAAATGTATAGGTTATCCCCCATAGGTATGTCTGGAATTTGTCCTCTCCTTACTTTTTGGAACCCCTCAAGCTCTTTTCAAGGCTAAACTCAAATATCACCTTTTGGTAGAAACTGTTCCTAATTCCCCCAGTTATTAGTGTCTCTCCTCCTCCATCCCCAATTATCATTTTTATACATAGCATTTACCTGTTGTTAAAGATGTTATTCCCTCCAGTAGAATGTAAGTCTCTTGATGGCAGATTGTTTCTCCAGTATCCCCCAGCAAAATGCCCAGCATAGCACTTAGTAAATGTTTGTCCAACTGAATTGGGTTAAGTGAAATGTACAGCCTAGTCTCAGAAAGTGCCATCAAAGGACGGTTTATGGTAATGGTGAGTGTGCTGGCTGGCTGCCATGTATGATGCAACCCCAAAGGATGTTAGGCATATACCAAGAAATATAGTTATGGCACTATCTAAATTGTTATGACTTTTATCTAAACTCTTCTTGAATCTTTTTTTTTATCCCAAAGTATCTCTTGAAGTAATGAATTTCATTTTTAATACCCTGTTATATACTCTGGAATTTACTTTATATTTTTGTCCTTGACTAAATCCTTCAAATTGCAAGATATCATAGCTTCTCCATCTCATTTCCTCTTAGTTTTGGGTAAGGTGATTGGTTTAAAACCTTGTATCTCAGACTGAGATTTAGAAATGGACTAACCTTCATGCCAACTTCCATCCCAGATTACTGACCCATCAGCAACTCAACTAAATCAATACCAATCTAGGATTCTCTCTAGTCCTTATTCTTTCCACCACCAAAAGCACAAAAATACCAACAAGGCCCCATGAAGCAAACCTGAAGTCCAGAACACACAGAAGACACAGCAGATCTGACCTTGAAAGTCACCTCCATCCTGGGCCAGGTGACACAGTTTATAATACGGGGGCTAGAAGGCTAGAGCATCAGATGCTTGGGGTTTCTTGAAGGACTTGAAGGAACCTGTGGCCTTGAGGCCACATGTGACCCTCTAGGTCCTCAAGTATGGCCCTTTGATTGAATCCAAACTTCACAGAACAAATAGCTTTAATAAAAGGATTTGTTCAATAAAACTTGGACTCAGTCAAAAGGCCACACCCAAGGACCTAGCCACGTGTTGCTCCAGGCTGCAGGTTCCCCACCCTTGGATTTTAATGCCTGCTCAAAGTGCTCATAGCAGAGTAATACAGCAAAAAACGTACTGGATTTGGAGTCCTAGAACCCAAGGCTCAGAATCTACTTGCCTGTGTAAAAGTAGCTAAATCAGTAACCTTTGGGGACCATAGTTTCCTCATCAGTGAAATTAAATGTTTGGTTTAAACGGTCTTCTAAGGTTCCTTCTGGCTCTAAATTTCGGATCCTATGATTTCTCTGGAGAAATCTTCAGTGCATTAAGGGGAGCCAGCCTAGGTTAACCAGCAATGGGATAGACTTCCCCTTCTGATTCTTAGAGGGTGATGGCTACCAGGATAAATGGTACCGCAATGCTTAAACAGCCCTCAACAGCAATAACTGCCAAAGGGATGGGTTTTCTTCACAAATTCCAAGGAGTCTGATGGGTCAAGTCAACAGCAACATCAGTGTTCTGTTTCCTAGTGTTTACTGATTCAAAGTAGCTTTAAGGTATTCATTACCCCTAATGGTAATGGGTCAGTTTCATATTCTCTATTTACATGAAGGTCAACTCTGTTCTGCTCCTTTCCTTTGCTCCATCTCAGTATTTTATATTCATCTTGCTCCCTGTTTCCATTTGCATTTATTGCAAATAAATGAAAAAAAAAAAACAGAAGAGGGGAGGGTTTCTTGAGTCCAAAAACTCAAAGTGGATGGACTCACATGGAAGATGGGCAGTTCCAGTGAATGAATAACTGCAGAAAGTCTCAACCCTGAACCAATTCTGTACCAGCTGACAAATCCCCAATCAAATGACACTTTGGTCAACCTGTCTGTGAACTTCTGTTCTCATAATGATTTGCATACCACTTTGAAGTTTGCAAATGCACTTTGCAAATGTCTAGTTTTGTCCTTACAACAGTTCTTGGAGGTGAGTGCTATTGTTACCCTTACATATGAAGGAACAGAGAAATTAAGTGACTCATCCAGGGTCACAGAGCTAGTGCATATCTGAGGCAGGATTTGAACTCAGATTTTCCTGACTCTAGATCTACCACTCTATCTAATTGACCACTTAACTGCCTAGAATGTCTAATGACCTTAAGAGATAGATAGATCTGTGATTTAATCGGTTTAGGGAATTTCTGAATGAGGAAATGATAATCATCATTTTCTCCTTGACTTATGCAGAAATGGACATCAAGTCCATCAAAAATGAGTTAGTGTATTCCTTACAAAGTAGATAGGACCTGGGGTCAGGAAGACCTGAGTTCAAATGTGGTCCCAGACATCTACTACCTGTGTGACCCTGGGCAAGTCTCTTCATCCTGCTTACTTCAGTTTCCTAATCTGTAAAATGCACTGAAGAAGTAAAAGTCAAACCACTCCATTATCCTTGTCTAAAAACAAAACAAAACAAACAAAAATCCAAATGTCACAAAGAATCAGGTGTGACTGAAAAATTACTTGATGACAAGAATACAAAGTATAAGCAAAGTAATTTCAGAGGAGGTACTAGCAACTAGGAGGAATCAAGATATGCTTCCTGTAGGAAATAGCACTCGTGTCAAGCTTTGAAGGAAGTCAGGGATTCCAAAAGACTGAGATAAGGAGCGAGTGCATTCCAGACTTAAGGTACAGCCAATGGAAAAGTACAAAAAGGGGAAGGAATGTCATAGACAGAGAGCTTTAAGTAGGCCAGTTTGTCTGGAACATAGTATGTGTGAATTGAAGCCATATACAATAACCCTGGAAATAGCTGGACTGGAGGTGGTTATGCACTTTCAGATCTGGAAATATTGCAGGGGTACCATGAACTTGGATTAAAAAAAACCCACGTCTTTATTTTTATAACTTCTTGCTTAAAATTTAGCTTTTTTTAAAATTTAGAAATGTAGGCAACAAAACATTGTGGGAAGGGTTCCATAGGCTTCACCAGACTGCCAGAAGGGTCCATGGCACACCAAAAGTTTAAGAACTCCAGTCCTCAACACAAGAGGAAGGCTTCAGTACTTCTTAAGTAAGAGTGACATGGTCAAAACCGGGATTTAGGAATATCAGTTTGACAATTGTGTGCAAGATGGGTTGGAGGGGAAGGGACTCCAGCATGTAGGAAAATTCAAATATTTCTCGTCCTTGAGGAACTCTAGAATGAAACTCTGTAGATCATTAGTAAAATTATGCAGTGTCACACAAAGGAAAAGATATCATTTCAGCTTCAGATTGAATTCACGCTCCTACAAATTAATAAAATAAAACCAGACAATTGATCATCATATATTAAGTACCTACAATGTTCCAGATACTCTGGTGAGTGCTGGGGATACAAAGATGAAATAAATCGTGTTTCTGTAATCAAGAAACTTACATTCTGTTGGGAAAGGCACTTAGAAATGTAGACAAAGACATTCACAGTAAGGTTTTTTTGGAGGTTAAGTGTCACAAAGCTAGTAAGTGTCTGGGGCAGGATTTGAACTCCTGACTCCAGAGTGCCACCTAGCTGCCCTAAAGTAATTTTTGGGACATAGTAAGTCACTAGCAGCAGATGGGGTGGGGGGACCTAAAAATACAGGAAAGCTTAATATCAAAGGAAGGGATTATGTAAAGAAAGGAAAAAGTCCACATCTCAGAAAAATATAGCCTGGCTTAAGAGAAGATCTGGGTCCACACTCTGACTGTGTGATCCTGAATAAATCACCATACCTCTCAGTGCTCTAGAGGAAATTCTAAGAGCATAAGTTACCAAGAAGTTGTTGACTTGTGTATATGGAAGAAATTTCCTCACTGGGGTCATCCCTATTCCGATGAAACCACGGGGACAGGCCCTAACCCTATTCCTGTCAGGATGAAAGCTACCTGGAATTGGGGGAGGTACTTGCTCCATTTGGGCTTGTCTGGGTGCCTTCTTAGAGCTTGCTCCCAGTGAGGAATGTGAAGCTTGGGATCCCCCTCAGCATCCCCTACAAAAGTATTAGCCTAGCTCCAGCTAGTTTGCAAAGGTCTTAGAGGGAGGCTTGATATCTGCTTGGTCTAACTTCCTTCCAAGTCACCTGATATTTCTGTGTGCCCTCCCCATGAGGAAGGTAGATGCTATATCAGGGCAAAGCAACTTCAATTCCACCATAAAAACTTCCAGCAAAGGTAGAATAGAAGCCCAAACACAATGGCTTTATCACCTTGGTCAGATTAAAGGACAGCTGCCGAAATTCTAATTAAATTTGATGATGCAGTAGGAAGGCTGTCTATTATTTAATCTGGAGGTTGAGATCTTATTTAATAGTAACTTTCAAATTTCCTTGAGGCTGATAAGACTTGTTATGCAACCAAGTCTTAAAAGTTTTCATAGCTGTTCTTTTTCTCATACTTTTTTTTCCCTTGCATAGTAAAACCTTGCTTAATCATAATGCTTGGGGGAAGGGTTGCTTGGAGTAATTGAACATTCTGAGCAACTGGAAGATCACCATAAACCCCTTTTTATTTCAATTTTTTTAAAATTGAAAATGTTCTAAAATGTGTTTATTTCCTGGACATATAACCAGGAAAGTGTCAATTTCCCTGGACTGTTAAATTCTATATCGTGAAAATAATTGAATATTTCTTTTCTAATTAAGGATTTATGGACTGGAATTCAGGAGACCTGAGTTCAAGTCTTGGTAATCTTCTCATTCCTCCCTAATTGAATTTCTTACACTTAGTTGAAGCTTCTGTACTTTTATTAGTTCTCATCGTTCTTGACATCTTTATTGTGTATGAAGCTATTGACCATTCTCCCTTCCTGGTTACTCTCTCATCTTCGAATTTCATCTACTATTCTTTCCTGATTGACCATGCCATTTCAGTCCCTTTCACTGGATTATTGTTCATATAATGCATATCAATTCATAGTGTACCCAAAAGTTCTGTCCTGGCTTTTCTCCTCTTTTCTGTTCACATCCTCACGTGGTCACTTCTTTGGCTCTTGTGGGTTTAATTATTATCTCTATGCAGTTGGGTAACTAGGTGGCACAATGGATAGAATGCTGTGGCTGATGCCAGGAAGAAACATTTTCCTGAGTTCCAATCTGAGTTCAGATGCTTACTATCTATGACCCTAGACAAGTCACTTAACCCTGTTTCTCTCAGTTTCCTCATGTGTAAAAATGAGCTGGAGAAGGAAATGCCAAACAATTCCAATATCTTCTTTTTGTATTTCCCAAATATTTATTTATTTTGTTAAATTATTTATTTTTAGTTTTCAACAATCATTTCCATAAGTTTTAAATTTTCTCCCCCTACTTCCTTCCATTCCCAACCTTAGAATCTGATATGGGCCCTACACATACATTCCTGTTAAACACATTTTCACATTAGTCATGTTGCAGAGATTATAACCAATGGGAAAAACCATGAGAAAGAAAAACGAATCAAAAAAGAAAAGTCTGTTTTGTTATGCATTCCGACTCCATAGTTCTTTCTCTGGATGTGATTGGCATTTTCCATCATGTGTTCTTTAGAATTGTTTTAGGTCCTTGCATTGCTGAGAAAGGCTGTCTATCAAAATCAGTCCTGACACACTGGGGCTGTTACTGTATACAATGTTCTCCTGGTTCTGCCCCCCACACTCAGCATCAGTTAATGTAAGTCTTTCCAGGTTTCTCTGAAGTTCATTTTTTTTATAGCACAATAGTATTCCATTCCAGTATCTTTGCCATTAGTGAACCCTGAATGGGGTCACAAAGAGTCAGCACAACTGAAAATACTGAAGAACAACACTGTAGATGACTCCCAGATTTATATATGTAACCCTGGACTCTCTCCTCAGCCTCATAGGTGGGCATCCCCATATGCTAATTGGACACTTCCAACTTCATGTTCCATAGGTATCTCAAACTCAGCATGTCCAAAACAGAACTCAAACCTATCCCTCTTCCAGACTTTTCTGTTTCTGTCAAGGGCTCCATAATGTCTAAGTCATCCAAGCTTACAACTTTGAAATTATCCTTCATTTCTTTCTCTATTCCTGACTCTCCAGACTTTTCTACCCTCTTCCCAATAGCATTCTCTCCCCTCCCTCCATGTCTTTCTGGATTCCTTTTATGTGTTGGCTTCACTCATTAGAATATAAGTTTTCTGAGCATAGAACCGCCTTTCTTGCTTATATTTGCATTCCCAGAACTTAGCACATATTAAGTATGTAATAAAGGTATTTTTACATTGTATACTGATTGCTTCACTTGGTGATCTCATCAGCTCCCAAGGATTCAGTTATTGTTTCCATGCTGATGATTCTCAGATCTACTTATCCAGCTTTAACCTCTCTGCTGACGTCTAACCACCTATCTTCAATTACCTGTTAGACACCTGGAAATGGATGTCCTTTAGACATCTCAAACTCAACGGGTCCAGAACTGAACTCATAATCTTTTTCTCCAAGATGCCCCTCTTGAAATTTCCATGTTGCTGTTCAGGTTATGATCAGTACACCAGACTTGAAATCTACACGTCATCTTACTCCTGGTCTCTGACTCCCTGCCTCCTCCCTGCCACCACATACACTGTTGCCAAGGCCTGTCAATTTCAGCTTTGCAGCATCTCTTGAACATGCCTCCTTCTCTCCTATGATACTGCCACCACCATGGTGCAGGACCTTATCTCCTCGACTATTTCAATAGCCTACTGGTTGGTCTGCTTGCCAGAAGTTTCTCCTTCCTTGAGTCCATCTTCCATTGAACCACCAAAATGATTTTCTAAAAACCCAACTATGTCACCCCCTACTCAATAAACCCCAGTGGCTCCCTATCATGTTCAAGATTAAATATAAAATCCTTCATTTGGCATTCAAAGCTTTCATAAGCTACCCCCTTTTCTAATTTTCTTACGTCACACACCCCGACACGTACTCTTCTATCCAGCGATGTTGGCCTCCTTGTTGTTCCTCGAACAAGACATTGCACCTCTCAGCTCTAGACATTTTCACTGCCTGTTCTTGCCTGGGTGCTCATTTTTACCTCCTGGTTTCCTTCAATCTCAACTAAAACCCACCTTCTAAAGGAAATCTTTCCCAATCTTTCTTAATTACGATGCCTTCCTTCTGTGGATTACTTCCTATTTGTCCTGTTTATAGCTTGTTTGTTCTTAGTTATTTATTTGCATGCTATTGTCCCCATTAGATTGTGAGTTCCTCAAGGACTGTCATCTGCCTTTCTTAGAATCTCCAGCACTTAGCACAATGCTTGGCAAATGATTGTTGTTCAGTCATGTCCAACTCTTTGTGTCCCCATTTGTGGTTTTCTTGGCAAAGATACTGTAGTGGTTTGCCACTATTATTTGCAAAAATAGACAAATGCTTATTGACTTACTGATGAATTATTTTTGCTACGATCTTTCTACCATCTATCTCTACTTATCTCTCTATTATCTATTATACTTATTTAATCATTTCTGTCTTCTATTTTAGCCTTCTCTGTCTGTCTCTCTGTCTCTATCTCTGTCTCCTTCTGTCTCTCTCTTCCTCTCTGTCTCTGTCTCTCTCTGTCTCTGTCTCTCTGTCTCTGTCTCTGTCTCTCTCTCTGTCTCTCCAATATGCTTGTGGGTCTCAAAGCAGTCTTTTGAAATCTATAGGCCCTGGGTGGCATGCTTGGAAAACTTAATTTCTGAGATCTCTTCCAACTTAAATACCCTATGATTCTAAGATCTTGTAAGGAGCATCATCATTCTGGACATGAATTCTTATTGCCTGCCACCGTAGTTGAAGATGAAGGAGATTGAGATGAATGTGGGCTGATACTAAGTTGTCTCCTGGAATTTCTTCTTTGACTAAATTTAGGATATCTATGTATTCCTTGTAATGGGATTTGCTAAAGTATTGAGATGGTCTCTCTTCCTTAAAGTGGAATGAATTCTTCCCTGATCCCTCCAGCTGTTCCTTATATTTACTGATTTTTTTTTTTTTGGCACACCATATCTCCTCAATAGAATATATACTACCTGAGGACCATCACTGCTAATTTTTGTCTTTGTATTTCCAGCACCTAGCCCCGTACCTTACACATAGTAAGAGCTTAACAAACGTTTGAATTGAACTTTCAAAAATCTGTTTGATTGAGAATTTTAATTAGACTCTAGTAAATTGAAGTTTCTCTGTAATTATTTTTTCTACTTGGAATGCATCCCACATACAATCAGTATATTTATCAAACAATGGGTTTAACCATGTCTTATTTTGATTCCTTTTGCTTTTGAAAATCATTTTCAAATATGTATGAAGTTGAGTAACTTTGTCCAATTAGAGGTAACTCTAGATCTTCTAGACTGGCAGGGAAAGATACAACAGTGGGATCACTAATCTAAAACAGAGTGACTTTTAAAAAGCATTTCAATTTGATTGTGTCATACTTACCACTGAATATGAGGAATGTCCTTGAAACTTACTACTTTTCAAACTAAGTCTTACTGTGGAAAGAATCAGAATGAGGCAGGAACTCTGGACTCTGACCCAGCTCATCTCTGTTTGCCAACCCCATATTAAAAAAAAAAATCTCTCATTTCCTATCTCTCTCTCTAATTTTCCTACATGTCTTGCTCATGCTATTTTGCGCTGTCGAGCTGTCAGGTGAGGGGGGTGGCGGGGTGGCTTTTGGGCTTCAAAGTCGTTCCTGAATCTGAGTAGGAAGAAACCCTCAAAACAATTTCTATTCAGGCAATGTAGCTGAGTCAATGGAGGAGGTGAGAATGTAAAAAACATGTGTTCAAAGCTAAACAGCATTGTCTCACTTTTCAATCCTATGGTTGATTTTAAAGACCAGCCTTGGATAAGCCACAAAACAGACAATCTGTTAGCAGCAGATAAATGGGAATTCAGTGTATATAGAATTGAATTCATTTAGACATGAAGCTTTGACTGACCTTCAGTCTTGTGGAATTAGAAGCTTCTGTTTACTTGGATGAATATTTTTCAAATAAATAGAAGGCATATGAAAAGAAAACATGGGACTGACAATCTTCAGACCTTATACCATTTAGTCTTTGACTTGAGGGGTGCAGAGATAGATAGTGAAAACTAATTTCCCTAATAGAGCTACCTTTACTTGATGTCAAATGGTAGAATAGGATTGCATTAGCATTAGCATCCAAAAATCTGCTTCATGTGAGAACCAGGTTATCTGCATTTAGTAATATACTGCCCATTATGGAAAAAAATAAACAAACAAACAAAAACCAACTTTAACCCTACTTGATGTGTCTGTGAGTTGCTCCCAAATTTTGAGATAAATAATGGCATTCTTATGACTGCACTTGATTTGCAAAGAGTTTTCTGGTGGTATCTAAACTAATTGAGAATAGAAATGGTTTCATTCTTTTTTAATTGATACGCCAGTGTCCAGCACAGTGCCTGGTACATGAAAGGGAAAAGAAGGGAAGGAAGAAAAGGGAAGGGAAGGGAACTGAACAGAATGGAACAGCAGGGAAAGGAACAGACATGTTTATAATGCCTACTATACACCAAATGCTGTGCTTAGCACTTTATAAATATTTGATCAATCCCATGATTCTACCTAAGGTAGCTATTTTAAAACTATTAATATATCTTTATTGAGATATCAGGGGAGAAATGTCCCAGAATAACGGTGATAGCGTCCAACAAATCATTGAACACAAACAACTTTCTTTGCTTTAGCAAGTCAAGATTGCTGAGTTTTATTCAGACAGCTAACCAAGCTAGGGATGCTGTTCCTTTAAGATGTGTTTTTTTCTCCATGGAAGACTGAGGTGTCACATATATCAGTGAACAGAATGGAAAAAAAAAAAACCACTTCTCAGAAAGGTCAGGGTATCTGCTAGATCCAGATTTCATTGCAACAACTAAATTGAGACATTGAATCATAAAACACGGTAACTGAGATCTAAATATTCCTTAGATTAGCCTGGCTTTAATAGCTGGACAAAACATTCCTGGTCCTAAGAGTATAAAATTTATGAGAAAAGAGGGAAAGACTGGACAGAAAGGTGAAGGACTCAAGATATAAAACGAGATCAACACTTTTTGGACATTTGGAATATTTTTTGTTTGGCCATGCAATGTTATTACAAAGGTTTTGTGTTATTTTATTTTACTTGAAAGAAGTTGAAACAAGAAAAAAACTAGGAGTGGGGCTCTTTCTGCCTCCAACCCCCGCCCCCGAAAAGGAAAATAGGAAGAAGTTCAGAAAGGATCATATATAAGCCAGCAAACTTTGAAAGTTACATGTTTAATTTATTATATATTAAAAGTAAGTCCTACACATTCGAGATCCACAATTTCATGTATAATTCTCTCCTGTTCTACAATATATATGGAAATGACCATCGTATTTGGTGGGTTTAATTTTCAGGTTTAAAATTAAATTATTTTTGGGGGCGGCTAGGTGGCGCAGTGAGTAGAGTGCCGGCCCTGGAGTCAGAAGGACCTGAGTTCCAATCCAGCCTCAGACACTTAACACACACAAACAAAAAACCTAGCCGTGTGACCTTGGGCAAGTTACTTAACCCCAATTGCCCTCCAAAAAAAAATTAAATTATTTTTCAAAGAAAAGTAATGGCAAAGAGGAGGGCCTACTGCATCAAATGATAGGAAAAAAAAAACATTACAAAAACAAAAGTAGGTAAGTGGTTTTTCCACCTGTCCAGAATTGTCTTAAACTTATCTTCTTCAAGTATTCTACATTCTAATCAAACTAAACTACTCTTCAGGTTGTATTTTTATGCTATCCTGTTTATCTTTCCTCATGATTCATCTCATTCTGGGAATAAATTCCTCCCCATTATCTTTGAAGTCTCTCCTGTCCTTGTTCAAGTATATCCTCTACCAAAAAAACCTTCTCTAATATTCCTCACACTCCTACCCCAGCTAAAATGATCTCTCCTTCTTCAAATATCTCATAGCATTTTGCTTGGATATCTCCTTTGTGTCTGTTTCATTTGCTTTTGTGTAATTGCTATGTTTTTTATATATTCCTCCTCCCACTATTTTGTAGTCTCCAGGAATGCAAATGTGTTATGTCTATTTTTATATCTCTAGAACCTAATATAACACCTTCAGGAGGTACTGAATAAATGCTTGTTTATTGGCTTAAACAAAGATGATGATCAGTATAGAGATGGTGGCTTACACTTATCTACTTTATAGCATGATGCTAACTGACATTAGCTTGAGGCATTACAGGTTATAAAGGGTTTTGTCATTTTATGACAATAATAGTAGCTAACATTTGTGTAACACTTTTAGATTTGCAAAGTTTTTTGCATATTATCCCATTTGATCCTCACAACAACCTGGTAATGTAAACCATTATTATAATTTCAATTTTACAGATGAGAAACTAAGGCTAAGAGAGCCACTGGGAGTCACATAGCTAGCAAATGTCTGAGTTTTCTTCTTTCTGAGATTGCTGGTAATTTCAGTCTTTTTTTCCCGTTTCTTATTTCTTTCTACTGCTTACTTTCTGATTTTTGCTGCCTTTGATGGCGATTTCCTTGGGAATTGGATCACAAAGTATCTCAACCTCCTCCCATGCTAGGCAATTCACGGTTCACCAGCCTATGTCTCTGCCCAAGTGACTTTTGGGTGGAAAAAATTGGCACCAGCTTGTTGCTGACATTCCCCTGCCACCAAACACATAATATTGTGTGCTGTCCTGGTGTCCTATCCTGCTTTCTCTGTTCTTTCATTCTCTGGCTGGACACCATAGTTCAGAGTTTTACAGCACTCATGCTATAGGGCTTTCCACCACTGTCTATCACAGCTCCCCACAAAGCTTCTAATCCTGAAGAGCTGATGAAGTACTATTTGTTTGTCATGGACCAATCTCCAGTGCCAACTGGAAAGAGGGAGGGAAAAAACAGATAAAAATATGTATAGAACAATTTTACATATATATGTATATTTGTATCTAATGGTAGCCATCTCTAGGGTGGGGGGAGGGGAGAGGGAAAAAAATAAAATTTACATGATAATTTTGTTGTATATTTGAAAGAAATAGCAAGTTGTACATAGTAAATTTTCAGTTTCATGTACAATCACCTTTTTATTATACTATGTTATGAAAATGTTTGTTTTTTATTCCATAAATTAAAAATAAAATTGTTTTTTAAAAAAATTGAAGAAAGGTCCAGAGTGTGGGATTGAGTTTTGTTGTAAGCCTCTGTGTCAGGTCCTTGGGTCAGTTAATGCAATATCACTGTCAGTACAAATGGAGGAGGGATGGCGCTGAATAAGTTTGGGGAAGATGTCAGTTCATAGGTTCCTTTTTTTCATCTTATTTTGATTCTGGATGTCCCAGATGAGGGAGATGCTTGAAATTGCTTTATATTTGGAACATAATATTTGGAAAGGTTTGAGAAGTTATGGGAATCAGAGAATATGTCTAATCCACTGTCTTGTTGGTTATGTGAACTCACAGTCCTCTAGTAAATGTCTGAGACTTGGTTTGAACTCCAACAGTCTATCCATCATGCCACCCAACTGCTCCATTATGTCAACAGATCCTCCCAATAACCCTTTGGAGGAAAGAAGCACAGATTTATTATCCCCATTTTAGAGGTGAGGAAACCGGAGTTTAGAGAGTTTATGTAAATTTTTCTAAAGTCCTACCATTAGTTAAGCTACTCATATTTGATTAGCAAAGCTAAGATTGGCCTCCTTGTCTTCAGGCTCCAAGTCCATGCAGGCTTCCACTGCATTCAGGTGAAATTGGAATGTCAGTTTTTGAAAATTCAAGACTGTCATATTGAATATTCCTGTCCATATTTGGTTCTATGTTAGGGAGGACAGGATAATCTGCCCAGAATATTCAGGCTTGTTCTTATAATTCCAGATCACTAGGCAGAGTTTCTAGGTGTTTGGGTCACTGCCTTCCTTATTGTTTAAAAGTGGTGGCAGGGTACCTTCTATCATTGGGTCTGGCCTATATTTTTTCACTTTGTATCTCAAACTTTTCTCCCTCTATGAGAATGTGAGTCCCTTGAGGGTAGAGACTGGCTCAATTTAAAAAAAAAAAATTCTATTTCCAGGGCTTAGCAAAATGCTTGAAATACAGCATTCATTCTTAGAATTTCCTATCATAGAAAACCCTGACCCTTTCTTTTTCTGAGTGAGGTAAATTGGTTTGGTTGCCATCTAAGCAAAGGGAGCCATAGCTATCAAATCATATGGGTAAAGAACCACGAATCTTCATTTCTTTTTTGGGTGGTTTGCACACAAACCTCAGTGACCAGGAAAAAAGAGGAAGAACCTTTAACCTAATGAAATCTCTGAGAGTATCAATAGTTGAAACCATCAGAGTCTGACTGGCAAGAACAATTCCTCCTCAGTGAGGTTAAGCTGTGGTCAGTCAGTCAATAAGTCCTTATTAAACATTTACCGTCTTCAGGCCCCTGTGCTAAGCCATGGAAATTCAAAGAAAAGCAAAACACAATCTTTGCCCTCAAAGTGCATACATTCTAATGGGAGAGACAGCATATAAATAATGATATACACAAAAGACAGGATGGAACATAATATGAAAGGGAAAGGCATTAGCAACTTAGAGGGATGAGGAAAGAGCTCCTTGAGAATGTGGGACTTGAAGGGCAGCTAGAAGGTAGACACTGGGAGGGAGAGCATTTCAGGCATGAGGGACAGCCAGTATAAACATGGGAGATGGAGTGTCATATTTGAAAAAGGGGAAGTAGGGTAATGTAATTTGAATGTAGAAGGTATAGCAGAGAATAAGCTATTCTTGTTGTTCAGTTGTTTTTCAGTCATGTTTGACTCTTAATGAGCCCATTTAGGTTATTCTTGGCAAAGATACTGGAGTGGTTTGCCATTTCCTTCTCTAGCTCATTTTACAGATGAGAAAACTGAGGCAAATGGGTTAAATGACTTGCTCAGAGTCTCACTGCGAGTAAGTGTCTGAGGCCAGATTTGAACTCAGGAAGAAGAGTCTTCTTGACTCTAGGCCCAGCACTCTATCCACTGAGCCACCCAGCTGCAAGTGACTGTTTTTCAAAAGTCTTCAAATGCCACATAGAGGACTTTATATTTTAATAAAGAGCCACTGGGGCTTAGGTAAGGCGAGGGCATGTGACAAAGTCAGACCTACACTTTATTTATTTATTTATTGCTTTTTGGAGGGCAATTGGTGTTAAGTGACTTGCCCAAAGTCACACAGCTAGTAAGTGTGTTAAGAGTCTAAGGTCAGATTTGAACTCAGGTCCTCCTGACTCCAAGTCCAGTGCTCTATTCACTGCACCACCTAGACGATCCAGACCTGCACTTTAGAAGAATCACCTTGGTAGATGAAAGTAGAGTCAGAAGGTTAAGTCCAGATAAGAAGCAAAAAGAGACTGGAAAGAATATTGTGTCTGTAAGAGAAGGGCGTGTGTATTTGAAGGTAAAAATGGCAAGATTAGGCAACAGATTGGCTATGTGGGGCAGACAACAGTGAGGATTTGAGGACAACACCAAGGTTAAGAGCCCAGATGACCGAGAGAATGGTCGTACCCTCTACGGTAACAGGAAGATTCAAAAGTGGGGGTGAATTGAGGAGAAAGATGTTGACCTCATGCTTAGGTCAGAGTCATAGAAGAATAATGTAATTTGTGTGGTGAGGTCATTCACTCATTCAAGATACACTGAGCTTCTCCCATGTGCAAGGCACTATGTGCTCAGCCAGCCACTTCTAACATTAGAGAAAGTTGAATTGTTTGCATTCATTTATTGACTTTATTCTTAAAATCCTAGGATTTTATTCTCTATTGCACTTGTTACTCATTCAGAGAGTGACTCAAAGGAAAAATTAAATTAGGAGCATTAGTATCTTAATGGCAATTCCAAACAGGCACCAGTTTACTGATTCTCTTGAGAAATCATCTTCCCCTCCTGTGATTGGTGAAAGAAATTTTAACTGTGGTAGACTGACAACCCCAGGGACTGATATGTTTTTTCTGGTTCTTTTGCATGTATTGAAACCTCCCTATATATCAATCATATTCCAAAGCTAGGATACATCCTTAGCTATGCTAAGTCAGGGCTCCCCAGGCTCTGTTGGTACCTTCTTCTCAGGTATCCAATGTTCACATGCTTCCCCACTGGTTGCCTTTACCATCTAGACCTGCACCTTCTAGCAAAAGCTTTGTCCCTCATAATGAAAATTTACAGGACAACTGGTGGCTTAGTGGATAGAGACCCAGGTCCAGGGTCATACAGACTGACAGTAGGTCTACAATTTATTGTCTTAGATTTTTGCCTTGAACTCTGAGGATTAAGGGATATGCCCAGGGTCACACAGCTAGAATATCACTGGCAGATCCCGAAACTAGCTAAATCTAATTTTCCTTTGTATCTGTGACTGCAGATATTCTCTGAGAGACAGATGTAAGTACTTCCAAGGGCTGGTTATCCCTCCCCACCTTCCCAAGTATACCAAAAAGGTCTGCTTTTATAGCATCTTTTTTTTTTTTTTTGCTTTTTGGAGGGCAGTTGGGTTAAGTAACTTGCCCAAGGTCACACAGCTAGGTTTTTTTGTCTGTGTGTGTTAAGTGTCTGAGGCTGGATCCGAACTCAGGTCCTTCTGAGTCCAGGGCCGGCACCCTTCTCACTGTGCCACTTAGCCGCCCCCGAATGAAGGGGCTGGTCTCTAAATCCAAACCTTTTTTTTCTCTTTCTCTTTCTTTTTCTTTTTTCTTTTTTTGCTTTGTCATAGTATGACCTGGAATGATAATGTGAAATAGAATATGTATCTTATATCACCTACTAAATTGCAAGTTTTTCGATGTCAGAGACTGTATTTTTTTGATCTCCTTACATTTCTTAGACTCTTGTGTAGTGTTCTGAACATTGTAGACCTTAAGAAATATTTGTTGAACTGCTGGGAAGGATTCTGATTACCTGAGTCTCTGTATTTCATCAACACCTTCTCTTCAGTGTCATTCAGCTCTGAATTTTCTGCCAGTCCCAGACCTTATTGGAACTAGTAGGTTTTGGCTTTGAACAAATGACTATAAATGTTCCTAAATCTCAGTCTCTCTAATTACCCACTCACACCTTTTCCCCTATGTGTGGAAACTGTCAGAAATCTGGGTTTGTTACTGAAGCCTCTCTGGGAGGACTCCCTGCTGTGCTATAATGTGGTCACCATTACCTTTCTAATGGAATCAAAAGCAGAAAAATGGGCTCAGGAACCCTGGAAATGGGAGTGAAAAACAGAAAAGTTGTCATGCCTATCCCCTCTCCTGAGACTCTTGTCTCAGATGTCTGTTTTGGCAACCAAGCCAGGGTTTCTGTAGGGTTTCTCCTTGCAGAGGGTTATTCACAACCCCTAGAGATAGGATTATCTTATGATTAAACTGGCCGAATGGTTCTACATATGTGGAATTACTCCTCTAAAAAGGCACAAATCCTCCTATTCCCACATTTAATTCTTCCTCCCTCCCTCTCCCATTCCCAATCCCCCATTCCAGGTACCTGGAGCACTGAAAAAGTCATTCCGTTTGACAAAGGGGGTCTGTAGTTCAGTGGAACATCTCAGTCAGAACTTTGAGTCAAATGATCTGCTATTCCAATTTGAGGTCTTCCACTGTACCTTGGGTGTGCCCTTGGGTAATGTCACTTAATCACTCTGGGCCTCAGTTTCCTTGTCAGTAAAAAATAAAAGAGGGTTGAACTAATTAATCTCTAAGATCTCCTTGAGATCTGATCATAAAGATGATCAAATGAAAATGTAGTATAAGAATGTAAATGGAATACTATTGTGCTATAAGAAATAATGAGCAGGTGGATTTCAGGAAAACCTGGAAAGACTTACATGAACTGATGCTGAATGAAGTGAGCAGAACCAGGAGAACACTGTACCCAGTAACAGCAACATTGTGCAATGATCAACTATGATAGACTTTAATAGACTCATGATGGAAAATGCTGTACACATCCACAGAAAGAACTATGGAGTCTGAATGCAGCTTGAAGAATGCTATTTTCACTTTTTTTTTTTGTGTGTGGTTTTTCCCTTTTGTTCTGTTTCTTCTTTCACGGCATGATTAATGTGGAAATATGTTTACATGATTGCAAATTTGTAACCTATATCATATTGCTTGCCATCTTGGGGAGGGAGGGAAGGAGAAAAAAATCTGAAACTCAAAATATTATAAAAAATTGAGTGTTGGGGGTGGCTAGGTGGCTCAGTGAACAGAGCACCAGCCCTGGGGTCAGGAGGACCTGTGCTCAAATCCGGCCTCAGACACTTAACACAAAAACTAGCTGTGTGACATTGGGCAAGTCACTTAACCCCATTTGCTTCCCCCCAAAAATATGAATGTTGAAAACTATCTTTATATGTAATTGGAGAAGATAAAATATCATTTACCAAAAAAAAAAATGTTTAAAATTAAAAAAAAAAGAACTCCTGAGCTAGATATAGCACAAAAGCATTGATGGGATACTGAAGCCTTCTATTTAATTTTTATTAATTTTGCCCTGTTCTCTGCTTCAATAGTGGCTAGGGAGCCAGAGAAGGAAACCAGACCACTGGTGTTAATGACAGCTCCAGAGTAAGCTTAAGAGCAAAGAAAAATCTGAGGAAGTTTAACTCACCGACTGAGAAATCTTATTTAAACAAACAAACATAAAAGAAACAAAATCCCAGACAAACAGGTTAGTTATTCCAGAGGATTGCTTGTTAGGGGATTTCTTCCCCTGCCAATCATTCTTCCCCTTTCTCCCTTAAATAAGGATATAAAATAATACCTTCCCTTTCCTGCCACTCCCACCCCATTAACCATTCCTCACACTGATAGAACCAATCCTGAGCTGAGTCTTCCATACTATAAATAACCAATCTAGGAAACAAATCTTTGTTATCTGCTAATAGGAAAGAAATAGAGGGGGAGGTCAGGATGTTCTTTCCCTTTTTTGATAATGCCTGTTTGTTTTAGAAGTTGTCTTTTCTAGAATATATCCTGGTCTTTAATTATCTAAACCAGTGCTTCTTAAACTATGAATCATGACCTTAGTTGGGGTCACGTTAATGAATTTGGGGGTCACGAAAAATTTGGCAACAGGAAAAGGTTTCTGAAGGTACAATGACCAAAATTAATTCAAAATCAAATGTGCAATGAATCTGAGGTGTTTCTGGAAATGCTTGCCCATGTTGCATTGGGCAACTTCACTGTGGCCTTGGATCTGAAACACACAATATGCACACTTTGCACTGTGAATGCAATGTCAATGAATGTCAATGCCAGAAATACCTCCACTGAGATTTGAGACTATTCTATGTTATGGATTGCAGTGTTTTTTTACTGTACACACAAAACCATTAAATGAATTTTGGCTTGGGATTAGGACAGAATTTCCAACAATTTCTGAAATGGTCCTAAACATATTTGTCATTTTGTACTATGTGTTTATTTGAAGTGGCGTTCTTAGCATTGATGATTAGAAAATCAAAATATTTATTGACTCGGAAAAATGTTGAAGATGCTTCATGTCCTGCAGCATCAAATATTCCTCCAAGATTTAATTCTTCATATAAAAATAAACAAGCAGTCCATTTCATTAGTGTACAAATTTGCTTTCATCTTTAATGGTAAAATTATATATACTAAATAATTTTAAAAATAAATTTCTTTATGGTTTATTATTAGTAAATGCTTGATTTGGTTACCTATTTTATATTCCTACATGCTTGGGGTCATACAAAAATTTCTCAGGTAAAAAGGGATCACAAGTGGGAAAAGTTTAAGAAGCTCATTCAATTTAATAGCCAACAAACACCTACTACTACTGTATTATTCTAATTAGAGATCATAGATTTAGATCTAGGAAGGACCTCAGTGGGCATGTAGTGCAACAGTCATCTTCCCCACATAGCCCTGATAACTTTCATCAGGTGAGAATATATCTTAATTGTGGACATGGCCTAAATTCCTCTATTCAATCAATCAAAAATTTTAGAATAACCGAAACCCTTTAAAGCTTTTGGGTAAAGTGGGGGGAATCATTGACATAAGTGTGTCCCTATCAGTCAAGGGCTTGTCTTAAAAGACAGTGAAGCTTTCAGTAAATAAAGTCTAAAACTTCACTAAGACTTTGGGCTGCCTTGTATAACACTAGTAACTTGGTTTGGAATCACAGATTTAAGCGTTTGGAAGCTCAGGGTGGAAGCCATCCAGCTAAGCCCTTGAGAAGGAATTACTTGGTGGAAAAGGGGGAAACACCTCAGCTTTGACTTCAGCCTTCTTCCTTGCCTTGGCCAGGGGAGGAGATGGTGAGCTTCAAAGGGTCTGGAGGATTTTGGAATTGCCTTCTTTGCATCAGCATCTTAACATCTCCTGGGATAGCAGCAGCTATTGGCAGTATTGGCACTGGGAGTTAAGAACAGACTGGACGTGATGAAGAAAATTATTCATGTAAAGTTACCCTACTCAAGGGGACCTTGATGAATAGGGCAGGACAGGGGTGGTATTAGGCAGAAGAAGGGACTGTGTTAGAACAGACAACTCAGAATTTTCTGGACTACAACAATGTCCCTGCAGGTAGCTCTGACTGTAAGCCAGAGAACATCATTAGTAGGTGGGTAACTCAGGATAGCGGTCTTGAACTCAAAGGGGTAGGGTGGGGGGTAGTGGAGCGTTTGTATAGAATTACTGCAAATATTCTAGTTTGTTTTCCTCTTACAATTTTAATAGTGATCACAAGGGAAACAAAATCAAATTGCTTGATTTTAAATTAAAATAAGCAATGCAACTATAAAAATAATCCTGACTAGCCAGTAAAATACCCTGATACTTTGGTACAATAGTTCAATGGAATTGATTTTTCATTATTTGTAGAAAAAAACTGATGAGTAACTAGGCAGCCCTTGGATAGTCAAGGAAATTAAAGCTGTCACCTCTATCAGGCACTCCACATTACATCAGGGGAGTGGAAATGTAAACACCTGAGGCTGATGGGGATGGGAGGTAATTCCCTGGCTCACAATGAAGACCTAACTGAACCAGATCCTAAAAAAGCAGAGACAGTGTGGACACAGATGGTCTGTCAGATGTAAACTTGGCTAAAGCCTGGAGGAGGGGTGGGGGAAGGGAGCCTGGGAAAGGTCTGGTGCCTTCCTAAAGCATATATCTGGGATATGATGGAGACAAAACCTTTCAAACCACCCACTTCTGTTGATTCATATGGGAATACATAATAGCACCAGAATGAATCTAGAACAGATTTATGAAGTCCTGGGAAAAAACAAAAAGATGTTGGATTTTTTGGTGGGGGGAGGTTTGTCTTTTTTTTTTTTAATCATTGCTGCTAATCCAAGGTAGGGGATTCAAAAGAGATTCAAAATCCAAAAAGATTTTGAAAGTAAACAGATGGCTAAGGTGGTATTCGGGAATGGATTTCTGGAAAATGTCTTAAGAATCTAGAAATCATGAGCTCTTAACAAAGAATGAAGTGTTCCTAACAAGGTCTGGTAATAGCATATTGACAAACCTAATCAAGAGAACTTTAAGCTGAAAAGGGAAGGAGGAGAGAGAAAAGCCACTCATAGATCTGACAAGTGTGGTACTCCAGAGAGGAGAACAAGAAAATAAAGGAGGACATGTAGAAGCGAAGACCAGTAATTCACAGGAGACAGAATACAAGAAGGGAGCCAGCCGTAAATCCCATGGCCTCGAATGCCTACATAGCAATGAAATATGGGCAATGACCAATGGGAACGAGAGATCATAAGGCAAGGAGAACTCTAATTTGACCTCATAGGTTTCGCTGGGCTGCCTGTCAGAGGACACCAGAAGCTTACAAGTTCAATGGAGAAAGCCACTCAATAGACTTTATCAGCAATTCTGAGGGGAAGCAGCAATAGTTTTAAAGGTGGAGAGATACTGTGGCTAGGATGCAGCTCTAGGAGCCTGTAGCAGCAAGCACCCCAATATCCCCAGGGTGACTGCCAACACAGGTTCTTAGATCTGCTTTTGTAAAAGAAAGCAACTCAAAATGGGTTAACAAGCTTACTTTAATCAAACAAACATATATTACTTAGTTCAGGAGAAAAAGGTCAGCACCCCAAACTTCAGAGTATACAGACAGATCAAACAGACAGGCTTCCAAACTGTCCAACCATTATATCCATACCAAATCACAGTTACCAGAGAGAGAAGCATCAACATCTGGGTTTTCAAAGCCGGGGGGCTCTCAAGGGCTTCCCAGAGTCTCATCTGGTCAAATCACACAACACTCCTCAAATTGAGCCCCAAAGCAAAGCCTCAAATCAGGGATTATATAGTCTTCTCCTGGTTTAGAGAATGTAACCACCCTCTTGACCCACTGCCCAATCACACAGCATCAAGGTGTGGTCATTCCTGAAAACCAAGCCTCCTACCACAGGCTCCATGTGACCACATTCAGCCTATCAGGGGGCAGAGTATATTCTCAAATCAAGGAAGGTTCTCAGAGTCACTTAAGCCACTCAAAGGGCTTAGGGGCAGGGAAGATCTTCAAATCTGCATTTCCATTAGAGAGCCTGAGTTGTTCTCCCAACAGTGGGGCAGGAACCTATGGGAGAATGTGTCCTTGTGGTGAATGAGGATCTTGTCATTCTGTTTTAATTAAATGACTTTTATTTTACTTTAATATGTAATCGGCCCCAACCAGATAAAAAGGACTTGAATAGATGGACTTGAATAGATAGTGATTCAATTGAATTTGGGTGTTGCTTTCAGGGACTTACATAGAAGGGAAGCCCAGGTAACATCTGCACTAGCTCTGTCACAGGATCATTGTGAGGAAAGTATTTTGTAGACCTCAAAACATGATAGAAATAAGTTATTAATAGTACTGATGGGGTGCCTGGGTGTCTGTGCTTGAACCCCAGTTTGTAAAATTACATCCAGTTCCAAAATCACATCTCTCCCTAGCCTCAAAACACCGTCTCAGGCAGTTTCTCTCTAGCTCAAAGGCAGCATGCCCTAACAAAATTCTTATCTCTCTTCCTGATACAGTAGCCAGCTGCACCTATAGAATTTAGTAGTTTGACCCAACTGTGTACTGGCTGAAGCAGCTGTGTACTGGGTTATACCTATCATATGTATCCTAGATTTAGTCATATGTATACTTCCTAGCTCATTATATATTTCCTGAATCCCTCCTTAGCTTGGGATATACTAAACTCCCAACGTCCATCTTGTCAAACATGACATTGATGGGTGGCAGCTTGGTCAGCCCTGACCACTAGCTGACTTAGTGACATTTCAAGCCTAAACCTACACCTCAATGCAATCCCTCCTTGGGCTATTTCTCAGTGAATTCTGGGCAAAACACCTGAATAGTAGATATTAAAAGTGCATGCTTCTTTAAGAACTGACCACCTCTCAACCACTCTCTAATCTTGCCCTGATTCACCTACTTAGTGTATTTGTCACTTGTTATATTATAGAATATCCTATATAAACTTTAACTGTAGCCCTTTGAGGCTGCAGGTTCCCTAAGAACTCTTGCCCACTATATAGTGTAACAATCAATCTTCGACACCTTGACTTAAAGAATGCTTGAGTACATGAATTCATTCCAGAATGCTTTCCAGGGACTCTAGTAATTGGGGTTCCTGGACTCCCTGACCCTTTGAAGCACGTCAGTACTATTATCCGTATATGACCATCTTCACCATTGGTGAGTGAAAGAGGGAGTGAGAACACAAAGTAAATGAAAGATCACTATGCCAATGAATTGAGAATGTCAGCTTTCTATATGAAGGATGTCTTAGTGATTATGAGAAAGCTGAGATGGAAACAAGTTAGGGGCAGTTGGTTTAATTCCTGCTGTGTTGTCTGTCTATCTGTATGCATGCATTTATTTGCTGTGTTCTAAAAATATCTGTAATGTTTTCTTTTAATCTCTCCAGGACCTGAAGATTTATAAGGTACCTTGCAATCTTCTTAAAGTTCATCTAATCCAAATTCGTATAGTAGAAATAGCAGGAGGCTAAGAGTCAGGCAGGAGACCTGGGATCTAATCCTGGCTCTGCTCCTTGCTAACTGGACAAATCACCACTTCTTCAGCACTCAATTTCTCTATCAGTAAAAATAGAGATATTGTATCTCTATCTATTTGTATGTTGTATTGGACTATGGTATCTCAAGGATCATTTCAGCTTTAAGCTTGTGATCACAAAAAGAGTTTTTTTCTCAAGTATTTCAGTTGACTATGAAAATTACAACTGCTTAGGAAAAACAAAAACATGTTTCGAAAACATTTTGCAAATCTGAAATGGTTTAGAAAAATATCTCAGAGCCTAAATGCCATAAGGAGCATTTGAAAAACAAGAGAACTTGGAAACATTAAAAACATTTTTCTTTTGGGGGCTTGGGTGCACACCCTTTTCCATGTGAAAGACTAAGAGTATGACAGCAAATTAAGAAGGCAGGAGACCAAATTAGACAAATGCTTACGGACTTTAGTTTTAATTTATTTGTGAGTATTCCTGAGGCCTCAGTCTGCTAGTGCAATTCTCCTTGATGGGACCAAACAAGATCCACACAAATAAATAATTCATCTCCAAAGTGGCACATTGCTGGTAATGCTTAAATTAAAATTCTTAAAATATGTATTTAATTTAGATTCGATAAGTCTGTTACTGCCCTCAGAAATCACAGGAATTAAAAAAAAAAACCCCAAACCCAGAAGTTGGCTTTTTCCATGAAGACTGATAAAAAGACTGGCACCTTTCTCCAAAACTAGAGTTACCTTAAGCTGACCCCTTCTTTAATTACTGGTGCTTTTTTAAGGCTATTAGTAATAACATTTGTTATTGGTAAAATTCTAATTTGGTAGAGTCTAACCAATTAAGGCATGTTGGAGGGCTTATAAACAACAGCTTTCTTGGCATCCAAAGCATATGAAATTATATCTTATCTAATATTTATGTTTCCCATAAAATTCATAGAATAATTGGTAGTGTTTGGTATTTGCAGTTTCTTTCCAGCAGAGGCTTTATGGCCTTGACAGATAAGATTTGCCTATTTAAGAGGAAACCCATTTTAGCTTCCTCTGAGGAAGGAGGGGCCCAGAACCCCTGATGAGGTGTCAGCCTATGGTTGCTGAGTTTTACTTAACCAGTGATTATACTAAGTATAAGCTCCCCCTTACTCAACTCCCAGGCCGAATCAAATGTTATTAGATTCTCATTTTAAAACTGTTAGAACCATATCTTGGAATTTTTAAAGGGCCTGGGGAGATTATTAAGCCTAACCACCTCGTTTTATAGTGAAGGCAGCATAGGTCCAGACAGAAGGAGCCCTACCTAAACAGTGGATTAATTAGTTACACCAGGACTCCCATCCAAGGACTCTTCCCATAACATCAAAAGTTTATCGTATTGGAGTGAGCTAAAATGAGGCCATCAAATAAGACAGGCAGCTCTAGAGTTTATTCCAATACAGACTAAGATTTAGATTTTGAACTAGAAAGGACTTCCAAGGCCATCTAGTCTAATCAATTCATTTTACAGATGAGGAATAAGGTTTAAGGCTAAGTCACTGGCTCAAAGTAACACAGCTGCTCTTTGGCCTCTGGAGTCACACAAAAAATGAAACTAATTGATGTAGACGCCAGGAACACACCCACATTCAGCAAAGTTAAGACAAGGAGAGAAAAAGCCATGAGTTCCCATACATACAGGAGCCATAGTACTCCCTCCTTCTAGTTTCCCAGTTTTTCTACCTACATTGCCATCATATATAACTCACCACATGTACTTCCATATACTCAATGATATTTAAGAACACCATCTTGCTGGGCAGCATATAGCATAAGTAGTTATTTTGTTGTTGGCAGATACACGTACTAAAGGTATGAATATGGATCTAAGTTTAAAGCTGAAGGCCCTGCTTCCTTCATTTAAACTTTTGTTCTTGGCTCTACTTCATTTTCATGCCCAGCAGAAACAACCTTGGAAACAAGAGGAGTGATGATCCTATATTTCATATAGCTCCCAAGGGCTTTTTTTAAGTTGCCTCAAAGCATTTTGGGGGTATAGACTCACAATTTATAATTAAACTTGTGCTATGAAAACTTTAAAAAATTTTAAGTATTTAAATTTTAAAATATTTAATTTATTTTACAAACATTTGTTATCTTTCCCTCCAACTGCCTCCTGCCCAAAAATGGTCAATAAAAAGATAAAAATAAAAACCCTCATAACAAATATTCATTACCTGCAAAACAAATCCCCACACTGGTCATTCCCAAGAATATATGTGACATTTTTCATCGTGGGTCCATCATCTCTCTGGCAGGAGCTCAGACCTTTGGACTCTGATTTATCATTGAATTGATAAGAATTCTAAAGTCTTTCATAGTTGTTTTTCTTTATAATTGTATAAATTGTTCTAGTTCTGCTGATTTTGCTTTGCATTGACTGATAAAAGTCTTCTGATTTCCTCTGGAACTATCAATTTCATAATTTCTTATGGCACAACGATATGCCATTATATCCATATTCATATATATGCTATAAATATTTTACTATGATCTCTTTGCATAATAATAATGATAATGATAGCATTTTTATAGTACTTACTATGACCTAGACCCAGTGGTAGTGCTTCACAAATAGTAGTAGTCTCACTGAGTGATGCACAATTTAATGACCTTTGGGACAGAGTAGCACATTGCCTTCTGTAATAGCTGGACCAATTCATAGCTTTACCATTAAATAGTGCATTAATGTATGCTTGTTTTCTTGCAATTCCTCCAACATTTGTCACTTTCCCCTTTTGTCATCTTTGCTGATCTGATAAGCATCAGGTAGTACCTCAAATTTGCTTTAATTTGCATTTCTCTAATTATCAGTGATTTGAAACATTTTTTCATATGATTGTTGATAGATTGAATTTCTTCTTTTGAAAACTGCCCGTTCATATCCTTTGACCACGCTGAGTTGACAGCTTTTACTGCTGGGTGGCACAGTACACAGAGTTCTGAACCTTGAGTCAGGCAGACTAGAGTTTAAATTCTGCCTCAGAAAATTACTGTGTGACCCTGGGTAAGCCACCTTACTTGTGTCCGACTCAATTTCCTCATCTATAAAATGGGGATAATAATAGCACCTACCTCTTGGCATTGTCATGAGAATCAAATGAGATAGTATAGATTTAGTATCAAATGAGACAGATGGTCCTTTGAAACCTTAAAACACTATATATATTCTAGCTATTATTGCTGCTATTAGGGTTTCTTCTTTATATTTGGAGAATGGAGATGTCAAGCAGAAATCCCATATTTATTTGATCTGCAGAGAGCAGAGACATGATACCCAGAAGAGGGTAGCATGTTGGCACTGACAGTAGACACTCTTTGGCATCAGGAGTATGGTGTGTGTTCTGGCTACATGTATGCCTAAGAATGTATCTTCCACATGTGGTCCTTGACTACATGGGCTCCTGATATATTCCCCTTTATGCATGTATCTTAGATACATGTTTTCCCTGACAATGTCCTTCCATGAATGTTCTCTGGCCATGTTTGTTCCCGGCATATGTATCCAGACCCACTGGTATGTGGTAAATTATGTGAGAATATGCCTTTGTGTCCATGGAGACTGAGACTGTCACTTTATTTGCTGTGCCATTTTATTAAATGTCTTTTGCTTTGAACTAATGTGACTGGTGAAAACATACATGTGGATGGGGGCTCATGAGTCATGTTTTGGAATGGTTGTTGATCCACAAAGTGCCATAAAATTAGAGCAGCTTTTTGGAGGACCCACTTTGAGGAAGTGATCTCAACTTTGTTCCTTCTCCCTCTCCTAAATACCTAGCTGTCTATAAGTTCTGAAAGAGATGCTTATTCAGTGCCATCTCTTATTTAATTTCACTGTTCTCTGAATACCCAGCTACGTGACAGTGCCCCTGGTAGTCCCTTGAATGCTACTGTATATCTATGGATCTTCTATCCCTGAAACTCATTCTCTCTACTATTCAACACAAAACAGTTATTAAGGGTTTTGAGATGGGAGGACAACATTTTTGTTATTGTAAATGCCTGTTCAATCCTAATAGGCCTTTCAGCTAGATGGTTTTTAAGACTCAAGGCAGAATAATTTGCTGAAGAGGGACTCAGATATCACTGGGGGGTGGAAGGATATTTCTAGAAGACAAGCTGTCTTCTACTTTCCCTAACCATACCTGAGAGACTCTATAGAATTGGACTGATTTCATTGCCCAAATCCATCTGTTTGTATGTATCTCTGTCTGTTTCTGTCTCCATCTGTCTGTCTCTCCTTGGCTCTGTCTGACTCTCTTTGTCCTTCTCTCCTCCACTCCCTTTCCCTGGTCTCTCTCTGTCTGTCTCTATCTGTCTCTCTGTCCCTGTCTGTCTATCTCCCTGTCTCTGTCTACCTCTCCTTTTAACCTCTGGATCTGTGTAGGTCAACATTCTGGAAGCCCTTAGACCCTGCAAATCTTTACACAAACAATTGTCAGATTTCGTTCCCATTGTTTAATTCATAGGACCCATTTGGCTGAATGCAAAGAGACAGATTAAATCAAAAGACAGGAAGTATTATCTTTGAATTGAAATGCTATAGTGTAGCATCTCATTAATTTGCACTAATGACCAGGAGAGCCATTGTGAATTACTGAATGTTTCAAATTAGGTGTTATACAAATAAAAAAAAATAAAGGCACAGCACCAAACAAAAGTGTTTTCTTGTACAATGAAAACTAGACTTCTGCAGTGACCAGAATAATTTACCTGACTGTAGCTTGTAAATACAGAATGCTATACCGTGCTCACAGACAACCAATTACCACTTGTAGAACCTACTTCCTTTCTTAAAAGACTATGCAGAATCTAGGTTAGTGATTTACCAAAAGGAAAACTAATGAAATTCTGCAGTCATAAGCTTTTATATACAGCAGTATAATATCAGCATAATTATATAGATATATATGCACATCTATAAATTGGTAGCTTTTCTGAAAGATATGCTTTGGGTTGCAAATCTAAGAGAGTAAGGATGTCACAAAGGCCTATTAAGTTCCAAATTCATGGAAGGGAACTAGCATAGCAATGCATCTATTTTCAGTGGTTGAAGTCAAATTCTCCTTTTCATTATTCTGAAATTTTGTCCTTCGTCTTTAAATAGTAAGCTGAACAATGCCCAAAATGTTATTTCATTTCTTTTCTCATTTCCATCTTCAAATTTCAACAACAGCTTCGGTACGACTATAATTTGTTACTCCAATTGTAGCCTCAAGTCATATTGTTGGTTAGTCATAGAGCTTAAAATTTGATCAGATAAAATCTCACTTTAGCCTTCCTAAGCTGGCAATTTTGAAGAATTCCCCTGTTAATTACAAGAATTATGAAACTTATTGTAGCAATTACATTACACTATTTGCCATCCATTTAATCTCCAAATGGAATCTTTGTTGGCAGGAACAGAAAGAACTAACTCTGGACCTCAATTATGTCATCTGTGATGTGATCTCCTCCAGCTCTAAAACTCTTAAGCTACTCCATTGGGTTGTGATCTCTAGGTCTCAGACCTACATACCATATTATTCTTAGATACTTAACATTCATAACTTGTTGGAGCAGGAAAGGCCCTTAGATGTTGTTTTTTTTTTCCTTTTTGGAGGGCAATTGGGGTTAAGTAACTTGCCCAGGGTCACACGGCTAGGTTTTTGTTTGTGTGTGTTAAGTGTCTGAGGCCAGATTCGAACTCAGGTCCTTCAGACTCCAGGGCTGGTGCTCTACTCACTGGCCACCTAGCCGCCCAAGGCCCTTAGATGTTATTATCTTGTCCAACCCTCTCATTTTATAAATGAAGAAATGAGAGAATAAGAGAGGTCAAGTGACCAAGGTCAAACAGTTAGGTAATGGTGAAGCTGAGACTTGAGCACGTTTCTTCACTCTTTCCTAGGCCAATGCTCTTTCCACTGGGCCATGCAGTTTGAAATAACCCCTTGAGAATGATTGATACAGGCTTTCTTTCATATATGGGAAAAAAAACAAGTAACTAACCTGCCTCCCAAACCAAACATTCTTATCCATTATCTAATTAGTCACTGTAAAATCCTTGAGAGCAGGGATTGTCTTTTGCCTCTTTTTGTATTTCCATCACTTAGCATAGTGTCTCACACACAGTAAATGATTAATACGAGTTTATGGATCAACTGATTGCTAGTCATCCTTGTACTTTGGTAAGGTGGTGGAGTTTTCATCATTTCCTTTACTAGTTCAGATTGCAACTCTTTTATGCCTTCTCATAATAGGCATTTTCTTTCATATATTTTCCTGTATATTCTTAGTAGAGGTTGCATCTGACATTCTAAAAGCCTTCTTGTTCTCAAGGAGGTGATAGTGAGCCACCTACCATCCACACTGTCCGTTCTCACTTTGTTCCTGATTGTATCTTGCATATGGCTTCTTAATAGAAATTGTTACGAACATACTCATTGCCCACCATGTCTCTCCATTGTCTTTTGGTTACTTGTGATTTTAGTTCTTCTGCCATCATTGTATTCTATGATTAGTAGCTAGAATCTTCCACTGGGAAAATGTTGGTGTTAAAAACAAAGGCTTTTTGTGGCAAAGAACAATTTGAAATCTTTGAGCATCCTGTGCAAGTTCTCAGTGATCTCCCACTCAGTTATGGTCTTAACTCATCAACCATGTGCAGTGCTTGTCCAATATAATGCATACTGACTGATGAACTAAATATGTGGGCTGTCATCCAACACTATGCCACAGTCTGGAAAATAATCACATTTTCCCATTACTTCAAAATATTAAAGTTGTTTTTCCCAGAACAGATGATTAGACAATTTTTTTTCACATTACTATTCATTCTATTGAGGTGATTTTGTGGTATTCTAAGACTCAATTCAATTAACACAATATCATTGGTATGGAGAGACATTTGGAAACCCTTGCTATTGCTACTGAATCCCTTTGTTTGGACTCTATGAAGAAAATCTTAAAATAAGGTCCTTTGATACCTTTTGCTTTTACAATAAAATCATTTCTGGGCATCCCTCCCCCACTCACCTAATTATTTTATAGATTATTATTTAATAATTTTTTCATTTTCACAGAAGCCTGTATTCTTTATTTATTGCACCATTATTTATACTAGCTTTATAGTCAATAAAATCTAGAACCTTTCTTTTATATATCTTCCTGTCTTCTCTTTCAGTATCCCACACAATTGTTTTTTGTTAAAGTATCAAGAAAGATGAAAGAAAAAATGTATAGTTTTTGGCTTGTCTCATTGAGTTATCTCCATATATCATCGAATCTACTTTGTTTGGTATGTGTTTAAGTTTATGATTTCTTTCTCATTAATCTTTTTTACTGGATTTATTATGTACTGATAGTGGGATGATAAAATATCCCTCTACTTAAAAAAAATCTATTTCTTTATTCAAGGCTGTGAAGGTTTTTTAATGAATATTTTGTAGAATTATTAGGTGCATATCTATACATATTTAATATTGATATACTTTTATATAGAACCTTTTAGCATAAGATAATGATCATGTTTCTTTCTGATTTGAATTCAATCATGTCTGCTATGATTAGTGTCACTGGTTTTTCATGGCTTAGAAGAAGCAGGGGTAAATTTTAGACCAGCCTTTTGTTTTGACTGTACTCATATCTTTTTGGATTAAGTATATGTTCCATAAGAGGGATACCATTAGTTTCTGGCTTTCATTACATTTTACTAGTATTTTGCTTTTTATCAGGTAGTTTTGCACATTTTTACTTATTGTTATGATTGCTAAGTTTGAAGTAATTTCATACTATCTCTTCCTTTTCTTTCTCCTCTTCCTCCCCTCCTCCTTCATCATCATCATCATCATCATCATCATCATCATGATCATATCATCCAAATATAGAATATTGCTCTAAACAAAGTTTCTCTGTCATATTAATGAATGTTATCAAAGATAGAAATTTCATTTTAGGAGTACTCTGTTTCTTTTCTTTCTCCTTGAAACATCTTTTTGAAACCTTGAGTGATTTAACCAATATGATACTCCTACAATCTTCATATTTTGTTAGCATCCTTTATCTGGTTGCTTTAAATACTTGTCTGTTTGGCTTAAATGCTTGATTATAGTGTGAAGGCTTCCTTGAAGTAGATATTTTTCCCTATAAACTTTTAAAAAGTCTCTTCTCAAAATGCTTGCTTTCATAGAGCATATTGAGTTTTGTATTTCTGGATTTGTATCTCATTCATTTTAATTCTATAAATGCTATATTCTAATTTCTGCAATTTTCCCTTGGCTTTCTTGAAAAAAATCCATTGTGATTATTGTTTCTTTTTGTTTTTCTTGAAATTTACAGGATTTTCCTTATTGTTATATTACTGGAGGTGAACTCTAATACGTGTAGATATCACATGTGACACGTGTAATTTTTGGACCTGCACTTCTGCTGTGCTGTTTTATGTATAATTTCACTTGCTGCTGTACTAAGTTCTGTTTGTTGCATCCTAGGAGTTTTTTTTTCTATTATTGGTAATTTTCCTCATTTTGTCCTTATTCTTTTTTCTATGGCTTTTAATACTTGCTCATGTGGTCCCTCCCCTATCAAACTCTTATTTTGTTTTTATGTTGCTATTTTTATTACCATTATCAATAATTATTTAAATTTATTTAAATGCATGATTCCTCTGAAGATGTCTATCAGGATAACTTGTGTGGCTTCTTTTAGCTATCTGTTGAACCTAGTATTTTAGCTGAGTCAGTGGCTCTACAGTATTTTAAAATTTAATCCCCATCCATTGCTCATTTTTAAAATTTGGGCTTTTTTTTATTGTGTAGTGTTTTTTTTTTAAATCCATTATCTTTTATTTGGTTTTCCCATTGTTTTTTTGTTTTTTGTTTTTTGCTTTTTGGAGGGCAATTGGGATTAAGTAACTTGCCCAAGGTCACACAGCTAGGATTTTATTTTATTTTTTTTTGTGTGTGTGTGGGTGAAGTGTCTGAGGCCGGATCCGAACTCAGGTCCTTCTGACTCCAGGGCCGACGCTCTACTCAGTGGGCCACCTAGCCACCCCAAGCCCATTGTTTTTCTGTGGGAAGTTTGACCCACGTGTACCCTTTCTCTCCAACATCATTATTAAGTTAGAATGTCCATAGAAGGGCAACAAGGCAAAGAGACTTGAGTTCATGGCATGTAGGGTTTGGTTGAAGAATCTGGAAAAGTTTAGCAGGAAGAAAAGAAGATTTCAAAGGGGAAGAAGGAGCATTATATGAAGGAAAGCAAGCACATAGTGGAGGATTTAAACTTGTTTTGAGCCAGGGGACAAAACCAAAGATGTGGAAAAGTTGAAAAGAGGCAATTTTAGGCTAAATAAAAAGGAAAAAAATCTAATAATTAAAGATGTTTTGCAGAAATGGAATGGATTGCCCCAGGAGGTAATGTCTCTCTTACTGCCAATTCATTGGAATTCTAAGCAATATTTGATTAACCACTTGTCATATGTATTATAGAAAGGATTCTTTTTCAGGTACAAGTTGGACTAGATGGCCTCTGAAATCCAATTCTGACTTTCTGCGATTTTGGATCAGTCCCCTAATCTTATATAATTTTGATCCTACAAGGTAATGCTTTGTCTAAGTAGAGCCTATAAAGCTTTATTTTGTTCTGTAAAATCTTTTTCTTATTTTAAATTTATGAAATAAAACAAGCATTTCCATAACAAAGTAGAATAAAAAGATGGCTGTACATGAAACTGTAAATCTATTATGTACAATTTGTTACTCTATTTAAATATATAATAAAGTTACTGTGTAAATTTTTTCCTCCTTTTTTCCTTCCCTCCCCCCTGCCCTAGAAAAAAATCATTCTATACATATTTCTGTTTATTAGTTCTTTTTCTGGATGCAAATAATATCTTCCTTCATATGACCTTTATAGTTAATTTGGGTATTTATAATAGTCAAAATGACTTAGTCATTCTATGAGATGATGTTAGTAGAAGGCCTTTACCATTTCTGAGGTATACAGATTGTGCACTGGATCCCATATTTTTTCTTCAGACCCATAACAATAACATAGGATCATAGAATCATAGATTTTACAGGGGTGGCTAGGTGGCGCAGTGAGTAGAGCATTGGCCCTGGAGTCAGAAGGACCTGAGTTTGGATCCGGCCTCAGACACTTAACGCACACACAAACAAAAACCTAGCCGTGTGACCTTGGGCAAGTTACTTAACCCCAATTGCCCTCCAAAAAGAAAAAAAATCATAGATTTTGACCTGAAAAGGACCATAAAATGTAAATGGGACCACCTAATCTAACTCTCTTTTTTTATAGATAAGAAAACTGAGGCACAGAAGGACAGACACATAGCCAATAAATAGCAGAGGTGGAATTTGAATTTAGGTCTTTCTAATTCCAAGTCCAGTATTCTATTTACCAAACCACATTCATCAACCCTCTAGTTTGCACATACGTCATAGCTGAAATCTCTCCCAGATAATCATTGACTATAGGAATTGTAGTAAGCAAGATGAATTCAGGATAGAGTTGAAGGTGAAAAAATAGACCACAAAGAAGAATGTGGTCCATGTGGACAAGCAGACCAAGTTATCACAACAAAGTCATCCAAGTGGCAGTCAGGTATCTTATCACCCTGATACCAGGAGGTGTAACATTGGAGATACTATTACAGTTTTAAGAGCTCTGTCTGCTCATTACACTTAGCCCATCAAATGGGGGGAAAATGGGCATTTTTGGTCAGGGTTATCTATGACTACCAACAAGGTTTTGCACTCCTGAGATACAGCTGCAGGTTTGGGCTGAAATCTACCATAATCTTCATCAAGGGATGGAAGAGAGAGGAGTTGCAGGAAGATTGCTTGGCATTTGCACTGGATTATGTATTTTATGTGACTGGAAATATTGGTTGACATCATGACACATTTATTGTCCAACAAAACCCATGGGTGAATGTGTACAAGATCTTGAATAAGCCCTTGTAGCACATTGCTGGGCTGAGCCAAAGCATTGTCCACTGAATGTCACCAGGAGGGCCATATAGACCCAAGAAGAGGAATAGGGAGCCTAAGACTGACCATTCCTTGGATTGTAAACTCCTATTAGATTGTCAGTTCCTCTCTGCCCAAAGGGCTATAAAAATGTGCATACCCTTTGATCCAGCAATACCACTTCTAGGGCTGTATCCCAAAGAGATAATACAAATGGGAAAAGGACCCACATATACAAAAATATTTATAGCAACTCTTTTTGTGGTGGCAAAGAATTGGAAATTGAGGGGATGCCCATCAATTGGGGAATGACTGAACAAGTTGTGGTATATGAATGAAATGGAATACTATTGTGCTATAAGAAATGATGAGCAGGCAGACTTCAGAAAAACCTGGAAAAGACTTGCATGAACTGATGCTGAGTGAAGTAAGCAGAACCAGGAGAATATTGTACATAGTAACAGCACAATTGTGCAATGACCAGCTTTGTTAGATTTAGCTCTTCTGAGCAATGCTATGATCTAAGACAATTCTAAGACTCATGATGGAAAATACCATCAACCTCCAGAGTAAGAATTATGGAGTCTGAATGCAGATAGAAGCATACTATTTGCTCTCCCCCCTTTTTTGTTTCTTCTTTCTTGTGATTATTTTCAGTGGTTCTAATTCTTCTTTGCAATGTGACTAATGTGCAAATATGTTTAATGTGAAGGTATACATAGAGCCCATATCAGATTGCATGGGCCGTCTTAGAGAGGGAGGAGGGAAGGAAGGGGTAGAAAATTTGGAACTCAAAAACGTGTGGAACTGAATGTTATAAAATAAAAATTAATTAATTATAAAAAAAAAAAGATTGTCAGTTCCTTGAGGGCAGGAACTGTCTTTTGCCTCTTTTTGTATCCCCAGTGCTCAGCACAATACCTAGCACATAGTAGGCACTTAATAAATGTTTACTGATTGAATATGGACATAGTCTCTGCTTAAAGGTTAGAAAGCATTGAATAGAAATCCTGTGCCTACCTCTTCTTTCTTGTGATTATTTCCAATGGTTCTAATTCTTCTTTGCAACATGACTAATGTGCAAATATGTTTAATGTGAAGGGAGAAGGGGTAGTGGTTATTTTGGGTCTAGATCTGTGATTTCATTAACATAGAGAATCCTAGGTGAGGAAACTCCTACCAAGAAAGATCAGCAACTCTTTTGCAACTTATTATCTTAGACAGTTGCCTGAGAGTCTAAGGGAATTGACTTAGCCGGGATCACAGAGACAGTATGTGTCAAAGGCAGGACTTGAACATAGATTTTTTTTTTTTTTGACTCAAAGAGTGGCTTTATGCAAAGTTTATAGCTTGTAGAAAGGCAGTAGATAGGAGGCATGATGGAGTGATGTGCCATCACTACTGATGTAGTGAGGAGGGATTGGGACTTGGAGTCTGGAAGATCTAAGTTTGAATCTACGTCAAATACTTACTAGGTGTGTGACCCTGGGCAAGTCACTTAACTTTTTGCATCCTCGTCTTTGAAATGAGTATGGTGTTAATAATACCTATCTCACAGGGTTGTTGTGAGGATCCAATAAGAAAACATATTTTTAAAGAAGACACTTTGCAAAATTTAAAGTGCTATATTAAAAGTTAGCCATCATTGTCACGATCACCAGGCTTACTATCTGTATGATCACAGACAAATCATTTAACTTCTCTGTGCCTCAGTTTCTTCATATGTAAAAGGAGAAAATTGAATTAAATAATTTCTAAGATCCCTTTGGGCTCCAAATCTATCATAATTTAATTTATTTAATGCTCAAATTTGGGTTTCTGGAATAGCATATCTGCCTTCAGAATGCCTGGAGAACACAGATATCTGACTCAGAGCCATGGTGGAGAAGTCAAAGAAACTCAAAATGAGTGAAGCCAAGTTGTGTGTGGTTTGATCTTCTTTCTCAAAGAGGACCATGACATCAGGGAGATAATGACATGACTTGCAATTTATTTGGATTTGAGTGAGGAAGGGCTGTGCAAAGTCACCAGTCTCACTTTCTCCTCCAGAGCCATTTGGCCAGATATGGATCAGAACAACTGGAGATGACCCAGGATGCAGTGGGAGACCTTGACCTTTTTAAGTGAAGATCTTTCTGAATTCTCACTTTGAGTAAGGCAACACCCATCCAGTGAATAGGCCTGTTTAAGAAGTGAGTGAAGGAATGAGCCCTTTAATAAATAAATAAATGAACAAACAAACAAATAAATAGATAAAAAAGAATAAATAGATAGATAGATAAATATCAGACTGGGAGGGAAGACTCTCAGGGTTGCTGGCCAAAAGATAAACAGTTATTATTTACATTCCCTCTGAGCCAGGAGGGCTTAAAAAAAAATATATATATATATATATATATTTCATTAAGGGGTGCTTAGGCAGGTACCTATTGTCCAATCAATGAGAGCCAGAGTGAATTGCATTTCAGGTATAGTCTTTAAGAAAGAAATCTGGCCAGTAAACCCAAGATACCTAGGGAGGTTTCAGTCTTCAAAAGTTACCTTCCTTTGGGCAGAAAACCCTCAGTTAAGGGCATTATACCTAATGTAGGAGAAGAGGGGAGGGGAGGAAAGGGAAAGGGATAGGATGGGATGAGGGACTTTGTTGCCCAACTGAAACTGGCCATCTGGGTCTGCATTGGGGCAGCTCTGACTACTAACAAGTTGTGCGCCCCTCCTAGTCTGAGTTTTTATTTTTTTTATTTTTTTATTAAAGGGACCATCCCTTGATTCACTTCTTAAATAGGTCTATTTACTGAATGGGCATTACCTCACTTAAAGTGAGAACTCAGAAAGACCTTGTCTTAAAAAGGCCAAGGCCTCCCACTGCATCCTGGGCCATCTCTAGTTGTTCTGATTCATATCTGGCCACTGGACACAAATGGCTCTGGAGGAGAAAGTGAGGTTGGTGACCTTGCACAGCCCTCCCTCCCTCCAATCCAATTCAATTGCAAATCATGTCATCATCTTCCTGATGTCATGGTCCTCTTTGTGCATCCAGGTAGGAAATGAGGAAAGGTCTCTTCTATCCCCTCTCCTTGTATGGAGGCCTTTAAGACTACACCCTCCTATCAGAGGGGCAGAGGCTACTAATGAGGTGTGAGTAATAAGGCATGTTGGATCTTATAAGATGATGAAATCACTTCCAGTTAAAGCTGGAAGGAACCTTAGAGGTTACTGAGTCCAGCTGTTTCATTTTATGGCGCAGGAACAATGAGACCCAGAGAGGTTAAGTGACTTGTCCAGAATCACACAGACATTAAATGACTGAGGTGGGATTTGAACTTATGTCTTCTTGATGCAAGTCAACATTCTAGCCATTTGCTGCTTCCACGTTACATGGATTCATAAGGACTCCCCACCAAGTTTTTATGTGCCTCAACTACTCCACCTCCTCTTACTCAAATTGGCATTCTCCAATTTGGCCACTATGGTCACTGGAGGATACCTCAAACCACTAGCAGAGGTGAAGATAAAACTGAGCTCAACTATTTCCAGTTCCATAGTGGGTCCAACAGATCTTGAAAAACTAAATTAATGGACAACTGAAAATGCATTTATTTTTGCAAACTCTCTGCTTCCACTATGCTAAATAAACTAAACATATCCTAAAAGTTTTGATACTAGGGAAGTATACTTAGCGTAGGATATAGCTGTGGACTATGGCTAAATGATTCAGAAGATGGTGCTAAACAGTGTTCGATGGTGCCATGGGAAGAAAACTGGATCTGGAGGGAAAAGATTTAGGTTTGAATCCTGCCTCTGGCACTTACTACCGGCATTACTTTGTGCAACTGGTTTAGCCTCTCTGGGCCTTAATTTCCTCATCTGTCACATGATGGGGTTGGACTAGATAACTTTCGAGGTCCTTCCCAGGTCCTAAACTGGAAACTGAAGGTGATTTTCCTTGAGTTTCACATGATATGGTAGCCAACCAATCTGTGGTCTTCCAGGAGAAAAAGTCATAACTTACATAGATATTAAGTGTAAGATACAGAATTTGAACACAGATCCTCTGACCTCAGAGCTAATGCTCTTTCTGCTATACTGTGAAATGGAAGAGCTAAGTACATTTCCCCTTCCACCAAGGGATTGCTGCTAATTACCATATGTTGGAGTCTCAGAGGGTATTAAACTGTGGGAATGATCAGAAGGCTACTGAAAGTCAGCAGATTATGGGGTGAGAGCATTAGAAGCAGTGAATGGAAACTTCCTAATTATGGGACTTCTTGGGTTTTTCTTTCCTTGTGTCCTTAGGGCGGTGAGTTTAGAGGTATTTATGTGTGTTTTTATGGGTCAAGAATTGTGGCTCTTGACACTCTAGAACTCAGAGGAATGGGCAGTCAAACACCAACAGAAGCTCTACTGTATCCCATATCTAGGAAAGGGTTGTGCAGCTTGACCTGCAAGGCTAATTCCCACTTATATCTTTAGAGAAATAGTGCCTCCTGGTGGCACATCCTGGCACTTAATAGGCAGCTGACCATGGCAAACACTAAATCAGAGGTCAGGCTATAGCTAAGTGACATTGTATATGATAATAATTTAATCTTTCCAATAAAGTTGTCTACTATGAAAAAACAGGAAATAACCAAAAGCAAAAGCATGTAACTGATGCAAAGCATTGACCACAACGAGGAGGTCAATATAGCATAGAAATTGCCTTGGCCAGCAAACACTTGGTTTCATTGGCAAGAAGAGAGACAGGAAGACTGAGGGAGACATTGATTTTGGCTATAAAATCATTTACAACTTTTCCCATGGTTCACTTCCATGAAAAGAAATAGTTATGTAAAACCACCTGAGCGAGTGATTTCGATAAAAATCAATCATTTATTTAACAAATACTTGTTGAGTTTCTCTTTGTGTACAAGCCTCTCCAATAGGGAGAGTAAATAGATATAAGACATAGTCCCTGCTCTCAGGGAGCTTTTAGTTATAGGAGCATAGACCTACATAGGACTTCAAAAGTTATCTTCAACCCTCACTTTTCTTGTTATTCTTGATGTTCAGTTTTCAGTCATGTCCTATTCTTTGTGACCCCATTTGGGGTTTTCTTGGCAAAGATCCTGGAGTGGTTTGCTGTTTCCTTCTCTAGTTCATTTTATAGATGAGGAAACTGAGGCAAAGAGGGTTAAGTGACTTGCCCAGGGTCAAACAACTAGGAAGTGTCTGAGACCATAATTGAACTCAGGAAAATGTATTCCTGACTCCAAGTCCAGCACTCTATCCACTGTGCCATCTAGCTGTCCTGACACCCTCATTTTAGGAACCCATTTCAGGAACTCATTTAAGGCCCAGAGAGTCTAAGTGATTTGCTTATAGTCACACAGGTAGTATTAGAGGAAACAAGTTTTTGAGGCATCAGTTTTCAGATTCTAGAGCCAGGGGAATTCTCACTATATCATACCATTTCTCCACTCTTGTTGGGGAGATGACATCTAGGTGAACATGGAAATAATGATAGTCACGTTAGTGATTGTAGCTAAATGACTGTTATAGGTAATACGTTCTATAAGAACTTAAACAAGGTTGAGACCATTGATGGCTGGGACAAATAGGGAAGACAGCATAGAATTCATAGAATTTAAAGCTGGAAGAAGACAGAGATAAGCTGGCCTAAGCCACTTATTTTACAGATGAGTACAGTAACACCCAACAAAAGGAAATGACTCATCAGAGGTCACACAGTAGCTAGGATTTGAGTTCCACATTTACTGCTGGCTTACACTCTTGATCTTGGTCTGATTGGATGAATAGGATTTCAACTGGCTGAGAGGAGAGGGAGGGGTAACCCAGGTGTTAGGAAATGGTTTAAGGTAAAGATACAGAAACTTGGACATGATAGGCAGATTTTAGGACTAATGACCAAAACAGAGAATACTTGTGGGTGAGTAGTGGAAGAAAATGATGAAAATATAGATTGGGACCAGGCTATGAGGGGCCTTGAATTCCAGGTTAGAGAATCTGGGCTTATTAATGTGTGTGAATGCAATGTTTTTTGAAATACACCACCCACACAGGTATAATCAGTTATTTTTATTTGAAGCAATCTATAAAAATAATGAGCTCAGACTGGGAAACCTTGGAGGACTGAAGGAAGTGCTTGTTTCTGGATTACTGGGCACTCAGGATAAGGATGAATGACCTCTCACCCCCTTGGGAATCATCCTGAAGGCAGACATTTTCCTAGTCCTACCCTAGTAACCACCTAAGATCTCAGACTGATTCATCGCAGAGCTTATTCTTAGAAGCCTCCAAAGACATCCCTCCTCCCCACAAATGAGAATTTTTAATAATAATTTTATGATGTAATAATGAGCTGCTGTTTATACGGGATGTCCCAAAAGTCTTAGTATAGTTTTAAGACATTAAAGCTTAAAATTGTACTTAGATTTTGGGGATACCCCCATATAATGTTTTCTTCAGGTTGTCTCTAACTTCTGTGAGGCAGGTACTACAACTATGATTATCTCCATTATAAATATGAGGAACATGGGGCCTTGCCCATTGTCACATGATAATAACTAGTATTTATATGGCACTTTATGGTTTGCAAAGCATCTTATGTTTTACATAAAATACAAAGTATTTTATGAGTTATGTTATCTCGTTTGACCCTCACCACAACCCTGAGAGGGAGATGCTATTATATGCTATCTCCATGTCACATATGAAGGCCCAAGGAAGGTTAGATCACTTACCTAGGGTCACAAGCTAGTGAGTGTTTGGGGCAGAATTTGAACTCAAGAACTTGGGAAGACTTCAAGTCCAGCACTCTTCTCACTGTGTAGCCTAGTGGCCCTAGATAAGTATTAGAGTCAGAGTCAATGTGAGGATTCAGACTGAGGTCTTTCTGACTTCAATTCCATTTTTTTCCTTCTTTCCTTCCTTCTTTCCTTCCTTCCTTCCTTCCTTCCTTCCTTCCTTCCTTCCTTCCTTCTTTCTTTTTTTTTTAAAGTTTGGCTCTCTCTATCTTACCTAGTAAATACAATGGCTACTTATGGGTTTGATTCCACTTCTGATCAGCAAGAAAGTTTTGACTTGCTTTGTTTCCAAGCTGTGCCTGTGTTCCACTCCTTAGGTAGCCTGGTGACTTTTCAGCATCTGGGAGTTCAATATATTAGACTCCCCATTGGCTTAGCCCCCTACAACTCAGAAATCCTTAACTCAAGAGATCTAATAGCTTCCACCTCCTTGCTTGCAGGGTTTATAGGCATGCCCCACCATTCCCAGAACTAATTTCATTGTCCAAAGACTCTTGAACTCTATAGTGGTTTTTTGTTCCTTCCTACACCATTAAAAATTATTTGAATTGCTCTTAGAAGTTGATAAGCTATTGTTATGGGCTTTGAGTACAAGGGGTATTTTATCTTTCATCTTGATGCCAACAATGGATGAACCTATTTCTGGTCCATAAGATTTCTATGAATTTTATTGGAATTTGGTACCGCAAATTGGAAGCAAAAATTCTCTAATCCCAATTCACCTCTCCTCTCTACCACACTGGTTTCCATCAAAGAACGTCTCCAAATACTGTTTTATACCAGTTCCTTTAGGATTTCATTCTTCTATACCCACCTAAGTTGAAAAAGAAAATGCACATAAAGGGAAATTTATTAGGAAAATTTTAGAAAGCAAAGTAGCATGTATATCTGTTGGTTTATTTTCAACAGCTGGTACCCAGGCCAGATATGTTGTAATTAATTTTTTGATTCCAAAGAGACATTTTCACTGATGATACACATCTTTAATTAGCCTGATTCCACTATTGTGCCTTCTGTACTTCATTCCAAAGAGCTCTGTGCTGACACCTTAATATAGGATTGTGCCAAGTTGCAGAGTAAGAATAATTGTTATTCTGAAGGCCTAAAATTAAAGCTGTTGCTTAAACAAGATAAGCATTAGGTTTGGGTTCTAGAAGTAATTTCATCATCATGCTACATGTTAATAAATCAACATGGGGCCATAAAAAGTACACTGAACTAGGGGGTCTCCTAAACCTGAATTTGAATGTCAGGTTCTACCGCTTGCCACCTGTGTGATGTTAGGCAAGTCACAACTTCCCTGAACCCCAGTTTTCTCATCCGTAAAATGAAGGTATTACATTACATGATCTATGATTATTCAAGAAGAGAAAACAAATATGTCAGGGGCAGGGGGAATAAACTCACACACCATGATGACTTAGCAGAGGAAACAGCTCAAGTAACCCAAAGATGAAATTTGGGGAAAATACTTTCAATCTTTCCCTTGGAAATTGATAGGTTATGTCTGTACAGGATGCCAAAACAAAAATTTAAAAACTAAATTCAATCAGTAATATAGCTTAATGTAGACATAATTCCTGAATTCTGAGTGATGAATGGTGTGTTGTTCAGGTCAAGGGGACCACAGTGAAGACAAAGTCATTCTGGTGAAAAGGAAATATAGCAAATTCTTGTGGCAAGGCTCCATGGTTTATTCTCCACATGTAGAATGGAGGTGTCGCTGTGCGACTCAAAGAGAGACAGAATAGATATCTGTGGACTTTTTCTTCCCCCTCCCCCATCTTCTCCAAGGGAGACCTTCATTCCTGCCAGAAGGGAAAGTAGGAGGTTGAGGATGTAGGCCACTTTGTTTTCCTCAGAGAGAGGGGGTACTGGGCTAGAATTATATCTCTCTGATCCCTTAAATATCATATGTCTAGGGGATGTACGTTTCAGGATCTAACTTCTGGTTGCTATTTCATTATTGAGGGAAAACAAGACCTCAAGCTCTATATCCAAAGCTTGATCTCTCTTCCTCCAAATACCAATTCCACAATACATAGCAATTACCCAAGGAGACCCATTTATCTAAATTGTTGGCAAAATAGAAATCAGAGATGGCATTCATAGGAGAAGATATATCAGATAATACAGAGTGAATGAGCTCTTCCATTGGGAGTGAGGCAATTCAATTGGACCAAGGGAGAAGTTACTTATTCTGTATCTCTTTGAGTCGCACAGCGACACCTCCATTCTACATGTGGAGAATAAACCATGGAGCCTTGCTACAAGAATTTGCTATATTTCCTTTTCACCAGAATGACTTTGTCTTTCACTGTGGTCACATCGACCTGAACAACACACCATTCATCACTCAGAATTCAGGAATTATGTCTACATTAAGCTACATTACTGATGGAACTTACCCAAGGAGAAGTTCCCTCAAGTCTCTAGAGTAGCTAGGGATAAGGGCATGGCAGAGAACTGCCATCTCTTCTCACATTAGCTTCTTCCCAGATTATTTTTCTTCAGCAACCTGAAGTGGACGTGGTGTCATCCATCTTCCCTCTCAAAGCTGAAAACCTGAAGCATCTATAACAACTGTAGGGCTTAAAGCAACTCAAGGAAGTAAAAGGAACCCTGAAAGCTAGAGTGAAGTTCTCCCCTCACTAACTCTTGCTTGCCCCTTCTACAGGTAAAGGGTATTGCTCTCCATCAATGAGGAGAGAGTCCCATACTATTTTGGGGTCTGGAGTTACATTCTATTATGAGCAGGGGTATATGAGTAAATGTTTAACAATAGCGCTCTCAAGAAAGAAAAATGTAGGTTCAGATACTTTTCAGTTTAATCTGCATCATTAACACTTTCTTCTGTCTAAGCCATCAGTAAAGCAATAATAAATAACAAAAAATCAAGCCCTTATGTGGAGCCTTTGTAGATCTGGAGTTATAGATGTACGCTCTGAAAATTTGACATTTAGTCTTAGAACTGGATTTAGCATACCTCTGATGATGGGTCATCCGGGCCCTGGAACTCTGTACTGTAGGACACCAACAGAGATAATTCATGACCAGGATCAGAATGAGGATTTTGAAGGCTTGCAAATCATAGATTTAGGACTGGAAGGAACCTCAAAGGCTATCTTCTCATGGGGTGGCTAGGTGGCGCAGTCCATAGAGCACTAGCCTTGAAGTCAGCAGGACAAATCCTACCTCAGACACTTGACACACTTAGTAGCTATGTGACCTTGGGCAAGTCTCTTAACCCCAATTGCCATGCAAAAAAGCAAAACAAAACAAAGCAAAAAAAAAAAAAGGCTATCTTGCCCAACCATCTCATTTTACAGAAGGGCAAACCAAGGCTCAGGGAAGTTATGTGAGTAATCCAAGATCACACAGATAAGAAATGTCAGAAGTGGGACTCAAACTTAGATTCTGGGCTTCTGAATTAAAAAAGAAAGAAAGGAAGGAAGAAAGGAAGAAAGAAAGAAAGAAAGAAAGAAAGAAAGAAAGAAAGAGAAAGAGAAAGAAAGAAAGGAAGGAAGGAAGAAAGAAAGAAAGAAAGAAAGAAAGAAAGAGAAAGAAAGGAAGGAAGGAAGGAAGGAAGAAAGAAAGAAAGAAAGAAAGAAAGAAAGAAAGAAAGAAAGAAAGAAAGAAAGGAAGAGAAAGAGAAAGAAAGGAAGAAAGGAAGGAAGGAAGAAAGAAAGAGAAAGAAAGAAAGAAAGAAAGAAAGAGAGAGAAAGAAAGAAAGGAAGGAAAGAAGGAAGGAAGGAAGGAAGGAAGGAAGGGAGGAAGGAAGGAAGAAAGAAAGAAAGAAAGAGAGAGAGAAAAAGACCCAAGCCACTTTCAGTTTGATTTTAGTGTTGCCTATTTCACTATCATTCTAATTCAGTCCATGTTATCCTTCTACGTTCTGTCTCTCTATTAATCAAATTTAATTACCTAAAATGTCCCATTTCTCAGTCCTGATATATAAAAGCATTTACAGCAAAATTCTTACTTTTATGATACAGGGGCTCTTTCTAGATTGCAGCAAAGAGTGAAAAAACACTAAGCTGGGAGTCAGAAGATCTAAGTTCAAGATGCAGTTCTGCCACTTTTTAGCTGTGTGGGTTTGGACAACGGTCTCTAAGCCTCTGTTTCCAGTCTTTAAAATGGGGGTGTCAATACCTACACAGCTCATTTGGTAGTGGTATAGCTCTCAGCTGAGATGGGGAGGGGAAAGTGCTTTGTAACCATAATGTCCTATGTAAATGCAAGTGATCCTCAGGACATACAGTGTTCCTGTATCAATAAGGAAGAGTCAGTTCCAACCCAGGATTCAAACCCTATTCTCTGACTCCAAATGCTAAGCAATTCTCTACTGTGCTATGTTGTCTCTGTCTGAAAATATTTGAAAGATGACACAAGTAAGAGAGATTAGACATTTTTTAACTTGGCTCCAGAGAAGAGAGTTAGGAGCAGTAAGTAGATATACAGAGAGGTAGATTTCATCTTGATAGTGGAAACCAATTAAACTCCTAAAGGATTACTTTACAGAACTAGAAAAATAATAACCAAATCCATATGGAGGAAGACAAAATTGAGAATGCCATGGGAAATAATGAAAGGAAGTAGGAAGAAAAAAGGCTGCATAGCTCCGATCTTGAACTATACCTACAAAGCAATTATTCTTTAAAAAAAAAAAAAGGTATTGCTTTTTTTTTTTAATAAAGAGATTAAGCAGTGGTACAAATTAGGTATGTAACATATAACAAGTGCATCTAGTAGGTTAGTATTCAATAAACACAACCCCCCCCCCCAGCTACTGATATGAGGACTCAGTATTTGTCAAAAATTGGTGAGCAAATTAGACAGCAATGTGGAAGAAATTAGATTTAGACCAGCACCTCATACTTTATTATTCCAAGATAAGCTCCAAATGGATACCTGACCTAAATATTAAAAACCCCCCACACGTTAGAAAAATGTAAAAAATGGATAATTTTGATTATATAACATTTAAAATTTTTTTCTCAAACAAATTTAATAAAGCTAAGATAAAAAGGTAAATAAATAAATAATAAAAATAACATGAATGTGTAATATAAAATAATATAAATATATAAACATAAATAAACTTGTAGTGAGTTTCTCCAAAAAGGGGCTTATTTCTAAGATCCATAAGGAACTAATTCAAATTTATAAGAATAAGAACTATTGTCTACTTGATAAATGATCTAAGGATATAAATAGGCAGTTCTCAAAGGGGAAAAAACCCCAGGCTAATTATAACCATATAAAAAATTCTCCAAACTACTACTAACTATAGAAATACAAATTAAGGCAATTCTAAGGCTCCAACTCATGCCCATTAGAGTGCCAAAGATGACAAAAGAGAGAAAATGATAAATGGAGTGACTGTGGGAAAATAGGAACATTGACGTATTTATTGTGGACCTGTGAATAACTACAACCATTCTGGGAAGCAATTTGGAATTATATACAAAAAGTTATTAAACTGTATATGCCCCTTGACACAACTATACCACTGCTAGGCCTATAAGCCCTCTAAAAATCAAAAAAATAGGAAAAGACCCTGTATGTACAAAATTACTTAAAGCAGCTCTTATTGTGGTGACAAAAAACAAACCAAACCAGAGCAAAAATCTTTGGAAAATAAAAAAGATGCCCAGTAATTGAGGCATGACTGAATAAGCCATGGTACATGGATGTGATGGAATATTATTGTGCTGTAAGAAATGAGGAAATAGATGATTTCAAAGAAATGGAAAAGACTAATGCAGAGTGAAGTAAAGCACAGCTTGGAGAGCAATTTATATAATTACATCAATATTACAAAAATAATCAGTTTGGGAGATTTCTGTAGACTGAGGGAGAATGAAATAATCAGAACCAGGAAAACAATTTAGACAATAACAAGAACACTAAAAACAAACAATTCTGACATCTGTAAGAACTGTGAGCAATACAAGTACCATCCATGATTCCAGAGGACCAAGGAAGAAACCCACTACCCACTTCCTGAGAGAGAGAAGTGAGAGATTTAGGGTAGAAAATCATTTATATCTATATACATAGATCTGGGTGTATACACATACACACATATACCCAAAGTGTATGTGTGCATACAGCCAATAAAGATGTTTATTTTTTGTGTATATCTTTTACAAGACAAGATATATAATACATTTACAAGGAATTTGTTTTTCTTTTCCTGTTTTTGTAATGGGGTGGGAGATGGAAGGGAGAAAAATATATTTCTGTTAATTAAAAAAATTTAAAATAGGGAGGTGAAAAGGTACTTAGATGGGGAATGTTGCATGCACTTTCAGATGAGTTTACTGTAGTTTTACTTTTACTTAATTCTTTTATTTTATTGAATGAGTCCTTTCATGGCAAAGAGAGAATTGTAAATAGAATATAAAAATGAGAAAAATATCAATTAAATTTTTCTTTAAAAGATTTTGAAAAAAAAATCAATAGTAGAACTGTCCCTTTCCACAAAAGAGGGGGTGTCAAAATCTATGGTGAGCTGATACTCCCACTTTACTTTTAGGATCCAGTTTGCAACATAGCTCTTCTTCATTTGTTTTAAAGCCACAGTGCTATTCTTAAGCAAATTAAGATAATATAGACCTAATGACCCCATGGTTACTCAGGTGAAACAAGTCAGCTTACTATCTGGGGGTGGAAGGAGGATATTAGAAACAACCCCTGCCCCCCCCCCCCAAATTTGAAATCAGAGGACCTGGGTTCAAATTCTCGTTCTGTGTGACCCTGGGCAAGTCCCTTTACCTTTAGATCTTAGGCTCCTCCTCTACAAAATTAAAAAAAAAAAAAGATTAGGTTACATGATTTCTGAAGTTCCTTCTACATCTCATTTTCTTCTCTTTTCCAGGTAGAGTTGTTCATAGGATCATAAATTTAGAAATAGAAGAGACCTTAAAGACCTCCCCATTTTACAGATGAAGAAACTGAGGCTGAGAGGGTCACACAACTAATAAATATCCGAGGGGAGGGATTTAAACCCAAATCTTCTTGGCTCAGAAACTGGTGTTCCAGCCACTAGCTACCCTGGGTTTTTGTGGTAGTTGTTTTGCGGGTTCAAATGGGGCTGAATTCCCTGAACACTTGCATCAATATGCCAATTGACTTGTTCCCATGAATATATTTCTTCACATCTGACTTCTTTGAGTTAAAAAAAAACAACCCAAAATTATTTAAATGGAATAAAGTGGGAGATGAGGTAGTCTTTGAAGAAAAGTTTAAATGTCTTAGACTGCCTCTTTCTGTGTAAGACAAGAGAATAATTTGGCATAGTCTGTCTCCATTGTGACACAATCTCTCTGGGCCTGAAAGTGTCAGTCACACCAATCTCACTGTGGCAGGAACGGGTGGTGATGCTCAGTGAGGCTGGAAGTGAGGGTCTCAGGGCTTCTCCAGACCAGAGGGGTCAAGCCTGTTGCTCGCAACACTTCCAAGTGACAATGTAATTGAAAAATATTTAATAAAATAAAGATGCAATAAATCATAGACAATATTTTAATACTAAGTCAATATGCAATCCATAGGCATCCTTAAATGTGGCTTAGTGGTGCCATTTATATTTGTTTGCATCATTGCTCCTGACCATTTTCCTGCTTCATTTGTGGAACTGGACTCTTTCCTTAAATTTATATAATTGGGCTTGGTGTCTACTACAATGAATATAGCTCTCTTAGGTTTATTTTAAGCAATGGGCATTGGATTTATTCTCAAAAAGTTTGTAGTTGATTGGGAAGTCAGAATAGAAAACACACAGGAAGCATAGAGATAAAGAGTAGACCAGTGATTTTATTGCTACAAAGAACTCCTAGAGAAAGCAATTGCCTTGATCAGTGTAAGACAGGCACCTTCTCAGCAACTCATAGTCTTCAGAGATTGCCTAAGGCACTGAGACATGACTTGCCTAAAGCTATTGTTGTTGTTCATCCTTTACTTTTTAAAGCAGAGCTATGACATTGGGAGTCATCATGCCATCATGCCTTGCAAGTGAATTGGGTTTAAGTGAGACAAGGCTGTGCCAAGTCACCAGCCTCACTCTCTCCTCGAAAGCCGTCTGGGTTCAGTGGCGTGACATAGATCAGGTCAACTGGAGATGGCCCCAGATGTAGGGGTCGGGAGACCTTGGCCCTTTTCATTTTTTATCTTTCTTTCCTAGGGTTATACAGTCGGCATGTGTCAGAGGAAGGATTTGAACCCTGGGCTTTCTGACTCCAAGACATATCTCCACGTACTACACTACACTGCTTCTCATAATAAACATACAGAATATAAATTGTATTCTTCTGGGTGTCCCCAAAGTCTTAATCCATGTTTAAGCTATTAAAAGCTTAAAGTTATATAAATACATTATATTTGGCTTAATTATATAAATACATTAATGAAAGGATTCACTGTGGTCCCTGGCGGGGTTACTTGATAAACTTAACAAATTTCACTCAGTTCAGGGACTAGAGAATACACTTGAGTGTTTTCCATTCACCTCACTTTCTGCTTTTTCATTTCTCTGAATTCAGAAATTTCAACTTTCTTGGATCCCTCATCACTAAATCTGCTTCACCTTGAAGAACTTCAGTTTACTTCAAGAAGAAGTTTCATCTAAGATTTTTTTCCTCATTCTCCTTTCCCCACAGTCTCATGCAAGTTTGTGCCTTGGAATGTCTGTTCTATCTTTCCCACTCAGAGCTCATTCATTGTCATGGTTCCATTGGTCTCCCATTGTCACTTATAGCTTATGTCTCCTAAGGCTGATACCTTCAATTCTGCTTTCTCATTCAGGCAAAATTCTCATATTTTCAACCGCCTACTTTGTAGACGTTTCCACTGGTCCATGGGGTCATAGATTTAGACCTGAAGGGACCTCAGAGGCCATCTAATCCAAAATCTTTATTTTATGGATGAGGAAACTGAGGCTCAGGGAGGTAAAATCATGTGCCCAAAGTCACACAGGTAATGCTGGAAATGGAATTTAAGCACAGATATTCTGACTTGAGAACCAATATTCTTTTCACTATACCATGTATACTACACATATGTCCTGCCAACATTTCAGACTCTATAAATCTCAAATGACCTTGATGTTCTCCTCTTCACCTCCTCCTCCAAACTTCCCTTCCTTTGACAAATATTGTTCCCATTTTCCCAATCATGTGATTAATGACCAAGTCTTGTCAATGTTTTAATTTTTTCAAAATTGTGTCACAAATCCTTTCTCATTTATAATGCTACAATAACCTATTTGGGCAGCTAGGTGGCACAGGGGATAGGACACCAGACCTGGAGTCAGGAAGACTTCAATTCAAATCCAATCTCAGATTCTTAATACCTCTGTGATCCTAGGCAAATCACTTAATCCTGTTTGTCTCAGTTCCTCATTGTAATGAGAATGGGAATTTGAAGATCTTCCCTGTCCCTTGATAGACCTAGGGGGAATTTGAAGACTGTCCCCTTCTTTGAAAGTAAACTCTGCCCCCTAATAGGCTGAATGTAGTCACAAGGAGCCTGTGGTGGGAGGAGTTTGCTGAAGGGAAGTAGAGCCCACAAGAATCTGGTCAGAGCTAGCAAGAGGGTGGGGGAGAGAGGACACTCATTAATGAGATAGAGAGGTTTGTGAGTAAATACTGATCTTATATTTGTTTGTGGGAAGGCTGAAGGATGCTGTGGTTATCAGCATTATTATGGCTTCTGATATCTTTGGTACTATGAGGGAATTTGCTTACTGGTTTTGGGATGAATTTTTCTGGTGTCTAAATAAATGTTTCAGTTCTGTCCTCTACCTGGAGAATCTGGTATATTTTTCAATCAAATGTCACATGATACATATAGTCACAGTCTTTATTGTGATCATGGGTGCTGTAAATATTGCATTGGTGCTATACTCATCTATAAAATGAACTGAAGAAGGGAATGGGAAACCACTCCAGAATCTTTGCCAAGAAGACCCCAAATTGGGTCACAGAGAGTTGGATATGACTGAAATGACTGAATAACAACATATTCTATATACCAATGCAAGGCTAATCTATTTTAAACATCTCAATCAAGATGCTGTTTTGCTGTTCCAAAATGTTCAACTGGTCATTGATTCCTATTACAAGTCTGATTTTCAATATTTTTTGTAGTCTGTTTTCTACCCCTCCTATTCAATTTAATTTTCCACTAGCTTCAATTCACACCTTCCAGTGTAGTCTAAGTCAAGCTATCACCCTGTGAGGTCATTGGCTTCTTTGAAAATGAAGGACCACCACCACCAACAACAACCAGTCTCCTTGATTTCTGAGAAGATTTAATTTTAATCTTTCTATCTTCAGCATCTAACAAGGAATAAAATAGGCACTTAATAAATGATTGTTGATTGTTCATTAATCAAGTCAGGCACCTTTCCATTTCTATATAAAATGTTGTCTTGCTCACCAAAAATGTCTTTCCCCTAACTCTTTGTCTATTCAGATCCTAAATATCTTTCCCCATCCAGAGAAGACATCCTCATGTCTTATCTTGTCCATGAAGTTTTCCTGTGACTGTTCTAGCTCTTAGTAGTTTTGGTTGAATACTCGTTCTATATGGATTAAACTTGTGTTATCACAGTCAAAAAAGTTGATGAGCTCTTGGGTTGCCTTATGAGAAGCATAGCTGCATGATCAACTGGATGATGGATTAGTCAATTTTTCCTAATCTCTTTAAATCATCAACTTTCAAAAAGTTTTTAGAAAAGAATTCTGCATCAAAAGTAGAGCAGTTACTGCTGAATCTATAGAACAAAGAAGAGGAAAATACCAAGAAAGCAAAATTTAAATGGATTAGCACTGGAAAACTCTAATCCTTACAGCATTTGTTTAGGATCACCCCTATCAGATTTCTAGCTTACCCAATATACCTTATCCCTTCCCCATCCACAATAAGCATCAGACACTGTCTCTACCCTTCTATGGGAGGATGAAGGTAGAGATGCTAAAAGCCTTCTTACTAGGCCCTGGGCTTAAGTAAGAGCCAGAGGCTGTGAAAGCTTTGCCAGAAATACCCTCCTTACCTTCCTCCTAACCTATAAAAAATGGTAAACAGTGATCCAATCTAGCCACAATAAAGAAAGGAAGAAATTCAAGGGGGGAATTGGCACAAGGGACCAACATATTTGGCTATGTGGGGCCTTTGAGAAAGAGGACAGAAATCTATCTGGGGTGAAGTCTAACCTCAGAGGTTAGTCATGGTAGGGAGCAAGGCCAGAAAATCCTATATTCCCAAGCATATGGAGGCTGAGGCAACTTTATAGACTACTCTCCAAGGTATACTTATAGCAAAGGAAGAAGAATCATAAAATTATGAAATAACATTTTCAAAGAGTAAAATGCCAAAGATCACAAGAGGAAAACCCTTCAATAAAAGTCTAGAGTATAAGCAGATAAATCAGCAGGGAGAATCCTAAAACCAGAAAGAAGGATGAAAAATATATATCCTCAAATTATTTACAGAAACATTATAAGACAAAAGAAAGTGAATAATTGTGCTTGTCAAGTTCAGAATAAAACAATGAAAAATTTTGAAACAGTATATGAAGAAACAGTTTTCAAAAGAATTTCACACTATCAACAACTATAAGAAAACTTGACCCAAATGGCTAATAGTAAGAGAAATACCACTTAGAAGAGGTTTCACATCACACACTGAAATTGGCAAATAATGACAAAACCCTAAAGCATCTAGATCCAATATATGTAAATATAGGCATAGCAATCTTCTTTGTGGTAGCAAGAAACTGAAAACAAAGTAGGCACCTTTCAATTGGGAAATGGATAAACAAACTATGACAGAGGAATATAATGGAATGTTATGCTGCAATAAGAAATGACAGAGAAATTTGGAAAAATGTGGGAACATGTGTATAAATGAAAGCAGGAGCAGAAGAACAATATAGAATGACTATCAGCTGACAGTAGGGACTGTTCAATTTTTGGCTTTGTGTCTCCAGTGCTTGGGACACAACCTGACACACAGTAAACATTTAATAAATCCTTGTTGATTGAAGACAAGCAAATGAAAAAGAAAAATGAACAATATCTGATTAAATGCCAGGTTCTATGGCCTCAATAAAGCATGAAACAAACAAAAAAAAAACACTATAGAATGATTAAAAAAGAAATGAAATCTATTTTAAAAAAAGAAGTCAGGAAAGAATATATGTCAAAACTTAAAGCACTTAATGTGGAGTATAAAAGCTAAACTAGCAAAGTAGGGGGGAAAATGCACAATGGAAAGTATCTCTAAATTTAAAAGAGGGATGAACAGATTTGGACCTCCAAAATTCTGAAGTAGAGGAAAATCTGGCAGAAAAGAGAAAAAGTCAAAAATATTAAATGAACATAAATTCCATATATATCAAAGAAGACTGATTTTGAATACAGGATACAGAAGACAAATTAAAGATAATTGAAAATTAAATGAACAGGTATTTATTAAGCATGTGCTATGTACCCAGCACTGTGCTACACACTGGAGATACAAAGAAAGGATATATATATATATAGCAACCAGAATTCCATAATTCAAAAATTTATCCAAGTAACCTGCCCAGAACTTCTGTAGACAGGAAACAAAGTAGCAATGCAGAGAATCTACAAATCACCTCCAGAAAACAAACAGATCTGCTTTTCAAATTCCAACACACATAATGGTAAAATTTAAAAATTTCAATAACAAATTCTGCAAGTGGCCAGAAGAAAGAAAGACATTCAAAAAGAAAAGAATTTTGAATAACACAAGACTATGTTTCAGGGACAAGAAGTTGCAGAAAGGAATGGAATAGTACATTCCTGAAAGCAAAATAAACTAAGCTGAAACCCATAATGACATACCCTGCCAAGCTAAATCTAATCATCAAGAAAAAAAGTGGACATTTAACAAGATAGATATTTGGAATATTTCTGCAAAAAAAGAAAAAAACACAGTGAGTAAGAGCACCGGCCTTGGAGTTGGGATGACCCGGGATCGAATCCAGCCTCAGAACATGAGCACCCACACATAAAATAATGACTAGCCATGTAACCTTGAGCAAGTTACTTAACCCCAATTGGTTAAAAAAAAAAAAAAAACCAACAGGAGGGAACAGAATCTTCAACTTGCAACCATCCTCAAACAATAAAAACACAAGAAAGATAAGTAGAATTGCCAAGAAAAAAAAATTACCCGTGTTTAGAGATCATTTTGAAAAAGAAATAGGGTAAGGGAGGCTGATCCTACATAGTAATAAAATGGGAACCAAAAGGAATTATTTAGAGATTTAGAAAACATGCAAGTGGGACCTTAAAGGAAAAGGACAAGTAAAGGTAGAGAAACAGAAAAGGAGTACATGAACTAAAGCCTGTGAACTCCCTCACATCATATAAATTGATGTACTTTGTTGAGTGGAAGGTGCAAAATTGGGGAGAGAGAACTGGGGAACAGGGTCTGAGGGGAGTCTAAAGCAGTCCTAAGAGGAAAAATTGTGTCTCTAAAATATACGTTGACAAAACAGGAATAAAGGATGATTAATGAGTTGGGTCTGATTAAAATTAGAAAATCAATAAACAAACCTAAATTAAGCACGAAAAAATCTTGAACACTGAGAAAATAAAGTAGAAACTGAAGAATACAGAAATAATAAACAAACTAAAATATGGTCAATAATCAATTAACATTTGTCAAATATATGCCAGGCACTGTGCTAAGCACTAGGAATACAGAGGAAGACAAAAGACAACCCTAGATTTCAAGAAACTCAGTCTAATGGGAGAGGCAACATGCAAAAACTATGCAAACAAACTATATGTAAGATAATTTGGAAATAATCAACAGAGATAAGATCCTAGAAATAAGGGAGACTGGGAAAGGCTTCCTATAGAAGATGGGATTTTAGATGGTACTTAAAGAGAGCCAGGGAAAACCAGGAAGTGAAGATGAAGACAAAAAGCCTCCCAGGCACAGGAGGTAGCCACTGAAAATTCCATGGGAGATGAAGCAACAAGGACAGTGTCACTGGATGACAGAGTATATGGTGAAGTGGGAGTGGGAGAGGGAGAGGAGTATAAAGTGTAAAAATACTAAAAAGGACCTAAAGGGACTTTGAACCCCAAACAGAGGATTTTATACTTGATGCCAGAGGTGATAGGGATTCACAGGAATGTGTTGAGTAGGAAAGTTACATGGTTAGACTTGGAATTCTTTGACTGCCTAGTGCAAGATAACTCATGGTAGGGAGACCAACCAGCAGGCAACTGCAGTAGTCATAGGGTATGAGGCATCAGGGTAGTGTCAATGATAAAGGAGAGATAGAAACATATTGAAAGATGTTAAAAAGTAAAATTTATAAACCTTGGGTTATTTGAAAAGACTAATAAAATCCATAGACCTTTAACCAATCTGATTAAAAAGAAAAGAGCAGTAAATCAATAAAATAAATATAAGTTGAAATCACAAAAAAGAGAAAAAATAAGAATGATCAGAAAATACTCTACAGTTACATCTGAGAATTTAAAAGAAATAGAGGTTTCTTTTTTTTTTTTTACAAAAATATGAAATGCCAAAATCAAAATACATTAAGTAGAAAATGAAATTAAACTCCATGGAACTACCAGAAGAGGAAAATAAAAACCCAATCCTAGTACAAATAAACAGTTGAATATTTTTAAAATTTTTGTTTTCAGTTCTAAATTCTCTCCCTCCCTCTACTCCCTCCCTTTTCCGTTGAGAAGGCAAACAATACAATACTTATTATACATGTGAAGTTATGCAAGACATATTTCCATACTAACTATGTTGCAAAAAACCCCAAGAAAAATAAAATTGAAAAATATATTTCAATCTGCATGTAGAATTCATCAGTTCTCTCTCTGGAGTTGGATAGCATTTTTCATCACAAATCCTTTGGAATGTTGTGGATCATTGTGTTGATCTGATTAGATAATTGAGCTAGTTTATTATTGTCACAATATTGCTGTTACTAAGTACAGCATTCTCCTGGTTCTGTTGATTTCATTTTGCATCAGATCACATAACTCTTCCCAGATTTACTTTTGTATTTATTGGGGAAGCTTTTAGTGTTTTATCATATATAAAACTTTCCTAATTAACATAAAAACAAATAAAAATATCCTCCTTTCCCCTACCATTCATTGAAATAGTTCTAGACATGATAGAATAGCAAAAGAAGAGAAATTAAAGGCATAAAGATAGGCAAAGATAGGATCCTAAAGATAGGAAACAAAACTGTCTTTGTTTAGTGATGACAAGATGACTTATTTAGAAAATCCTAGGAAATCGGCCAAGAAATTGAGACAATTAATAACTTCAGTAAAGTAGTGAGTTACTGAGTAAACACATACAACCCAATAGAATTTCCATATAGTAAGAAGAAAATCCAGGAGGAAATAATAGGAAGGGAGTTCTCATTCAAAATAATTATAAAATGCACAAATTATCAGAGTTAATCTACCAAAACAAACTCCAGAGCTATATCTATATAGCTAAAAATGCTCCTTTTAAAAAATAATCAAGATTAGCTGAAATAGCTGGAAGAATATTCAGTGCTGATAGCTTGCTGTGCCAATATAATAAAAATGATAATACTACTAGAATTAATTTATAGATTCAGTGCTATAGCAATCTACAGAGAGCATACTTTACAAAGCTAGACAAAGCAATAGCAGAAATTCATTTGAAAGAGCAAAAGATACAGAATGTCGAGGGAAATAATGAAAAAAAGTTGGAATAAAAGGGAAATATTACAACCAAACCTCAAGCTATATTATAAAATATATATGTATATGTAATTTATTATATTTTATCATCAAAACTATTTACTATTGGCTAAAAATAACAAAGTAGATTCATGAAACAGACTGAGATCATAGAATCACTGCCATAGGATTGCTGGAAGGGCATTCAGAAGTCATCTAATCCATTTCCATCCTACAGATAAGGAAGTTGAGGCCCAAGACTAATAAATAATTTGTCCAAGGTCACACAGACCATAAGCATCAGAAGTGAAATTTGAGGCTCTCAAACATGCTCTATGCCCCAGGGACATGAGCTTTTTGAATCACTGAAACTTAAAATTTTCTTCTGTATAAGTTGTGTTCTGTATATTCATTTTACTATATTTTAATTCTATAAAACCAGCAATTCTTACATTATTTATGACAGCTTTATGTTAGCCAGAATAATTGATTTACCATACTATTTGCCCAAGCAATTCCAGATATTAAAAATATATCATAAAAAGTATATCATAGAATGAAAAATTATTGGCATCCTGACAGAATCTCCCATTGGCTACAATTCTGTTTCTTCATTCTAACTTTTATATAGAAGCTGACCTGTAATTTGATTGTTATATACAAAATTGATATCCAGGATGATTTTTTAACCATAAAATATTTAAATACTAGGTGAATCTGTAAAACAAACATGAAGTATATTGTCTCCTTTACATTTCTATCTTCTAACTTGTTTCCTATTTATATTACTTCACTTCTTAGGTTAGGAAGAATCCGAAATAATTGAACACGGTAGCCTAATGTTTGGTAAATGCCCAGACATAAATTACCTAGGAAATAGCTCCCTATTGAACAAAAATTGATAGGAAAAATTGGAAAACAGTTTAGCATAATTGAATCTAACCAAAATCTTATACGACATTAAAAATAAAATAAAAATGGACATGTGACCTAATTATTTAATGTGATGAATACTAAGAAATGTGCAAAAAGACATATAAACTGATGCAGAGTCAATTAATCAGAACCAGGGAAAAACATACAAAATAAAGTCAACAATACAAATTGAATGAACAATAGAACCATTGAAACTGAATTTTGAGATATGTCTGTGAGATTTTTACTCCCTAATACATCTAGTTCTGAGAGGGAAAAGTTGAAAGTTGAAGTTCAACACTATTATAGTTTTAATCTCTATTTCCTCCAGTAACTCATTTAACTTTGCCTTTAAGAATTTGGATGCTATGCTATTTGTTGCATATATGTTTAGTATTGCTGTTACTTCATTGTCTATGGTACCATTTAGCAAAATGCTTTTTTTTACTTATTTCTTTCAATTATGTTGAATTTTGCATTTGTTTTTCATCATGATTGTAAACCCTGTTTTGTTTTGTTTTTTGTTTTGTTTTGTTTTGTTTTGACCTCAGCTGATGCTAATCCAGCCCTTTATTTTTACTCTGTGTGTCTCTATGTTTCAAGTGTATTTCTAGTAAACAACATGTTATTGGATTGGGGATTTTAATTCATTCTTCTATCCACTTTCATTTTATAGGCGCGTTCATTCTATTCACATTCACAGCTATGATTAATGACTGTGCATTTCCCTCCATTCTATTTGTTCCTCTCTCTCTCTCTCTCTCTCTCTCTCTCTCTCTCTCTCTCTCTCTCTCTCCCCCTTCTGTCTCTCTCCCAACCTAGTCCCTTCTTAAAAGTTTTTGCTTGTCCCTTTTCAAAAGTGACATTGATATTAAACATATAAGCAACAAATAGCAAAGCATCCAAATTCTTTTTTTTAAATTTGAAGTGTTTATTTAATTCTGTTCTATTCTACTTTTTAAAAAATGTTAACAAATGCTTTATTAACTTCTGGTTTACATCATTCATTTCAGCCAGATATTGAGTTACAATTTTTTCCCCATTTTTCCCCTACCCACCACCCCAGAATAGCAGTCTCACAAGATATCCCCTCATCTAATCTGCTCTCTCCCATATCTTCTCCCATACCCCCTTAGACTTTGCCAATAGGGCCAGGAAAATCTCTGTGCCCCAATACCTGCACATCTTATCTCACAATCACATGCAAAATAGTATTAATAATAGGATTTATATATATATTTGAAACATTGAATTTTAAAACTTCAAATTTCAGATCCATTCCCTTCCTCCCTTGTCACCCACTCCCTCTGGGAAGACAAGCAATTCAGTATCGGTTGTACATCTATAGCTATGCAAAACATTACCATAGTAGATATATTGTAAAAGACTGCTTATATTTACCTCCCACCCATCCCACCCCACACCTGGTCAATCCCTTACCTACTCTTTGAAAGTAGGTACTTCTGGGGGGCGGAGTCAAGATGGCGGAGTAGAAACAGCTCTTCCAAGCCTCTGTGCCCCCAGATTCCCCACAAACTATGTAAAAAAGGACTGTGAACAACTTCTGGAGCTCCAGCACCCACAGAACGACACAGAGAAGCTAACCTCCCGCTGAGGACAGCCCAGCAGCCCTGCAGGAAGGACCAGCGCAGTGGTCTGCGACCTGGCAGCGTGCAGAGCATAGAGCGCAGGAGCCGAGCCGAGCCCAGGTCCGATTGAGCCGAGGTTTTAGCCCCAGGGCGGCAGGGCCAGCAGCCGGCTGGAGGAACCCCAGAACACCAGGAGCTGTGGCGACTCCAGAATTATCAAGATAGACATGCCTAGGACAAAGTAAGAGGTTAGTGTCCTATGGACTTTGGGACCTGTATTTGGGGAATGCGTCAGCTCCCTCCCCTGGGGGCTAGAAGCCGCTGAGGAGACACGCCATTTTGTAGTTTTCAGAGGCATCTCTGGCTCCCAGCCTACAAATCGTGGGGAGATCCAGCGATCAGTCTTGGGGGGTAATCGCTCTTGCTTTAACCTCCCTGGATCTGGATTGTGATCTAGGGTGGAAGTTGTGGGTGGGTTTACAGCTTGCCAGAAACGGAAGTTGCCCCCCACACGTTCGGGACGAAAATTCCTCTATCTGGCCTTAAAGCCATAGTGTGGCAACAAGCCCAAAAGTCAAGCAATTAAGTGGCAACATGCCAAGGCAAAGGAAACAGAAAAATGCAACCCTAGACTCCTATTTTGGGGGCATAGAGCGGGAAAAGGACTGTGAGGTCAGAAGTCCTGCTCCAAAAGCCCCAGGGGAAAACATGAGCGGGTTGCAGGCCATAGAGGACCTTAAGAAGGACTTTAAAAATCAAATAAGAGAAGTGGAGGAAAAATTGGAAAGAGAAATGAGAAGGATGCAGGAAAAGTATGAAATGAGGGTCAACAGCCTGACTGAGGAAACAACACCTTAAAAAATAGACTAACTCAAATGGCAAAGGAGGCCCAAAAGGGCAATGAGGAGAAGAATGCCTTAAAAAGTCGAATTTGCCAGATGGAAAAAGAATCTCAAAAGTTCACTGAGGAGATTCATTCCTTCAGAGTTAGACTGGAGCAAATGGAAGCTAGTGACTTTATGAGAAATCAAGATGCTGTTAAGCAGATCCAAACAAACGAAAGATTAGAAGGCAATGTGAAATATCTCATGGGAAAAACCACTGACCTGGAGAATAGATCCAGGAGAGACAATTTAAAAATTATTGGACTACCTGAAAGCCATGATCAAGGAAAGAACCTAGAAATCACCCTTCAAGAAATTCTCAAGGAAAACTGCCCTGATGTTTTAGATCCAGAGGGCAAAATAGAGGTTGAAAGAATCCACAGATCACCTCCTGAAAAAGATCCCAAAAGAAAACTCCCAGGAATATTATAGCCAGGTTCCAGAATCCCCAGATCAAGGAGAAAATACTACAAGCAGCCAGGAAGAAACAATTTCAATATTGTGGAAACACAATCAGAATAGCCCAGGACCTGGCAGCTTCTACACTGAGGGATCGAAGGGCATGGAATATGATATTCCAGAGGGCAAAAGAACTGGGAATGAACCCAAGGGTCACCTACCCAGCAAAACTGAGTATTTTGTTTCAGGGGAAAATATGGTCATTCAGTGGAATAGAGGACTTTCAAGCATTCTTGAGGAAAAAACCAGAGTTGAATAGAAAATTTGACATCTAGACACAAGAAGGAAGAGATGCCTGAGAAGGTAATCAGGGAAAAGAAATCAAAAGGAACTTATCAAAGTTGAACTATTTACATTCCTATATGGAAAAGCAATAACTGTGACTGATGATATCTTTCTCACTATGAAAATAATGGAAGAAGGGGGTGTGGTCATATGAATACATATGTGAATGTGTGTGTATATGGTTACAGTTATATGGATAGAGGGCATAGGTTGAATTTGTTGGGAAGGGAGAATACTCAAGGGATGAAATTATGAGGTGAGAGAGGAAAGTGGCAAGAGGAGATGGGGAGAGACATGATAGGGTAAACTATCTCATGTAGGGGAAGTGGGTGCAAAGGAGGGGGAGAATAAGGAAGGCTAAAAAGGCAAACCACATTCACATTGAATTTGGTTCAGGGAGAAAATGACATACATACTAAATGGGATATCTCAACCTGCAGCAGGATAGGGGGAAGGGGGATGAGAGGAGAGATGATGGATGGGAGGGCATCCTTGGGGTGAGGGGAGGTTGGAAGTACTCACTATAGAAGAGTGACAGGATCATGTAGGGAATGGACCAGGTGGGGGGTGGGATGAGTGGGAGGGAATTATAAGCAGCCTTGTACAATATATCTACTATGATAATGTTTTGCATAGCTAGACATGTACAACATATACTGAATTACTTATCTCCCAAGAAGGAATGGGTGACAAGGGAGGAAGGAAATGGATCTGAAATTCGAGGTCATAACATTAAGTGTTTCAAATATATATAAATACTATTATTAATACTCTTTTGCTTGTAATAGGGAGATAAGATGTGCAGGCATTGGGACACAAAGATTCACCTTCCTCTAATGGAAAAGTCGTTGGGGGTATGGGAGAAGGTATGGGAGAGAGCAGATTGGAGGAAGTGATATCTTGTGGGACTGCTATTCTAGGAGGTTGGGTAGGGGAATAACGGGGGGAAAATGATTGTAACTCAAAATCTGGCTGAAATGAATGATGTAAAGCAGAAGTTAATCAAGCATTTGTTTAAAAAAAAAAGTAGGTACTTCCAACGTCCCCTCCCCCCAGCATGCCCTCCCCTCCATCATCACCCCCTCTCATCCCCCTTCCCCCTACTCTCCTGCAGGGTGAGATATCCCATTTGGCATGTATGTCATTCTCTCCCTGAGCCAAATTCAATGAGAATATGCTTTTGTGTTTTTGCCTTCCTGTTCTTCCCCTCCCCTGCAACTACTTCCCCTTGCCTCTTCTACATGAGATAGTTTACCCTACCCTATCTCTCCCCATCTCCTCTAGCCACTTTCCTCTCTCCCCTCTTAACTTACCCCTTAAGTATCATCCCTTCCCACCAAATTCAACCTGTGCCCTTTATCCATGTATACCTGTAAACATATATACACACATTCACATATGTATTCATATGCCCATATACCCTTCTTCAATTATTTTCATAATGAGGAAGGTTTCATCAGACACAGTTATTGTTTTTCCATGTAGGAATGTAAATGGTTCAACTTTGATAAGTTCCTTTTGATTTCTTTTCCTTAATTACCTTCGCAAGCATCTCTTGCTTCTTGTGTCTGAATGTCAAATTTTCTATTGAACTCTGGTTTTTTCCTCAAGAATGCTTGAAAGTCCTCTATTCCACTGAATGACCATATTTTTCCCTGAAACAAGATACTCAGTTTTGCTGGGTAGGTGATTCTTGGTTTTAATCCCAGCTCTTTTCACCTCTGGAATATCATATTCTATGCCCTTTAATCCCTCAGTGTAGAAGCTGCCAGGTCCTGGGCTATTCTGATCGTGTTTCCACAATATTGAAATTGTTTCTTCCTAGCTGCTTGTAGTATTTTCTCCTTGATCTGGGAATTTTGGAACCTGATTATAATATTCCTTGGAGTTTTCTTTTTGGGATCTTTTTCAGGAGGTGATCAGTGGGTTCTTTCAACCTTTATTTTGCCCTCTGGGTCTAAAACATCAGGGCAATTTTCCTTGAGAATTTCTTGAAGGATGATTTCTAGGTTCTTTCTTTGATCATGACTTTCATGTAGTGCAATAATTTTAAAATTGTCTCTCCTGGATCTATTTTCCGGGTCAGTGGTTTCCCCCATGAGATATTTCACATTGCCTTCTAGTCTTTCATTTGTTTGGATCTGTTTAACAGCATCTTGATTTCTCCTAAAGTCACTAGCTTCCATTTGCTCCAGTCTAACTCTGAAGGAATGAATCTCCTCTGTGAGCTTTTGAGATTCTTTTTCCATCTGGCAAAATCGGCTTTTTAAGGCATTCTTCTCCTCATTGCCCTTTTGAGCCTCCTTTGCATTTGAGTTAGTCTATTTTTTAAGGTGTTGTTTTCCTCAGTCAGGCTGTTGACCCTCATTTCATACTTTTCCTGCATCCTTCTCATTTCTCTTCCCAATTTTTCCTCCACTTCTCTTATTTGGTTTTTAAAATCCTTCTTAAGGTTCTCTATGGCCTGTAACCAGCTTATATTTTCATTTGTGGGTTTTGGTGCAGGATTTCTGACCTCACAGCCCTCCTCCTGTTCCATGCTTTAATCCTCTTTGCCCCCCAAATAGGAGTCTAATGTTGCATTCTTCTGTTTATTTTTTCCCTTTACCTAGGCATGTTGCCACTTAATTACTTGACTTTTGGGCTTATTGCCACAGTAGGACTCTGCCACCAGACAGGGGAGCTTCCGTCCCAACATTGGGGTCTTCACAGCTTCCACAAGTATTAGTTGGGTGGCCTCTGTGAAGCCTCCCCACGCTCTGGCAAGCTGGATACCCACCCAAGACCCGCCCCCCCAGACCGTAATCCAGATCCAGGGAGCTTAGAACAAGAGCGATTACCCCCAGACTGATTGCTGGATCTCCCTACAGTTCGCAGACCAGGAGCTGAAGCTGCCACTGAAGCTGCAAAATGGCATGTGTGCCGTGTCTCCTCAGCCACTTCTCACCCCCAGGGGAAGAAGCCAATGCATGCCCCAAATACTGGTCCCAAAGTCCATAGGGCACTAACCTCTCACTTTGTCCTAGGCATATTTGTGCTGATAATTCTGGAATCGCCACAGCTGCCGGTGTTCTGGGGTCCCTCCAGCTGACTGCTGGCCCAGCTGCCCTAGGGCTAAAACCGGGGCTCACATGGGCCTGGGCTCAGCTCCCAGAGTGCTGTGCTGTTGGTTCCCAGCACGTTGTGCTGCCTGCTCTCAGAGTGCTGCACTTGCCGCTCCCTGCAGGGCTGCTGGGTTCTCCTCAGCGGGAGGTTAGTTTCTCTGTGTAGTTCTGTGGGTACTGGGGCTCCAGAAGTTGTTCAGAGTCCCCTTTTACATTGTTTGGAAATTTTGTGGGGCAGAGAACCTTGGAAGTGCTGTTTCTACTCTGCCATCTTGGCTCCGCCCCCTCCACCTTTTATTCTTAATAATAAGCACTGCTCTCTGGGTGGAAAAGGGACAAGGATGTCTTGGAAAATATGCATGATGTAAGAACAAAAGATATTAATAGATTTAAATTTAAATTAAAAAAAAGAAATAGGCATAGTTGAGGATTAAATGGGTGATAGATCTGTTGTACCTTGCCCTGGTCAAAACACATCTGGAGATTTGTGTCTAATTTATATACTACAAATTAGGAAATGATAAACTAGAGATTATTTTTGAAGACAACAAGCAGAATGGAGAAGGTCCCAAATTCGTGCCCTATAAGGTGATAGGAATGGTAGTAAGGAAAGACTTAAAGGAATGTGCTGGTTATATTCAACATTTGAAGGGCTGTCTTGGATGAAGGATTTTGATCTATTTTCATTGACAGCAGGTGGAAGAATCTAGAACAATACAGGTAAGTGGGAAATTTAGGCTTTATATGAGAAGGGAAAATATCCTAACAGTTAAAGCTATCCCAAAATAGGATGAGCTGTTGTTGGAGTTAATGGACTTTCCTCATGGTTGGAGGTCTTCAGATAGTGTCTGGATGACCCCTTACAGGATAGGTTATAGTGGGAACTCACTTTTGGGTATGGGTTAGAATAGATGGACACTTGAGGTCCCTTCCAATCCTTCCAACTCTGAAATTCTGTGATTCAGATTTTGTTTTTCTACTAAATTTTCATAGCACTTATACCTTGTACTCCACATATGAGCACTTAATTATATATTGTGTTGTATTGTTCACTGTTGTGTCAAATAAATAACTTCCCTGTCCTAACTGATTTAAACTCTTAGGGAAGGGACCATGTTTATGTCTTCCTGTATCTCTTGGTACAATGTGGGGTCATATAATTAGATGCTCAATAAATCCCTACTGGGGGAATAATTAGCTAATTGTTTGAGGTAAGGAAAATGAACTGTCCTAGCCTCATGATAGTCTCTTCATCTTTCCTTCCTTCTTTCCTTCCTTCCTTCCTTCCTTCCTTCCTTCCTTCCTTCCTTCCTTCCTTCCTTCCTTCCCTCCTTTCCTCCTCTCTCTTTCTTTTCTTTTCATCACCAAAGTGGGCCAGCTCTCCTCTCCTGGTTCTCTTTCCCTTCACCATATTAATACATAACTTAGTGGAGAAACCTGATCAGCTTAGCTTAATATAGCTCAAAACTCCTAAGCTCAAGAGATCCACCAACTTTAGCCTCCCTGATACCTAGAGTTATGGGTTTATGCCACCATGCCTAGCACCTTTTGGTATTCTAAGAATAGTTAGTTTTGTGGATTTTCTTTGAGCTTGCCTCCTACAAATGAAATGGTGAGTAAGCAGATCATCTTGACCCTGCTACCTTTTCATTTCGATTAAATTCACCAATTACTGAGTACCTTTTAACTCTGTGCTCTATTGTGTGGACTCTGACAGGTGTTGGGGTGCACAAAGATGAATAAGGGATAATTCCTTCTAATCTTATAACCTGTCATCTAAGTCTTGCCTTTCTTTTACTTGCTAATAAAGGGTCTGACAAGAAAGATTTGAAAATGAAATTTCATAATGGTCTTTTTTAGGGTGCCATCTTGAGAGGCCTGAATTTCCTTCCTGATGGGCACTTGATGATGGTAAATTAATATGAGACTGCATTTTCTTTAAGAAGCAAATACTTTTGTTTTCATTTCCCAACTTCTCTTCCCTTTCCTATATATAGAGACAAAATTATCACAGGATGTAGCCACAGAAAATGTAGCATGTATCTCTCTATCCCTGTTCTTTCAGAATCCTCTAAATTCATTGCTATCATTAGTCAATATTTGGCTTAATTTTGTCAAAGTGTTTTTAGAGGAAGCTAGGTGCTGTGGTTGATAGAAAGTTGGACTTGGAATCACTAAGTCCTCAGTTCAAATCTCATCATCAGTCACTAGCTAGGTGAACATGGGCAAGTCACTTCATCTATAAAATTAGAATAATAATAGCATCCAATACCCAAAGGTGTTGTGAAGATAAAGGGAGGTATTATTTGTAAAGTACTTTGTTAACTTTAAAATGCTATGTAAATGCTTGCTATCATTATTACAGTTACTTAGGTATGTACTACCATCCTATTAAGGTCCTAGATATTCTGGGAAGGAATCGAGGTTCACGCTCTCGTTGTTTAAGGTTGCAGCCAAGAAATCCCATGGTTTGATCTGTGGTTTGTGCTTCTTCCCAGGAAACAAGCCTGTGCTCTTGGCTCCAACTAGTGATGAGCACTGAATTATTGAATATCTCTCCACTCATTTAAGTCTTTATTTCTTTAAAAAATGTGTTGTAATTGCATCTATGCTGAGCTGGAATATGCTTTGGTAGATTGACTTCCAGATATTTTATACATTTGTTTTGAATGAAGCTTCTGTTATTATTTCCTTTTAGGTTTTGTTTTTTTTTTTTTTTTCATCAAATTGTCATTGATTTTATGGGTTTATTTTGTATCCTACTATTTTACTGAAACTATTATCACAATGAATCTATTTGCTGATCCTCTGGGATTTCCTAGATAAATCATTCCATTATGAACAATAAGGATAGTTTCTCTTCTTTGCCTATATTTATGCTTTAAATTTTTTTTCTCTTGTCATTGATATCACTAGAATTTCTAAAGCCATTTCTAATAGTGTTGGGAAAGGGGGAATCTTTGCTCTTGTAATTATTGGGCAATTGTCAGTGTTTCCCTTTTGTATATAATGTTAGCTTTTGGTTTTAGATATATGCTTTTTATCATTTTTTTAAAAAGATCCTTTTATACCCTAAAGATTTTAACATAACTGAGTGCTGTGCTTTCAAATATTTTTAATGCATCTGCTGAGATAATTATGTGGTTTTAGATGGTTTTGGTTTTAGATGATTATGTTAATTTTTTTCCAATGTTGAATCCCCTTGTATTCCTGGCATAAAACTAACTTGACCATAGTAAATTTGGGGGGATAAATTAGAATTTCTTGTCAGTATTTTATTTAAAATTTTTAATTAATATTATTATTAATAATAGTATAGCTATTAATTGTTCTTTAAAAGTTTGATAGAGTTCACCTCTAAATTCCCCTGGATCCAGATTTTTTTCTTTGTTATTTCCTTTTAGAAGTTAAATGTCTTTTTCTGAAATTTTGTTGCTTAAGATCTTTATTTCATATTCTCCAGTTTGGGCAATTTATTTTTTTTTGTCTATTTTTCTTCATTTCTTTTGAAAGAGAAAATGCCATAAGATCAGAGACTTCAGTCCCTCTTCATCATAGGGTAAGGAAGGCAAAGAATTAAGGCCCATTTTCACAGGACCACAGGTTGGCCTCAGTTGAGGAGAATGCTTGAGAATTTTCCACTTTGTCCCCATTTTCTCTCACCACTGAGCAGGAAAAAGTCTGCCAAAGAAAGAAATTCAAACCATGAGAGGTCAAACTAAGGGAGAAAAGAGGAGGCTGACTAATATATCCTTTTTAATGTCTCTTCAGCAAATACTCAGAATTGCACCATGCAATACCGAATCAGAACCAATTACAGAATGTTCCAAAGTCTCGTCAAGGCATTTTCATTATATGCCATCATGATTCTCCCAGAAATAAGATCCCTGGCCTCTTCCACATGGGGAATTATATTAGTAGATCATACTAATGCACTCTTGGCAGGCTCATAAGGACTGGGCTTCATCCTCCATTACACTAACACACCCTGAATGTTTTTTGGGGGAGGGTAGAACACTTCTGCAATGGTCTCAAGAATTCAGGTCACCTTGTTTTCAAAAGTCTCCACTCTGTTTTCTCTAGTTTACATTGATTCTGTTTATGCTACTTTGCCACTTTCTCTGTTCTCCTCACTCCACTTCCTTGACTTGGTGTTGAACCTCTGGATTTACTCATGATTCAGATCTAGTTTCACCAATTCACATAAGTAATTTGAGGCCTGCCTTGCCTTCCTTTACAACTATAGGTATGAATCTCATCTATGACTCCTTTCTTAGCCTACATCTTGTTTAACTATTAAAGTAATTCCGTTAAGATTTTTAGCTCTTCTCAGATTCCTCTTTCTCCTTTCCACATGAGTTGGTGGAAGTCAAAAGAGAGAATTGATTATGGCTAGATATCTGGTGAGTCTTCATGTGAGGAATGTGAATCTTCAGAGAGTCTTTTTCTAACCAGATGGAGGTAATTTTTGGTTTTCAGAAGAAAGAACTTCTTTCCCATCCTCACCACAGCTTGTAAGATAAAACTAGTGCTTTTATAAGAAATTTTGTAATAAACATTTATTTGGGAAATATTTATTGGCCACTCACCCACATATTCATATGCCTGAACTGGGTTCTGGGGAAGATACTGAGAAGTATAATACAAGGGCCATCAAGAAATTCATAGTAGAATGGGCAGAAAATGACATACATATTTAAATATTTAAATCAATGGATCTTTGATTCCATCTATATAGGTTGGTTGCATCCTTTGTTCTCAAAAAGGACCAAAAAGACACCACTATGCTAGTCAAGTTTCAGTGTGTTCGATTGTGACTGATCCAACCAACATGAGTTCAGAATGCACTACCACATGTTGGGCACAAATAGTCCATGTGGGCATTTGGGGTGGATTCTCCAAATTTGCACATCCTGCATTTCCTTTGAGCTGTTTCAATTCTGCTTTGCTCATAGAGCACAGCACCTTCTCTAATGTGGGCACTCCATGCTGAGCGGTTCTGTGCCAGTGTCTCCCATGTCATACAATCAATTACAAAGTTCTTGAGAGAGACCTTGGGAGTGTTCTTGTATTGCTTCTTCTGAACATCATGGGAACACTTGCCCTGTGTGAGTTCTCCATAAAACAGTCTTTTTGGCAAGCATATGTTTTGCATTTAAACAACATGGCCAGCCTATTGAAGTTGTGCTCTATGAAATAGAGTTTGAATGTCTGGAAGTTTAGTTCAAATAAACACCTCAGTGTCTGGTACCTTGTCCTGCCAGGTGAGCTTCAGAATAAGGTAAGATGAGATAAACATAAGACAATTCAAATGGAAGGAATTCCGTTTCCTGGCATGGCACTGGTAGACTATCCAGGTTTCACAGGCACACAACAATGAGGTCAGCACAATGGCTTTGTAGACCTTCAGTTTGGTAGTCAGTCAAATACCTCTTCTCTCCTAGCACTTTCCTTTGGAGTCTCCCAAACACTGAGTTAGCTCTGGCAAGCGTGTCAACCTCATTATCAATGTGTAAATCCCAAGGTAAGTGAACTTATCCACAACATTCAAAACTTCTCCATGATGGTTCCACCTATGGATGGTGTGGTGGTGGCTGATGGCCTGAGTTTTCTTGGTGTTCATTGTTAGGCCAAAATTAGCACAAGCAGCAGAGAATTGACCCATACTTTGTTGCATCTCAGCTTCAGAGGCTGCACTGACTGCACAATTATCTGCAAACAGAAAATCATGCACCAACACTCCCTGCACTTTGGGCTTGGCTTGTAGCCTTTCAAATTGAAGAATTTACCATCAGTGCATTGATTCAGATCTTAACCACTACATGCTTTCTCTTCCTTATCGATTCTTTTTCATGTTCCTTCTCAAGGTCCTCTGCAGGCTTTCCTCTACTGCAGGTATTTTTTATAATTTTAGAGTGCCAGTGAGTACCCAGGTTGTACATCTATTTTCCCTTACTTGTCAATTGGTCAATAAACATTTATTAAACACCTACAATGCTTGGGGCCCTGAGCTAAGTGCTGGGATACAATGAAAGGAAAAAGGTAGTTCCTGCTCTCAAAGTGTAAATGTTATAAATAATGGTGTCATAATAGTGTATTGTTATGTATTATAATTATATACATATAATTATATGATGTATTATAAAGGATTCTAATGGGAGAGACTGGGTAAACTGGAAACAGTCAACAAAGGGAAGACACTAGAATTAAGGTAGACTGGGAAAGGTTTCCTGTACAAGGTGGGATTTTAGCTGAGACTTGAAGAAAGCTAAGAAGGGGTGATAAGGAGGAAGAGCACCCTAAATATGAGTGACAGCTAGTGGAAATGTCTGAGTTGGAAGATGGAGTCCTTGGTCAAGGAACAGCAAGGAGGTTAAGAATACCGTTACTCTATGATATCATTTATGTCAATTCTTTAGCATAAGTCATCAGTGAAACTATGCTTTGGCTAATTGAACTATGCATGTCTCCAACATCCTTTGGGTCACTTGAACTTTTAATTCATTTGAGATCATAGTGTTTCAAGATTTTCAACCATAGAACATAACTGGGGAAACATTTATGTTAAAAATCTGAGGTTTTGGCGTGGGGGAGCAGTTTAAGGTTGTTTCAGAACAATAATCACAATCTGTTATTTGACAAATGCAACCCACACCATTGTCTTCCTCTTATTTAACTCTCATTGCATCTCATTGTCCATCCACAGTGTCTTTCCCAAGGATATATGTGTGTATATATGCAGATATACGGGGTGTTCCAAAAATGTGATTTTAAGCTTTTAATAACAGAAATCAGAAATCTGCACTGACTTTTTGAAACACATCCATATATATCTGCATATATACATCTATGAATTACTGACTTGGGCTGGCAATTCTACTGCATGTATATTATGAGCAGTAAACATTTTTTATCATTTAGCTTTTTCTCCATTGATTCTTAGGCTGATATCCTTTGAATAATAGCAGATCTCACCAATCTAATGCTGTAATATTCTGATACAATGAGTGCAATATAATCGGTAAACAGGAACATTTGGAGGACTTTACCATCTGTAGCAGGGGTTCTTCACCAAGGGCTCCATGGATAGATTTCAAAGGGTCCAGGAACTTGGATCTTTAATAGAGGGAAAATTACATCTTTATTTTCACTTACCTTTTACTGAGTTTTAGCATTTCCTTCAATTACTTTTTAAAAAAATATTCTTTTGAAAAAAAGTCCACTAGGGGTGGCGAGGTGGTGAAGTGAATAGAGCACCGGCCCTGGAGTCAGGAGGACCTGAGTTCAAATCTGGCCTCAGAAACTTAACACAAAAACTAGCCATGTGACCTTGGGCAAATCACTTAACCCCAATTGCCCTCCAAAAAGCAAAAAAAAAAAAAATAAAGAGTCCACTGACTTCATCAGATCAGTAAAGAGGTCCATTACATATACATACAAAGGTCAAGAATCTCTGATCTATAGGTAATCTCTCTTCTATTTTAACTTAATGCAAGACATCCTCTTTTTTAATTGGCAAACCTCTTTGGCAAGCATACATCTTCCTGCTTAATACCTCACTTAGCATTAAGATCCTAGAGGGTCATTGAACAGTGTTATCTTTCTGGTAGTATTTGTCAGGGAATATTTATGATCTCAATATATACACAAGAGCCTCCTTGTAGGAGTAGACCCTCTAAGGATATATATTTGCTTTAGCTAATGGAATGTTCTCTTATAATCAACAAACAATAAATAAAATGGCACAATATATCATCTACACTTTTCATAACATCATAGAGGACTGTTGATGAAAGCCTATTTAAAACCTTCTCATATATTCATAAGTATACCCTCAATACTTATGAGTATCAACCTTATAAAGACTTTGTAAAGATAAAAATATAGGTTATTGGTCAGCAATTTCTGATTTTCCCTTAATTCTCTTTGGATGTACATAATTTCTGGTTTTTTGGTTTTTTTTTTTTTGCATCTGTCCCTGACATAGTTGGCATGATGATACAACAGTATAGTTGTTTTTTCCTCCAGTACAGAATATCTAGGGGTATATTTGATTTGGTCCAGCTAATTTAATTGATGTTTTCTTCCTACATGTTGTTTCAACTTTACACCTAGCATTTGGGTTTTGAGGTATTAAGGATTCCACTGTGGTGGTTCTTTGGTCATTGATTATTGAAAAAAAATTGTGGCAGAGGTATATAAAGGAAATTCTGATTTCCTAGATGAGGGAATGTTCCATGGAATTGTACATATGCTGGCTCCTCACTAAAGGACATGCACCTTGTTGAGATGACCCAGCAATTCCTGATGAGTCCCCAAATTACTGGAAGGTTACATGCCCGTTGGGCATCCTTATTGGGCAATGGAAGAAATGGACTCTCATTTGAAGAATGTCCCCCACTGATTTTCTCTAAAAGTAGTGGAAAGACCCTAATTTTGTATTTTGGGGGATCCTTCAATTTCAGCATTTTTTTCTAGGACTTCTTCTCCCTTAGACTTCCAATTGGAGCAGAGAGGATTTCTATGCTCTCCCTACTTCCAGTAGGGGTTACAAACAAGAGCCGCTTATAGCCATTAGGGCAATTCAGTTCCCTTGCTGTCTTCTTTTTCCTTTATGTTACCTTCCCTGGGAATGGGTCAATGACCAGTACTCCTGAAAAAAGGATACTTCTAGCATTGATAGTAACTTCAGGCACTGAATTCCAGATTTAGGCCTTAGCTTACCAAAGGGAGAAGATGACTATAATATTACATTTCTCAGAGGAGAAAATGATAAGAGAGGGAACCTGATCCTTATTTTCCATCATACTTTTTTTTGTCCATCTTCCCCTATGAATACCTTAGGATCAAAGCCAATGAGGATTGAAGTATGACTGTACTTGGTTGAGAGAATATTTTAAGTTCTTGCTACCATTTCTCCATCATTCATCCACGGTCACATGCAGACTGCTATTCTCTTTATGATGGTCTTTTTGCTTAGGATCATTATAAGCACTGAGGCTGAGATGTCTAAGTGTCCTTGAAATTTTGTTTCTTGTTGTGTTGGTCATAAAGAAACCAACTCTACCAATCACCTTGCTTGCCTCTCCAAGGACAACCCTCAAGTCATCCTTCCTTTCCTTTTTACAATGACTTCCTTTGGCCTACTCTGATCCCATTTACAGCAAGATTATTGGTATTAATATGGTTCAGTTCCTCCTGTAGCTATATCAATTTGTTAGTCCTTGGATAAAGCTATCACATTTATGTAATCTACAACTAATATGAGTGAGGGAGAAAGAGAGAGAGAGACAGAGAGAGAGAGAGAGAGAGAGAGAGAGAGAGAGAGAGAGAGAGAGAGAGAGAGAGAGAGAGAGAAATATGTCAGGTTTGAATACAAGCCTTCTTGGCTCCAAGGCCAGCTCCTTGTCCAGTATGATCTTTAGCACCCCCATGCTTCTTTTTCTGCCATTTCATCACTGTCTCCATAGAAGCAAAAGAGGGATGCATCAGACCAAGGGCAATTTTAATTTTTATTTGATTCGTCATTAGCTATTATCAAAGAATTCATCACCACATGGCATAATAAATAAAAATCCTGGGGGGCGGAGCCAAGATTGGCGGAGTAGAAACAGCGAGTCCAAGCCTCTCTGCCCCCAGATTCTCCACAAACTACGTAAAAAAGGACTCTGAAAAACTTCTGGAGCCCCAGCACCCACAGAACGACACAGAGAAGCTAACCTCCCGCTGAGGACAGCCCAGCACCCTGCAGGAAGGACCAGCGCAGTGGTCTGGGAGCCGGCAGCGCAGAGCGCAGGAGCCGAGCCGAGCCCAGGTCCACATGAGCCGAGGTTTTAGCCCCAGGGCGGCAGGGCCAGCAGCCGGCTGGAGGAACCCCAGAACACCAGGAACTGTGGAGATTCCAGAATTATCAACACAGACTTGCCTAGGACAAAGTAAGAGGTTAGTGTCCTATGGACTTTGGGACCTGTATTTGGGAATGCGTCAGCTCCCTCCCCTGGGGGCTAGAAGCCACTGAGGAGACACGCCATTTTGTAGTTTTCAGAGGCATTTCCGGCTCCCAGCCTACAAATCGTGGGGAGATCCAGCGATCAGTCTTGGGGGGGTAATCGCTCTTGCTTTAACCTCCCCGGATCTGGATTGTGATCTAGGGTGGAAGTTGTGGGTGGGTTTACAGCTTGCCAGAAACGGAAGTTGCTCCCCACACGTTCGGGACGAAAATTCCTCTATCTGGCCTTAAAGCCATAGTGTGGCAACAAGCCCAAAAGTCAAGCAATTAAGTGGCAACATGCCAAGGCAAAGGAAACAGAAAATGCAACCCTAGACTCCTATTTTGGGGGCATAGAGCGGGAAAAGGACTGTGAGGTCAGAAGTCCTGCTCCAAAAGCCCCAGGGGGAAAACATGAGCGGGTTGCAGGCCATAGAGGACCTTAAGAAGGACTTTAAAAATCAAATAAGAGAAGTGGAGGAAAAATTGGAAAGAGAAATGAGAAGGATGCAGGAAAAGTATGAAATGAGGGTCAACAGCCTGACTGAGGAAAACAACACCTTAAAAAATAGACTAGCTCAAATGGCAAAGGGGGCCCAAAAGGGCAACAAGGAGAAGAATGCCTTAAAAAGTCAAATTTGCCAGATGGAGAAAGAATCTCAAAAGTTCACTGAGGAGATTCATTCCTTCAGAGTTAGACTGGAGCAAATGGAAGCTAGTGACTTTATGAGAAATCAAGATGCTGTTAAGCAGATCCAAACAAATGAAAGATTAGAAGGCAATGTGAAATATCTCAAATAACCACTGACCTGGAGAATAGATCCAGGAGAGACAATTAAAAATTATTGGACTACCTGAAAGCCATGATCAAGGAAAGAACCTAGAAATCACCCTTCAAGAAATTCTCAAGGAAAACTGCCCTGACATTTTAGATCCAGAGGGCAAAATAGAGGTTGAAAGAATCCACAGATCACCTCCTGAAAAAGATCCCAAAAAGAAAACTCCCAGAAATATTATAGCCAGGTTCCAGAATCCCCAGATCAAGGAGAAATACTCCAAGCAGCCAGGAAGAAACAATTTCAATATTGTGGAAACACAATCAGAATAGCCCAGGACCTGGCAGCTTCTACACTGAGGGATCGAAGGGCATGGAATATGATATTCCAGAGGGCAAAAGAACTGGGAATGAACCCAAGGGTCACCTACCCAGCAAAACTGAGTATTTTGTTTCAGGGGAAATATGGTCATTCAGTGGAATAGAGGACTTTCAAGCATTCTTGAGGAAAAAACCAGAATTGAATAGAAAATTTGACACCCAGACACAAGAAGGAAGAGATGCCTGAGAAGGTAATCAGGGAAAAGAAATCAAAAGGAACTTATCAAAGTTGAACTATTTACATTCCTATATGGAAAGCAATAACTGTGACTGATGATATCTTTCTCACTATGAAAATAATGGAAGAAGGGGGTGTGGTCATATGAATACATATGTGAATGTGTGTGTTTATGGTTACAGTTATATATGGATAGAGGGCATAAGTTGAATTTGTTGGGAAGGGAGAATACTCAAGGGATGAAATTATGAGGTGGGAGAGGAAAGTGGCAAGAGGAGATGGGGAGAGACAGGGTAGGGTAAACTATCCCATGTAGAAGAAGCAAGGGGAAGTGGTTGCAAAGGAGGGGGAGAATAAGGAAGGCTAAAAAGGCAAAACCACATTCACATTGAATTTGGTTCAGGGAGAAAATGACATACATACTAAATGGGATATCTCAACCTGCAGCAGGATAGGGGGAAGGGGGATGAGAGGAGGGATGATGGCTGGGAGGGCATCCTTGGGGTGAGGGGAGGTTGGAAGTACCCACTATAGAAGAGGGACAGGATCCTGTAGGGAATGGACCAGGTGGGGGGTGGGATGAGTGGGAGGGAATTATAAGCAGCCTTGTACAATATATCTACTATGATAATGTTTTGCATAGCTAGACATGTACAACATATACTGAATTACTTCTCTCCCAAGAAGGAATGGGTGACAAGGGAGGAAGGAAATGGATCTGAAATTCAAGGTCGTAACATTAAATGTTTCAAATATATATATAAATACTATTATTAATACTCTTTTGCCTGTAAATGGGAGATAAGATGTGCAGGCATTGGGGCATTGGGACACAAAGATTCATCTTCCTCTAGTCGATGGGGGTATGGGAGAAGGTATGGGAGAGAGCAGATTGGAGGAAGCGATATCTTGTGGGACTGCTATTCTGGGAGGTTGGGTAGGGGAATAATGGGGGGAAAATGATTGTAACTCAAAATCTGGCGGAAATGAATGATGTAAAACAGAAGTTAATAAAGTATTTGTTTAAAAAAAATAAATAAATAAATAAAAATCCTGAGTCAGAGCTTCCAGGTAATCAATTTATCAATTAGGATAGACAATAAAAAATAAATTGATGATCAGTGGTTTGGTAACCAAAGACACTAAGAAATAAGATAAATCTAAAACAAGATAAATTCGGTATGTGCCTTCTGACACTCCCCAGAGAAGTGAAACTCAACCCTGATTGGTGGACATTTAATGAGGAGGTGGGCTAAAAGTCTTCAGCTCCTCTTGCTGAAAACATGGTTTTCATGTTTTCAGAGAGACTTAGCAACTTCAAAGCACTGGGCAAGGGGAAGTCATTTCTATCTGGACCTCTCTGGTTAGTTTTCTCCTCCAGGAGCTGAGTCTTCCTAAACTCTAATGGAGGGGATTAAGGACCAAGAGACATGTCCCAAGGCTGAGGTTAGCTTTTATGTACAGAATAGACAAAAAGTTTTGTTTATGGAGTAGATAAAAACTAAAGGTCCCTCCCCAGATAGATGTCTTGGGGCTTGGAGAAGACTCCCTTAATCAGTTATGCCCTTCAGAAACTGACTTTTTCAGGAGCAGGGTTTTAACAAAAATAGGAGGAAAAAAATGTATCACAAGTTAATAATTAGTTATTAATATAGTAGTATAATATAAATTTCTCTTACTGGACAAATGATGTGATGAGATTTTTCCATTCTTAGCCAGGTTGACCCTAGGATAGCAGATTCAGTCACAAGACTATATCTGAAGTCTTCACAAAAGGACAGAAATTGCTTATGACATAACCTTTGAGAAACCAGAGTCACCTCTATGCCAAAATGGGGCATTGTAATAGGATTCCATTGTGTCCAACAAGGTTAACATTAAACAAGAATACAAGATATTGAATATATGTCCCAAGGCTGTATCTGAGTAAAAGTCAAATCAGTGATACAGACAGCTTGTAAGAGGAAGAGATGGTCATTGACTGGTGTAGCTAAGAAATGTCACCACCAAATAGCAAAAAATAAAGGAATCATGACTAACTGCAGCCAGGCTTGAGTAGTGATTGGAAATAGCTGTTTGAAAACCTAGGGAAGAAACTAGGCATAAGATCTTGCAATAAAGATAAAACAGAGGCTGAGAACAACAAGTTGTGGTCAGAATCAGGAAAGAGAAAAAGTCATCAAGCCAGAGAGCAAAAGGCAAGGGGAGGGGAAGCAGAGATTGGGAAACGATAAAGTTGGATAAGAATGGCTAATATCATGTGAAAGAAATGGGCCTGAGAGGATATGAAGAAAATTTTGAAAAATTGTTCATACATGTTTCATCTGTTGTGTAACAGAGTTAAAATTGTAGTGATTTCATTATTTTCCAAATAAACACACAAAGTGTAAACTATAACTGATTATTGGTCAAGTGCACCAATAGGTCTTAACAAGCAAGTGTTGACAGGCATTGTTGTAGGGGATTGTCAGGAAGTCCAGCATGCATTGGCAGGAATATGTGCCTATAATGACTTGTTTACAATAGGATACTCTATGGTTACGTGACACAATATTTCATCATCAGACTTTCAATATGGGAAAAACCCCACAAATTTACAATAAAGTATTCAATTTAAGATGTCATTTAAAAAATCAAATATTTTTAAATGATACACATTTTTAAAAAGCAATATTAAAGGGTTAAAGATTTCCAGTGGGGCACTGAGTAATTTCTTTTAAGAGGGGCAATAGACCAAATAAGTTTGGGAACTTCTGCTTTAAATATGTTCCTATGTGAGTCCTTGGGTCTGTATATGCCCAGAGCACAGGTACTAACTCATCATCCTTTAAATCACAGGCTAGCATGAACCAATTCCATCTGCCTTTCTACACTTAAAGGGATAGGCCTGGGGCTTCAATATTACTCATTCATTCTATAAGATAAAATGTAAACTCTTGTGTGTGACATGTCAAGTCCTGTATAATCTGACTCCAACCTAGCTTTTTAGGTCGATTTGTGGGTTTTTTCCTACATTGAAATTTTGAGTAAAGAAGGAGACTAAAGGGCATAATGGTAGATGAAGGTTGATAACGGTCTTACTGGGGTCAGTTGCTAGGTCTATTAACCCAGCTCAGGGATGTGCTTGCTCCAGCCAGAAAATGTTGGAAGTCTTGGCCATTAACAAGACCTCCATTTAAGTCAATTCAAGAAGCATTTATTAAGCATCCATTATGTCCCAGAGGGCAGCTAGGTAGCACAGTAGTTGAAATACTGGGCCTAGAGTTAGGAAAACTCATCTCAGGACAGTGAGGTGATGCAGTGAATAAAGCACCAGCCCTGGAGTCAGGAGGACCTGAGTTAAAATTCAGCCTTAGACCTTAACACTTGCTAGCTGTGTGACCTTGGGCAAGTCACTTGACTCCAATTGCCCTGCCTTCCTCCTTCCAAAAAGAAAGAAAAAAAAGACATCTTCCTGAGTTCAAATCTGGCTTCAAACATTTACTAACTTACTATCTTATGATCCTGGGTGAGTCACTTAACCTTGTATGCCTCAGTTTCCCCATCTGTAAAATGAGCTGGAGAAGGAAATGGCAAATCATTCCAATTATCTTTGCCAAGAGAACCCCAAATGGGTTCACCACTGAAATGACTGAACAACAAATGTTCCAGGCACTGTATTAAATGATGACCAAAACAGTCCCTTCCTTCGAGGAACTCACAATCTAATGGGAAAGACAATATGTAAAAAATTACATATAAAGATCTATTCAGAATAAATTGGAGATAATCTCTGAAGGAAGACATTAATTAACACTAAAGACAAATGAGAAAGACTTCTTGCAGAAGGTAGGGTTTTAACTGAGACTTGAAGGAAACCAAGAGGTGGAGACAAGGAGAAGCCATCTCTTAAACATAGCTTAGGTTTCACTCTAGGGTCTTCCCCAAAGTGTGTTTTTTTGGCAAGGAGGAGAGCATTTCAGTCCAGTCCACTGGGGGACAACCAGTGAAAATGCCCAGAGATGGGAGGTGGAACGTCCAAGTTGGAAACAGTAAGGAGACCAATGTTATCAGATCACAGAGTAGTGGAGGACAGTAAGGTGTAAGAAACCTGGAACAGATAGACCAAAATCCCATGTCTAGGCTGAGCCAAGCTCCCAAGGCCACCAGGATTCCAAATCCAGACCCAGAATCAGTTCCAAGTTTCTCCACTAGGTCTCCTTGCATTCCTGAGGACCAGTCCTACTGGAAGAATGGTCAAACGTGATGGGGCAACGGTGTTATTTACAATCCTTTGCCTGCCCAAAGGGGAACAAACTCAAACTGTATGTTTCCTAGAACTCCTGGGTTGAAGCAGCTTCTGGAATATGTCTGGGGGATTTTCTGGGGATCAGTGGGATCATAGCTGCTCAGTAAATGTTTTGTTGTTTTATCTTATGTTGTCTTCTGTTATTATGTCCTGTCTATTTGTTTATTGATTCTAGACTAAGAGTAAATAGTGCCTACAATATTCAAACATGTGTATTTACTTCTGCAGAGACCTTTACGACAAGGTCTTATGGCTTGTGCTCACTGAAATAAAGCAAACTCAAAGAAGGAGATAGTTTCACTAATATGTAGGACTCAGAACTAAGTTCCAATCGGGGAGATCCACAAATTCACTCCACCACCACCATTACCCCTCCCCTGATACTTCTCCCCACACACATCCAATGAATTATTACCACCTTGAGAGAGATAAAACTGAGAGATAGAACATTACTGATTCTGGTAACCATGGAGCTGAGAAAAGCTTCTCAGCATTTTTGCCCTTCAAAGCAATGCACAAACTACCAGGGTGAACGTGGGATCCCCCAGTGAGTGGTTATCAATGCCAACTGAACTGAATTGTTGAATGGAAGTTGGGTTATGAATATGGAAAATTTTACAGAGGTAGTGGGAATTGAGCTAGGCCTTGAAGAATAAATTGATATTCAAAAACACAATTTGGAACTTGTCCTCTGCATATAGACACCCCCTATTAGCAAAACATATGCTTTGAGTTGTTTTTCTAGTCATGGGGTGGATTATACTGAGCCCCTCTCTTACCTAGTTGCCAATATGACCCACAGCTCACATTTGCAAATGTTTTTCTAGGGGTAGGGCTAAGGCTAGGGATATAGTCTTTGGCTAACTGCTAACTGATCCACGTGGGGATCATACCTATTACCTTAGTCTCATTAGCATGATGCTTGTTAATTGTGTAATAAACTATGTAAATTAGGTGAAAGTTTTAGTAGTCAGAAAATGCTAGCTCAGACACAGACTCCCAGTGAGTCCTACAAGATATAATCTCTATTTCTGTGATATATGCAGCTCATCTTTGATGGAGGAAAAAGATGAAACACTACAGAGATTCCCTAGGAGAAAAGAGATCCCATGCAATATTTAAATAGCCTCTTTCATGAAAGGGAACTACCAAAGCTCTCAACATTAGTTTCAAGAAAGTCAGATTTGACTTTTATTCTTCAACTGATGTTATGGTCCAGATTGTGTTTTCAGTGTTCATTTCTATCACCTTCATGTTTTCTTCCATTTGCCTTCAATCCAAACTGTTACAAAGTGGTGATCTGTCAAAATATGAGGATGGGGAAAGAAAGCCATATTTCAAGAGGAAATGTTAATATCCTGTAAGCCTTTGGTAAAGACTGAAGGTCACGATGGGTAGGATCCTCTTTTAGGTCCAAGGTTGTAGCCTCAGAAGGCAAAGCAACTTATTTAAATGTGACAAATTCAGTCCATTTGTTGTTTGATTCCACAGAACGATTGAATTGATTTTTCCCATTGAAGTCAGCTCCATGTGGGTTGTTAGAGTATTTTTATTTATGACAATAATAATAATAATGACTTATTTTTATAGCTTTCCAGTTTGCAAAGTGCTTTACATATCATCAGCTAATCTGATCTTCACAACAACCTTGTGAGGGAGGTATTATTAGCATTCCCATTTTACAGATGAGGGAACTGAGGTTAAGGGAAGTACAGTGTTTTGCCCAGGGTAATACAGATATTAATTAGTTTAAATGAATAAATTTGAAAACTCAGGAAGGAAGACTGATTGGCTGATCAATGCATTCATTAATGGGCACTGTGGAGGATAAGGAAGGAATAGAAAACAGTTCCTACTCTTGAGAAACTTAGGCTCTAGGGTGATGAAACATGAATACTTATGACACATAGAAAAATAATTTAGACAGCCTATGGTTGAGTACAAAATTAATATAATAAATAATATGTAAACTGTTAACTCTAAAAACTCTTAACTCTCAAAATGCTGAGGGGATTGGATTGCAGGAATGTTTGGAGTGGTCTGGGCTTACTTAGGGAAGGCTTCTTAAGAGAGATCATTTTTGAGCTGTGGCTGTGTGGAAATTTAATCTGGATCTCAGAGCACTCAGAGCCAGGGGATAAAGCCATCAAAGAAAGAAAGAGCAATTGCAATAATGCATCAGGTTTGCAGCATGAAGCAGATCCGTGAGACCTGGGGAGTGAGCAGCTCTCATCCTTGCTGGGCTTTCTCCTGGTGATTGCACTGCCCCTATAGATGCTTTGAATATTATTATAGGCGCAGAGATACAAGACCAGTGGAAGTTCCCAAGTCTACTCTTCCAGGAAAATGCAGGCACAAGATATCCCCCCAGGGATCTGCAAGCTGACCAAAACCCCTCAAAACCACAGTTGCTAATACATAAAGATGGAAATTCAGATCACCCACAACACAAATTTGGCTTCATTGGAATAAGGAGCCAAAGTCTACTCTCCAGCCCTTCTCCTCAATCCTCCCCCGCCCCACTGCTCTGCTTTTCACTTTATCTTCACAGAATGATGATGAGATATTTTAAGTCATAAGGGTTATGTAGTTGGAATCCATGGGCAACGCCCCAATATGTAATTCAGTATCCCTTCCCTTTCCACATGGAATTCCTTGCAGGTGTTCTAGTCTGTAGCCAGTGCCTATGGACAGCTCCCTCCCTTTTCTAGGCTCCCCTAGGTAGAATTACACTGAATCTCTGCATCCTGGTGACATAAGGACTTAATTCAGCTACTACTTGGTTATAGAGGTTGATAAAGTACATTTACTATGTGAAAGAACCAGAAAACATCCTCTGTGTCAGTATATCATAGAAAGCTAAACCATAGTTTGTCTTTTTATTTTTCATGTAACAGCATAATTGGAGTTTCCCTGTTTTCCTGATGCTGTCTCTGAAGGCAATCCATGTGATAATTTCACCTGCTTCACATGCTCTTAGGCAAGTAAACAGGAGAGATATCTTGGTAATGACCTTGAAGTCTCACTCCATGACCTTGGCTCAGATCTCCTTTCTGAATCTCTGTTTCTTCTTTGTAAAGTGAGAAGATTGAACTAGACATTCTCTAAGGCCCTTCCATCTCCAACACTACACTCTCCATTCCAAGACAAATCCCAGAAACCCTAAAGTCAAGAAAAACAGAAATTTAAGAAGCTCCAATACTGATTGCTTGTCTTTGCAATTTGAAAGCACCAGCTACAGAATGCAGGTTTTCTGGATGTTCTAAATACTGGCTTCTTATGGTTGTGCTATCCACTGAATCCCCAGGAAATCCTTGCACATTTCCAAATTTAGGCATAAGCTCATTTTTGAAGTTACCAATTTAATTCAACAAGTAGTCTGAGTCTGTTTACACTTTACTCCCCCTCCACACAGTCTATGATTGTCATACCTTCTGTTCCTTACTCTCTATCTCCAGACTCCATATCTTTGCACTGGGTGTCCCCTGTTTCTGGAACACTTCCTCTCCTCACTTCCAACTCCTAGTTTTCCTGACTTCCACAAGAATAAGCTCAGATCTCACCTTCTGCACCGTCCTTGCCTTCCCCTCCATTGTCTTCCCTCCGAGATAAACTTTCATCTGTATCTATCTTATGTACACATCGTTATTTATATGTTGTCTCCCCCTTTTAAAAAGTAAGCCCCCTGACGGCAGGTACCAAGTGTTACCAATTGGTGTTACCAATTCTTATCACACATAGTTCCTGGCATATAATGCACATTAAATAAATGCTTGTTAGCTGACTGTTTACTTTATTCACACCAGGTATTGTTCTAGAGTCTCTTCCCTTGAGAAACTTAATTCTCTGGAGAAGCAACACATATACAGAGAAGTAAATAGAAAGTAGATTAAAAAATAAATGCAAAGTAATTTGGAAGGACACACCTTTCCAATTTGCCCCCGACAGACTTATTGGGGGCTGGACTTTGGGAACAACAAAAACTCACATTTCTCTGGTGCTTTAAATCCTGTGGAGTACCTACCTTTCAACAATCCCATAAGGTAGGCAGTACTAGAACAAGCATGCCCATTTTATAGACGAGAAAACTAGGGCCAAACTCCAGTTAGATTCTTTTCATTCCACTAAAGATGTTGAGATGAATAAATAATCGCTTTAGAGTAGAATGTATAATTGCTTCCTTAACTCTCTCTTCTCCATTTTCCACTTTCCTGCCTTTCCCTCCCCTCCTTTTCTTTAAGAGACAAGCATTTTCCTTAACCGAATATGGAGAAAAATGAATCAAACGCAAATCATGTGCATTCCCTGATGAATCCTGGCCTACTTACATCAGGAGCAAAATCTGGGTACTGGAATTGTTTTGCTTTCCTTTAGTAGAAGGTGAGTGACAGAAAGACAGACAGAGAGAGAGAGAGAGAGAGAGAGAGAGAGAGAGAGAGAGAGAGAGAGAGAGAGAGAATAAAACAGAAAGTCAGAGAGAGACACAGAGAAAGACGGAGAGAAAAAGAGAGAGAAGAGAGAGACACAGACAGAGGGAGAAAGAGACAGAGAAACACAGAGACAGAGCAAGGAGAGAGGAGGACTGTTGTATTTTGATTCTGATGATGTGAAGAATTACTTGGTTGAAAAAGGAACACCCCCTTGACCAGGAATGTGAAATAGAAGAGGGAATGGAGTAAGAGGCTATTAAAACCCTCATGTTCTAGGGTGCAAAATTAATGTGCTTTCTTGTTATAGATTTACTTTTTAAAAATCATTTGTTTCCATAGCTATGAGTTAAGTATCACAGCTTGTATTACAATAAGGACTTAGTGTTCCTCAAAAAAGTGACAAAAAAGCCACACATAAAGTTCAACTCATTTTTGTTATTTGTAAAGTAGAATCTCTACAATGTCAAAGGACTTTTATTATCTTCTCATATTCCAGAGAGTTATAATTCTTCACCATCTAAGACAAATTAAAGGTTAGATATGTCTGAGTCATACAAACAACCAGGCTGGACTACTTGCTGTTCCCCATCTGTGGTATTTCCTATCTCTATAGCTTTGCCTAGGCTGATCCTCATGCCTGAAATGCAGTTCCTCCTCATATCTGCCTCCCAGAATCTCTAGTTTACTTTAAAGTTCTGTTCTGGGGTTTCCTTCTACAGGAAGTTTATTCAGATCTTCCCAGTTGCCAGTGCCCTCCCTTAGGAAATTAGGGACCAGATATGTCAATTGATATAAATTTTTATAACAATTGAAACTCAAAAAGGGTTAATTATTTTTAATTCATACTTCATGACTTTTTCTACTTTAAAAATATGCATTGTGTCAACTGATATATCTTGGTCCATTGGGGTGTTCTTAAATTCCAGTTTTTCTAGCCATGGGAACTGAAACTGTGAATTCCTTGGTATGAGTAACACCCTGGTAAGGAAACTCCCTCTGCCAATGCATGTCGGTACTTTCTCTGTTTTTGGTAGTCTTAGGGAAGAAAGAAGCCTAGGGAAGAAAGAACGTAAGTGACTGCAGCCAAGATATGTCAGTTGCTGAATTTGAACTCAGGTGTTCTAGCCAACTCTCTATCCATTGTGTCCTATTTATAACCCCAAACTCCCTACCCCAAATTTTTCCTTTGTATATAGTGTTAAAATTTCTATGCACAAATTGATTCCCTTCTGTTCTATTAGAATAGAAGCCAACTCAGGTCAAAGACCAACTCATTGAAGTTCGGTGTCTGCCATATTGCAGGTGTTTAGTAAATGCTTTTTAAATTGTATGAGTATATAGTCATTCATTTCAGTCCTGTCTGACTCTTTGTGACCCCATTTGGGGTTTTCTTGGCAAAGATATTGGTGTGGTTTGACATTTCCTTCTCCAGCTCATGTTATAGATGAGGAAATTGAGATAAACAGGGCCAAGTGATTTATTCAGCATCACATAGCTAGTAAATGTTTGAGGCCAGATTTGAATTCAGGACTTCCTTACTTCAGGCCCAGTTCTCTATCCAGATAGAAGGGGCAGCTAGGTGGTGCAGTGTATAGAGCATTGGCCCTGGGGTCAGGAGGACCTGAGTTCAAAAGCCAATTCAGACACTTAACTTGTGTGACCTTGAGCAAGTCACTTACCCTCAATTGCCCTGCTTTTCCCACTCCAAAAAGCAAATAAAAACCCAAACAAACAAAGAATTTAGATAGAAAAGAATGTCTTTTTAATGCCACAAAACTGTGTTTCTCCTTTCTATTCCCTGACTTCGGAGGGGACATTTGCTATGACACAGTACTGGGTGCTGGGATTTCGGAGTAAGGTGGAAGATAGATTACAGTCTAGATTACATATAGGGGGGACACTTACATAGGGATTACTCCCCTAACATCACCAAACTCAAGGGAATTTCCAGTGAAGAAAACTCTTAAGCAATCCCTCTCTCCACCAGGCTATGACTTAAATAAGTCCTAGGTGCCTAAAGTTGCCTGAAGCATATAGATTTACCCAAGGTCACATAGCTAATGACTGTCAGAGGCAGGATTTGCACACAGATCTATCTGCCTAGGCCCAGCACTCTACACTACACAAAATGTTTCTATACAAAGGAATACATTGCCTTCCACTGTGGTGCATGCCTATAATCCCTGATACTGGGAAAGGCTAAGATTGATGGAGCCCTGGATCCTTCAAGTTCTGAGGAGGGTTAAAGTTATGGGTTTAAAGCATTGTCTGGTATACAGATGGTAAGCTCCCAAAAGAGGTTTCAGGCTGTGATGGGAGGTGAAAGGGATGGAGGTGCTACCAGGCTACCGAAGGAGTCAACCAGTCCAGAATGGAAAAACAGAACAAGTTAGAGCTTCTGTGGAGATCAGTATTGGGATCCAGCCCATGAATGACCTCTGTTCTTCCAGCCTGGGCAATATCATCTCCCTATATTGTCTAATCTCTCGATATTGCCAGTCTAAAAAAAACAAAGCCAAAAGTAAGACCCCAAAATACATAAATATACTGTGGTACAAATAGAGCCCTCAGGTGCTGAAGGATGCAAAATAATCTGAAGTGTCAGGAAGGGTGAATCCTCAAAGGCTTACGAGGGGAAGTATTGCACATTACAGAGGCAAATTCTAGGCCAGGTTGTAAGCCATGTAAGGAACACGGATTGGTGAAGAACATCTCAGGCAAGGGGAATAACTCTTAGAAGGACTTCAGTAGCTATCTAGTCCAGGAGTGGGGGACACATGTGGCCTCAAGGTCACAGGCTCCCCACCCTGATTCTAGTACAACATATACCCCCAACAGAATTCTCATTACAATTTACCTGAAAAGTGGTCAGCTATGTAGCATTGACTTGAAGACTATTATCCACTCCCTCCTTTCCCAAAAGCCCATTTCACTTTTGAAACACTATGTTGGGGGAGTTTTTCCTTCCATAAGACCTTTAAATAAAAAAAAATATTATTTTATTTTTTTCAATTACAGGGTAAAGACAATTTTTAACATTCATTTAAAAAACTGAGTTCCAAAATTTTTCCCTCCCTCACTCCCCCCCCTCCCCAAGATGGTAAGCAATTTGGTATAGATTATATATATGCAATCATGCAAAACATATTTCCATATTAGTCATGTTGTGAAAGAACAAATAGACTGAAAGAAAAAAAAACACAAAAAGGGGGAAAATAGTATGGTTTGATCTGCATTCAGACTCCACTAATTCTTTTTTCTGGATATAGATAGCATTTTTCATCATGAGTTGTTTGTAATTGTCTTGGACAATTGTATTGATCAAAGTAGCTAAGTCATTTCAGTATTGCTGTTACTGTGTACAATGTTCTCCTGGTTCTATTCACTTCATTTTGTAATCAGTTTGTCTTTCCAGGTTTTTTTGAAGCTATCTTGCTCATCATTTCTTATAGAAAAATAGCACTCTATTACAGTCATATACCACAACTTATTCAGCCACTCCCCAATTGATAGGCGTCCTCTTGATTTCCAATTTTATTTTTGGAGGAGGGAAGGCAGGGCAATTGGGGTTAAGTGACTTGCCCAAGGTCACATATCTAGCAAGTGTGTCTAGTGTCTGATCTGTATTTGAATTCAGGTCCTCCTGACTCCAGGGCTGGTGCTCTATTCACTGAGCCACCTAGCTACCCCAACTTCCAACTTTTTTTGCACATAAGGGCTCTTTACAACCTCCACCCATTATTCCTAGTTAAATCTGAAGCATTAGATTTTCTGTCTTCAGATAGGTGAAAGACTTGCTTTTGGAAGGAGGTAGTAGATATTTTCTGCTTGCCACTGAAAAGAAGAATGAGGAGGTTAAAGAAAAGAAGGCTAGTGTAGGATTGACATAGAGGAAATTTTGTAAAGTAGAGTTATCCAAAATCTGCCAAAAATTGCACAAATAGGCTGCCTTGGGAAGTAATAGACTCCTCTCTCATTGGAGGACTAGGTGAACCTTCTGGGGTGCAGAGTAGTAGTTTCTTGGGTATGGTTTGAATTAGGAGGACACTGAAGTGCCTCTCAACTCTGAAATTCACTAATTCAGTGAGTCTGGGAAAATGCATGTTGATGCTAGGAAGGAAAAGGAAGGAAGGGAAGGAGAGAAAAGAAGAAAGGAAGAGAAAAGGGAGGGAAAGGGAAAAGTGAAGAGAAGGAAAAAGAAAAAGGAGGGAAAAGAAAGGAGAAGAAGGGAACAGCTAGGTGGCACAGTGAATAGAGCACCAGCCCTGGAGTCAGGAGGACCTGAGTTCAAATCCAACCTCAGATACTTAACACAAGCACAGAACTAGCAGTGTGACCTTGGGCAAGTCACTTAACCCCAATTGCCCTACCTTTCCCCCTCTAAAAAAAAAGCCAAAAAAAAAATAAAAGAAGGGAGAAGAAGGAAGAACAATAAAGCACAGGAAGGTATGAACTACAGGCTTGTGTAGGAGACTAAAAAGAAGTAAAAAGAGTTGAGGAAAGGATAAGAAAGAAAGACCTAGAAATTGCACAGAATCCTACTGATAGAAATGGTGAAACAAAGGCATCAGGTATAACAATTTGCAGCTCCTGGGAGTGCCCAGTCTTAAGCATTAGAGAGTGATTCCTCTAACTAAGGGAACTAGATAGAATAAACAAACAAACAAACAAACAAACAAACAAGGCAACTAGGTGGAGCAGTGGGCAGTGTGCTGGACTGGAAACCAGGAAGAGTCACATTCCTAAATTCAAATCCAGCCTCAGATACTACTTGTGTGACCTTGAGCAAGGCAATTAACCCTGTTTGCCTCAGTTTCTCCCTCTGTAAAATGAACTGGAAAAAGCAATACAAAAAAACATTCCAGTATCTTTGCCAAGAAAACCCCAAATGGGGTCATGAAGAGTATTCACATCTGAATAACCACAAAGATAGATAATATTTCTTTGTTGTCATTAAGCTCTGGTCAAGAAAAGTTAATTCAGGATGTTTTCTATTCAATATATCTAATTGTTCTTTAAAGCAAAATTTCATCATAGGAGAAAAATGGACAGAGAATGTGCTTAAATTAATATAACTACTTACCTTGACTCTTTTCATGGGAATAACAAGTTTCTCTAAGTTTTCCCCTCCAAACAAATCAGATCCTATCCCCCCATGAGATAAGAATTTAAGTTTAATGAGAAAGCAAAATAAGTTTATGTGGGACCAATTAGAGAGTCACGTGTGGAAAATAAACATTGGCAAGGTTGGTGTTTGTGTGTAGTTCCATTGGAGTGTCCATGGGATTATAGGGACAATCTCCTCCCACCAAAGAATTAACTGCTGCTACTTGGTTCAATTTTTGCATTTTCAAATCAATGCAAATGGCTCTGCATTAATTTTAGTCCATCTGAAATGGAGCCCGGTATCATTTGTCCCAGCAGTCCAAAGACAGAAAGACTTGATCAGACACTGAGGTGGCAGTTTACAAACTGGTCCCTAGGTAACCTCAAAGTGTTAATGCAGTTTCTGAAGTATCAAACTTACTCCCAGGGAGGAACTTCTGCCCTGAGAGAATGTGACTCATTAGCTTTTATTTTTAGTTTTATGCCACAGAAGATCTGCAGTAACTAGACTAGTTTAAATGTCTTGCTATAAAAAGGGTGAGGGAGGGAGGGAACAGAGAGGGAACATCCAAAAAAGATGGAGTTGAAAGGGTGAGAAAAGACCTCTAAGCCCGAGCTCATCTGGTCTGGGCCTCGGGCTCTCGGCACCCTTACTCAGCACCAGTGCTTATAGGTGGGTTTCCATCTTGGTCTCCAACACCATCAGGAAATAAGAATTCACAATATGCTCAATTTCATTTTCATTGCCTGACTACTCTTATCTTCAGGAAGTTCTCCCTTATCATTAGCCTAAATGACTCATGTTATAATTGAAACTGATTTCTCCTTGTGCCCCGTTCAGTAGAAATAGGGAATAACTGGGCACAGTCACCTTCCTTTGTCCAATAATAATCCCATCATATATTTGAAGATAATCGTTATATCCTCACTTAACCTTCTCTTCTCCAGGGGAAAAGACCTAAAGAAGAAATCACAGGAAACTCAGAATCTTGGAGACTTAGTGATCTGGGTTGCTAATAATAATACCTAATATTTACAATTAATTCTTATGACTATAGACTAAACCAATTAAGAATATGGAAGAATTTTACCTCAACAGGACTGAAGTATAACTTTGCTCTATCTGCTAAAGAGGTTTTGCTAAGCAAATTAATAATGTAAATAACATAGGGGATTAGAAGTAGGGCACGTTAAATCTACATAAATGAAAATACTAATAGAGTGTGTGCCCAAAAAGAATCTACTCAGGCCTTCCTGAAGCTCTGTTGCCTCCTGGACAAAGTAAAATTCCATTGACAAGGTTAACTTTTTGATAAGATATGACCTCACAAGAAGTTTTTTTCTTACTTCCTTAATGTTACTCCAAGGATATTTGACTGAGTTGTAACATCTGAGTTATGTCCTGGAACTTGATCTTAAAAGGAATATGAGAGAACAGAGACAGGCATTGAAAGAACCAGAGCTGAGCTGGTCAGAGAAAAGGGAAATGGAAACATGTGGAATCTGACCATCTAAATGGAAACTTGTATGGCCCCTCCAGGGAAATATGTCCATCAGATAACCACACGGTGCCAGAGATGACCCTAGAAAGTGGTAATGGAATGGTGAGGAGTCCCTGGGTCACACAAGGAGCAGCAAGAACTTGAGTGGGTAGCAGTGGGGTGGTAAGCAGGGGATTTGGTAGAAGAGTTCCTAGACTAGCAGAGTAATTCCTGGATCAAGTCTCTTGAGTATGGAAAAGGAAGGAGTTCATGGAAAACACTGTGTTCCAAAGCAAAGCAGGGAAACTTGTACATAAGGCAGGAACCAGTGGTGAGGAGCATTAAAGGACAGGTTTATTGTGTGGAGGTAAATTACCACTAATCTAATCAAATCCTCTCTTTAGACAGCTGATCCCCCAAAATGAAGCTGGGTTCTACCTCAGATGAACTAAAATTGATTGATTAAAATGTATATTCCCAAATCAATACAAATGGCAGGGAATATAACCCTTAAGAGGGTGTCTTTCACTGATGCTGTGAATCACGTGGACTGTGCAGGTTTAGGGAAAAGGATTCAATTCTCTAGAGATCTCCAGCTCTCTGGTAAGGGGAAACTCCAGGATAGTATTATAACTCTAAAGAACCATATTGATCCTTGGGGGAGATAGGGTTAACCATAGGAGTTCTTAATTTGCTAACACCTTGAGTTCTGTCCTCTTATTAATGGAATCTAATGTCATTATTGTATGGATTGTAATAGTATCAATGGAAGGTAACCCTAATACCCTCAGAAACAAGGTATTAATTTTAGGCTGGAGAACTGTGCAGTTCTCTGGGAAAGGCTCAGTCCCAACTAAAAGACCTGGTTAAGAGTCTTCATATTTTTCTCTTGGCTTCAATATCTTTATTTTATAGCTTGTTAGCCTATATGCATGTATAGGAGCTAAGGGTCTTTTCGCTTGCATTTTAAGGACCTAGACAGAATCCAAATTCTGATGATCCCCAAAGATTCCATGGGTTGGGGTATAAGAAAACTCCCAAGACTGAATCTGTTAGGTGTAAACCCAGAACTTTGAAAATTCTTGTCCAGGGGTTACAAATTGCTTTGAGGAATCAATATATTTGTATGCCAATCTATATCACAAGGCAAATTGTCAACAAGCATTTATTAAACAGGTTATATATACCAGCCACTGTGCTAAGCACTGGAAATATAAAGAAAGGAGGAAAAAAAATTCTTCCCTTCAAGGAGCTCACAGTCTAATGGGAGAGACTACACAGAAAACATTATATACAAACAAGATAATCATGAAGGTAAGGCACTGTTATGAATGCATTTATCTATTCAACGAAGTAGGATCTTTCCTTGAAATACTTGGTGGCCTTTCGTTATTGCATATTTTAAAAGTTTTTTTCACTATTCACCTACTCCAGGCTGATTCGAATGACTGAACTTCTCCTGTTCTTCATGAGGCATTTGGAACTTGTATCCTTAAGAACTCAAAGCACTCTATGTATGTCTCATTATTATTTGGAACATACTTCCTTAGAGGTTGGGAAAGTGGAGGTATGTTTCTTTCCAAGTGTCGATCACACGATAACTAGGAATCTGGAATGACACTCATGTTTCTCCTTTGGCCCTTCCCTAGTTGTTCTCAACTTTGGCACTTTCACCTCTTTGGTACCCTCTGCCCCTCTGATTGGAGAGTTGGAGAGCAGAGCAAAGAACTCTTTCCAAAGCTTCCATTTGAAGAGGGCTCACAGACCAGGCAATTCTTCTTTCCTACCAGCCACACTCCTTGGACTGGACTCAATTATGTCCTGTGACTGGTACCTTCTCCCCATCCTCACCTTTTATTCCTTTCTTTTTTTGTGTTGTTTCCCCGATTTAGCTTGTAAACTCCTTGAGGTCAAAGGGTGTCTTTTTCTTAATTTTATCCTCAACACAGCACAGTGCCTGGTACATAGTAGGAACTTAATAAATGTTTTTTGACTGAATGAATGACTTGTTCCACAGGCAAAAGGCAATTTTTAAGCTTAGTTAATTTTGCTCTCACCTATATTTATTAGAAGGTATTACAATAGGGTGTTAAAATTCCTACACTGTTACCCCATTCTCATAAACTTTCTCATCTTTTTAATTTGGCCTTGGGTAAATTGAGTCAGACTTTAAATGAGCATGACAAAATGACTTGCAAAAGTATTTTTTATTTTAATAATAACCAGCACCAGATGCTCTCCCAGTGAGACTCTTTGTCTTGGGTTGTGATAAATGCACCACACGGAATAGTCATTTTATTAAACCATAAATGTTTCCAACAAATCACAGCTAAATTAGCCCAGCAGTGAAAACCCTATTGAGCCCAGGTTCAGTGAAGCCCTGTGTGGCATAACTTTTACTTTAATCCTAGGAAGAAAAAAGGGAGAAAAGCAAGATACTTTTGTCTATATTTTAAATATCTTTTTAAGACTATAGTTTTTTAAAGAAAATACTGATGTACCCATTTCCTATAAATTCATTTAACTTATTTATTATAGTAATAATTGACATTTAGGCAGTATCCTAAAATTTGGAGATCACTTTATATGTATATCATGAGAGCCTCTCATTATATTAGGTACTATAATCTACATTTTGCAAATGAAGAAAGTGGGGCTCAGATAGGTTAGGTGACTTGTCCAAAGCAGTAAGTGTTAGAGGCAAGATATGAACTCAGAGTTCTATCCACTGCTCCAAAGCTGCCTCTCTAACTCTAGTTGGAACTCCAAAGGGCTCATGATGGTAAATGCCATCCACATCCAGAGAAAGAATGATGGGATTGGAATGCAGACTATTTTCTTTCGTTTGATTTTGTCTTTTTTTTCTTTCTCATGGTTCCTCTCATTCATTATAATTCTTTTATGCAACTTGACTAATGTGAAAATGTGCTTAATAGGAATGTATGTGTATGTAGCACCATATCATATTGCATGCTGCCTTGGGGAGGGAGTGAGAGAAAATTTAAAACTTATAAAAGTGAATGTTGAAAATTAAAATTAAATAAATTAATACTTTTTAGTAATTTTAATTTTTAAATTAATAATTTTTAAAAACTTAATTTTAATTTTTAATACTTTTAATTTTTAAATTAATAATTAAAAAATAAGTCTAGTTGGGGGTGTGGGGTAGGGAGAGAGATCAAAGAACTAGAATAGACCTTAGAGACCACTGAGTCCCACCCCCTCATTTTATATGTAGTGACTTCCTGAACTCACTAGGTGAGTTCTGGTGAGTCTGGTGATACCTCCCCCTCAGAGTTCTAGCAGCACCCAAACAGAATTGGAGAAATCTTTCTCTAATGCTAATGGATATTATAATTATGTCAATTGATGCAGAAAAAAGACTTTTGAAAGAATACAATATTCATTTCTGTTAATTTCTCAGCTTGAGCCTCGATTCCAATGTTTTCCTAGTTGCTAATCAGCAGTGATTAGCACCCCCATTATTATTTAACCAATTAGTGTCAGATTTTTTTTTCCTTTCACTTGTTTGTTAAATTTTTATTTATTTATTTTTAGTTTACAACATTCAGTTTCACAAACTTTTGAGTTTTAAATTTTCTACCCCTTTCTTTCCTTCCCCCCTTCCCCAATACAACATGCAATCTGATATAGGTAGGCTTTACATATACATCCATATTAAATTAGTTAAGTTGTAAAGAAGAATTATAACTGATGCAGTAAACCACGAGAAAGAAGAAACAAAACAAAACAAAAAAGAGAGGGAGTAAATAGTATGCTTCAATCTGCATTCAGACTCTGTAATTCTTTCCCAGGATATAGATAGCATTTTCCAACATGAGCCTTTTGGAGTTGTCTTAGAAGCTTGCACTGCTGAGAAGAGCTAAGTCTATCAAAATCAGTCATTACACAATGTGACTGTAACTATGTACAATATTCTCCTGGTTCTACTCCCCTCATTCGCACATCAGTTCATATAAGTCTTTTCATGTTTTTCTGAAATATGCCTGCTCCTCATTTCTTATAGTACAAAAGTATTCTATTACATTCATATCCCACAGTTTGTTCAGCCCTTACCCAATTGATGGGCTTCCCCTCAATTTCCAATTTTTTGCCACCATAAGAAGAGATGATATAAATATTTTTGTACATGTGGGTCCTTTTCCCATTTCCCATCAAACATTTTGTACAAGGAGATATTTACTTCGAATATTTAGAAAGAAATAATCAACATTTATTCCCAATACCTGAGGGAATACTCTTCCTTGTACTACCCTTGTCCCTGGGTGGAATAGATTCAGACTTAATACAGATTCTAAACAGCATTTAGCCCGCCAAGTTCACTTCCAAATGCAGCATGACTGATAGGTGGGTAATGCTGAATTGACTACTAATGCTACACTGGACTGGGCAAGTCACTCAGGGACTTTGCTTCTTACCATCTGACTCCTAGAAAATCCTAGCATGGATTCCAGTTTCTGAGCTTCTGGTGGCTCGCTGTCCTCACCTTTCAAAGCTTAAGATGACTCCCATATTCAGGAAAGTGCTGGCAAATGTTTAAGAGCTAGCCCTCCTTCTGGGGAGCAGGTGATAGGAGTGGGGAATGTATTCATGACATAATTTTAGACTTTAAGCTGTGATATTAACATTTTCTTTGTCACTTTTTTCAGTCTAGACAATCAATAAAACAAAAAAATCAGGTCCTGATATGTCTGAAGGGCAAGTACTCAGACTGGTAATCTAACAATTGACTCCCAAGAATCAGGCAGAGAAGACGCCAGCACACTGCTGTCCATATTCCACCAGAAATAGAAAAGAACAAATGCAATGAGGCAAAGAATAGAGACCCATATTCAATTTTTGATGGGTAGGGCCTCAGAACTATTGTCTTGCATCATTGTCATTTTCACCTGAATAGCAATTAGGGACCAGGGTCTCCCGCTGCATCCTGGGTCATCTCCAGTCCCAGTCGTCCTCATGAATACCTGGCCAATGGACACAAATGGCTCTGGAGGAGAAAGTGAGGCTGGTGACCTTTCACATCCCTGCCTCACTTAAATCCAAGTCAACTGCAAGTCATGTCATCATTTGGTCCTCTTCAAGAATGAAGGAAAAACACAACAACAACAATTAGGCAAGAAGGAGCTAGAACAAAGCAAAGACCTTGCTTCTATTGGTCATTGCCCTTTAATTACAGTCCAATAATATCTATACAGCCAATCAGCTGTCTGGCTCTTCATCATGTGCTTAGCAGGCTGGAGGCAGTTACCAAAAGTCTGTGGGTGTGCCAAATGTTGGAATGAGGCATCTCCATGTCATCAGACCTTTCTGGAAGCAGATTTCCTATCCTCTTTCATGTGGGAATCGCCCCCGTTGTATTCTCTTTCACGTTTAAAACATTTGCTGTCTATCCTTCATTTTCAAAGAGGACCAATGATATCATAGCATGGTGTCTTGATTTGTATGTGAATTGGAATCAAGTAAGGCAGAGTTGCACAAAGTTATCAGCCTCACTCCCACTTCCAGAGTCATTGAAGTCCAATGGCAGGACAAAAGGCAGGACAACTGTTGATGGCCCAGAAAGCAGTGGATCTTTAATGTCTGACCGAGTTCAACAGTGCCTGCTTCAGCCACCTTTGTGACTATTGGAACAAATTGTTCTCATCTACCCATTCCTCTGGTGGAAGTCTTCACATGCTTGGGATAAACATCCTCCTGATTCACCAAAGGGTTTGAGGCCTGTTGGTTATCTTCCACCTGGTTTAGCCATGGATTGATGCTTGCCTGTTGACTCCATGCCCAGATGGTTTTACCAGAGAATAGCTGCTGTGTATGCTACAGCTTCTTGGAGTCACAGGTGAGAGTTGGGTGGCAGGTGGCCACCAAAGGTAGATGAGCAGCCCTGAGAAGGGCTCAGCAAACCTTTACACCAGAGGTGCTAGTCCTCCCTGAACACCCCACATACTCCTTAAAACATGTACTGGTTTTATCCATTTGGCAGGGGTATGCTTTGAACATATCATCCATGTCCACAATCTAGAGCAGTCCTCTCTGAGGTCTCAGGGAACACTGTCCTTTCACCTGTTTTCCTAGTTCCACATAGGAAAGAATCTTGAAACAGTCATTGTGGCATAATATAATATGCACCAGCAAAAACAGCAGTTGTCCCCAAATACAAAGTTATGAAGAAATAATAGACAAGTAACATTTTACAAAATCTACCAAGGACTATAGCTTACTTAGTGCTCAACAAAAGCCTCTCTTGGTTTTCCAAATAACCTTCTCTGACCCAAAGACATTAAAGAAAAGAAAAAGGCCAAGAAAATCAGTTTTTTATCTTGGAATACACACACACACACACACACACACACACACACACACACTCTATAGAGTCTCCCTGATAAGCTCTCAACTTTGTGCTAAAGGCGATTTAAAACCTGGAGTCAACAGGCAAGCATCAATCCATGGGCTAGCAGGGCACAAGGATCTTGCGATAAACCAAGTAGTTTAGGTCTGTTTAAATCCAAAAAGAAAAATGTAAGCATTTATCAGGCAGGTACTAGCATTTTAATGATGCAGAATCTGTGCTTCTCATATCAGCCTCAATATCAATACTCATACAGGATTCAGTAAGCATCAGTACTTGAAATATTCAGTGAACCAACAAATGTAAAAGTCTGCAAAATTCATCTCCAAAGGAACTAACTTGTAAGGGAACACACATGGGAGTGGGAGTGAGGGACAGGGATAACTAGACAATGGCAGCCTAAACAAAGAGAGAATTTTTTTTTCTCTATTGGAGTTCCCAAACTAGGGTATCTAATAATGAAAGGCGCTGGATATAGAATCTCTCCTTTGGTCCTGAAAATTGCCAATCCCCAATTTTATCCCAGATAAGGCCCTACTTACAGAAAGGCTCTAACCTCACTCTCCCAGAACAATTCCAGCTACATACAAATAAGGAAACTGAGACTAAGAGAGAGATTAAGTGGCTTACCTAGGGTCACACAGTGTTTAAGACAGAATTTGAACTCAGGTCTTTCTGACTGCAAACCTGGCATGCTAGCCATTGCACCACATAGCTATTTCTAAGTGGTTAAAGCAAGTTTATTTCTAAGCACTAGCGACAGCAATAACAATAGCAACCACAAAATCTCTCGGCAACAAATATGGAATATTGGATTTAGAGTCAGGGGTCCTAGATTCTAATTCTGTCTGTACTTGATGAGTCTCATTTTCCTCATCTGCAAAATGAGAGTGTTAGGCTAGCTCGTCACTAAGGTTCCTTCCAATGCTAAGTCCCATGGGGTCCGCTCATCTTCCTTTTTGTCTCTTTTCTTATCCCCTATGATGTCCCTGCTTTTTGGCTTTGGAAGGACTTGATAATTGAGTAATACTATTTAGAAGATCTTCAAATAATTCCATTTGATCATAGGATAACTGTAGTTGTCCTATGTAGTAGTAGTAGTAATTGTAGTAGTAACTGTAGTAGTATTAGTAGTAGAAGTAGTAGTAGTTACTACTAGTAGTAGTAGCTATAGTAGTAGTAGTAACTATAGTAGTAGTAGTAGTAGCTATAGTAGTAGTAGTAGTAGCTATAGTAGTAGTAACTATAGTAGTAGTAGTAGCTATAGTAATAGTAGTAACTATAGTAGTAGTAGTACTAGTAGCAGCAGCAGTAGCAGTAGTAGTTGTAATAACTATCACTTTGAGGTTTTGAAAGCACTTTGTAAATATTATCTCATTTGATCCTCACAACACCACCGTAGGTGCTATTATTACCGATATTTTATGGAGGAGGGAACAGAGGTCAACAGAAGATAAGTGACCTGTCTAGGGTCACACAGCTTGCGTCAGAGGCCATATTTGAATTCCTGAATCCCAACCCAGCATACTATCTGAACTTGAATGTGTGTGTGTGTGTGTGTGTGTGTGTGTGTGTGTGTGTGTGCCTTAGCTGCCATAGACTGGGATGGGGGGACCTTATGGGGTTAAAGGATCTAGCCCAATGTATCTATGAAGAAACTGAGACCCAGAGCTTATCAGCGAATTGCCCAAGGTAACATGACACAATCAGTAAGTGATAGAGCTGGGATTCTAACCCAGGCATGGGGTTCCAAATCCAACACTCTTCACTCTACCCTGTGGGACTGAGCTCTAGGTGACAATTATGACCTCCATCCTTTTATCTACACCCACACATAAGTAATCACAGTCGGACAAAATGCTCCCCTTTAAATCAACATACCCTTTAGACGATGAGTCATGTGGGTCAAAAACAAAAACATTACAATAGTTGAATGAATTTTTTAAAAATTTGTATTGTTCTGACTACTTGACTACCGTGAAATTCACCTAGAAAGATTGCTCACCACAGTCTTCATTTCCTTCTCTTTTATACTTACCTTCTCCCACCCATTTTTGTTCCTGGCAGCATTTATCAAAACTGAAGCAATGTTGGTACTTTCTCATCCCAGGAACTAATCAAGTAAAGTTGCAATGATGAAATCTAAATACACAGAAAAGGCTGAATAGTAGTGGAGGAAAACCAACATTTTGATTTCTTGAAACTCTTTTCCCTTTTTATTAAAATATTTGTCAGTCATGTTTGCAGACCTTGAATTCTAATGCGTTACTGGTGTTACTATTGTTTATTACTTTGATGTAAAATCTTTTTTATTATTTATTTGGATGGCAGCCCAGCTGTGGATTTACTGCTTTCTCCATGACCAGTCTTAAAATATTTGATTTAGGCTGTCAGAATGCAAATGCCTCTAGATACTCTCATAAATGGAGCTGCCACTGAGGTTTTTTTATTGTTGAAAAGAAAATAGTGAATTAGAAATGATGCTGATAAGGGTGAAATCCTTTCTTCACTTAAAAATCAAATATAACTTTCCAAAGAAGCTGAAATTAGAAAGGGAGGGGTCAGGGATGGGAAAATGCTATTAGATGATATTTGCTAAATTTTAATTTTGAAATCCTGGTGAAGAAAATTTTATTTCACTTAGTGTTCAAAGAATTCGGGGTGTTTATCTCAGACCTCATTTGTGTTTACCTGCCTCCTCTCAGGAAATCTGTTAAAGGAGATGACTGTGCTAGTTGAGAGACAGCAGTTTTCTTCTGGGGAGCCCACAATATTTTTCAAATAGCCTTTCACATTTACTGCTCTTGATGGTCTCATGAGAAACATGTTATCGTTTTTATTATCTTATTATCTTTATTCTTATATGGAATAAAATTTAGGGGCACCATCCTACATGTAACCTACTATGTGTCTAGAATTTGGATATGATTATGCTGTGCCTGAGACTGTCACATTTTCTTACTAATTATCTACCCAGGGTCTAAAGCAATTAAAGGATATATTTTTAATTTGACTAATTAGTAGAAATGAACAATTTCTCAATAATTAATTGATTAGCTCTGAACCCTTACCCCAGTTTATAAATAAATCAGAGAAATCAGGACATTTCACTTTTCACTCTCTCTCTCCCTCCCTCCCTCTTTTCAAGGCATCCTAAGGGAGAGAGAGGGGAAGCACATGCCACATTGGTTGAACCACCATCACTGCTTTAACCACCATCTTCCCTCAGACACTGATGGAAATAGCTTAGGACCCAGAGTCCAAGAGCTTTGGGAATGACAGTATACCCAAACCACTAGAACTCCTTCTGGTTCAACTCCTGGAGTCAACCTTGAGGAGAAAAATTGTTGTGGAGAAGGAGCCTTATCACCACCAGCAACAACTGTTGAACAGCTGCCACCAACAAACAGATAAACACAAGAGCCCTGACTTTTTGACTGGGGAGTGGCAGCATACCCCAAAACACTGGTCCTGCTTCCTCCAACCCAAATCTCAGGGTCTTCCTCCAGGGAAACTACTCCTAGAAAAGATATCAACCATCCCCACCAACTGCCAAACAATTGCCATTACCAGGACAGGCAAACCACCTAAGCTGAAAACAGCAAGTTGTTTTGAGGGAGAGACAGGAGAGAGCATGTGCCAGGCAAGTCAAGCCTCCACTTTGACCATCATCTCCCCTCAGATCCTGATAGAGACAGGCTAGGACTTTGTAACGCCAATGCAATACCCATGGCAGCTGCTATGAATATGCATATGTGTTTCCAGGGTAGATTCTCTCCTCCTCAAAGGCAAAACCAAAATATTTATTTGGACAATCCCTATTAGGATACCAGGAGATAAGATTCAGCAAGGTACTCATCACTAATCCAGAAAGCACTGACATCGCAAGTATTCCTTCTGTTAGGCCTCCCCACAAACAAGTTCCCCTAGGAAAATTCCTCCCTCCACTCTCTGCTCTGCCTCTCCTGCTCTATTTCAGTCTCATTCTCTGCTCAATTTGGCAAGCTCCTCCCACAGTGGGCTTCATGTGACTCAGGCTGTATCACAGTTGTGAGCTGAGCCAGAGCTCGAAACAAGTCACTTAGGCCTATTAATGGGCAGTGAAGATCTTGTTCCATTAACATTACAGACTCTAAACCCAAGACTCTTGGGTTTAGCAATGCTTCCAGTCCAGTCCTTGAAGTTATCATCCTAGGAAGGAACCCCTGTGGTGATGCATCCTGGTAACTGCTCCTACAGGTTCTATAGCCACAGCTACTGAAGACCCAGAGAAGAGAGCTCTTGTCATCAAAAATCATGGCACTTGCAAATGGTACAACAACAGAAGTTAATATGATCTGTGGAGATAACATTACAAAGAAGAGGTATTACCATCTGATTTACTGCAATACCCGAAGGACTGTGTGACCTTTCCATCTAACTTATAGCTGAAACCTTCCATGTGCGTTGTCTCTCTCATTAGAATGCTCTCCCAGAGAGTAAGAACTGTCTTATTTTTCTATTTGTAACCCTAACATGCTTAATAAATACTTCATTCATTCATTCAAACTCTTGGTCTCATGGACTTGAACAACATCGATGTTATTGGCTATTTAGTTTATTAATGACAATAACAAGTAATAAAATGACATATTTAAATATTTCAACAAAGCCAGAATCACCTCTAACCACCAATGGCAACTACTGGCTTCATAGCTCTAGTGGAGTTCTCTTAAGACAGTAATTCAAGTATCTCAAGAAGTCTCTTTAGGATAACATCCACAGGATATGAGTTTAACTCAGTTCTTTCTAAATGCATCCTCAATGTTTCTCAAACATGACAGTTAACTCTTTCATTTTGTTGAAAAATAAGTTCTATTAATCTTTTCTCTGTGTGCCTCATGAGGTTTTTCTCAATATTACCATTAACTCTCCCCAGAATGGCAATTAAACTGTCGTTCTCCAACATTCTATTACCTGTAAAGAGTAATAGTATCTATAGGTTTTGTGAGAGGGGCTGTATAAATTGCCTCTCTCTCTCTCTCTCTCTCTCTCTCTCTCTCTCTCTCTCTCTCTCTCTCTCTCTTTCTCTCATATAGATAGAAAGATAGATATTAAAAACATGGCAGTTAAAGATTTATAGGAAGGAAGAAAAAGAAGATAACTTACAAACAGTATTTCTATATTGCCTTCTTTTCCCAAGTCTGATTACTTTTCTCCCTCTCCCTTTCCCTCCCTTTTTCTCTGTCTCTATCACACACACACACACACACACACACACACACACCAGTCATTTTCTTGTCTACCACTCTCCCACAAAACTCTCTAAACTCTGTCCTAGAGAACTTAACCCTTTCAACTCTGAAATTCTCACACTGGAGCCTTCCCTAATCAGATTGATGATTGTTTCATATGGTCCACTATATTTAGTTGCCCAAACCAGGCATCATTTTCTACCTGGACATCTTGCCTACATGCACATGTGACTTCCCTCCTCACCCCAATTCCCATTTCTGACTTTGAAACCATAATAAAATAAATACTGTTATTTGGGCTAGAAAGAATGTGTCAATCTGTTGCTCTATGGCTTTACTCACCATCCCTCTGACCTACCAAATAAAAACTTCCCCACCACACCATTCCCCTATATGTTTTGTCTTCCCCTATTGTGTAAGTGTGAACCATTGATTAAGTAAATCATTCAAGTCATCTCAATCACTTAAAGTAAGTAATAAGATGATCTGACACCTTAATGAGGTAATAGGAAGTCTCAGTCAATTAACAATTACTTTAAATTAAGTTTAGAAATGTCCTTGGATGAACCAGAGTGAAGGTGACTGGAAGAATGTTAGAACTGGTTGAGGAAACTTTGTCACACCCTATAGGTCATCTCTAAAATAGACCAGCTTACAACCCACATTTTTCAAGCATTCTGATTCCAGTAGTAAACGAGACAGCTAAGTCCTTCCAGAAAGAACTGCTTGGGTCAGGGGTAGGGATGGGGTAGATTACTTCACTTGCAGCCCTAGTATCCTTCCTTCCTTCCTTCCCTCCTCCTTCCCTCCACAAGAGCAGGACCTACCTCATGAGCTTCGAAGGATCCAGAAGATTTGGGACTTCTCACACTCCTATTGTGGTTCTAACATTGTCCCCAAAGGATAGATGGCTTCAATTTCTGCACTGGAAGTCAATGACAGATTGTACATAGGTCCACGACTATACAAATTGCTCAACAATAAAGGTATACCATAAATCTAATGAAAATTTTTTGAGCAATCAACAAAGCAGAGTAAAGGTCTTCCTGCAATTGTGAATTATGAGTTATCAAGCTTTCTAAGCTTGAGCCCACTTCCCCTGGCTATATGTACTTGTGAGACAGTATACACACACACACACACACACACACACACACACACACACACACACACATATACCTCATTTAAAAAGGTATTTATTGCTGGCTGATTATGTGATTTTCAATTGATTATCTCGGGGGAAAGCACACTGGTTGGGGCTTTGACTATTTCCATCTTTAATCATCTTTCCCAATTGGATGAGTATGAGGTGAAACTTCAGAGTTCCAATGTATATTTTTCTTATTCTAAAGGATTTGGAATATTTTTATATCATCATTGATAGTTTTCAAGGTCTTTGGAAGAGGTATCAACTACTTTACATCTTTGTCAATTACCTTCATGTAATTTGAGTTCTCTCTCCTGTCTCAAAATGTTTGGCTTTATGCTACCTACATATTCTACAAATTCTACATATTCTACAAAGGTAGAACTCCTTGCCTTCCTAAAAACCTACTCAAGCCTGCCTCCTCTAGCAGCCACTCTATTCTTGACCTTGATCTTTTTAAATGCAGCAGTATTTATTTTAAATAATCCAGTTAATGGACAGGCATGATGTTAAGATATTGGATCACACACACACACACACACACACACACACACACACACACACACACATATATATATATATACATATATATATATATATATGAGATATTCACATACTTTATGATACAACTATCTCTGCTAGCTAATTTTTTCCTTGAGAAGTAGGACTTTCTTGCTTTCTTTCTTTCTTGCTTGTTTTCTTTTTGGAGGGCAATTGGGGTTAAGTGACTTGCCCAAGTTCACAGGGCTATTTTTTTGTGTGTGTGTTAAGTGTCTGAAGCCGGATCCTAACACAGGTCCTCCTGACTCCAGGGCCGGTGCTCTATACACTAAGCCACCTAGCTGCCCTTAGGGCTTTGTTTCTTAATAATTCCCAGACATATGTTATGTTATAACCAGAGAGAAATGGAAATTGGAATTTATCATTTTTATGGTTACAGAGATCTTTTGCCAATTTGATTTGCTTAAAAAAATAGTGAGTTCCCTTTACTAAAGATCTTAAAGCAAAAGTTAGATAAGATCTTGATAAGTATGTTGTGAAGTAAATTCTTCATCAGGTATCTGTTGACCTCAGGAGATGATTTCTGAAGTCCTTTGCAACCCTGAGACTGTGTGGTTCTATGATCATGCAAACTCTCCTTCCAAGGCTCTGTTAGGCATTATTTCAAAAGCAGTACAAGAACAACTTGGTGTTAGGGCATTTTTATTTACATAATAAGAAACAGGTATTAGTGGGGACTGTTAGTTCCATCTATTTTCTTGATGAGTAAGGACTATTTTCCTTGCAAAACAGATCTGTGTTCATGTGATCAAGTTCTGCCCATTTAGTTTCCTAAGCAACACTTCCTTTGATTATATATTTTCAGTATCAGAGTTAGGATAAAATGGTTCTGTAGGAGTAAGTAGGAATCATGATAAGATTTAAGCTCATTTCATTTTTAGGACTTGTCTTCAATTTGAAAAGCAAAATAAAAAAAAAAAATCAAATTCACTCCCTGAAGGCAGAGACCTTGTTTTATATATGTAGTCTATGACTTAGCGCCCCTAATTCTAGGCTTACAAGGGTGTTCTGGTAAATGTTTAACAAGTAGCTGAGGGAGGGGGTGGAATGATGACCAATATACTTTTAAGTTTAATTGGCATTCTTAACATTTTCTCCATCACTTTCTTATATCTGGACAATCAACAAAACAATAAATCAAGTTCTGATTTGTAGCCTTTACCTGATTTGTAGCCTAGATGTAAATGCTCTCCATGAAAAGGTAACAATAGGCTCTTTTTTTTCAGAGGGCAATTGGGGTTAAGTGACTTTCCCAAGGTTACACGGCTAGTTTTTGTGCTAAGTGTCTGAGGCTGGGTTTGAACTCAGGTCCTCCTGACTCCAGGGCCAGAGCTTTATTCACTGCACCACCTAGCCACCCCTAACAATTGGCTCTTAAGAGCTCAGTTAGAAACGGTGCCAGTACTCTGACTTATGTATAGTGGTTTCGATCATAGGAAAAGCCCCCAAATCATGTCTTTTGGATCTATTTGGCCTCCTTCCTATAATTTCTTCTGGGAACCTCATGTCTGTATCACTGCTGATATGAGTGAAAGGATCCCAACTTCCTAGGGAAGCACTCAAGGTAGCAATATATACTTAGTACAGGTTAGTCTTTATTTTACCCTACAGAAAAAGCACATAAAACAAAAAGTTCACAATAAACTCTAATAATGACTGCCATTCACTTTTCCAGGGACCTAAAGTCCTAAAGACTCCAAGTGTCACCACATAGCTTATAGTATCTCAAGTTGGGGTTGCCAGAGAAGCAATCTCCAGATATACTACTGAGCTCTTCCTTCTCCATGAGGACCCATTTAGGCATCCTGGCAGCCTTGTAATATTCAGCTAGAAAATTTGGACTCCCCTAGAAAGGCAACCAACTTGGGTTTACTAAATAAAGGCAAGACTCATTAACAAAGCATTATATCTGCATTGAATGAGCAAACCATGATAAAAGAGGGCAAAATCCAGGTTTTTGTTCCATTCTATATTGGCTTAGTCTCTTGACCCTTCTCCAGAAGAAACTCTCCTGAGTTTCAGGAATTTCTACCATTTGGCCATATGGCTTCCCTTTTTTGAGGTTCCATGGCTGAAAACACATGAAATTGGAATTTGCCTTTATTGCTAGCTCTCCATGGATAGATTCAGGAACTCAGGATCCACCAACCATCCCTGTTATTTCTTTTTATTTATTTATTCATTGATAGTAATTTTTAAAAAAAAAGTTTTAATTTTTAATTTTTTGCTTTTTGGAGGGCAATTGGGATTAAGTAACTTGCCCAAGGTCACACAGCTAGGTTTTTGTTTGTGTGTGTTAAGTGTCTATGGCCGGATCCGAACTCAGGTCCTTCTGACTCCAGGGCCTGTGCTCTACTCACTGTGCCAACTAGCCGTCCCAATTTTTTTTAATTAAAAAAAATTATCAAATGCTTTATTTTTTTTAAACAAATGCTTTATTAACTTCTGGTTTACATCATTAATTTCCGCTAGATTTTGAGTTACAATTTTTTTCCCCGTTTTTCCCATACCCACCATCCCAGAATAGCAGTCCCACAAGATATCCTTTCCTCCAATCTGCTCTCTCCCATATCTTCTCCCATACCCCCTTCAACTTTTCCATTAGAGCAAGGTGAATCTCTGTGCCCCGATGCCTGCACATCTTATCTCCCAATTACATGCAAAAGAGTATTGATAATATTATTTATATATATTTGAAACATTTAATTTTAAGACCTGGAATTTCAGATCCATTCCCTTCCTCCCTTGCCACCCATTCCCTCTGGGAAGATAAGTAATTCAGTATGTGTTGTACATGTATAACTCTGCAAAATATTACCATAGTAGATATATTGTACAAGGCTACTTATAATTCCACCCCACCCATCCCACCCCTCACCTGGTCCATTCCCTACTTGATCCTGTCCCTCTTCTATAGTGGGTACTTCCAACCTCCCCTCCCCCCAAGAATGCCCTCCCATCCATCATCCCTCCTCTCATCCTCCTTCCCCCTATTCTGCTGCAGGTTGAGATATCCCATTTAGTATGTATGTCATTCTCTTCCTGAACCAAATTCAATGAGAATGTGGTTTTGCCTTTTAGCCTTCCTATTCTTCCCCTCCCCTGTAGCCACTTCCCCTTGTTTCTTCTACATGAGATAGTTTACCCTACCCTGTCTCTCCCCATCTCCTCTTGCCACTTTCCTCTCTCACCTCATAATTTCACCCCTTAAGTATCATACCTTCCCAACAAATTCAACCTATACCCTCTATCCATGTATAACTGTAAACATATATACACACATTCACATATGTATTCATATGACCATACACCCTTCTTCCATTATTTTCATACTGAGAAAAGTTTCATCAGTCACAGTTGTTCGTTTTTCCATGTAGGAATGTAAATAGTTCAACTTTGATAAGTTCCTTTTGATTTCTTTTCCCTGATTACCTTCTCAGGCATCTCTTGCTTCTTGTGTCTGGATGTCAAATTTTCTATTCAACTCTGGTTTTTTCCTCAAGAATGCTTGAAAGTCCTCTATTCCACTGAATGATCATATTTTCCCCTGAAACAAAATACTCAGTTTTGCTGGGTAGGTGACCCTTGGGTTCATTCCCAGTTCTTTTGCCCTCTGGAATATCATATTCCATGCCCTTTGATCCCTCAGTGTAGAAGCTGCCAGGTCCTGGGCTATTCTGATTGTGTTTCCACAATATTGAAATTGTTTCTTCCTGGCTGCTTGGAGTATTTTCTCCTTGATCTGGGGATTCTGGAACCTGGCTATAATATTCCTGGGAGTTTTCTTTTTGGGATCTTTTTCAGGAGGTTATTGGTGGATTCTTTCAACCTCTATTTTGCCCTCTGGATCTAAAACATCAGGGCAATTTTCCTTGAGAATTTCTTGAAGGGTGATTTCCAGGTTCTTTCTTTGATCATGGCTTTCAGGTAGTCCAATAATTTTTAAATTGTCTCTCCTGGATCTATTTTCCAGGTCAGTGGTTTTTCCCATGAGATATTTCACATTGCCTTCTAATCTTTCATTTGTTTGGATCTGCTTAACAGCATCTTGATTTCTCATAAAGTCATTAGCTTCCATTTGCTCCAGTCTAACTCTGAAGGAATGAATCTCCTCAGTGAACTTTTGAGATTCTTTTTCCATCTGGTAAATTCGACTTTTTAAGGCATTCTTCTCCTCATTGCCCTTTTGGGCCTCCTTTGCCATTTGAGTCAGTCTATTGTTTAAGGTGTTGTTTTCCTCAGTCAGGCTGATGACCCTCATTTCATACTTTTCCTGCATCCTTCTCATTTCTCTTCCCAATTTTTCCTCCACTTCTCTTATTTGATTTTTAAAGTCCTTCTTAAGGTCCTCTATGGCCTGTAACCCGCTCATATTTCCCTTTGGGGCTTTTGGAGGAGGATTTCTGACCTCACAGTCCTCTTCCTGTTCCATGCTTTGATCCTCTTTGCCCCCAAAATAGGAGTCTAATGTTGTGTTTTTCTGTTTATTTTGTTTCCTTTACCTCAACATGTTGCCACTTAATTACTTGACTTTGGGCTTGTTGCCATAGTAGGGCTCTGCCACCACACAGGGGAGCTTTTGTCCCAAATGTTGGGGTCTTCACAGCTTTCTGGCAAGCTGGATACCCACCCCAGACCTCCCCCTCCCCAGATCACAATCCAGATCCAGGGAGGTTAAAGCAAGAGAGATTAACCCCCAAGACTGATTGCTGGATCTCCCTACAGTTCGCAGGCCAGGAGCTGGAGCTGCCACTGGAGATTGCAAAATGGGGTGTCTCCTCAGCAGCTTCTAGCCCCCAGGGGAGGAAGCCGACACGTTCCCCAAATACTGGTCCCAAAGTCCATAGGGCACTAACCTCTCACTTTGTCCTAGGCATATCTGTGTTGATAATTCTGGAATCACCACAGCATCTGGTAATCTGGGGTCCCTCCAGCCAGCTGCTGGCCTGGCCACCCTGGGGCTAAAACTGCGGCTCAGGTGGGCCTGGGCTCAGCTCTCCTCCCACTGCGCAGTGCAGCCAGCTCCCAGAGTGCTGTGCTGGTCCTTCCTGCAGGGCTACTGTGTTATCCTCAGCGGGAGGTTAGCTTCTCTGTGTTGTTCTGTGGGTGCTGTCAAATGCTTTATTAACTTCTAGTTTACATAATTCATTTCCACAAGATTTTGAGTTACAAATTTTCTCCCCATTTTCCCTACCCACTACCCCAAAATAGCGATCCCACTGGATATTCCCTCCTCCAATCTGCTCTCTCCTATATCTTCTCCCATACTCCCTCCAACTTTCCAGTAGGGCACTGTGGATCTCTATGCCCCAGTGCCTGTATATCTTGTTTTTACATTTACATGTAGAATAATATTGATAATAGTTTATATATATGACATTTGATTTTAAAACTTTGAATTCCAGATTCATTCACTTCCTCCCCTGCTATTCACCATTACTGGGAAGATAAGCAATTCAATATAAGTTGTACATGTGTAGCTATGCAAAACAGTTCCATAGTAGATATATTATAAAAGACTGACTATATTTCCCTCCCTCTTATCCCACCTCCCACTTGTTCTATTCTCTACTTTGATCCTGTCCTTTTTTCAAAAGTGGGTGCTTGCAACTTTGTTCCCCCCCCAGCCTGCTCTCCCTTCCATCATCCCCTCATCCCCTAACCCCTGACGCTCCTGTAGGGTGAGATACCCTATTTAGTGTGTATGTGATTCCCTCCCTGAGCCAAATTCAATGAGAACAAGGTTGACCCATTCCCTTTTGACTTCCTGTAATTCCCCTCCATTGTAACCATTTTCCCTTACCTCTTCTATAAGAGATAGTTTGTCTCTCCCTATCTCTTCTCATTATATTCCTCTCTCACCTCTTAATTTCACCTTTTAAATATCATTCCTTCTCATTAAACTAGTCCTGTGCCCTCTACCTATGTATAGCTGTACACATATATACACACATTCACATATGTATTCATACACCCATATACCTTCCTATAGCGACATATGTATGTGTGTGTGTGTGTGTGTGTGTGTGTGTGTATTTCTGTTCCCTTCAGTTATTCTCATACTGAGAAAAGTTCCATAAGTTACAATCATCATTTTTCCATGTAGGAATGTAAATAATTAAACTTTGATAAGTTCCTTATGATTTCTTGTATCTGAATGTCAAATTTTCTCTCCAACTCTGGTTTTTTCATCAAGAATACTTGAAAATCCTCTATTCCACTGAATGACCACATTGGATTTTTTCAACCTCTATTTTGCCCTCTGGTTCTAAAACATCAGGGTAATTTTTCTTGAGAATTTCTTGAAGGATGATTTCTAGTTTCTTTTTTTCTTAATTTTTTCAAATGTTTTATTAACTTCTGGTTTACATAATTCATTTCTGCCAGATTTTGAGTTACAATTTTTTCCCATTTTCCCCCTACCCACCAACCCAAAATAGTGGTCCCACAGGATATCCCCTCCTCCAATTTGCTCTCTCCCATATCTTCTACTTTGACTTTTCCAGTAGGGCATGGAGAATCTCTATGCCCCAATGCCTGTATATCTTATTTCCCAATTACATGTAAAATAGTATTAATAATAGTATTTATACATTTTTTTGGCTTTTTGCGGGGCAATTGGGGTTAAGTAACTTGCCCAAGGTCACACGGCTAGGTTTTTTTTGTGTTGTGTGTGCGTTAAGTGTCTGAGGTCAGATCCGAACTCAGGTCCTTCTGACTCCAGGGCTGGCGCTCTACTCACTGCGCCACCTAGCCGCCCCTATTTATACATTTTTAAACATTTGATTTTAAAATTTTGAATTCCAGATTCATTCCCTTCCTCCCTTATCACCCACCCTTACTGGGAAGATAAGCAATTCAGTATTTGTTGTACATGTGTAGCTATGAAAAACATTACCATAGTAGATATATTGTAAAAGACTATGTTTCCCTCCCTCCTATCCCACCTCCCACTTGTTCTATTCTCTACGTTGATCCTGCTCCTATCTATTCATATGCCCATATACCCTTCTTCAACTATTTTCATACTGAGAAAAGTTTCATCAGTTACAATTATCATTTTTCCATGTAGGAATGTAAATAGTTCAATTTTGATAAGTTCTCTTTTCCCTGTTTACCTTCTCAAGCTTGTGCAATGATCAACTGTGAATAACTTAACTATTTTCATCAGTACAATGATCCCAAGACACTTCCAGAGGACTTGTGAGAAAAACTGCTATGTCTTCAAAGAAAGAACTGATGGTATCTAATGCAGATCGAAGCATACGATTTTTCACTTTGTTTTATTTTGGTTTTTTTTACCTGTGTCTTTTTTTTCACAACATGACTAATATTGAAATATGTTTTGTATGATTGCACATGTATAACCTTTACCAAACTGTTTACTGTCTCAAGGAGGGGTTAGGAAGAGAATATGGAACTCAAAATTTAAAAAAAAAGTATGTAAACGATCGTTTTTACGTGTAACTAGGAAAAATAAAATATTATTCAAAAATGTTGAGTTCCAAATTCTCTCTCTCTCTTACCTCCCACCTCATAGAGAAGGCAAGCAATTTGATACAGATTATACATGTGCAGTCAGGCAAAACATTTCCATATTAGTCATGTTGTGAAAAAAAAAACACAGACCAAAACAAAACCAAGAAAAATAAAGGAAGCTTTTGTGTGTTTTTTTTTTAAAGTATGCTTTGGTCTGCATTCAAAGTTCATCAGTTCTTTCTTTGGAGGTAAATAGGATTTTTCATCATAAGTCCTTCAAAATTATCTTGGATAATTGTATTGCCGAGCGTAGCTAAGTCATTGACATATTGTTCATCATACAATATTGTTGTTACTGTCTATACTCTTCTCCTGGTTCTGCTCACTTCACTTTGCATCAGGTCATGTAAGTCTTCCCAGGTTTTTCATTTCTGATAGCACAAGAGTATTCCATCACAATTGTATACTACAACTTGTTAAGCCATTTCCCAATTGATGGGTACCCCCTTAGCTTTAGTCACCTAAATAACCTTCTAACCATAAGAAATGTCTCTGAACCCCAAATAATAAAGATTGATAAAAGGAAATTAAAATTTTCTCTTCTCAGTCCAGGTGATGATTGTGATTTGTATGTTGTCTTTCTTATGGGAACTTTGGGGCATCTCCACCCTTCCTGTGGAAGGAACGGTATCTTAATCCCTACTCCCTGGCAAGTTAGATGAGTTTTTCCTTAAAAGATATTGAGGCATTCCTCAAGATTTGGTTGGCCCAAGAGACTAACGGCTCAAATTATTACTGACTTCTCTTCCTCTTTGCCTGACTTACAAAAGCAGCTAAAATAACCTAGAAATAGGAAAGGGGGTTTTCTTATGTTTGGCTGATGGATCAAGTACAATGGGAGCTTCCCTCAAGTGATTCACATCAAAGTGTCCTCAAAATCCATCCTTGTTGAACATCCTCCTGCTGTGGTTAAGTAAATCTCCTTTGGTTAACTGTTGAAAGATCTATAAGTATCTCATTTTTGGCCTGAATTATCTTTTGCTTAAAAAGATTAGTATCTGCCATCTCTTTAAAGGGGTAAAACCTCTCCCCCATATCTTACCCCAAATCATTGTCATTACCCACACAAGTCAGAATTAGCATTCACAAAGTTTTCATTTATATCAAAGGAAATTAAATGATACTGTTGAAAGGACAGTGAGCTTTGAATTAGGAAGGAGATAAGTTCATTTGGACATGCCAGATGTCTGAACCACTGGTTACAGAGGTAGAATCCCTTCTTCCTTTAACTTTTTCCCTTCTCCAGAAGAGATGAGTGAAAGAAATCCAATGTGTTAGACGGATGATGAAAGGCTGTTCTTTCATCTGGAATGCTGATGATAGGAAGAAGGGGAAATGAGGCTGTCAGGAGGAAAGCATGTGGGTTTGTCTCACTGGTCCACTCTCTCAGTTCTCTCCAGTCTCTCTGACTCACCCTGAATCTTTGATCATAAACATCCTGCAATGGCAACTTGCGAGACTCCCAAGGCAAGGGAAAATAGCAAGAGCCAGGCACATAACTTGTATCACTTTCAACCTACCCCTGCTCCTCTTCTAAGATCTGCCAAGATGAATTCTCTCCATTTCTTTCCCAGCAACCTCTTCTAATACTAGGTTTAAATATCATTGCTCCTTTAATCTCTGGGTAAGAGTATATTGGTTGCCTTAGGCAGTCCTAGTATTCTTATTCCTTGTGTAGAGGCAATGGATGTGTAGGTGGAGCAGTGCATGGAGTGCTAGTCCTGGAATCAGGAAGATCTGAGTTCAAATTCTGCCTCAGAGATTTCCTAGCTTTATGAGCTTGGACAAGTCACTTAACCTCTGCTTGCCTCAGTTTCTGAATCTATGAAATTGGAATAATATTTTTTTTTGCTTTTTGGGGGGCAACTGGGGTTAAGTAACTTGCCCAAGGTCACACAGCTAGGTTTTTGTTTGTGTGTGTAAAGTGTCTGAGGCCGGACCCGAACTCAGGTCCTTCTGACTCCAGGGCCAGCACTCAAAATGGGAATAATATTAATAAGCACCTCAGTGTTTGTCAAGATCAAATGAGATAACATTTGTTAGGCACCTGGCACAGTGCCTGGCACCTAGTAAGTGATATAGAAATGTTAGTTGTTATTATTAATTATTTTTGTAGATGAGTTATTCATTTAACCACTTCAACAGCCACATTGTCTTTTTTGGAAGGTAAGAGTTAATTTAATCTCACAATGGCATCTTTGCTTGATATTATGGTGCAGTTTATAACATCAGCTGCGCTGATTTAACAAAATTTATAACTTATTCAAAAGTTGATGGCTTGAGTCTAATTGAACACAAATTTATAATGCAATCCAGTGTTGTAATTAAAATGTGGTAAAATTAGCCCATTAGACACTGTATACACACACACACACACACACACACACAGCTATTAAGTGTCTTTGTTTTAAACATGGTCAATTACATTTTAAAAATGGAATTCTCCAAAGGATCTTGCTGATAAATGGAGACAGTGAGAAGTCATCCAAGGACATAATTCTGGTCCAATTTGACATCGAAATATTTTTTAAAATTGTGTTTTAAGCAATGAGAGAAATGAATCTTCCTAGGTAGCAATTTTGGGGGTGATTAGCCTTCAGGTTTATTTCTTGAATCACTATGGTGTTATGAGAGCACTGAGGTTTCAGACGCAATAAAAAGGGATGACCCATGAATCTCTGTCAAGTGTAGAGACCAAACAAGAAAGAGGAATAGAGGACTTCTGCTCCCGAAAGTAGTTCCTTAAATGGTGATATTAAAAAGATGACTGCACTGGCTAGGATATATTATTATTATACAAGCTTCATTAACCTACCCTGCAATTTCGTATATAATGATTGATTCTATCATGAGGGCATTTTCAGGTCTCAAATTGCATTTTGGATCTTTAAACACAACTCCCATAAATACTAAAAACTCAAATGTGGCACTTGAACACCAGCAACTGCTGACAGAAGAGCTAGATCCTATCCATCTAAGTCGTGCATATGTTTATTATCCGTTATTGGCTTTTCTTGCCACTGCACAGACAAGCAAGGTTAAGTGGAAGAATGAGGAAGAGATTATTCTACTGCCTCCTGCAGAGAGACCCTTATCCCAACTCCCACTCTCACTGGGATGTTAGGTCCCAGGGTAAGGCTACATCTTTACCTGAAAGTTCTAGGAGTACTTCTGAGGAGTTGAGGAATTTTTCTAATGCCATCAGCTTAAGACCTCATTTCTCTGCATTCTCCCTAATATCAATTGCTAGTCTTTAGCAGTCCAGGATAATTTAGCTACTCCAGTGGCTAAACCACTCCAGTATCTTTGCCAAAAAAACCCCAAATAGAGCATGAAGACTAAAATGACTGAACAATAACAAATAATTTGGCCAATGAACATCAATTAGCCAATTTTATCCAGGGATATTTACTGAAAAGACATAGTGAAAACCAAAGTATAAATACACCTCCTTCCCTCCACTATATTACCTTGGTCTCTGGGGATGATGGACTGAAATGACAAGCAGTTGCTATAAAGCATTTATCCCAACAAGTTCATTTCCAAATGTAGCATAGCTGCCTCTTGGCATTTTCACTGACTGACAGTCATGCCTGGAATTCTCTCCCTCCTCATCTCCATCTCCCTGATACAATAACACTACCTTCTATAAGCAACTTCTGTATCTCCTTGTATTCCAATGTCTTTCTTCTGTTGATTATCTCCAATTTATCCTGTATGTGCCTTGTTTATACACAGTTGTTTCAACATTGTCTCCCTCGTTAGGCTATGGGCTCCTTGAGAACAGGAACTATCTTTTGCATTTCTTTGTATCTCCTGTGCTTAGCAGAGTGGCTTAACAAAAGAACAAAGAACAAAGATGGGAATATCTTGTAATAGAAATGGTAACAAATCTGTTCTATTTTTCATCTTTGTCCTTTTAGTCTCATCTTTAAATGTATCTTGGATAGAGTAGATTAACTGGGACTCAAAACAAAGTTTCTGCATATTGGTTTTTCTCTCCTGATGTTCACAACTTTATGAGGCAATATTGCTCATAATTTTCCAACATTCTATTCTGTAATATTTTAAAAATTAGTTTCTATTCTAAATTAGTACTGCCCTTAGTTTCTTCTCTACATAAGAGAAAAGATCAGTAGCTACTGACTGAGATATTTTCTAGACTTTGCTGATGCATTGTTGTGTCATTTACTTTGCATTGGCTAAACTTCAGAAGGGGGTTTTCTGCAGGAAATGGAGGTTTTCTGTATCTACATCTTTCCTTTGTCTATTTCCCATTTTTCAAAATCAGTGGGACATTTCGGCTAGGTCAGGCAAGCAGGAGCTATTAAAATTGCATTCTGCATCTTCTCATCTTTTCTATGCTCTAGCTTGGTGTAGATTTTTACATTTGTACTAACAATATGATAGTCTGACTAAAACTGATTCAGAAATTACCCCCATTTCAGTAATTACTTCTTGTATGTTAACATATTAACATAAATTTCTTTTTTTGTGTGATGTTATACCGTGTTTGTCATGTCCAGTGCTTTACAAAGCAATTTTTTCAAGGTGGGAAGGCAAGGCAATTGGGGTTAAGTTAGTTGCCTAAGGTGACACAGCTAGTAAGTGTGTCAAGTGTCTGAGGCTGGGTTTGAACTTGGGTTCTCCTGACTCCAGGGCCGATGCTCTATTCACTGTGCCACCTAGCTGCCACTACAAAACATTTTTTGAAGAAAGTATTCATGACATGATGTGTGAAGTTTCTGAATAGTCTATGTCTTTGGCTTATATTTTGGAGGGTTTGGGTTTTGTTCATATCAGCATTAATTGATATAATCATTTGGATTAGGTTACTTTTTGTTTTTAATATTGATTAATTGTGTTTGTTGTTTTCCAGATGTTGACCCATACTTCCATATCTGGCATAAATTCAGTTTGATCTTTAATTTTTATATATGTGTGTGTGTATATATATATATGTATATATACATATATATATATACACACACACACACAGATAGATAGATAGATAGATAGATAGATAGATAGATAGATAGATAGATTCCTGTAGTCTCTTTGCTAGAATTTTTATTTCAAATTTTCGCATCAATGTTCATTAGAGCTACTGAGTTATTGGCCTGGTTTAGGCAAGAATATGATGTTTATCTGATAAAGAAAACTGGATAAAGTGAGAGTTATTTGAGAACAATTTGTGCAGCACAGATATTGTTTGCTCTTTAAATGTTTTGTAGAATATACCTGTAAATTCATCTGGAGCAGGGGTTTTCTTTCTCTCTTTTGTTAGGTCCCTTAAGATGCTCAATTTCTTTTTTTAAGATTAGGTTGTTTAAAAACTCTATTTCATGTTTTATTAATTCTGGTCTCCACGGTCTTTCAAAGATCACTTGACAATGGCTCTGCAATTACATCTGCCAGCTCTTTTAGTACCTTAAGATACAGTTCATCTGAGCCAGACAGAGCCTGAAACTAGAATAGGATCCAGGAGTTTGACCAGGAACCAATATCTTGATTGGAGGCGAAGGGAAGGAGAATGTTCCCTCTATCCTCTAGCAGAGTGCCAGCACCTAGGCAGCTAAGTGGAACACCAGATAGAATACAGAACTTGGAAGCAGGACGACCTCAGTTCAAATCCTGCCTCAGACACTTACTAGTTGTGTGACCCTGGCCAAGTCATTTAACTCTGTTTACCTCAGTTGACTCATCTGTAAAATGAGCTGGAAAAGGAAATGGAAAATCACTCTCCATAGGGTCATGGAGAGTCAGACACAACTGATATGACTCAACAACAAGAACAACAAAATTGCAAACCTTCAAGTGCCATCAAAATGCTAGTTTATGACAATGATGAAAAAGATGACATTGATGATGTCCTTTCCAGTACAGAGATCATTCTTCTTGGCAGAGAAAAAAGCAACAAAATCAAAATTAAGGAGATTTGTTTTCTCTGTGTTGCCAGTTATGATCATCTCATCTCCACAGTAAAGGGGTGGAGATCTTTGCTCTTGATTCTTCTTGATCACTTCTTGACCCTTCTATTTTCCCCAAACTAGGTAAAAACAAACAAGCAAAGAGGATACAATTCATGCTTTTAATCCTTATCTTCCCTTGTCAATTTCAGCTTATTCTGAACTTCATCTTATTGATACTATACTATATTATATAGTATGATAATTTTAGATTATAAGACTATACCTTACTTTAATATTTATCCTTCATTGTCTAACTTGGCTTTCATGTTTTTATATGTCTTTCTTAAGTTTACTTAGCAAATACCTTTTAATTAATTAGGAAGGAAGAAAACACAAAGCTAAACATGCAAGTCTAGCTGATAGAATGCAAGTTCCATGAGGCTGTTTTATTTTTCACTTTCATATTTGCAGTGACTAGAGCATATTAGGAATCTAATACATGGTTGTTGATTGATTATCTTCTTGCCAGGATATAAGACCTGGAGATGATATTTCTTTCCCTTTTTAAAATCCATTTAATTTTAGTTTACAGCATTCAGTTCCACAAGCGTTTGAGTTTTAAATTTTCTCCCTCTCCTTCTCTTCCTCTGTCCCCAAGATGGCATGCAATCTGATATAGGCTTCACAAATGTATTCATATTAAACATATTTTCACATTAGTCATGTTGTAAAGAAGAATTATGACCAATGGAATGAACCACAACAAAGAAGAAATAAAACAAAAAAGAGAAAATAAATAGTATGCTTCTATCTGAATTCAGACTCTGAAATTCTTTCTCTGCATGTGGATAGCATTTTCCATCATAAGTCTTTTGGAGTTTTCTTAGAACCGTGCGTTACTGAGAAGAGCCAAGTTTATCAAAGTTAGTCATTGCAAAATGTGGCTGTAACTGTGTATAATGTCCTCTTGGTTTTGCTCCTCTCACTCAGCATCTGTTCATATAAGTCCATGTTTTTCTGAAGTCTGCCTGCTTATCATTTCTTATAGCACAATAGTATTCTATCACATTCATTTACCACTACTTGTTCCTCAGTTGATGGGCATCTCTTCAATTTCCAATTCTCTGCCACTACAAAAAGAGTTGTTATAAGTATTTTTATCCATGTGAGTCCTTTCCCCATTTGTATGATCCCTTTAGGATACAGACCTAAAAGTATTATTGCTGGGTCAAAGAGTGCACATTTACATAGCCCTTTGGGCATAGTTGCAAATTGCTCTCCAAAATGGTTGGATCAGTTCACAATTCCACCAACAAACATTAATGTTCCAATTTTCCCAAATCTTCTCCAACATTTATAGTTTTCCTTTTCTTATCATGTTAGCCAATCTGACAGGTGTGATGTGGTACCTCAGAGTTGTTTTGATTTGCATTGGAGATGATATTTCTGAGAAGGTTAGAGACACTGTGGCAGATGGCTGGACTTTGTTATTAGCTGGTTTGTGGAAATTGCAAGACAAACAGACTTAGAGTCAGTAGACCTGTGTTATAGCTGAGAATCCAAGGGGAAGCCAGAAAAATGGTTCTGAGAAACTGCAAATGCCCCTGCAATTTTCTGCCATCATGAATTATTCTACAGATTCTAAGATATCAAGACCTTTTTTTTTTTTTAACTCTGTTGATCTGGCTTTTTTGACATCATGGTGCAAAATTTGGTCCGTGTCTATGTTTATGCCAGGGTGGAGAGGTGTCTGAATGAAGCAACATGTGGGTGCAAAATTAGAAGACAAAAGGACAATGATTATAATCAGTATGTGTATGAGAAAAAAATGACCAAATAAGAGACCAAGATTATGGGTGAAGCTGGCATGGATCTTGGCAATTTGGGAACTCCTAGAAAGGGGAACATGTAGATGATTTGTGGGAGCATGAAAAAGTGGATGCTAGGACTGACAGAGCTTGGTATACCCCACTGATGCCCCAAGCTCTGAAGCCATGTATGCCTCTAGACTTGGTCCTCCCTTTGGGGACCAAGGAAGTTAGAACCATCATATTCTATATGTGTGTCACTATTATCAGTTATCTCTGCATGAGAAAAGAAAGTACTTGGGTTATGGTGCTGTGTGTCAGGGACAGAGGCTAGAAGTGTTGCCAGGAGACATAGAGATTGTAGAATATTAAGCATATTACTTGTACTAATATATTATATGCTTAATTATGTGAAGTATATTAGTTCTTAACAGCCAGAGTTTGAGACAGACATCTTCTGATGATGTCATAGCACTGCACGCACCTCACTGGGCTTTTTTCTTCTAAAGTACAATGTCTATGCTCTATTAGACTATGCTGGTCTTGCCACCATCATCTCTGTTCATCTTAGTATCTTTCTCTGCCTGAGCATTGCTTCCAGCTACTATATTCTGGGATCATCCCTTCAAGGCTGGTCAAGCCATTTCAGTCTGTTAGAGTACAATGGCTAGAGATTCTTCTTGATAAGAATGGGCTGACAGTTCTTTGGTCAGAGTCACCAACCCAGCTAACAAAAGTCAAGAAGAGCGCCTCCAGAATAATATTAGGTCTTTCTTTCCAAATACTTTGGGCCAGAGAGAAAGTTTTCTCTTGTAGATAACTATCTAACTTAGGGATTCCACTTCAGTTAATCAATCAATGAACACTTATTAAGTATTATGTGCCAGGCACAAAAGTTATAACTCTTTCACTTGGGTCCAATTCATGAGCAAGTCAAGATTCCACATGCCATTGATCCTCTTTGAAAACAAAGGCTGAACAACAACAATAATGTGCTAGGTACTCTGCTAAATTTGTACTTTGCTATACAAAAAGGCAAAAGACGGTTCCTGACTTCATGGAGTTTACAGTCCAATGGGAAAAACGACATGCAAACAAATATATACAAAGCAAGTTATATACAAGATAATAAGAAATACTTAAGGGAATTAAGACAATGGAATTAAGAGGGAATGGGCAAAGGCTTCCTGTAAAAAGTGGGATTTAAAATGGGACTTAAAGGAAACTATGAGGTAAGTAGTCAGAGTGGAAGAAGGAGAACATTTCTGGCATGGGATACAGTCAGAGAGAATGCCAGGAGCCAAGAAATGAAGTGTCTTATTCATGGAATAATAATTACTGATCAAAGAGCACTTATTGGTGGGGGGAGGTTAAGATTTAAGAAGACTAGGAAGATAGGATGGGGCTAGGTTATGAAGGGCTTTGAATGCAAAACAGAGCATTTTGTATTTGTTCCTGAAGTCAATAAGAATTCACTGAAGTTTTTTGAGTGTGTATGTGGGAAGGGAGGATGACATGGAAACTGGGCTTTAAGAAAATCACTTTAGTGGCTGAATGGAGAATGTTTTGGAAGGGGGAGAGACTTGGGACAGGCAGACCCACCACAGCAGGCTATTTCAATGCTCAGACATGAGATGATGAAGGCCTGCATGAGAGTGGTGGCAGAGTCAAAGAAGAAAAGGGAGAATATTGAATACATTGCCAAGGTGGAACTGACAAGCCTTGGCAACAGCTTGGATAGCTCAAATGAGAGAGAGTGAGGAGTCCAGCATGACTCTTGGGTTGCCCTGGGTTGTGATACTGAAGGACCAGGGGGATGATTTGCCCTCTACAATAATAGGGAAGGTAGGAAAGAAAAATGGATTGGGGGGGGAGATAATGAATTCCATTTTGGACATATTGAGCTTAAAGTATCTACTGGACATTCTTGAAATTCTCTCTAGTTTAGCTACAAATGAATTTAGCCAGACCAAAGGGTGGTGTTTTCTATCCATCTTACTCTAATTCCTGTCTTTATTATGCATATTTATTAGCAAAACCCAAGTGTTTTGTGGTTTATTTTAGCCAGGAAAAACCTTAGTCACTCTAATATCAAATGGTCATACACACATGATCCGATTTAGACATAGAATGACCTTGAGTAAGACAATCATTCTGGGCTTCAGTTTTCTCCAATAGAAAATAAGCGGAAGGCGGAGTCAGAAGAGATAGACTTGAGGTCTCTTTCAGCTCTAAATCTATGAACCTATGGCAAACACACATAGACTAAATAGACAAACACACATATACCCCTCTCCCAGAACTCTGAAGAAGGTAGACCAATGTTCTTAGACCTATTGGGATCTACCCATTTATAATTAAATGGCAAATTCATCTCTCAGCTGCAATGATTTCCCTTCCCTACTACAGTCTATAGAACACTACCTAAACTCACATGAGTTTTTCAAAGTTAAGCAAAACTAAATATTTCTGCACATGATCTATAGTCCCTGGAAAGCTGCTAGAGACAAAAGGTAGGTGAATGATAGCCATTGGGAATCTGAGAAAAGATTGGATTTGTTCAAGGATGGCTTTCATTTTTTTCTTATGGTTGCAAAAGGAAGGGGTTAAATTATTCATGTTCAGAATTTGTGCTGCAGAACAAGTTATAAATGTTTTTAACTAGGAATTCCTCAGTGGTGGTAAAACATGGCTGAAGATTCCATGCTGGTGATCTTTGCCCGAGAATGAAGCTGAGCTATGCATTCTGATCACGGCAATGAATGAGGCCAATAGGTGAGCAGCCTGGGCTCATCATGTTTATTATTAATTCCATTTACCTCATTACATTTGGGGGAGAAAAGATAACTAGTATTTTTGTATCTGTACTGATTTTGTTGGTTCAGGTACAGGAGAAAATACTAAGTTGTTTGTTTTTTTTTTAAGAGTGAATTAGTATTCATGGCACCTGCCCTTATTGCAGAATGCTTTTTTTTTTTCTTTTTTGCTTTCACATCTTCCTAAGCTGATTTGAAACTTTCATTTCACAGACATCAGTCAAGTTGCCCACTGAAGGCTAGAAGTAAGGACTCCTACTCTCTGCTTACATGTGAGCAGCCTCCTGTACAACATGATTTGAAGGAGGCTTAAAAGCCTCTTATTTCCGTGTCTCTCCTTTACTGGCCTTCCGTGGGGATAGAAATTCCCATTATTAGTAATGTCTTTGGGCTAAAGCATTTTACATTAGAAGGTTCCTGTGAACATTCGGTGTTTCCTGGAAAGGATAACACATTAATGGGCTAAGACTTATTATCTTTTCCAGACTGTTTTATTATCTTTATTAGATTAGCTTGCAGAGAGCAAGGCCCTAAATGAATGAGACCAAGAACAAATAACTGTTGATGTGAATGGAGGGAGCTGTCCAGGGTATGGATAGAGAACAAGGAGGGTAAGTTTAGCTGGTGTCCTGGTCAGCCAGGCAACATAAGGAAAGTAACCTGGTAAAAGAAGGTGAAGGGGGTAAAGAGGAGAAGAGGGATTTTTAAGAAGGTAAGTTGGGGTGGGGGAGCCTGAAAGACCAACTTTACCTATCTGACAGACTTTTCTTTCGTTAGTATTTTGTTAAGGGCCAGCCCTGTCCAGGGTTTCTCCTCCTCCCCAGTTTTATCATTTCATTTTGGAAACATTTTTTTAGTTATGGCTCAAGCAGCAGAATGCATAGAGGGTCAGATGTGGAATAAGGAAGACTTGAGTTCACATCCTGACATTTATAAGCTATATGATCCCAGGCAAATTGCTTAACCTCTTTCAGTGTCAAACTTCTTCATCTGTCAAATGGGGACAATAATGGCACCTACTGCATGAGGTTGCTATGAAGATCACATAAAATAATTTATGTAAAGTGATCTGTAAACATTATTTTTAATTAAATTTTTTCAGATCTAAATTCTCTCCTTCCCCCTACTCCTCCTATATCTATTTAGAAGGCAAGAAATAAAAAGCACATTACAATATGAAGTCATCTCTGAAAAATTCAAAAGCCTAGTTTAAATGGTAGCCATGGCTATAGAGATTGAAGTGAAAATGGATCAGGGAAGGAATGATTCATTACTCTTTGGTGCAGAATTGAAATTTTCCTTCAGAGAACCTATCTAGTCCGGGCTGTTGTGAAATTTCCATGAGATAATGAATGTAAAGCCCTGTGTAAACCTCAACACTATATAAATGCCTTGTTGCTGTTGTTGTTTTATTAGCACTAGCCTTCAATGACCAGGTTTGCAGTGTGGTGATGGCTTCATTCTCTACTGCATTCTTGCTGAGCTCAAACAATGTTTATAGAGCAATACAGAGGTGTATTGGTAAATATTTAACAACCAGGCTCTCTGATAGGAAAAAGCAACAACAACATGCATGCACACTTTCAAATTCAATCTGCTTTATTAACAATTTCTTAAGTCTATACAGTCAACAAAACAATAAACCAAACCCTGATATCTAGAGATCTTACTTTAATTCAATAAACATATTCAACACCTACAGTATGCAAGGTACCATGTTAAGCACTGGAGATACAAAAAGATTCTTAGTATTCAAGAAATTTACTGGAGGTGGGGGAGGTAAGAATACACCACATATACAAATATATAAATATAAATTAGTTTGAGGAAAGAAAAAGCTCTAAGATGCTGTGTGGGAAGAGAGAAGGTTTCCTAGGTGACACCTAAGTCAGACTAGGAAAGTATATAGGGATTCTGAGAGGCAGAAATAGGGAAGGAATGCCTTCCAGACGTGGGATGGAGTGATTTCGAGGTATCATAGGGTCATTATATCTCTAGAACTGGGAGGGAACTTAAAAGTTCTAGTCCAACAGCCTCGTTTTTCAGAAAAGAAAATAGGTACAGAAATAGGTTAAGTGACCTGTCTAGGGTCACACAGCTAGTAAATGTCAGAGACATTTCTGACTCCAAGTATACTACTTTAACCATTATACCACAGTCTATTGTACTGGGGCAGAAAGTAGAATGTTGATCAGGTTCAAAGAGCAACTACAATGTCCACTTTGGTTGGATTTAGAGCAAAAATAATTGACCTTATCTCTCTTTAAAGTTAAAATGTTTTACCTACATCATCTCACATGTATCTATCTCTATCTTCCTATCATATATCTACCTAATCTCCCTGTGAAGAAGGTATTAAGATCTCCATTTTATTGATAAAAAAATAAAATTGGCCATTCAACTTGGATTTGAATCCAGGATTAATATTTTGAGGTTCACTACTACATACTACCTCCCACCATGAATGGAAGGAATGTGAAAAGTCATGGGAAGGAGGTTTAGCTCTAGCTTGTGAAGGACCTTAAAAACTAAGGCTAAAGAATTTATATTTTGTTTTAGAAGCAAAAGATCACTGCTAAAGGCTTTTGAGCAAGAGCTTGACATGGTCAGGCAGTTAGGTGGCTCAGTGTATAGTGCACAGACCTGAAGTCAAGAAGTTCATGAGTTCAGATCTGGTCTCAGACACTTAGTAGTTGTGTGACCCTGGGCAAGTCACTTAATACTGTTTGCCTCAGTTTCCTCATCTGTCAAATGAACTGTAGAAGGAAATAGCAAACCACTCCAGTACCTTTGCCAGAAAAACCCCAAATGGGATCACAAAGAGGAGACATGATAGAACAATAACATAAGCAGATCTGTGTTTTAGGAAGATTATTTAGACAGCTATATGAGAGCATGAATTGTAGAAGGGAGAGGGTAAAAGCATGGAGAATGATTGGGAGGCTATTATAATAGTCCAAGTGAAAATAACTAGAATTGTATAATAGCTAGCATTATGTAGCACTAGAATTGTATAATAGCTAGCATTATATAGCACATTATATAGCACATAAGCAAAGCATTTTGCATATGTTATGTTGTTTAATCCAACCTTGTTAACTACTATTCTTTCCATCAGAGGCACAAGAGCTTAAGCAACTTTCTTAGAGTCGCATGTTAGTATCTGGGACAGCTTTCAAACTCAGGCCTTCCTGATTCCAAGACAAGGGCTCTATTCTTTATATCCTCTTGTTCTATTCCACTATGCCTACAGAAATGCCCAATGTACCTGTTGTTTGTTAAGTTTAGAATGGAAGCAACTCTATTTTTAAAAAAGAATTAATATCTGGTATTAGATATTAATAGAATAAATAGAATTTGGAGACTAGGAATATGGCAGTGCCCTCAATAGAATTAGGGAAGTTTTGAGAAGGAAGAGATTGAAGGGAAAAGGACATGCTGAGCTTGAGATACCAATGAGACATCCAGAAGAAGATACCCATATACCCAACAGGTAGCTGATGACGTAGGACTGGAATTCAGGAAGGAGATTGGGGTCAATAATAAAGATTTGAATTCAATTGAAGCATTATACATTTCTTTTTCTAGCCCTTCATTTTAGGTTTGTCAGTGACATGATACAAGCAGGAAGAATCAGGAAACAATACACACAATGACTGCAACAATGCAAATAGAATGGGGCGGCTAGGTGGCGCAGTGAATAGAGCGCCAGCCCTGGAATCAGAAGGACCTGAGTTCGGAGCCGGCCTCCGACACTTAATCCGCACAAACAAACAAAAAAAAAAAAACCTAGCCGTGTAACCTTGGGCAAGTTACTTAACCCCAATTGCCCTAAAGGGGTGACTAGGTGGAGCAGTGAGTAAGAGCGCCGGCCTCCGAGTTTGGATGACCCGAGATCAGATCCGGCCTCAGAAAATGAGCACCCACGCATAAATAATGGCTAGCCGTGTAACCTTGAGCAAGTTACTTAACCCCAATTGCTTTAAAAAAAAAAACAAACAAACAATGCAAATAGAAGCAATAACAACAAACCAATTAAAATTTATAATGACCAAGTTTGACCCTAAAGAAGACACATGAGAAGGCACCTCCACCTAGATCTTTGCAGAGGTGAAGGGTTATTGGTGCGGAACACTGCACATAATGTCAGATGTTTTCAATATGTTGGTAAGTTTGCATGAACTATATTTTCTCTCTCTTTTTAATTTTTTTGTTATAAAAGATTACTCTCTGGGAAAAAAGGGGAAAGTATTGAAAGATGTTGATAATATAAAAGGAAATGTAGAGATAAAATTTCATTTTAAAAACCTTCTGTATATGTCTTTACCATAATGTCCCACAATTTCCTAATGGGGTCTAAGTTCATACAGACCAATTTCCACAGAAGGGAAATTGAACCTGAAGTTGCTATTGGAATAGCCTTCTGCCATTCAGTTGAGTCCTTCTTTTGCATGAGTTCTACACAGTCTCTCCAAACCTTAACACCACCCTGTAGTTTAGACTCATTCCTGAAAGTAAACATACTTTTGAGTTTGCTGAACAGGTAAACTACTTATTGGAGCTCCATTGTCCACGTAACTCAATGACTTTATTCTCAAAATAGGATTCTTCAGAGGAAACATGTGGACCATTCTTTTTACAAGGAGAATGCTTCTTCAGGAAATCTTTTCTTTTAGAGGAGCTGTTGACTGAGCATTTGAACTTAAGAATTTTCAAACTTGGGTTGTTTACCCATGGGGCAACTTCCAAGTTGGTGCTTGAGGAAAGATTTCTTAGGAAATCTCTACTCCCTAGCTAGATCTGTTATCACATTGCCTGGGGAGTTAAAAGTCTTCCCTCATTTACAAAGGAGGTTGTGATTCAGAAACAAGATCCTTGAAATTCCCACTTGAACCATGGACAATAACACATGTCTACCATTTCATATACTTCAGCTATATGTCACCATTGCTGCTCCAAGAAGATGTGTGGAGTGGAAGAAATTCCCTTCTTACCCTCAATTTACTCTGGAAGAAGATACAGGGTGAAGATAAAGGATTCTTGGAGAGAAGGAGAGTGACAGAGTGTGACCAAATTGCTTTCATAGAAGGTAATAGAAGACAATTGACCCTCAATGGTCACTGAGCTCTTTAGTAGTCTCTGAATAATGTACCATGTCTTTAGGTTGATGGTAGAATTCTTCAAATTGAGTAGGAACTCCTCTGAGCTATTTCCCTTACATGTCTTCATGTTTTAAGCATTCTTATATGTAGAAAATTTGGGAGTTTTATTTTCTAATTTATTCTTTAACTCTATTCATTTTATGGATGATTTAGCCCATTAACATTCAAAGTTATGTGCCTTTGGGCCCAATTATATTACATTTTATTAAGCATTATTAAGTACTGGCATTTTGTTCTGCTTGAAGTAATCTAATTCCAGCTTCCACTACCATCCCACAAACAATTCCACCCTATTTTTACTGATCATGCATATGTGTGCATTTATATGTATATCTGTAAGTATGTATATATTTACATATCCCTTTCCCAACCCAGATAATAGTATGGTTCAAGACTCCTTCCCCTCCCCTTACCATCACACCACTATTGTATTTAAATGACTTTCACCTGTAGCATCATGATTTTAAGAAATAGTTCTTGGGGCGGCTAGGTGGCGCAGTGAGTAGAGTGCCGGCCCCGGAGCCAGAAGGACCTGAGTTTGGTTCTGGCCTCAGCCACTTAACACACACAAACAAACAAACAAAAAAACCTAGCCGTGTAACCTTGGGCAAGTTACTTAACCCCAATTGCCCTCCAAAAAGCAAAAAGAAAAAAGATAATTCTTTTTCTAATCTCATTCCTCCTTACTCTAGGATACTTCTATCTAATCCATTCATGGGATTTATTCCATAGTTATTCTTTCTTAAGGACAATGGAAATATTTCCTAGTATCATGTAAATATTGATCTACCACCCAAATTTTTCCCCAAAATATAAGGATCTGTTTATTTTTAATACAGTTTACCCTTTCACTTTCACTTCAAAGGATTTTACCCAAGTGAAAACTGAGCAGTTAATTATACAATATCAATAGTCAGATGTACAGAACCACTGGGAAAAAGAGTAAGAAGGTGAAGAAAAGAGGAAGAGAGGGAGAAAAGGAGAGGAGAGAAGGAAGGAAGGAAGGAAGGAAAGAAGGAAGGAAGGAGGGAAGGAAGGAAGGAAGGAAGGAAGGAAGGAGAGAAGGAAGGAAGGAAGGAAGGAAAGAGGGAAGGAAGGAAGGAAGGAGGGAAGGAAGGAAGGAAGGAAGGAAGGAAGGAAAGAAGGAAGGAAGGAAGGAGGGAAGGAAGGAAGGAAGGAAGGAAGGAAGGGACAACTGAAAAGAATTAATGCACTAAGTGAATGCAGCTCTAAATTTAGAATGAGTCATTTCATGTGTACTCTGTCTTGTTCAGAGCCTAATCTGATAGAACCCAATAAGCTGATATTTTCCTTAGACACTGCCATCCTCATAATGCTACAAGCAAGGATAAAGCTGGTGAGAAATTTTAGTAATTTCTTTTAAAGTCTCTTGCTTTGCCAACTTACCCAGTGCCTTAAGGGGAAATGCATACAAATATGTGAGAGAAATAGAGACACAGAAAGACAACAGAAAGAGAGATGGAGAGAGAGAGAGAGAGAGAGAGAGAGAGAGAGAGAGAGAGAGAGAGAGAGAGAAATTCTGATTTACAGGGAGTAGCCAGTGAAATTCTCTAGGTGTCCACTGAACTGATCCAATGTGAAAATCAGAAGGACCCCCACGAAGTTCACAATTAACATAGAGAGAGAAGGTAGCAACAAGGTGGGGAAGGGGTAGTAGAGAAGAGGGAAGGTTTCTGGAAGTGACTTTGCTGCTAGAGTAACATCTTAAGAACATTTTGCTAATTTGAGTCTGGAGAGACAGGATTGCTTAGCACTGGTCTGGGAGTCAAAAGATCTGGGTTGGTGCTGCAACTAACTTTGTGGGCTTGGTTAAGTAATTTAACTTCTCCAGACCTTTTTTTCCTTATCAGTAAAATGAGATCTGGAACAAACGATCTCTAAACTCCCTTTTGGCTTTGGCTGTGATCTTTTCTCTTTTTACAAAAATTCTCTCCCTGTACCCTTCTATATTGAAATTATATCTTGTCTTAGTGCTCTTGACCACCACCATCAGTACCACTACCCCAGTTAGTAAATTTTTAAGTAGCTACTAAGATTGTAAAAGAGGAACCTAAAAGTCACTTATAGATTATCCTATAAATTAAGGGTATATAACATTTCTTGCAAGCTGTCTCATAAATTAATAAAGGTCATATCCTGAGACTATGTGCTAAATTAGGAGAATTCAACTAGGTCTTAATGTAATAGCCCCTCAGTTTTGCTAACTGTCCTTGGTCTGTAAGCTTCAGACCTGTGTAGTAAGACAAGAAAAACATACTAATGAAGTAACCCTAAAGAGTTGCTGGCAACTCTGAAAAGATTTGGACATGTTAATGAACTAAGCCTAAAGTGGCATGGATTAAGTGTTAGTTCATCCCACCCTCCAGCAAAATCCTAAATATATGGGACCCCAAATTCCTGTTCCCCAAACACTCCAACTTCTAAGAGTCTATGTTGCCCAAGTGCTCTCAACTTTGATCCACAGTTACATAAATTATTCTCTGTGCCCCTCACCTTCCCCATTCTCTTCCTCACTAGTGCCTACCTCCTCCACTACCCCATCCCCTGTCCCCTCCCTGTCTGCTTCTGTACTCTCTGTGCCTTATTAAAGTATAATTTAACCATTACTCCCTGCTTGCCGCCACCATGGTCTTTCCTGGAGAGTATCTAAAAAAATCCCCAACAATTTAGGTATGCACTCAACCCACAGGGACCTCCTATTGATCTCATTCGTTTGATTTCAAACTGAGAGTACCAGGACTGAGAATATAAATTATTTCTAGCCTCACCTGCACAAGAATAAACATGGTGCAATAAATTCATTGATAGAAAGCAATGGTGGGCAGTTGAACTTTGTGTTGCCTTCCAGGAGGAGATTTTTTCTTTATTTACAATAAATCAATTAATAATTCCATAATAATTCAAACAATACAATTCAAGATAGTTTTTGCCCTAAAGGAGCTTACTATCCAAGGGGGAAGACAACATATGAGTAAATATATATAAAACAAATTATATACAAGGAAATAATTAACAAAGGGAAAGGTATTGGAATTGAGAGGGATTGGGGAGGGTTTCTTGTAAAAGGTAGGATCTTAACTGAGACTTAAAAGATCATCTTTGATTAATATCCTCTTCCTCATTCATGAAATGACAAAGGTCAAGTATCTGAGACAGTAATGGGCTGACAGTTGTGGTCACTGGGGAAAGTCATTTCTTGAAATGGAATAAGCAGGGAAAATGATCATATCTATTTGGTGGTATGAAAACTGGAAATCTGGAATTTGGAGCCTTAATCCAAGCTTTGACATTAATTAGCACTCTGTTAACTGTGCCACTTTAATTCGACAAGCATTTAACAAACACCTACTATGTGAATGTCACTATAGTAGGTGCTAAGAATAAAAATACTAAACCAAAAAGGCCTTATTGATATAAAGTACAGGGCAACAACTTTGCCCAGAAGTCCACCAGCTTAGATTGCAATTTCCTGGAATCTTCCACAGAGTCTAGTGAAGTATCTTTCCCATAGTAGGCACTCAAGAAATATTCTTTGAATGAAGACAATGTCTCACCATCCTGACCCACCAAGATCACTTCAAGACCTGGCCAGAAGGACATAGAAGACATTAAGAGCCTCCTTTTTTAATAGCTTCAGATTGGCTTGTGAATGAATCCATTAACTATGCACTAAGGAGAAATCCAACTACTTTAAACCCATTGGAGCAGGTGCTTTTAGCAAGGAAATTGCTGCAGATGGTGTCTTGAAAACCTTTGTTTTAATATCTGTTAAGCATCCCCCCAAGTCTCCCCTCCCCACAACGAGAGCATGTATTTGTTTTACCTTATCCAATAATCAGAGACATGGCCATCTGCTAGTATAGTCAGCTAGGTACGAGAAAGTCAGATTTAATCATTTTAGCTTCCGCTACTTGAAGGCTTTATTTCTGGGTACCAAGGGGACACATACAGCTCAGCTAAAGGAGAGAGCTCTAGCAAGCTCTGAATTCTGATAATGAACATGCCTGCAGATAAATCATCAGAGAATTAAAATTCAAAATGAAAATCAATTGATTGCTGAACAGAAAGGGAATTTCAAATCATCTCCTTGCTTATGTTTTAATTATACCATAAAAAAAAGGATTTCCCTTGCTCTTTACTCAAGGAAGCTTAGAGCTTATTATTGAGAGAACTGTGTCCTCAGTTAACTTATTATGCAGGATGAACAGCATGTAACTATCACTTTTGCTTAGAATGGTCAATAATGCACATCTGTTACCAATACAACATTGAAGAGCATTTAATTGGGTTCCTCCAATTGGACACATCTATCCCTGGCCTGACAAACTGGGAAGCCATATCTGAATTAAGTGAAGGTAAATTAGACTATTTATTTCCAATCAAAGATAGACCTTTGTGACTGGTGCCGTTAAGTTTGACCTCCTTGGGTGAGTACAAGAAGCCTAAAAATGAGAGCCACTTCTAAGCACTCGTAAGTGAGAATCAAGGTCTCATGCAGTTTCCTTGAATCTAAAAAGGGATAAAATCAACAAGCTGTGAAACTTAAAGTTTGACCAATAAGGCTAAAGATAATACCCCAAAAACTCACAATAAATGTTCCTAAGCCCTTTCCAGTCTCAACATAATTATCAGCATTGGATCAGTGTCAATGTGGTACAGAGAAGGCAAAGCTATTTATGGCTGGGAGCGTCCTTCGAGGCCATAGAGTTCAAGCTCCTCATTTACAGATGAGAAAACTGAGGCCCTTAGAAGTTAAGTGGCTTGCACTTACAAACTATAAGCAACAGAATTTAGATTCTTTTCCTTTAAATTAATACATCAACATATTAAGATCAGGTAGGACCTAAATTTTAATCTGATTCTGCAATACTAGGGGGTGATGTAGGCGGATGTGTTTGACACCTCTGATCTAAAACAATGACATAGAGAAGGTGCTCTTTTGGGGGAGAGCAGCATAGATCCTGCTCTGACCTTGAAGACTTATTGTGATAACTGAACTCTCCTCTGGTTTTCCCATGTCTTACTTCATTCAAACTCCGTTGCAGGGAGTACAACTCTGATGGGTTGGCCATGTTGTTCAAATGCCAAACCTTTGTATTTTTTTCTAAAAGACTATTTTATGGAGAAGTCACACAAGGAAATCACTCACACTGAGGTCAGAGGAAGTGATACAAGGACACGCCCAAGGTCTACCTGAAGAAATTTGGAATTGATTGTGAAACATGGCACAGCATGCAGTGCCCCTATCAAAAATGCTGTGCTATAAGCAGTATTGCAGTAGCTCAAAAGAAACCTGAGATGAGCAAATTCAGAGATATCTTTATTCCAAATATAGATAGGGACTATTTATGCTTGTATTGGTTTGAGCAGCCACAGTTGGGCATGCTGTATCTACCTTGACCCCAACATAGTGACTTATTTTGGTCTTCTTCAAGCATGAAGAACAAGCACCAACCAACTTCCACCTCTGTAACCTAATTGTAGCGTTTGGGTCCTGTGTCCTAGTTTTCTATCTCATTTCTCAAATATTTCATGGTATTAGAACTGGAAGGGACCATTTAATCCAAACTGTCCTTTTACAAAAAGAGAAACTGAGACTAGAGTTTGAGAGGTTTGCCTAAGATCACACTAAGGGTAACAAGAATCAGGACTTGAACCCATGCTCTGACTCCAGACCTAGAAACCTTCCCACCATGCTACACTCCCTCTCAAAGAAAAGGCTTACATTTCCTAATGATAACCTTAAGCACCACATTGGTGAATTTAGAACAGTTTTCTTACTGACCCACAGAAATTTCTTACTTTACCTTTAACAATGTAAGATTTACCTTTTTTTCAGCAGACAGCTCCTCTTTCTCCTGTTCTTTTTTTTTGCTCCTTAACTGATTCTTCTTACTAAAATCACCTGTTTCTTTCCCACTTTATTTTTTCCCCTTTTATTTTTTGCTTCTTAGACTCTGACTCTCACACATCCTCTTTCAACAAGGCTTTGTAGTTTCTGGTTATGCCTTACTAATAATAATAACTCTGAGGCCCACAAGGTAATAGGATTGAGAGAAGCTTCTAGAGGGAGGTGAGAAGGTGGGGATTATGGTCTGACTTCCTAGCTAGTGCATTCCAACAGCCGGGTTCCCCAACCATGCCATCATTAGCAAATATTCATGAAATACAGACTGTGTCAAACACTGTGCTATAGTTATAAGATAAGTGTCCTCTCTTCAAGGGGCTTTACAGTCTAATTGAGAGATAAGACAAAGTCATAAAAAGAACTAAAATTATACCAGGTAACCTATGAGTGATAAATTAACAGTCTAGGCCAGGGCAAACTTTAAGGTCACAGGACCCCTTCACACTCTTAAAAATTATTAAGCATAACAAAGAACTTTTATTTATCTAGGTTTTCTCTATTGATGTTTATTATATTAGAAATGAAAGTGTCAGCATTATTATGAGAAGAGTTTTGATTTCTTTTTTTAAACTTACAGCGATGATTTGGTTTTTTTAAATGTATGGAATAAAACTACTTTTCTATAACACATTAAATTAAAATTTAAAATTACAATAAAAAAGAAGATAGTACAGGAAACTGCAAATCTACTGTACGTAATTTGCTATTCCTTTAAAATACGCAACAAAATCCCTCTTTCCCACATTAAAAGGGGTCTTAGGGATTCCCTTTGGTTTCTAGTTTGTACTTTGAGAACAGCAGGTATAGACAACAAATTCAAATGACAAGGGGATTCTCTTTGGGTTTGGGCAGTCAATGAAGATTTCAGCAAGAGGGTAGGGTTTAAAGTAAGACTTAAATTCAATTAATTTCTGTTAGTAGACATGATCAGCAAGATGGTAGAGTGGTCAATTTCCCTATAACCCCTCAACCTGAAAAACATCAAAAGAGGGCAATATCTACCAAGTCTACTGCAACTAAAATTGAATGCACAAGAAGACAAATGCACCACTCAAGATAAGAGTTAGAAGAAATTATATCAGAGATTTAAATACTTAAAGCTCCTATTCATTCTTCCCACCAGTCTGGTGGCTTCATTCAGTGCAAAAATACCTCTCTGATTTATATCTCAGGGTTCATTTGAAGGATTTCTGCCTTATTCCCACCCAGCAGTGACTCAGTCTGAAACACACACACACACACACACACACACACACACACACACACACACACACACACATTATGGAAAACATTGGTTCTTCCCAGTCATGTGAAGAAGATAGATTAAAACTTTTTTTTTTTGTTAGGAGGGGAAATCGGGGTAGAAGATGGAGTAAGAGTCAGAAGAGAATTCGCTTTTGTGACCAGGGGAAAGGGAAAGAAAGCAATGACACAATAATATACAGCTAAATTGGTTCTCAGAGGAAAAAAAAATTATCTCCTAAAACATACATTAATAAAATAGGAAAAGTAGATTAACGAAGTGGACATAAAATTTAAAAATTAGACAATCAATAAATTAGCAAATCCAAAGGAAACAAAAGAGAATTCTAGAGAATTAGAGAACTAGATACAGTGATAAAGATATGGGAAAGATAGAGAATACTAAAGTGAATGATAAAGAAAAGACTAATGTAATTAATAAATCGTTAGCTAATTTAGTTTTTTTAAAGAGAGAGGAAAATAATTTCAAATCAATTAAAAACATTTTAAGTATACTTAAAGTATACTATAAGTACTATGCTTGCCACTGTAAACACAAAGACAAAATCAAGATAATCCCTTCCTTCAAAGAGTTTACATACCCGAGGAGTGGGGAATGATATTTATATAGATGTTGTTTTGTTGTTTGTCCTTCATTTTCCAAGAGGACCAGTGACATCACAGGTGTTTTGACTTGCTATGAATTAGATTTAAGTGAGTCAGAGTTGCACAAAGTCAACAGCAACAGCCTCATTGTCTCTTCTAGTGTCATCAAAATCCAATAGCAGGACAAAAAGTCAAGATGACTGGTGATGACCTGGGATGCAGTTGATGACTTTGATATCTTTGATATCTGACCAAGCTCTTAATGCTCCATGGTGCCCACTTCAGCCACCTTCATGGCTGCTGAAACAAATTATTCTCATCTACCCATTCCACCAGACAATGTTATTGAATGCTTGTGGTAGTCTCTCCACTAACTAACAGATTTGAGGCCGGTTGACTTCCCTCAAATAATAATAATATTAATGTAAATAGCTAACATGTAGCACTTACTAGGCAACAGGTACTTTCCAATTATTATCTCATTTGCTCCTCAGAACAAACCCAGGGAGTGGGTGCTATTATTATTACAGATGAGGAAACTGAGGCAGGGAAAGGTTAAGTGACTTCCCCAGGGTCACACAGATAAATGTCTGAAGCTGGATTTGAACTCAGGTCTTTCTGACTCTAGACCTAGTGATAGATTTATCACTGTGCCACATGGTTGCTTCACATTGAGGCCTAGAAAAATTGGGTACCTCACCCAAGGTCATACAGGTAACAAAAGTCAGAGGCCCAAATCCTCTGACTAGATCCAGTACATTTTTCCTTATATCCCACTTCCTCCATGCATGAGGACCACATTGTAGAAGGCCCTGAAGGCAAGATTGAGAGCTTTGCAGGCAATGAAGAGCCATCAAGGCTCTTGGAGTGGGAGTAGAGGTGAGTGACATGTAAAAAAGATAGTATTTGAGAAAAAAGTGACCTGATGGCAAGGTACAGAATGGGTAGAATGTAGACAATAGGATTTTCTTTTAAATGACTGGAAGAAGGATGGAAAATGGAGACAGATAGACCAGAGAGGTAACTATTGCATTTTAGAGGGCTTGGAGGTTGGGTGACTGACCAGACTTGGTGACTAAGTGGCTAGGGACAAGGCAAGGAAATGAGTCAAAGATGGCTCTAAGGTTATTTACTTCCCTCTGCCAATTCATGTCCCTTTCTTATAAGCTTGACAATACAGTGTCCTCCCAGAACAGGACTCTCAGACTGAGAGCACATTACTGCGCTCCTAACCCCCAAATAGAAGCAGCATGGGAACACACTTTTCCCTAGGACCTCTGATCAATGAGGACAATGCTGTTCCTAAGCAAAATCACATGATGGTGTAACAGCAAGCACCCTCTCGTAACCAGGATGGCTGCTAGCACAGGTTCTTTGATCTGCTTTTCCTAAAGGAAAGCAACTCTAAAAGGTTTAACAATCTTACTTTAATCATATATATATATAATTTACTTAGTTCAGGGGAAAAAAGTCAGAATCCCAAACTTCAGAAAATACAAACAGAAATTACAAGCAGACAAAAATACAGACAGAGAAAATGACACAATTCAATAGACCAATAGACAGGGCTTCTAGCATTCTGATCATTACATATATACATAGTTAGTTACCAGGGAGAGAAGCACCAACATCTGAGTTTTCAAAGCTGGGGACCTCAACAGTTATCCAGAGTCTCATCTGGCTAAATCACACAACTCTTTCCATAAATGAGCCGCAAAGCAAAATCTCACCTTAGAGTATATATAACCTTCTGCAGGGTCAAAGGACATCACAACCTTCATGACCTGACTACAAAGTAACAAAAGGTGTGGGCCTTCCTGAAAAAAAAAAAACCTCTCCCCAATCCAGCCCCTCCTATTGGGTTCCACTTGAGGCCCATTATGGGACGGGGAAGATTTTCAAATTCGCTAGGTCTACAAAGGGGCAGGGAAGATCTTCAAATTCCCTTACCATTATAGATGGTACTTGGAAGAACTATTTCTATACATCCCCAGGCTGGGGGTTGGAGGTAATCAGAAATCCTCAGAAACTCCAAGAACTTTGGGAGAGGCTCTAAGTCCATATTTTCACCATTACTGGGGTCTACCTTTACTTGTCTTTGACAAGTCCCTCCCACTGTGGTCTTCACAGGTTCTGTTATATAACCATGGGTAAGGCCTGGGTAAAACATTTGAACTGAATACCTAAATACCTGAATAACTGAAATAAAGAGCTAAGTATTCCTTTGCTTGCCATTGCAAATGTTGCCCTGAAATGAACCTTTAAGGAAAGTAGAAATTCCAAGAGGCAAAAGAGAGGACAGAGCACATTACAGGCATGGGCCCATAGAGCTTGAATTCAATTCCTTCCTGCCTCACCTCGACCAAAAAAAAATCAGGAAGAACAAGTTCCATATAGAGTTCCTTTTGAGAAAAATCTAGTAATCAATATCATAGCATTAGATCTCCAGAGATGGAAAGAACCACAAAGGCCAATTAATACAAACCTCCCACTTTATAGATAAGGAAAACAGAACCTGGGGGGACAAAGTGGTTTGCCCAGGGTCACACAGGTAATTAGTGTCAGAGGCAGGATTTGTACCCAATTATTTGTAATGACAATGCAATATTCACAGGGCCAACAGTCACTATAAATATACCTGCATAGTGCTCAATCACAAAATTTAACAGACTCTCCATATAGAAGACAGAAGCAAAACAATTATTCAGACACCAGAAAACTGAATCCTAAAGCCAATAAGCCAATAGCATCATAGCAACAAAGAAATTAATTAGCACAGAGAACCACAGCATCCTTTAGCCTTCCCACAAACCAACATTTGCTCACAAACCTGTCTCCCTTGGATGTGTCCTCTCCTCCCTCCAGTCTAGCTGCTCTAACTCCCAGTTTCCTGTGGGCTCTGCTCCACCCTTCAGCAAACTCCTCCCACCACAGGCTCCATATGATATTATATTCAGCCTACTGGGGGCAGGGTATATCTTCAAAGCAGGGAAGGTTTTCAAATTCCCTTAGGCTTATTAAGGGGTAGGGAAGATCATCGAATACCTATTACCATTACATTCAGCCCCAAGATTTTTTCATGTCCCTTATGCAGCAAAAATGCATTAACAATGCATTTCATTACATAGATTAATGAGAGTTTAGGGATAACTGGTGGGGTAACTGGTGTCAATAGAACTTTGCAACAATATAACAGGGATAATAGAAAATAAACACATAAAGATAGTATTTTAGAGTGGGGACTTGGGCACAAGCACACCATCTTTACCCCCTCAAACAAATGTGGCTCAAAATCTTGGGGTAAGGGGTGAAGATCTCTTCTCCATAATTACTTCCAGCTGAAATTGGATATAGAGCTGAACCTGCCCTCAAGAAGTCCCATTCAACAAGTCAGTTCTTTAGCTGGCATCTGGAGCTTGGTTGATCTCAGGTTTAGCAGTGATACATAACAGTCATGGACAGTGACAGACAAGTCAGACAAGCATCTGGCTTAAGGAATCAGGCATATGCAGGTGGAGGGTACTAAGCTTGCAGGAAACAAATCTCATGAACAAGTTTGATAGACAAAAAGAAAAAAAAAACAGAGGGGCTGCTAGGTGGCGCAGTGAATAGAGCGCCAGCCCTGGAATCAGAAGGAGCTGAGTTCAGAGCCGGCCTCCGACACTTAATCCACACAAACAAAAACCTAGCCGTGTAACCTTGGGCAAGTTACTTAACCCCAATTGCCCTAAAGGGGCGACTAGGTGGAGCAGTGAGTAAGAGCGCCGGCCTCGGAGTTTGGATGACCCGAGATCAGATCCAGCCTCAGAAAATGAGCACCCACGCATAAATAATGACTAGCCGTGTAACCTTGAGCAAGTTACTTAACCCCAATTGCTAAAAAACAAAAAACAAAAAACAAAAAAAAACCCGCCAAATATATAGGTTCAGCCATGCTGAAGTCCATGAACTCATTATTCTACCTCATTCACAGTAGAATATATGAGTTAAGGGTGGAATTTGACAATCATCTTTTCCTGAATAAGCAACAGCCACGGTATTGTATTTCCCATGTCCTATAATCTTCACAGTCTTTGGAATATCACCTGGATTACACTTTACCCACACTTTTGCTCCCAATTTTATTCTATTAGCAGAATCAAACACTTCAGTTCCTCTGATAGTTATTTTAGAAGGAGGGTCAGTTTTCACAAAGGGTATTGTTTCACAAGGAATCACTTGAACTATTCTATCATTTTTACAAAATTGTATGGGCTCTTCACCCAAATTTTGGAATGTCATAATAATTTCTCCTTGATAATTAGACTCTATTACTCAAGCTGTATTATGTATTCCTCGAGTTGCTAAACCTGATTTAGGTAATATCTGTACAAAATGATTTTTAGGGATTTTCATGTATATTCCAATAGAGATGTTTCTTATTTCTTTTCTATCCAACCAAAAGTCCTCTAAACAATATAAATCATATCCTGCTGAATCAGGTGTTCCTGGATATAGTGTTGGAACATCTTTGTCTCACAGTCCAATACTCAATATTTGGGATCTTATGTGTCTGCTGTTTCCTAATTTGCAGATTTGGGGTCATCATTCTGGCTAGATGTGTACTTTTTCCCAGTGGTCTATTATTCAAATTACATAAAGCAGTGAACAAATTATCTTTCCAATGTTGACACAAATTATTAGAACTTAACTTCCTTAACTGTTCTTTCAATAATCCATTCATTCTTGCAATTAACCCAGAAGCTTGTATATAATATGAATATGATATATCCATTCTATATTGTTTAATATGCAATATCTCTTCATTTAATTACCTTTGAATGTGACCCATTTTCACTTTGAATCTGCATTGGGGTTCCATAATATAGATTTATGAAATCTAGAGTTTTACAAGTGTTTTTTTTTTTTTTCTGGGATGCATTCTTATAAGGCTAAATCACTATGTCAACACAAATATATATAAATTTACATCCTTTATCTTGTGGTAGAGGACCAATATAATCTATTTTCCAAATTTGGGCTGGAACTTTACCCAAGGAACAGTTTCCAATCGACATATTTAACATTCCTCTGCTATCTGTTTTAACAGTGAATGAGAAATACTAATACCTCAATCTTGTGCCCACTTGTGCCTGGACCCCTAAATGACTGACCATTTGATGGACCCATTTTGCTAGTACCAGATCACCAGCTGTTGTCAGAATAGGGACAATATGCTAAGTAGCAATCTTTGCTAGTAAATGAGCATGTGCATTGTACTCACATTCTGGTGTGGTGAGGGTCACATGGGCATCTACATGAAAAACTGTCAAATTAGTAACCAAAGACATGCCCCATATGTCTTCTCACAGTTCTTTTCACCAGACTTGTTTACCATGAATTTCACAATTTTGATTTTTCCACATGGTCATCCATGTAGCTAACCCATTAGCTACCACCCATGAATCAGTGAATATATGACACTGTCCTTGCTCTGTTTTTTTAGCTTGATGCACTGCCATAAGTTCAGCATATTGACTACTTCCACCTATCCCAGTACTTTCCAAAGTCTGCCTAGTACATGGGTTATAGGCTACTGCTTTCCAATGTCTTTTATGGCTCAAATATTTTGCTATCCCAACAGTAAATTATGCATGTTTCTTTCCTTCTTCAGTTAATCCATCATATCCCTCATTCCATTTTACCAGTGACTGTACCAACTGTTGCTTTGGTTTAGGGGATATATAATTTTTCTCGGTATTAGTGTTTGCTATAGATTCATGTAGGGCAGAAACTCCACTGTTGCCTGTTTTAGTTCTATTTTGAATATGCCATTTGCATTTAATTATGCTAGCCTCTTGTGCACATCCAATTCTGTGAGAACCTGGGGTACTCATTACCCAGGTCATAATTGGGATTCCAGGCCTTAATATTGCTTCATGACCCAAAGTAAATTGTTCAGTCTCTACCAAAGCCCAATATGGAGCTAACAACTGCTTTTCAAAAGGTGTATATTGAACTCCATATGAAGGAAGTTCCTTAGACCAAAATCTTAAGGGTATATTTCGGCTTTGTTGTTTTTGTCATAAACTCCAGTTTGCATAATCATCCTATACAATCTCTTGTAATTCCACTGTACCATTTTTCATAGGTCATAAATCTAGGGCCTGGCTTCTTCAAAAGCTTTACTCTGCTCAAGTCCCCAATCAAATTCATATTTCTTCCAAGTAAATTTGTATAAGATTTTAAAATCTGTCCCAGATATTTTATATGATGTCACCAATATCCAAATAATCCTATAAACTTTTGAGCCTCTTTCTTATTGGTAGGGATAAGAAAATCCTGAATCTTTTGTTGGGCTTGTGGAATAATCCCTTGCAGCCCCTTATTCTATTATATATCCAATAATTTTACATATTGAGCTGGAGCTTGACTCTTTGCAGGGTTAATTTCCCATTTTTTGCTTTTCATATGCTCAGTTAAAAGTGTCAAAATCTTCTCCACTTCTTTTGCATTTTTCTTTGTATCATAATATTGTCAGTGTAGTGGGTAAGTTCTATACCAGGTAGCTTTAATTCATCCAAATGTTCAGCCTCAATATTATGACAAATAGTGGGGCTATGCAGATATCCTTGTGGCAAGCAGGTAAAAGTATATTGTCTTCCCTGCCAAGGGAAAGCAAACCGGTCCCATTGTTTAGAGTCTGTTGGGATGATAAAGAAAGCATTGGCTAAATCAATAACTGTGTACCAAGTCCCATGATATTTCTGAATCCTTTCTATTAAGGTGACAGTATCTGGAACGGCAGCATACAAGGGAGGAGTCACCTTATTCAATAGTTTATAATCTATTGTCATTCTCCACATCCCATTTGATTTTCATACTGGCCAGGCAGGATTATTCCATTGTGTGGTTGTAGGGACTAACACTCCTGCTTCAACATATTCCTTCATAGTATTGGTAATTTCATCTTGCCCACCTGGCACATGATATTGCTTTAAAGTAATTACTTCAGAAGGTTCAGGTAAAGTGATTGGGTTCATTTTAATTTTTTCCACTAAAACTGTATTAATTCCTATCTTCCTTCCTGCAAATTGATATCTTCCTTCAGGTAAATTCAGGGTCATGCCTCTCAATATATATACTCCAATGATGTATTAAGGAATAGGTACAATAATCACAGTATATTCTTTCTTATTTCACAGTATATTCTTTTTTTCTTTCAATTTTCATCGTTGGTTTGACTTGTATGGCTGATATTTCAGCCCTTCCCAGTCCTGTGATGGTAATAGGAATCCCATGCTTGAACTTATTGGGGTTCCCATAAATGAGGGAGGCCTCTACCCCAGTATCTATTAATGCCTTGGTTACAGTATTTGATCCATTTTCCCAATTATAGTCAGATTTATATGGGGTCTGTAATCTCATCTGTGTATTTCCTCAATCCAAGCTGGGGCTTGGCCAATTTTCTATTCTACCTGAAGGTGTGAAGACCTTAGATATGATGATTCAGGTAGATCTATAGGGGCAGTTCTCACTCCCCTATTCCATCTAATATTAAGCCCTTTTTCTCAGTACATTTTATATAGTTTGTTAGTTGGAATACCATCAATTTTCCAAAATCAGCCTCTGCTCTCAATAGAGCAGTAAACAGTTCTTTTCTCGTTAATCTATTCTGACTTTGAATCCACTGGCCACTTACTTTTCTTTTGAGGAAATTTATCTTTTCCCCATTCTCCCAAGTCACTTAGCTGTGAAATCTTAGCCAACACCTCCAAAAGAGGGTGCCCTATTTCACCAGTTAATAGTGTTAAAAGTAGGTGCTTATAACAGGAGAAGCCATCTTCACTATGATATTTCCATGAGAAACTTCTTTTTTTTTTTTAAACAAATACTTTATTAACTTCTGTTTTACATCATTCATTTCCGCCAGGTTTTGAGTTACAATCATTTTCCCCCCATTATTCCCCTACCCAACCTCCCAGAATAGCAGTCCCACAAGATATCGTTTCCTCCAATCTGCTCTCTCCCATACCTTCTCCCATACCCCCTTCGACTTTTCCATTAGAGGAAGGTGAATCTTTGGGTCCCAATGCCTGCACATCTTATCTCCCTATTACAAGCAAAAGAGTATTAATAATAGTATTTTTATATATTTGAAACATTTAATGTTACGACCTCGAATTTCAAATCCATTTCCTTCCTCCCTTGTCACCCATTCCTTCTTGGGAGATAAGTAATTCAGTATATGTTGTACATGTCTAGCTATGCAAAACATTATCATAGTAGATATATTGTACAAGGCTGCTTATAATTCCCTCCTACTCATCCCACCCCCCACCTGGTCCATTCCCTACATGATCCTGTCCCTCTTCTATAGTGGGCACTTCCAACCTCCCCTCCCCCCAAGGATGCCCTCCCATCCATCATCCCTCCTCTCATCCCCTTCCCCCTATCCTGCTGCAGGTTGAGATATCCCATTTAGTATGTATGTCATTTTCTCCCTGAACCAAATTCAATGTGAATGTGGTTTTGCCTTTTTAGCCTTCCTTATTCTCCCCCTCCTTTGCAACCACTTCCCCTACATGAGATAGTTTACCCTACCATGTCTCTCCCCATCTCCTCTTGCCACTTTCCTCTCTCACCTCATAATTTCATCCCTTGAGTATTCTCCCTTCCCAACAAATTCAACCTATGCCCTCTATCCATATATAACTGTAACCATATACACACACATTCACATATGTATTCATATGACTACACCCCCTTCTTCCATTATTTTCATAGTGAGAAAGATATCATCAGTCACAATTATTGCTTTTCCATATAGGAATGTAAAGAGTTCAACTTTGATAAGTTCCTTTTGATTTCTTTTCCCTGATTACCTTCTCAGGCATCTCTTCCTTCTTGTGTCTGGATGTCAAATTTTCTATTCAATTCTGTTTTTTTCCTCAAGAATGCTTGAAAGTCCTCTATTCCACTGAATGACCATATTTTCCCCTGAAACAAAATACTCAGTTTTGCTGGGTAGGTGACCCTTGGGTTCATTCCCAGTTCTTTTGCCCTCTGGAATATCATATTCCATGCCCTTCGATCCCTCAGTGTAGAAGCTGCCAGGTCCTGTGCTATTCTGATTGTGTTTCCACAATATTGAAATTGTTTCTTCCTGGCTGCTTGTAGTATTTTCTCCTTGATCTGGGGATTCTGGAACCTGGCTATAATATTCCTGGGAGTTTTCTTTTTGGGATCTTTTTCAGGAGGTGATCTGTGGATTCTTTCAACCTCTATTTTGCCCTCTGGATCTAAAACATCAGGGCAGTTTTCCTTGAGAATTTCTTGAAGGGTGATTTCTAGGTTCTTTCTTTGATCATGGCTTTCAGGTAGTCCAATAATTTTTAAATTGTCTCTCCTGGATCTATTTTCCAGGTCAGTGGTTTTTCCCATGAGATATTTCACATTGCCTTCTAATCTTTCATTTGTTTGGATCTGCTTAACAGCATCTTGATTTCTCATAAAGTCATTAGCTTCCATTTGCTCCAGTCTAACTCTGAAGGAATGAATCTCCTCAGTGAACTTTTGAGATTCTTTCTCCATCTGGCAAATTCGACTTTTTAAGGCATTCTTCTCCTCATTGCCCTTTTGGGCCTCCTTTGCCATTTGAGTTAGTCTATTTTTTAAGGTGTTGTTTTCTCAGTCAGGCTGTTGACCCTCATTTCATACTTTTCCTGCATCCTTCTCATTTCTCTTTCCAATTTTTCCTCCACTTCTCTCATTTGATTTTTAAAGTCCTTCTTAAGGTCCTCTATGGCCTGCAACCCACTCATGTTTTCTCCTGGGGCTTTTGGAGCAGGACTTCTGACCTCACAGTCCTTTTCCCGCTCTATGCCCCCAAAATAGGAGTCTAGGGTTGCATTTTTCTGTTTCCTTTGCCTTGCATGTTGCCACTTAATTACTTGACTTTTGGGCTTGTTGCCACACTATGGCTTTAAGGCCAGATAGAGGAATTTTCGTCCCAAACGTGTGGGGGCAACTTCCGTTTCTGGCAAGCTGTAAACCCACCCACAACTTCCACCCTAGATCACAATCCAGATCCAGGGAGGTTAAAGCAAGAGCGATTACCCCCCAAGACTGATCGCTGGATCTCCCCACGATTTGTAGGCTGGGAGCCGGAAATGCCTCTGAAAACTACACAATGGCGTGTCTCCTCAGCGGCTTCTAGCCCCCAGGGGAGGGAGCTGACGCATTTCCCAAATACAGGTCCCAAAGTCCATAGGACACTAACCTCTTACTTTGTCCTAGGCAAGTCTATGTTGATAATTCTGGGGTCGCCACAGTTCCTGGTGTTCTGGGGTTCCTCCAGCCGGCTGCTGGCCCTGCCGCCCTGGGGCTAAAACCTCGGCTCACGTGGACCTCGGCTCGGCTCAGCTCCTGCGCTCTGCGCTCTGGGCTCTGGGCTCTGCGCGCTGCCGGCTCCCAGACCGCTGCGCTGGTCCTTCCTGCAGGGTGCTGGGCTGTCCTCAGCGGGAGGTTAGCTTCTCTGTGTCGTTCTGTGGGTGCTGGGGCTCCAGAAGTTTTTCAGAGTCCTTTTTTACATAGTTTGTGGAGAATCTGGGGGCAGAGAGGCTTGGACTAGCTGTTTCTACTCCGCCATCTTGGCTCCGCCCCCCGCATGAGAAACTTCTAAGGGAGTATCATGATACACATCTACACCTCCAATCATGATAGCATTTTCATTACTTTTTCTTTCAACTTCCTCATGCAATCTCTAAGCGAATACCAAGGTCTCTCTCCACTAGACCACATAAAATCAGTGGGATATATTCTATTGCATCCATCGGCAGCAAAAGCTAACAGATTGGTCTTACTGTGACCTCTTGCCATATGAAAATCTCTAAAAGGTTGCTGGACAAAAGGATTCTGACAACTACCTATAAATTTCAAGCAGTCCACATTAACTATTCTTACTGCTCCAGCCCCTTCATCACTGATTCAAGACACCAACAATTCTCCCATCCTTTGGTTGAATCTGCTTAATATATCAGTAACCTTCTGCTGAGTGAAATCCTCAATTATCTCCCTGAACTCTGTTTGGCCTCCTTGATTCTTTTGCTTTCTTCTCAGTATGGAGCAAACTCCCTTATAAAAGCCAGGTCATGAAACTTCGTGTGACTGTAACTATGCACTCTTCTACCAGTCATTGTCATGGCAATTAGGCTCAGTCTCTACCAAAACTGTATGAACTTTCTTCTTGTTACTTTTCTGCTTCTTTATCAACTCTCTTTCCATTTGAGTTTTTTTTTTCTTGTGACAGTTTGTCTCTGCTTTTACACATAATATGGTAGCCTGTTAGTAAAACCCAGCCTCTTCTACACACTGCCTTCAGCTCTCTTCCTGGTTTTATTGGTATTGGTATATATATTCTTTGCAAACATGTTTCTAAAGCTCTAAGTTCTCCCTCCTGTAGCCTCAGTTCCCATTTTCACAAATGTACTGTACTTTTAGACCACTCTTTTGCTAGGGAGGAATAAGGTAAGTCCTCCCATCCTGAGATAATCATTTCTTCTAAATCCCTTCTGCCTCCAAATAGAGGTTTGATATTTTGCTATCCCATCCTTGTCATCAAATGTTGTACCAACACAATATTTACAGCACCAATGGTCACTATAAATATACTTGCATAGTACTCAATCACAAAATATAACAGACTCTCCATATAGAAAACAGAATCAAAACATTTATTCAGACACCAGAAAACTGAATCCCAAAACCAGTAAGCTGATTCCATCATAGTAGCAAAGACATTAATAAGCCATAACAGCACAGAGAGCCACAGCATCCTTTAGCCTTCCCACAAACCAACATTTACGCACAAGCCTAACTGTCTCCCTCAGATGCATTTTCTCCTCCCCCCCAGTCTAGCTGCTCTGACTCCCAGCTTCCTGTGGGCTCCGCTCCACCCTTCAGCAATCTTCTCCTACCACATGCTCCATGTGATTACATTCAACATTTTAGGGGGCAGGGTATATCTTCAAAGCAAGGGAGGTCTTCAAATTCCCTTAGGCTTACTAAGGGACAGGGAGGATCTTCAAATTCCCATTACCATTACAGTATGCTCACTCCAGAGTCCATGTTCTTTCCCCTATACCATGCATACAGGAAAACAGTTACCATTTGTTCATTCTCTTGGTTCTACTCTTGAAAGGGTACAGAATCTCCAGAAGACAAACTTCATCTTCAAACATTTGAATTAAATCTTCTACCAAGGTTATCACTGCATCAATGTTTTTTGTGTATCTTGGCCAGGCAAGCTACATCTTTCTCTCAGGGTGCTAGGGTACCTTGAAGTGTTTGTGGGTCTATTTTTCTCTGCCATGGTTTCAAGCCCCAACTGACTGTGCTCCCTTACATTGCTAGAGGCTGTGACTATCATCTCCAGTTATATTTAATTTCTTAACACTAGGCTAACTTTTCCAAGGGGATGTTTATTTCAAAGATATAGGAAGAACAAACACAGGAATATTTCCATCAGTGACTTAGGGGCATATCTCAAGCACCTCCCCACTAGCCCCATCTCTAGCATATCAGTCTCTGAGGTACATTAGGCTCAAGACTTCACCAAATTCCTACATAGTGTGACCAGAGACCCGAATGTCATTAGTCGATGCCCTTAACTTGCATGAGGAGCAGGGCAGAGTTGGTGAGATTGAGAGGAGGACTCTAGTCTCTTCTATCTGTTCTGTCTCTTTGTGTTCTTCTGACTTTCAATTTCTAGACTAATGGTAGAAAATGCTAAGCCCCACTTCAGATTGCTGAAGTTTCCAATATAAGAAGAAGCAGCCATCTCCATCATGTCCCTATCCCCAGTGTCTTTACTAAAGTGCCTTTACTAAAGACACTTTGAGGAATTTCCCTTTGGGTGAGATCTAGAACTCTTTCCCTTGGTTGAGCTGAGTTAACTTGATCCCAATGGAAAAGCTCCTTCACTCTGTATTATCTGTGTCAACTAGCCAGAACTGACTTAACCCTAAGCCAGAGATGAACAGAGCAGGCTAGAGAAAGGAGAATCAGGAATTAAATAGAAGTTTAATTTCAAAGTGACAGAAATGGCTTGCAAGCAAGGACTCATGTGCTGGAGCCCTTCCTCTAGTTGGGGGACCTGCTTTAGTACGGCCAAATCTCAATAGTTATAATGATGGCTGTGCAGTGAGCTGTAGTTATGACAATGAGGGGTAATAGCAACAATGTAGCAAGTTTGATTCATATCAGGGCTTCACAATCAGAACATAGATATAGCAGGTACTTGTCTGGGCTCAGAGAACTTCTGGTTCTGGTCAAAGAAACACAATAATTATATAAAGCAATTCTGGAATTTTGCTGTGGCTGAGATCATCCAGAGAATGAGCACAAAGGATTGTTGTTATGCCAAGTTCAGGGCACAAGCTTTCTTGCTGACCCTTAGTTCTGGAAAATAGGGTGTCTCTGAATATCTTGACATATGGGATATAATTCTTTCGTGTATACTTCCTATGGTTTCTGTTTTGCTATTGACTTGGATAAATGAATTTTTTTTTCTAAACGCTATGCATGTTCATTGTGAAACTAATATTTTGTGGGAAAGGAATCAAGCCTTGGATATAAAGTTTGGAGTCCTACTTTTGCTCATTAAGGAACAGAGATCAGAAATTTAGTTTGAACCTGAAAATCACATCCCATTAATTAATACAATTTAAGAGAACAGAGATATATAATTCTAGTGCTTCTCTCTCTCCCTCTCTCTCTCCCTCTCTCTTCATAGAATAAAGGCCAAGTTGCTGAGTAGAAAGCTTCTGCTTTCCCCTCCTAGAAGGAATTAAAGTATCCCTTGGAGAAGGGTGAGCAGAGAAGAGGCTGGAGATATCTGCGATAACATTCTCATAGGGACAGCCTTGCTGCAGTATCATTGGTCTCACCAAATACATGTTTAAATGTGACCTGCCACTGTCATTGGGTTAGATTCCTGAAGGTTACTCCCAAAAGTCGTCTCACTCCTCAGGACATTAGAGCTTTGCTAGTTATAAAACCTATACTCTGGCTTAAGGGGAGGCAGAGGAAAGCTCCCCTCTCTTCGTGGGGCATCAGCACTGCATCAGCTGCAAACTCGACTGAAAAAATAGGATCACCTCTGGACCTTCAAACTCACAAGGTACTAGGTTTCATTCCTGCACCAGTCTCTGATCTCCCCCAAGAGCTCTGAGGCAAAGGGTTTATAACAGAAACTTACAGGACTTTCAAAATGCCAATGCAGGGGCAGTTATAGGTGGTACAGTGAATAGAACACTGACTCTGGAGTCAGAAGGACCTGAGTTCAAATCTGGCCTCAGACACTTGATACACTTGGTAGCTGTGTGATCTTAAGCAGGTTACTTAACCCCAATTGCCTTGCCTTCTCCCCTCCAAAAATAAATAAATGAATGAATAAATAAATAAATGAATAAATAGATAGATAGATAGATAAATGAACAAATGAATGAATGAATAAATAAATAAATGAAATGCCAATGCAACCAAACAGAAAGCCTCTTCTTTTTTTTTTTTTTAAAGCAATTGGGGTTAAGTAACTTGCTCAAGGTTACACGACTAGTCATTACTTATGTGTGGGTGCTCATTTTCTGAGGCCGGATCTGATCTCAGGTCATCCCAACTCCGAGGCTGACGCTCTTAGTCACTGCGCCACCTAGCCGCCCCTTTAGGGCAATTGGGGTTAAGTAACTTGCCCAAGGTTACACGGCTAGGTTTTTGTTTGTGTGGATTAAGTGTCGGAGGCCGGCTCTGAACTCAGGTCCTTCTGATTCCAGGGCTGGCGCTCTATTCACTGCGCCACCTAGCCGCCCCAGAAAGCCTCTTCTTTAACACATGGTTGGCTGACCAGAACCAACTACAGACACATCAACTCCACAATGTGTCTCTACAAGGCACTTCTCTTTCAAGTCATCACAATTCTTTCTGAAGTAGTTCCCTGGCATCCTCCACATTGCAAGATGACATTTCACCATATCCAGACCCTCATTACATCTGGATGGTAAGAGTTCATACTGGTCTCTACAAACAGAATGGTCAGGAATTCCTCCAGCATCAAAAAGATTCTTCCTTTAACTATGCCCAAAGGGCTACAAAATCATACATTCCCTTTGACCAGGCAATACCACTACTAGGTCTGTATTCCAAAGAGATGAAAAACAAAAAGGAAAAAGACCTATATGTACAAAACTGTTTATAGAAGTTCTTTTAATTGTATCAAAGACTTGGAAATTGAAGGGATGCTATCAAGTGGGAAATGACTGAATAAATTGTGGCATATGATTGTGATGGAGTACTATTGTGCTACAAGAAAGGATGACCAGGATGCTTTCAGAAAAACATGGAAAGACTAATGTACTAATCAAAGTGAAATGAGCAGAACCAGGAGAACATTGTAGACAGTAACAGCAATATTATATGATGACTTAGCTACTCTGAGCAATACAATGATTCAAGACAATTCTGAAGGACTTGTGATGAAAAATGCTATCCATCCCCAGAGAAAGAACTGGTGGGTCTGAATGCAGATTAGAGCATATTTTCTTTTTTAATTTTTGTTGTTTTTATTTTTCTGTTTTCTTTCACAAGATGGCGAATATGGAAATATGCTTTGCATGACTACACATGTATAACTTAAAAAGAAAGAAAAGAAACCCTTTCTTTGTGTGAATGTCTAACCCCAGCCATGGATGAAAGAGTTCCTGTTAGTGACTTAGAACCTCAAGAGTCCCAATAGCTAGATATTGAAACAATCTGAAGTTTCAGTGAAACCTCTTCAAGTCAAATGTCTTTTCTCCAAGGATGACCCCATGATCCTTTTAGACTTTTTTCCTTTTAGCACTTTTAGACTTTGTCTTATTCCTATTTAACTGGGATTTGGAAACTTGAGTCTGAATTGGCTTATAGGACCACAAGCTCACAGGATCATATATTTTTAACTGAAAGGCTATTGAGTTCAATCTCTTTCATTTCACAGGTGAGGAAAGGGAGGCACAAAGGGGTTATATGATATATCTGGAGTCTTAAACTGTTTCAAACAGGTTTCTAGTCTCCATTGGTTCTGACCATTCCGAGCTGGTCTCAAACTGCCTTGAATCTGCAGGGGAGAGGATGAAAGGCATTCTTCTATTGGAGTCAAGGAATCAAACTGAAAAACTCAAAACTGTGTTCTGCTGCCAGTGCATCAGTAGCACCAGTTTCATGTCTGAAGAACAGCACATTTATTAATCTAACTTCCATCAGACAGATGGAACAAGGTTCTTAATTTCCCTGCATATAGAACCACAGTGCCTTGTAAGTGGGCATGTCAGAGGCACCATAATAATGTCAGCTCATCTTATTAACCACCTACTACAAATGACTCAGTGTTTTTTCTTTTCTTTTTTTAGGAAGGAGCCCTTACCCTTGTCATGCAGTCATTCCTGGGCACAGGAGGGAACTTAGGTAGGTTCTGACTTTTCCTTTTCCTGTATTTCAAAAATCTTTTCTGTGGGTTGGTGCTTGTCATAGACAACTCCTTACCATCACTCACTTCTTAACATCCCAAATGGAGAGGATCAGAGGAGCCTTTCTTGTTGATCCTGTTAAAGTCATATTTCTTAAGAATCAGCACAATAATAACCTTAATCTCTCTGGGTTCAACTGCGCTTTTAGGATCCCTTGAGATTGAGTATCCAGCTCTCTTGGCTTGATAGAATTCCAAAGCTTTTTGTTTTCCACAAGGGACTCTTCCCAGAGCATCTTCTTAATTAGTTTTTATCTCCCTCCAAATCTCACAATCCAATGGTTTGAGGCCCATTCAGTAACTTGATGGGAAATAGTCCTTAGAGTATTTTCTGGAATAGCAGGGGCCCCTCTAGAATGGTTCTTAATTAAGCAAGTTAATTGCTTTCCAACTTGTGGAGTTTGAGGAAGTGAATATGTGCTGTTCAGGACCTATCTACAGGTGTGTAGTCTATATCCATCTCAGTACTGAATCTCCATTCCTTCCTTCCTTCTAGCTGTGTCCTCACCCCGTCTTCTATCTCTTGAATTTAGTCCAAACTCTGATGGTCTCAAAGGCAGAGATACTGGTCTAGTGCAGTTGAGCCACGTTTATAGAGCTCTTTATAATTACAAAGAGGTCAGGGGATTAAGAGGAGTAACAGGCCTGACAGATCTGTGGAGAGGGGAAGATTTTAGGACCAAACAAGAATTAGAGAGCATTATAAAATGCAAAATGGATAATTTTGATTACATTAAATTGAAAAGCTTCTGCACAAACAAAGCCAATGTAACCAAGATCAAGAGGGAGGTGGGAAATTGGGAAAGAATTTTTACAACCTGTGTCTCTGATAAAGGACTCATGTCTAAAATTTATAGAGAATTAAGCCAAATCTATATGAATACAAGTCATTCCCCAATTGATAAATGGTCAAAGGATATGAATAGGAAGTTTTCAGAGAAAGAAATTACAGTTATCTATAAGCATATGAAGAAATGCTCTAAATCACTATCAATTAGAGAAATGCAAATCAAAACAACTCTGAGATACCACATCCCTCCAGTCAGATTGGCTAAGATGACAAAACAAGAAAGTGACAAATGCTGGAGAGGATGTGGACAAATTGGAACACTAATACATTGCTGGTGGAGTTGTGAACTTATCCAACCATTCTGGAGGGCAATCTGGAATTATGCCCAAAGGATTATAAATAATTTCATACCCTTTGACCCAGCCATACCACTTCTAGGGTTATATCCCAAAGAGATCATAGAAGTGGGAGGAAGACCCATATGTACAAAAATATTTTTAGCAGCCCTTTTTGTGGTTGCAAAGAATTGGAAACTAAAGGGGTGCCCATCAATTGGGGAATGGCTAAACAAGTTGTGGTATATGAATGTAATGGAATTTTATTGTGCTATGAGAAACGAGGAGGTGACGGATTTCATAATTACCTGGAGAGACTTATACAAACTGATGCTGAGCGAGAAGAGTAGAATCAGAAGAAATTTGTATACAATCACAGACATACCATATCTGTGACGACCAACTATGACAGACTGGACTCTTTTCAGCAATGCAGTGATATAAGTTAATCCCGAATGACTCAAGAAAGTGAGAAATGCACCATCCAGAGATGTAACTAGAAAGAACTGAGCCTGAATCCTGATGGAAGCAAACTAAATGATCTTGTTCTTCTCATTGTTTGGTTTTACTTCTTCCTTACCATCTTTCGTCTCACCTAGTACAATATGCCTTTGTAATTGGAATAATGTTTAATATGAATGCATTTGCAGACCCTATACTGTACTATATGATGTCATGAGGGGAGGGGGGAGGGAAGTAAAGGAAATTTGAAAATCAAGGAACTATGGAATTGAATCTTGTTAACTGAAACTAAACTAATAAATTAATTAAAAAAAAAGAGGAGTAACAGGTGAAAAGCACTTTGTAAGTTCTTTGCACTAAATAAATGCCAACTATCGTGGTTATTCCCTTATGCAACAATCCTGGGAAGTAGACAAGAGAAGGTATATGACTACCCTCATTTGCCAGAGGAGGAATGTGAGTCAATATGGATAACGTGTGGGAGCCAGAACTTGAACATGGGTCTTTTCTCTCTGCTACATGACAGTATCTCTCCACAATACAGCACTGCATAATAAAGTAAGGTAAAAGGAACAAAGAGAGGAAGGACAAGAATCACAGAATAAACTTAAAGTGAAAAAAGAAAGAAAACAGGCAGAAAAATGTATTAAGTACCAGAACCTAATTGGGATGGTTTGAAGCCCCTCTATTGCTTGGAGGAATTAGTAGCTAGATTTTGCAGTGGATAGACCACTGGACCTGGAGGCAGGACCTGGATTCAAATTTAGCCTCTGGCATTTGCTAGTTGGGTTACCCTGGGCAAGTCATTTAACCTCTGCCTCAGTTTCCTAAACTCTAAAATGGGGGAAATAATAGCACCTACCTCCCAGGACTGTTATAAAGATCAAATAAAATTATATTTGCAAAGCACTTAGCACAGTGTCTGGCACAAAGCAGGTGTGTGATAAATGCTTGTTCCCTTTCCCCTGTTGTCCGTGTGTTTGTCCATTGTCCTCATCATTGCTTCTCCCTTCAGCTTCTTGAGACTTCTATTTCCTATTCTTTCTCTCTCCTCCCTTCCAAAAGCACCCAGTACTCTCTGAGGTCTGCCCATACTCTGAACCTTTACCTTTGGTCCCTTCTCCCTGACTCTCCCTACTTGGTCTCCAAGCTCCTATCCCCATGAATTTATCTGTCCCATATCTAACCCCCTCTGAACCTTGTGATCTGCTAAAATTAGTGTGGTAAACTAGTTCAATGGTAAGAAAATGTCATAGATGAAGTTTAATAAGTCATTTGAAAAGTTTATCATAATATTCTTGTGGACAAGGTAGAAAGACATGAGATCTTACTGTTCATAGCATTTAGAGAGGGAAAGGAACCCAGACATCATTTTAACTTGGGGTCTTTGAACTTGTTTTAAAAAATGATAGCTATCTATTAATATCTATTTTCTTTGTAATCTTAATATTTTATTCTATGCATTTAGAAACATGACTCTGCAAAGGGATCCATAGGCTTCAACAGACTGCCTAAGAGGTCCATGGCACAAAAAAAAAAAAAAAAAAAGGTTAAGAACACCTCCTCTAGTGCAACTATATAATTTTAATGAGGAAACAACTTCTTTTTTTAATAATATTTTCCAATTACATGTAAAGACAATTTTAACACTCATTTTTTAAAATTTTGAGTTCAAAATTTTCTCCTTCCCTCTTTACCCTCCCGACTCCATGAAACAGTAAGCACTTTGATATAGACTATACATGTACAAACATGCAAAACATATTTCCACATTAGTCATGTGAAAAAAGACACAGATCTAAAGGAAAAATAAACACACACACACACAAAAGTGAAAATGTGTACACTTTGGTCTGCATTCAGATTTCATCAGTTCTTTCTCTGAAGGGCTGTAATGGCAAACAAAGAAGTACTTAGTGCCTTGTTTCAGCTACTTAAGTATTTACCACTTTGTTTGAGCCCCTTGTGATGTGAAGGTGGGAGGAACTTGCAAATGCAACAGGAAAGGGCAGAACAGGAAGGAATTGAGCATATAAAAGGAGGAGCACAAGCTGGGACTGAGCAGAACTGAGGAGAACACTTGTGTTGGCTGGCACTCTGTTTGTCTGTTCTGTCTGTGTTGATTTGTGTTTGTGATACTTTGTATTTCTCAAACCTTGTTTGTGGGTCTGCCTTGATTTCACAGGCACACAGTGAATTGATGATGCTGCCAGCCATGTGCATGAATGTTGTTTTGGCTGTTAAGATTTGTCTTCCCAGAAACAGAAACAGTGAAGGACTTGAGGTGGACTGGACACTGTGAGGTTCAATATGGAATGGGAACTGGGCAAGGAGCTGAGAGCTGCGTGCCTGTGAATCCAGGTGACAGTTGGGTGAATTCAGGCAGACGCTGGGACAGTGGAAGAGGAAACATGGAATCTGGGAGCCAGCCTCAAGCCAACATGAAAAGACCTCTTCTTGGGTACTTAGTGCTGACTGACAAGGCAGTTTAAATCATGATTTACTATGACCTAGGGATGGGAGAACTTTGTACTTTGTAACTTGTACCCCTTAAAGATGATTGACTTCAGGATGATTGGAAGCTAGTCTCCAGTCAAGAAGAAAGAAGACTTTCTGACTGAGAGATTAAGACAATGTGACCTAGGGGTGGGAGATCTTTGTACTTTGTATCCTGAATCATATCTTTTGTTTAAAACTATGTGACCACTTTAGTGATAAGTTGTTATGTTATATTATTGTGAATGCTGTACTTTGGTTTCTGTGAATGTTTATTGCTGAATAAATAGAGAGTTCACTATACTATGTGATTAGAACCTTAGAGCTATTCATAGCAGCAGTCCTCTGGAGAGTTGCTTGTGCTTGGCTTTACAAAGATGGATAGCAATTTTTCATTGTGAGCTCTATGGAATTGTTTCAGATCATGGCATTGATGAGAATAGCTAAGTCATTCACAACTGACCATCATACAATATTGCTTTTATTGTATACAGTGTTCTCCTGGATCTGCTAACTTCACTTTACATCATGAAATCAGCCTGCTCACAATAGTAAAGAAACAATGGGCATTTATTGAGCATCCATTGTGTGTTAGTCATGTGCTAGGCCCTGGAAATATATAAGCAAAACTGGAAAAGTCCTTACTCTCAAGGTACTTCCAGTTTATTGAGGAAAATGACATGTACATATATAAATATTAATAGAATAAATAAGAAGCAAATGCAAGGCAGTTTAAGGAGAGGGGAACCTAATGGTTAGGGGATCTCAATGAAGGGCATCATGTAGAATGTGACATTTGAACTGAGTCTTGAAGGAAGAGAAGGATTCTAAGAGGTGGGACTAAGGAGGGAATATATTCCAGGCTCCCATCATGTAATGGCTCCAGTAGTTTTCCCACCCCAATAAAGAAAACTGCTCCACAGAAGCTCAAATTTTCTGGGTCACCCTGTCAAAGCAAGACCAGCAGTAATGTCCCAAAGTCCCGTTCCTCGCACTGGTGGGGAGTTTGAAAATTAACTAAAGTTATCCCTTCCACATTGCAACTTTCCCAATACAGTTTTGATATATCTTGGTCATGCATAAGAAATTAAATAGGAATTTGGGGGAATTTTGCAGAAGCCACAGAGAACATGTGAAGGCCAGTAAATGACACAGAAAAAGTTTAGAAGCTCAGAAATACATAAACTATATGTAGTATAGTATAATATTAACATATATTTATGCTATAATAATTCAGATTTATCTGGTATGAAAGGAGGGCCAAAAAAATTTACCCAGATTTTCCTGATCATGGGGGTATTGACCCCTAACTCCAGGGTGTGGAAAGGATAAATGTAGTCACTAGCTCCCTAAAAGTACTCATTGCACTGCCCATCCCAACAACCCTAGCATGAATCAACACCAGTCTCTGGGTGTAGGCTCCTCATTCCCTTGTCCTGAAAATTTTGGTCCTTGTGTACACAGATAAGAACCTAATAAAAAAACCCAGCAGACTTTATTAGGTGAGGAGTACCCTCTGGGACCTGGGCTATAGTGGACCTAATTTGTTTCTATTCTTTCTGGCTGCCTTTCTTTATTGTACCTATGTCCCCTCAATAAGTCTTATCTGCAGTACTATCTTATATGTTCCAAATTTCCCTCTGGAACTTTTTTATGTCTTCGTTCTTCCTCCATTCCATTCCACCCACTCTTCTCATCTCCACTCCCCTTAGAGGATAGCAAATGGAGACAGGATATGGTTGTTATTCTTCATTCTCAAAGAGGACCATGACATCAGGAAGATAATGCCATGACTTGGAAGTGAATTGGATTTAAGTGAGGGAGGGTTGTGCAAGGTCACCAGCCTCATTTTCTCCTCTAGAGCCATCTGCATCCAATGGCGAGATATAGATCAGAACAACTAGAGATGGCCCTAATGGGATATGAAATCTTATGTGTGAGGAACAGCAGACAGACCAGGAAGGAAAGGGGAGTAATATATAATGAGGCCAAAAAAGTTGAGACAAGGTTATGAAAGGTTTTTAAAAGCCAGAGTTTATATTTTGTCCTAGAGTCAATAGAGAACCACTGAACTTTAATGCATAGGGAAATGACATGGTTAGATGTGTTCTTAAGAAAAGTCACTTTGGCTACTTCAGAGAGGATGGATTGGAAGGGAGGAAACTTGTAAGAGACAAGGAAGATATGAACTAAGGTGACAGCAATGTAAATAGTGAGAAGAAGAGGAAAACAAGAGATATTGTAGAGGTAAGACCCAGCAAACATCAGGATTTTACAATTGATTGGCTATGTGGGCTGAGAGATGGGAGGGTTTGCTGTGGATATTGGATAGGAAAAGAAACAAAATTGTACAGTGTCATACCAACCAAGAGATTAAAAATATCCATGAGAAAGGATGGTCAACAATGTCAAAAGCTATATTGGTTAATAGAATGAGGACTGAGCAAAGACCACTAGATTTACTAATGAAAAGACCATTGGTAACCTTAGTGAGGACAGTTTTGGTTAAATGGTGGAGTTGAAAGCCATTTCACAAATGTAAGAGAAGTACATAAGAGGTGAGGAAATGAAGACAGTGAATAAACCAGCATTTTTAAGAGTTTGTCTATGAAAGGAAAGAGAGCTATAGGTCAGTAACTTGAAAAGATGGCTGAGTCAAGTGAATGGGTTTTTTTTTTTAGTTTGGTTTTGTTTTGAGGATGAAGGAAGGAAGGAATATAAAAGCATTTATTAAGTACTTACTATGTGCCAAACACTATAGTAAGTGCTGGTGAAAACCTTAAACATCTTTGCTTTTGTTCTCAAGAACCTCACATCTTAATTGGGGGAGACAACACAGAAAAGAAAGTTCAATTAACTTCCAGATGACAAGACCCAAGGAACTAGGTTACAACAGTAAGTCACATGGCAGTGCTGGTAGTCTGAATGGCAGAGGGATAGAGCAGATGGTAAGACCTGAAGTGTAGGGAGCCTGATCCAGGATTCAGGTAGCCAGCTCTGGGTATTCCTAGTGATGGGGCAGCATAAGAGAACCTGCCTGATAGCCTGAGATCCGGGGTTCTGCCTTGTTCTGGGATATTAGCCAGAAAGTGATAACTCACTACAAAATTATTAATGCATTTTAGATACTATTCATATTGTATGGAAACATCAAGGACATGATAGCCTTCAAGGTTTGCCTGATGTCATCTGCCTGACATCATGGAACTGAACAAAGCAGTAATAGAAGTTATAGTGACCGATACTTACTTTCTTTGTCTCTTTGCTCCATAAAAATCTTGTTGAGGGTGGCTAGGTGGCTCAGTGAGTAGAGTGTTGGCCCTGGAATCAGAAGGACCTGAGTTCGGATCCGACCTCAGACACCTAACACACACACAAACAAAAAACCTAGCCCTGTGACCTTGGGCAAGTTACTTAACCCCAATTGCCCTCCAAAAAGCAAAAAAACAAAACAAAACACAACAACAACAAAAAAAACCTTGTTGAGGGTATCAGTAAAAGGAGTTCTATCCTGAACTGCCTGCCTGGCCCTGTTCATCTTTCTCACATCTCCACTCACACCTGATGTTGGCATCAAGCGGCCCCCATCAACTGGTGCTCAAGATGGGACACATAGAGCACTGAAAGGAACATCACCAAAGAGACTGCCCTTACATTCACTGGAGCTCCACAAGTGGCAAGTACACAAGCTAAGGGTACACGAGTACACAAGGTAATAATAGTTATTTTGTTTCACCAGGCTAAAATGGGAATTTCAAAACTTTCTATCACCATTGGTCAAATGTATGGGGTACAGTTCAAAGATCAGGAACAATATCTTTAAGTATTAAAGAAAGTAGTGAAAGAAAGAGGATTTACTATTACAAAGGAACAGTTAAAAGAGTTTTTAGTGTGTGTGGAGTATTGTTGCCCCTGATTTTGAAAGGGTGGTACAGTGGATTTAGTAAAATGGGAGACAGTAGGGAAACAGATAAGTAAGAGACTAAAAGAGGAAGGATCCCAGCATTTCCCCATTTCTGCCTTTTATCTATGGAATATATTAAAGAGATGTTTAACATGAGAAATGAAAGTGCCAATGATGGTTCGAACAATTAAGTGTGATGCAGCAGTCTCCACACAGTCCAAAACTATAGAAACAGATAAAAAGAAAACTATCAAGTAAGTCTTACCTGGCCTCCACTACCCTCTGGAGGACCAAGCAAATGTTTGATTTCTGCAGGGAATCTCTGACAATTTTCTGTAAGTGCACTCTTCCTGTCATTTTCTGTTTCTATCTGTTTTGTTTTTGTGTCTTTATGTGAATGAGTGTGTGTGTGTAACTTGTCATTCAATAAGATTTATAATGCAACTGGATTTTCTTTGGAATGTTATCTCTTTCTCTCCCCCTTTCCCTTCTTTCCCGCCAGAACACAAATGTCTGGCTGGGGAGGAGAGAGAAAGAGAGAGAGAGAGAAAGTATTTAATTATAAGGTTGTAGGATGGTGATAGCAAGTCAAGAGTATACAAAAAGTATCAGGATAGAATTATAAAAAATAATAAGGAATAAACTACTTGCATGAACAGTGTGAACAGAAGTTTTAAGATTTTTAAAAGGTTTGAAAATCTCTTTCTCTCCATTCCAATGCTGGCCAAGATTGAGTGTGGAGAAAGCAATAAAAAAATAAAAAGGAATTTTTTCCCTCAGATCAAAGAAGTAGACCAATGAGCATTTAACCATTTCCTGCCTTACTAAAAGAGGAGAGTTTTGCGTATCGTTTTGCAACCAAAAGTTCATTGATCTCATTCTGGTTATTTCTGGAATTGGGAAATGTGAAAAGCGTCACTCCTAACTTGATGCTAAAGATAAGCCAGAATTTATTATACTATTTGGCACTAAGGCAAATTGGGAAAAGACAAAGATCTGAAAAAAGAGACAAGTCAGAGATAAAGCTTTGTGCCCTCCAGTACAGGGGAGAGGGGACAAGGTGCCACTGGATTTGTTTCTTGTTTCTCCCACTTACTCTACTGGCAAGCTCAAAGCTCTCACTTTTAAAGAAGTTTTTAAGGAATGACTGCATCACTAGGAATACCCAGACCTGGCTACCTGAATCCTGGATCAGATGTTATGGCTCTCTACACTGGAGGACCTTAGGAGACAGTGGCAGAGTAGCTGATAAAGCTTCATGGTCCTCTATCTCATCTTGGTTTTGTTCTTTTGTTTGTTTGTTTGTTTTGTTCTGTCTGTTTTGGGTATTTATGGTGAATAGATTAGTGCCTAGCACATAATAAGTGCTCAATAAATGATAACTCATTGATTAATTGATCAATAGAAGAGAATTGAGGACTCCCATTACATTCAAGTTATGTGAACCTTCATGCAGCCAGGATGATTTCTGGGTTGTTGTTGGTCTTCCTTCATTTAAAAAAAATTTTTTTTGTACTTTTTTTTTTGGATCAACACTATCCATTTTATTTTATTTTTTAACAAATGCTTTATTAACTTCTGTTTTACATCATTCATTTCTGCCAGATTTTGAGTTACAATCATTTTCCCCCCGTTATTCCCCTACCCAACCTTCCAGAATAGCAGTCCCACAAGATATTGCTTCCTCCAATCTGCTCTCTCCCATACCTTCTCCCACACCCCCTTCGACTTTTCCATTAGAGGAAGGTAAATCTTTGTGGCCCAAAGCCTGCACATCTTATCTCCCAATTATAAGCAAAAGAGTATTAATAATAGTATTTATATATATTTGAAACATTTAATGTTAAGACCTCGAATTTCAGATCCATTTCCTTCCTCCCTTATCACCCATTCCCTCTGGGGAGATAAGTAATTCGGTATATGTTGTACATGTCTAGCTATGCAAAACATTATCATAGTAGATATATTGTACAAGGCTGCTTATAATTCCCTCCCACTCATCCCACCCCCCCACCTAGTCCTTTCCCTACATGATCCTGTCCCTCTTCTATAGTGGGTACTTCCAACCTCCCCTCCCCCCAGGGATGACCTCCCATCCATCATCCCTCCTCTCATCCCCCTTCCCCCTATTCTGCTGCAGGTTGAGATATCCCATTTAGTATGTATGTCATTCTCTCCCTGAACCAAATTCAATGAGAATGTGGTTTTGCCTTTTTTGCCTTCCTATTCTCCCCTTCCCTTGCAACCACTTCCCCTTGCTTCTTCTACATGAGATAGTTTACCCTACCCTGTCTCTCCCCATCTCCTCTTGCCACTTTCCTCTCTCACCTCATAATTTCATCCCTTGAGTATTCTCCCTTCCCAACAAATTCAACCTATGCCCTCTATCCATATACATACACATTCACATATGTATTCATATGACCACACACCCTTCTTCCATTATTTTCATAGTGAGAAAGATATCATCAGTCACAGTTATTGCTTTTCCATATAGGAATGTAAATAGTTCAACTTTGATAAGTTCCTTTTGATTTCTTTTCCCTGATTACCTTCTCAGGCATCTCTTCCTTCTTGTGTCTGGATGTCAAATTTTCTATTCAATTCTGGTTTTTTCCTCAAGAATGCTTGAAAGTCCTCTATTCCACTGAATGACCATATTTTCCCCTGAAACAAAATACTCAGTTTTGCTGGGTAGGTGACCCTTGGGTTCATTCCCAGCTCTTTTGCCCTCTGGAATATCATATTCCATTCCCTTAGATCCCTCAGTGTAGAAGCTGCCAGGTCCTGTGCTATTCTGATTGTGTTTCCACAATATTGAAATTGTTTCTTCCTGGCTGCTTGTAGTATTTTCTCCTTGATCTGGGGATTCTGGAACCTGGCTATAATATTCCTGGGAGTTTTCTTTTTGGGATCTTTTTCAGGAGGTGATCGGTGGATTCTTTCAACCTCTATTTTGCCCTCTGGATCTAAAACATCAGGGCAATTTTCCTTGAGAATTTCTTGAAGGGTGATTTCTAGGTTCTTTCCTTGATCATGGCTTTCAGGTAGTCCAATAATTTTTAAATTGTCTCTCCTGGATCTATTTTCCAGGTCAGTGGTTTTTCCCATGAGATATTTCACATTGCCTTCTATTCTTTCATTTGTTTGGATCTGCTTAACAGCATCTTGATTTCTCATAAAGTCATTAACTTCCATTTGCTCCAGTCTAACTCTGAAGGAATGAATCTCCTCAGTGAACTTTTGAGATTCTTTTTCCATCTGGCAAATTCGACTTTTTAAGGCATTCTTCTCCTCATTGCCCTTTTGGGCCTCCTTTGCCATTTGAGTTAGTCTATTGTTTAAGGTGTTGTTTTCCTCAGTCAGGCTGATGACCCTCATTTCATACTTTTGCTGCATCCTTCTCATTTCTCTTTCCAATTTTTCCTCCACTTCTCTTATTTGATTTTTAAAGTCCTTCTTAAGGTCCTCTATGGCCTGCAACCCGCTCATGTTTTCCCCTGGGGCTTTTGGAGCAGGACTTCTGACCTCACAGTCCTTTTCCCGCTCTATGCCCCCAAAATAGGAGTCTAGGGTTGCATTTTTCTGTTTCCTTTGCCTTGGCATGTTGCCACTTAATTACTTGACTTTTGGGCTTGTTGCCACACTATGGCTTTAAGGCCAGATAGAGGAATTTTCGTCCTGAACATGTGGGGGCAACTTCCGTTTCTGGCAAGCTGTAAACCCACCCACGACTTCCACCCCAGATCACAATCCAGATCCAGGGAGGTTAAAGCAAGAGCGATTACCCCCAAGACTGATCGCTGGATCTCCCTACAGTTCGCAGGCCAGGAGCTGGAGCTGCCTCTGAAAACTACAAAATGGCGTGTCTCCTCAGCGGCTTCTATCCCCCAGGGGAAGGAGCCGACGCATTCCCCAAATACTGGTCCCAAAGTCCATAGGACACTAACCTCTTACTTTGTCCTAGGCATGTCTATGTTGATGATTCTGGAGTTGCCACAGTTGCTGGTGTTCTGGGGTTCCTCCAGCTGGCTGCTGGCCCTGCCACCCTGGGGCTAAAACGTCAGCTCACGTGGACCTGGGCTCTGCTCAGCTTGGCTCCCTGAGCTCTGTGCGCTGCGCGCTGCCGGTTCCCAGAGCGCCGCACTGGTCCTTCCTGCAGGGCTGCTGGGCTGTCCTCAGTGGGAGGTTAGATTCTCTGTGTCGTTCTGTGGGTGCTGGGGCTCCAAAAGTTGTTCAGAGTCCCCTTTTACATAGTTTGGGGGGAATCTTGGGGCAGAGTGGCTTGGATGAGCTGTTTCTACTCCACCATCTTGGCTCCACCTCCCGGTCTTCCTTCATTCCTGAAGAGGACCAATGATGTCAGGAGTCTCGACCTGCAAGTGAATTGGATTTAAGTGAGACATTGCTGTGCAAAGTCACCAGCCTCACTTTCTCCTCCAGAAGCATTCTGAGTCAAGTGACAAGATATAGCTCAGGATGACTGGAAATGGCCCCATATAGAGTGGGGAAACCTTGTCCTTTTAGAGCTAAGTTCTTTCCCTTGTTGCAGTTTGTCTTAGGCAACACCCATTCTGTGATCAAAGGCTAGGTAAGAATTGAGGTAAAACAAATTCCAGAGTTCCCAGGTCTAGTAGAAAATATCACAAGCAGCCAGGAAGAAACAATTAAAGTATTGTGGAAATGCAATCAGGATAACACAAGATTTAGTAACTTCTACATTAAGGGATTGAAGGGCTTAAGGGAATATGATATTCTGGACGTTCAAGGAGCTAGGATTAAAACAAAGAATTACCTACCCAGCAGAACTGAGTATAATTCTTCAGGGGGAAAGTGGACAGTCAATGAAATAGAGGATTTTCAAGTATTCTTGATGAAAAGACCAGAGCTGAATAGAACATTTGATTTTTCAAATACAAGAATAAAGAGAAGCATGGAAAACCTAAACAGGAAAAAGAAATCATGAGGGACTTTATTAGAGTTGAATTGTTTACATTCCTACATGGAAAGAGGATATTTGTAACTCATGAGACCTTTCTCACTATTAAGATAGTTGAAGGGAATGTGTGTGTGTGTGTGTGTGTGTGTGTGTGTGCGTGTGTAGACAGAGGGCACAGAGCAAGTTGAATATAAAGGGAGGATATCTAAAAAGTAAAATTAAGGAGTGAGAAAGGAATGTACTGGGAGAAGGAGAAAGGGAGAGGTAGAATGGGGTAAATTATCTCACTTAAAAGAGGCAAGAAAAAGTTTTTACATTGGAGGGGAAGAGAGGAGAGGGGAGAGGGAATGAGTGAAACTTACTCTCATCTGATTTGGTTTAAGGAGGAAATAATATACACACTCATTTGGGTATGGAAATATATCTTACCCCACAGGAAAGTAAGGGGAAGGGGGGAGAGGGGAGGATGATAGAAGGGAGAACAGATTGCGGGAGGGAGGAATCAGAAGCAAACACTTTTGAGGAAGGACACAGTCAAAAGAAGGAACAGAATAAATGGGGGGCAGGATAAGATGGAGGGAAATATAGCTAGTCTTTCACAGCATGACTTTTGTGGAGGTGTTTTGCATGACTGCACATGTGTGGCCTGTATCTAATTGCTTGCCTTCTCAATGAGGGTGGGTGGGGAGGGAGGAAGGGAGAGAATTTGGAACTCAAAGTTTTAAAAACAAATGTTAAAAATTGTTTTTACATGCAACTGGGAAATGAGATATACAGACATTGGGGTATAGAAATCTATCTTGCCCTACAGGAAAAGGAGAAGGGGAAGGGGATAGAAGATAGAAGATAGAAGATAAAAGGAGGGACTAGAAGGGAAGGCAGATTGGGGTAATCAGAATGCATGAAGTCTTGGGGTAGGGAAAGAGGAGAAATGGGAAGAAAATTCCTAATTCAAAATTTTCTACAAGTGAACATTGAAAACTAAAAACAAATAAATTAATAAAGGTTTTTAATCAGAAAAAAATTAAAATAAAATAAAAATAAAAGAATTGAGACAAAAGATAGCCTACTTTGACTTCACAAAAGAATCAACCTGGGGAAGAAAAAGCCTCAAAGTTTCTGTCTAGATCAGAAACAATTGCTATTTACAATCAGTTTGAAACATCAAAACCTAAACAATGAGCAAGTAGGTTCCAGGTAACCTGGGGCTGGCTTAGAGAGGAGACAGGAGGAGAGAGTGTCCCTAGTGGCAGAATGATGATGAGGAAGAGTTGCATGTATTTGTAGGTATCAGAGAAGGGTCTAGTGAGTAAAGAGAGAATGCAGATTAGAGAATGAGAATGAATGATGAAAGAAAACCCACAGAAATAAAAAAAGTAGTGTGGAGCATGGTTAATCTGGTTAAGTAAAGAGGGCCACCTTCTCCTTAGAGACTAGGGCAAAGGGAAAGAATGAGGAATGCTGCGATATGGGTTGAGATATTGGGAAGGAAAGAAGAGGGAGTTCCTGACATATATTCTCAGTATAGTAAGAAGTGACTTCCATTGTGGAGAAGGAAGGTAGAGGGGATTTTAGTCAGGAGCTTGAGAAGAGAAGGGAAGCTTTGGAATGTTCACTGTAGAGAATTTAATAAAGACTCAGTAGGGGTCAAATACAAAGATTTCCATGCAGCAATGAGGACCAGGTTGAGATTAGACAACATCACGTTGTAGTGGATTCCTTAAAACTGATATGCCACTTTTTCTAGCAGTATTCAAGGAATGAAGAAAATGGATGTCAGGGACAACTCAGGGTTGGAGTTTGTCAAGACATCTCTGGTGATAGGAGAAGGGATTGAAAGATAGAGAAAAATTATTTTCCTTAAAGCAAAGGTCAACACATCATCCAGGAAACTCCACTTACTTCCAGAATCAACTATAAAATCTTCCGTTTCTCACATAAAGCCTTTCAAAGCCTCACCCCTTCCTATTTTTCCATTACCCTTATGCTTTGTTCCCCTGGTCGCACACTCTATGATCCAGGCATGCTGGTCTACTCTCTATTCCTCACCCCACCTGTCCATTTTCCCTGGTTGTTCCCAATGTCTAGAATGCCCTCCCTCTTCACCTATGATTTCTATAGCTTATCTCCATTCTCTCAAGACTTAGCTGGAATCTCACCTTCTGCATGAGGTCTTTTCTAGGTTCCACCTTCACCTCCCAGAGTAGCTTCTACTTAAACTGTATATATCATATATGCACATAATTATTTGCATTAAAGTGCAAATAACTCCCCCAAAATATGCCTTCTCCATTAGAATGTGAGTTCCTTGAGAGTAGGGCGTATTTTTGTTTTTTCCTTTTTTCCCCCTTTTTATTTTTGCATTCCCAGTTGTTCAGTTGTTTCAGTTGTGTCCAACTCTCCATGACCCCATTTTGGGATTATCTTGGTGAAGAGACTAGAGTGGTTTGCCATTTCCTTCTCTGGCTCATTTGACAGATGAGGAAACTGAGGCAAACAAGAAGTGACTTGCCCAGGGTTACACGGCTAGTGAGAGTCTAAGGTCGTATTTGAACTCAGGTCTCCCTGACTCCAGGCTGAGTGCTCTATCCACCTGAATTCTAGGAGTTATCCTGTGGATAACTAGTTCTAACAGTATCTGTGGAGGCTTGTGAACCATAATGTTAGCAGTAGCTACCCACAGGATAACTCCTGAAATCCAAGATAGTCACCCTCCTACCCCTACTTTCAGGGTTTAATCTGTAAGCTCATGAGTGCCATGTTGTGGGAGTATCCCAGAAGGCATGATACACCTGTTGGGTGCTTCTGTAGCAGGTTCTCACTCTCTCTAATATATGAGGCCCTCCACAGAGCGGAGGAAGGCACAAAAACTGAGAAAGTGGATTATTTTCACAGTTAAAACCTATTCTGTATATTCCAGAATGACCAATTGGGCTACACAAATGTACCAACAGAGAGGCAGGCCCTCAGAATTTCAGCAGTGCTAATTTCATACATTTTTCTTGATGTATAACATAGTGTAGTTTTTTCCTGAGGGGGTGGGGAGTGGGTTGGAGGAAGGATAAAGACTCTTTTTTAAAATCAGGTTAAAAATAATGAAAAAAATTACATTTGACTGATCCCAAGCTTATTTTAACTTTGTCATAACTCTCATTAGTCAGGAAAGTGTGACATCAGTCAATCTAGAAAAGCCAGGCAAATATTTCATACAGATTATGGCATGAATGTTACTAACAAATGCCCTCAGGATACCCAGCTCACTCAAGTATCAGCCTAGTTTGCTTTTAGCAAGCACAATAGCTGGCAGGTGCTGTAAATACATTTGATAAAATTTTCTATTACCCATAGGCTCTTAGAGAGAGGCCTGGAGCCTGTTTTTGAAGGCAGAAAAAAAGGGACTAAGCTATTATGCCCCATGAATCATCTGGGCTATAAATATTGAAATTTGGTTGAATGCAGAGAGTTAGTAATGTAAGGAGGGGGTGGGGTTCATAGACATTCAAATATTCAAAATTTGGGGAGCAGTAAATGGAAAATGCAAATGTAGATGTGTTTCTGCTAGCTGTTCAGAATGAGAGAGAATTAGATAACTCTCACTCAAGTCCTGGGGGAAGATTATCAGGTCACAGGAAAGAAACCTGATGATGCCTTAGAGGAAAACTCTTATTTGGAACTGTGAGATGCCTCTAGGGTAATATGGAGTTATGGTGTTAATCATACACAGGAAGCATTTTAAAAACTAACTAGGAAGTTTTGTCTATACTGTTCAGATTCATTATAGACTGCAGCCTCAAACCCCAGCTTCAATCCTCAAATGCAGTATTTTGCTGCCATTAGAAAAAACACATTTGTGGTCCCTTTAGGGTACAAAGAGAGTGCTTAACAAACAAGACAAGTTTGTCCTGCTTTCAGCTGGTGTAATGGGTAGAGTCCTCCACTTCATGTCAAGAATTGTAAGGGCCTGGACGTGATTTCATTGTTACAGAGAAGTCCCGGGAGACCGTACTTTCTCTATCGAATCCAGGTGGCACCTTCTCAGAAAGTTGCTTGGAGTAGAGGTATCAAACACCAGGCTCACAATACTCGTCAGTGCAGCCCAAACCAGATTAAAATGTAATTGGGAAAGATTTAACAAAATAAATAAAAATATAATAAAACAGGGAGCATATTACATTTCAAAATTAAGTCAATATGTAGCCCCTGGAGGTCCTCATGTACTGTTCCATAGCCCTCATTTTTATCATAGTTTGACACCACTGGGCTAGAGCACCAAGAGGTTATGGGATTTCCCCACTGTCACATAGCCAGTATAAATCAAAGGCAAAAGTTTACATCCATGTCCTCCTGGATGAGTCTGATTCTCTATTCATGATATCACATTGCATTTATAATATCTTCCTCACAAAGGGTCACAGACTTGGAATTGGAAGAGTCCTTAGAGGTAATTCAATCTCACATCCGCATTTACAGATGGGGAGCCTGAGGCACAGGGAGCTGATTTGCTCAAGATGATGCTGGTGATAATAATTGGCATTAATGTAACACTTGAAGGTTTACAAAATGCTTTACAAGTATGAGCTCATTTTATCCTTAGAACAGCCCTGGACAGTAGGTAATATTGCTCTCCACATTTTACAGATGAGGAAACTGAGGCAGACAGAGGACCAATCCTTGATATCGCATGGAGCCATTTAGCTTCACTGGCCCAAATCTAATTTTTTTTGTCAAATGCTTCATTAAATTCTAGTTTATATCATTCATTTCTGCAAGATTTTGAGTTACATTTTTTTCCCTGTTTTTCCCCTACCCACCATCCCAAAATAGCAATCCCACTGAATATCCCTTCTTCCAATCTGCTCTCTCCCATATCTTCTCCCATACCCCCTCCAACTTTTCAGTAGGGCACGGTGGATCTCTATGCCACAGTGCATGTATATCTTATTTCCCATTTACATGTAAAATTATATATATATGTAATATTTGATTTTAAAACTTTGAATTCCAGATTCATTCTCTTCCTCCCTTGTCACCTACACTTACTAGAAAGATAAGCAATTCAATATACATTGTACATGTGTAGCTATGCAAAACATTTCCATAGTAGATATATAGTAAAAGACTGACTATATTTCCCTCCCTCCTATCCCACCTCCCACTTGTTCTTTTCTCTACTTTGATCCTGTCCTTTTCAAAAGTGGGTGCTTCCAACTTTCCTCCCCCTCAACCTGCCCTTTCTTCCATCATCCCCCCTCTCATCCCCTTCCCCCCTACTCTTCTGTGGGGTGAGATACAGTATTTAGTGTGTATGTCATTCTCTCGCTAAGCCAAATTCAATGAGAATAAGGTTGACCCATTCCCTTTTGCCTTCCTGTTCTTCCCCTCCATTGTAACCATTTTCCCTTACCTTTTCTATGTGATATAGTTTACCCCAATCTGTCTCTCCCTATCTCCTCTCATTATATTCCTCTCTCACCTCTTAATTTCACCTTTTAAGTATCATCCCTTCCCATTAAACTAGTCCTGTGCTCTCTATGTATACCTGTACATATATCTACACAAATTCACATATGTATTCATATGCCAATATACCATGCAATATAGACATATATGTGTGTGTGTGTATATATATGTGTGTGTGTGTGTGTGTGTGTGTGTGTGTGTATACATTTCTATTCCCTTCAATTATTCTCATACTGAGAAAAGATTCATAAGTTACAATTATCATTTTTCCAAGTAGGAATGTAAATAATTCAACTTGGATAAGTTCCTTATGATTTCTTTTCCCTGTTTACCTCCTCAAGCATCTCTTGCTTCTTGTATCTGAATGTCAAATTTTCTATTCAACTCTGGTTTTTTCTTCAAGAATGCTTGAAAGTTCTCTATTCCACTGAATGACCATATTTTCCCCTGAAACCTAATATTCAGTTTTGCTGGGTAGGTGATTCTTGATTTTAATCCCAGCTCCTTTGGCCTCTGGAATATCATATGCCAAGCCCTTCAATCCCTCAGTGTAGACTAAGTTGTCAGATCCTGTGTTATCCTGATTGTGTTTCCACAATATTCAAATTGTTTCTTCCTGGCTGCTTGTAATATTTTCTCCTTGATCTGGGTATTCTGGAACCTGGCTATAATATTCCTAGGAGTTTTCTTTTTCAGATCTTTTTCAGGAGGTGATCAGTGGATTCTTTCAACCTCTATTTTGCCCTCTGGTTCTAAAACATCAGGGCAATTTTCCTTGAGAATTTCTTGAAGGATGATTTCTAGAATCTTTTTTTGATAATGGCTTTCAGATAGTCCAATAATTTTTAAATTCTCTCTCCTGGATCTATTTTCCAGGTCAGTGGTTTTCCCAATGAGATATTTCACATTGCCTTCTATTTTTTCATTTGTTTGGATCTGTTTAATAGTATCTTTATTTCTCATAAAGTCACTAGCTTCCATTTGTTCCAATCTAATTCCTTCCTAATTTGAAGGAATGATTCTCTTCAGTGAGCTTTTGAAATTATTTTTCCATCTGGCAAATTTGGCTCTTTAAGTCATTCTTCTCCTCATTGACTTTTTGAGACTCTTTTGCCATTTAAGTTACTCTATTTTTTAAGTCAGTAAAGTTGTTGGCTCTCATTTCATAATTTTCTTTCATCATTCTCATTTCTCTTCCTGATTTTTCCTCCATTCCTCTTATTTGGTTTTCAAAATCCTTCTTCAAATTCTATATGGCCTGTAACCAGGTCATATTTTTCTTGGAAGCTTTTGGTGCAGGAGTTCCAACTTCACTGTCTTCCTCTTGTTCCATGCTTTGATCCTTTTTGTCCCCAGAATAGGAGTCTAATGTTGGATTCCTCTATTTGTTTTGCTTCCCTCGTTTACTCATGTTGCCATCCAATTACTTGACTTTTGGGCTTTTTGCCACAGTAGGACTCTGCTACCAGAGAGGGGAGCTTCTGTCCCAAATGCTGGGGTTTTCTCAGCTGCCGAAGGTATTAGTTAGGTTCCCTCTCTGAAGCCTCCCTATGCTCTGGCAAGCTGGTCACACACCCCAGGACCTTCACCCTAGACCACAATCTAGATCCAAGTGGGTTAAAGCAAGAGCAATTACTCCTCAGAGTGTTTGCTTGGCCCCCCTACAATCTGCAGGCCAGGAGCTGAAGCTGCCATGTGATGGCGGGGCCTCAGCAGCTTCTCCCTCCAGGGGATAAAGGCCAGACCACACTCCCAAACTACTGCATCCCAAAGTCCACACCGCACTGACCTCTCACTTTGTCCTTAGCATCTATGGGTTGATAATTCTGGAAACCACCACAGCTGCTGGTGATCTAAAGTCCCTCCAGCCAGCAGCTGGTCAGTCCCTCCCTGGGGCTAAAATCCTGGGTTCCTTTGGGGCTGGGGTTGGCTCCCAGAGCACTGTGATGGCTGCTCCCTGTAGGTATGCCAGGCTGTCCTCAGAGGGAGGTTAGCTTCTCTGTGTCATTTTGTGGGTTCTATAGCTCCAAAGTTTGTTCAGAGTCCCCTTTTACATGAATTGGAGGTGGTGGGAGGCAGAGTCCAGTGGAAGTCCTGTTTCTACTCTACCAACTTGAGTCTGCCCCATCCCAATTCTAATTTTTAATGAAGTGTTTTCTTCTATTCGATTTTGTACCTCTTTTTCCATTCTACTTTTTAAAGAATTCTTCTCTTCAGTGAGTTTTTTTGCCTCCTTTTTCCATTTGACCAATTCTATTTTTTAAGGAGTTGTTTTCTTCAGTGTACCTTTTTTTTCCATTTGCCCAATTGTGTTTTTTAAAAGACTTGGTTTTTACAGTCAATTTTTGTCCTTCCTTTTCCAAGCTCCTGACTCTCTTGCACATCTCTCATTTCTTTTCCCAGTTTTTTCTTCTACCTCTCTTATTTGACTTTTAAAATTCTTCTTGAGCTCTTCCAAGGAGGCTTTTTGGGCTTGTGACCAGATAATAAACCCCTTTGAGGTTTCAGATGTGGGTATATTGAAAATGTTGTCCTCTTCTGAATTTGTGCCTTGATCTTCCCTGTCTCTATAATAAGATTCTATGGTCATTGTCCATTCTGCTTTTTCTCATGGTGTTTGCCTATTTCCTGACTTTTAAAGTTGAGTTCTCCTGCTGGAGAGAAGGGGGCACTGACCTAAGCTTCTTGTCCTAGGAGTCAGGGGCCTAAGTCACTGGCTTTGTGTGCTGGGACATCAGGTGCTGGCCCCTGGAGGCTGTAGGGGTCTGACAACTTAACTGGTGCTGAGCCAGATTGGCAACACTAGAGCTCTTGGGGTGGGGGTAGGGAATCTGTCCCCTGGAGGACACCTGCTCACCCAGGCTTTGTACTTGAATGTTTGGCTGCTGGAGGGCATCTGACAGCCTGGAGTTGTGTTTCCTGGAGTTGTGCTGAAGCATTGGTATATTTGGCTGCTGGGCATATGGGGTGGTTTCCCAAGTTGTTGTCTACTGGTTCCCTTGCCTGTGCTCTGGCACTTGGGGGTGAGGGGTGGGGGGTCCTGGTGTTGGTACTTGCCTATTCCAGAACCCTGGGGCTCAGGATCTCCCCCTGGTTTGCTGAGGTGGGGCTTGGTGCTGACCTGCTGGGACACTCACATCCTATACTGCTCCTCCTCCCTCAGAGTGAGAGGAGCCTTTCCTGTTAATCCCCCAAGCTTCCTGGGCTACAGGACCGTTGTACCCTGTCTTTCTGCTGGCTCAGTTGTTCCAAGGTTTTTCCTGGGGTGATATTTTCTGGGTTTTCAGAGGTCAATAAGGGAGCATGAGAGCAATTTACTTCTTAAACTGCCATCTTGACTCTTGGAAGCTGAGTTCCAGAGATTAAATTCTTTGCCTGGGATGACACAGCTAAGAGGTGTCCAAAGCTGACTTTGAACTTGAATCTTCCTGACTCCAGATCTAGTCTCCTCTATGCTGTACTACTACCTGCCAAGGTCATATGTAAAATGCTTTGTACATTTTAAAATGCTATAATAATATCAGTTATTATTAATACGAACCAGAGGTGTTAAAAGCCACATAGGACCCACAATAATCCTGAATGTATCAAAAACAGATTAAAATGTAATTGGGAAATATTAAACAAAATGTATAACTGTTCACAGGAAGCATTTTAACACCAACTAGGAAGCTTTGCATTTTAGTTTTATCTGAGACCAAATTTTAACATCAGAAGACCTGGGTTTGAACACCAGCTTTGCAACTAGCCCTGTGTGATCTTGGGCAGAGCATTTTAACTCTCAATTCTTAGTTTATTCATTTGTAAAAATGGTAGTGTAAAAAATAAATAGTGATCTCTAAGGCTCTCTCTAGCTCTAAATCTTGTGTGCCTTTGAATGTGTGGTTTAGTGTGGTGAGGGAGGGACAGTCTCTATGGAGGTACTTCCTGTGAAGAAACTTCTTCAACTAATGCATAATGGCATCTTCTTCAATTTACAATCTTAGGAAGTTTCTTGGGATTACTGAGGGGGTAAGTGACTTTCCCAACATCACACCTCCTGCTACACTTAAAGTCAGGTCTTACTCACTAGGAGGTTGGAGTTCTGCCTCCTATACTCCTGCTGTCTCTCTTCTTTCTTACATCATGAACAACCAGTAGAGGAAACTGAACTGCCCTGAAACCTGGGAGAAAAGCTCAAGAAAGGAAATTGTGGGCAATTAAGAGAAAATGTAATCCATATTTCAATTTTGCTTAGGCTTTCCTTAACCCCCAATGTAAATAATTTGAAACTCTATAGTCAGCCACAAATTGTGTACATTCTTGTTATTTGTTATATATTGATCATGTTGGTACATCCATCATTTCAAGACAACAACATGAAAGTCTCTAGTCCATTGGGCAGATTCCCTTTAAAATGACTACATGGAAAAACTTAGACAAGTATCTCACAAAGCAAGCAGGTATGGGAATGTTTTAAGCTGCATGGGTGGAAGGAGTCCTTGAACTGAAAAAGTCACAGATCCACCAATATATTATAATCGTTATCTTTTTTTGTTGTTGCTATTGTTGTTAAATTAAGAGGAAAATGTAGTTTCAAGTTGCCTGTTATTTTCCAAATAAGAAAACATTAAAATTTTCTGCTTCTCTGTTGTTCACAGACCAAACCCATTAAAAAAAAGAAAGAATTTTAGGGAAATGAACAAGATTTTGAAAAAAAAATTATTGGGTTTTTAATCAGATTAGTTTCTTATCTGAAGCCCTAGTAATTCTGATAAAAATGACTATCAATAAATGTCTAGAGATCAATCATTCAATATATAAATATTTGTTAAGCACCTATTATGTGCCAGATACAGTGCTAAGTGATGAGGATATTGTTTCAACCCTCAAAGGCATATCCAAAAACATTGGAGATAAAAACCAAAAAGGAAAAAAAAGCCTGGCTCTAAGACTCAATAAAAAGGAGAGAATGACTATGTTTGTAGTAATTTGTAAGTAGTAGTTTGTAAGAATATATTGATTTTGGCCATCTTTTGAATAAGTCTATAACTGGTCTACTGTTAGATGACTGTGTAGGAAAAATGGTGATAGGAGTGCAGATTAAGAGATGATTGAATATATCCCTCTCATTATACAGGTGGAGAAACTGAGGCTCATAGAGGCTGAAGTGCTTAGCCATCATCAAACCTATATTAAATGTTTGAGGCAGGATTTGAATCCAGGTCTTAACTGCCTCCAAATCCAGTAACCAGCTTTCACTTCAGAGAACTGATGGTGGAGCAAAGACAATACAGGAAGAATAAAGCATGTGTTTTCAGACATGACTAGCAGTTTACTTGACTATACTTATATGTTACAAGGATTCTCCAAAGATATATGTGAAGGCATTTTATGAGAAGGGGAATGCTATATACAATGACAGACTTTTTGGAACTAGTTAATTTTTATTAACTGGCTTTCCTCTCTCTTTGTTTATTTTTTGTTACAAAGGATGGCTCTTGAAGAAGTAGGGATATATAGGGAAATGTAGGTGATATTTTAAAAGATATTAATAAGGTTTATTTTAATATCAAGGGGGTTCTTTTGTGGTTGTTTTTGGGAAACAGCAGTGATATAAAAAGAAGAGCAGAATAAATTATTTAAAAAGGAAAAAATAGACAAATCACAGAATTAAAGAACCTTAGAGTGGAAGGGGACCTAGCATATCACCCAAGGATGGGCCAGAAATCCCACCAAGTGCTCTAAACCAGAGTAAAACATAATTGGGACATGTTTAACAAAATAAATAAAAATACAATTTAACATAACTAATGTTAATTTTTGGTTTTCTAAGTCAGTATGCAGCCTGTGGGAATACATGCTCTTTGAATGTGATACCAAGAATCTAGCCCAATTCAAAACTAAATGGGAGTATTGTCTATGATATACTCAACAACTGATCCTTCATACTCCAGTTTAAGACTTTCAGTGATGAGGAAGCAACTACTTCCCAAGATTACCCATTCCATTTTTGTAAAGCTCTAATCAATGAGTAATTAATTAATTAAGACTTCATATAAGTCAACTAGGTGGAACTAGTGCCCAGTGGGTAGAGTGCTGGGCCTGGAGTCAGGAAGACTCATCTGAGTTCAAATCTTGCCTCAGATGCTCTTTGGTGAAGGCATTGCCGCTGCAGCTGCTTGGAGTTGGCAGTCTCTACCTCTCCTCCTCCTCCTGACTCACCGCTGTTCGCTCTCACTGAGGAATAAGTCGGTCAGGAAGCCGCCCCGCTGCCATGGCATTCAAAGACACCGGCAAGACCCTTGTGGAGCCTGAAGTGGCCATTCACCGGATCCGGATCACCCTGACCAGCCTCAACGTGAAATCACTCGAGAAAGTGTGTGCCGACCTCATCAGAGGAGCCAAAGAGAAGAACCTGAAAGTGAAGGGACCTGTTTGAATGCCCACCAAGACACTTCGAATCACAACTAGAAAAACTCCTTTCGGTGAAGGTTCAAAGACTTGGGATCAGTTCCAGATGAGAATCCACAAACGCCTTATTGATTTGCACAGTCCTTCTGAAATTGTTAAACAGATCACTTCTATCAGCATTGAACCAGGTGTAGAAGTTGAAGTCACCATTGCAGATGCCTAACCAATCATCTCTTTTAATAAATTGATTGCAACTATTGAAAAAAAAATCTTGCCTCAGATACTTACTAACTGTGTGAACCTGGGCAAGTCACTTAACCCTATTTGCCTCAGTTCCTCATCTGTAAAATGAGTTGGAGAAGGAAATGGCAAACCACTCCAGTATCTTTGCCAAGAAAACCCCAAATAGGGTTACAAAGAGTCAGACACAACTGAAATGAATGAAGAGCAACAAAAAGGTGGAACAGTGGTGGAATGTTAGGTCTGAAGTCTTGAGTTTAAGGAAACTTAAGTCCAAATACGATCTGAATTCAAATCCAGCCTCAGACACTTAATAGCTGTGTGACCCTGGTCAAGTCACTTAACCTCTGACTCTCTCAATTGGCACCCAGGGTTGTCTTGAGGGTCAAATTAGATAAAGTATTTAGCATAGTTCTTGGCACATAGTAGGTGATTAATAAATTGCTTGTTTCCCTTCTCTTCCCTTACATTGAGCCAAAGTCAGCTCCTATGACTTTTACCCATTACTACCACTTCTGCAATCAGGGGCCTGGAAGAACAAATCTGATCCCTCCTCCACAGGATAATCTTTCAAATACTTGAAGAGAGCCATCATTTCTCCCCAAAGCTACAGTTTCTTCAAGCTAATCATACACAGTCCTTTCACCTAATGATGATATGACCCGACCTACTACCCAAACTTGTATATGTGTCAGAGAGAAGGCAAAACCCATAATTTTATTTTTTTAATTTCTTTACTTTTTAATTTATGAAACAAAACAAGCATTTCCATAACCTAGTACAAATTTAAAAAAGATAATAGCAAACAAAACTGCAAAACTACACACAACTTATTACTCTTTTCAAATATACAACAAAATTATCATGTAAATTTCCTTTCCCCCCTTTTTTTCTTCCCCACTACTCCCACTCCCACGGCTACCATTACATACAAATAGGTACATGTGTGTGTATACATGTATACATATATACATATATATGTGAAATTTTTCCATAAATGCTTCTATTTATTGGCTTTTTTATTTGAATGTGGATAGTGTCTTTCTTCATTTGTCCTTTATAGTTAATTTGGGTATTTATAGTAGTCAAAATAACTTATTTGCCCAAAGTCATTCTTAAAATAATATTGTTGTTACTGTATACAATGTTCTCTTGGTTCTGCTCATTTCACTCTTCATTGTAAGTCTTTTCATGTTTTTTCTAATATCATTGAGCTCAGCATATTTTATAACACAGTAATATTCCATCACAATCATATACCGGAACTTGTTGAGCCATTCCCCAATTGATGGCCTGCCCTGTATATTTCTAGTTCTTTGCCACCACAAAGAGAGCTACTATAAACATTTTACAACATGTGAGTTCTTTTTTTTCCATAATCATCTTTAGAAGCAGACCTAGTAGTGGTATTGCTGAGTCAAAGGGTATTCATAAGTAGTTTAACTCTTTCAACATAATTCCAGATTACTCTCCAAAATGTTTCAATCAGTACACAATTCCACCAAGAATGAATAGTGTTCCAATTTTTCCACATCCCCTTTAACATTTGTTACTTTCCCCTTCTACCATTTTAGCCAATCTGGTAGGTATAAAATGATATCTCAATGTTTTAATTTGCATTTCTCTAATCAATAATGATTTGGAACATTTTTTCATTTGACTATAAATTGTTTTAATTTCTTCATTGGAAAACTACTTGTTCATATGCTTTGACCATTTATCAATCGGGGAATGAATCGTATTTTTATAGATTTGACAAAGTTCTTTGTATATTTTCAATATGATAATATTAATAATAATAAAATAATAATAAAAATTTTTCTCAAATTTCCTGCTTTCCTTTTGATCTTGGCTACATTTGTTTTATTTGTGCAAAACCTTTAAAATTTAATATATTTCACACCTAACTTTGCCTTTTGCTTCTTGTTTATTTATAATGCTTTTCTAATAGGGAACAACACTTAAATGAGTGGGCTCCCCCATGGCAGTGAGAGTCAGTGGCCTTATTTTTTCTCTGACCACCAGGTTGAGCTCTTCTAGGATGCTATGGTCTTGTTTGACTATCATTCCAACTGCCTGCTGAACAATTTGCTATTACCACAGGTAGATGGCCCTGTCCTAGCAAACCCAAGATTGTCCAAGCAAATGTTACAGTGAAGGAAAGTAAAGCAAGCAGAAAACTCTCCTAGAAGGGATAGTGACAATCAAGAGTCAGGATATGAGTCTGGTATGTTTCTCAATATGAAGGCCTTTACAAGTAAGAACTTCACAAAAAGAGTTCCTTGGACTCCCCTTCAGTACTATCTAGGTCTAGGTCACTATTTGCTGACATGAAAAATACATCGGGGATGGGGGCGGGGAGAGGGGAACAAAACTTTGTGCTAGATCAATACTTGCCACATACTCAATTTCAGTCAATAAGTATTTATCAAGGGTCAACCAAAGTACAATGCACTATGCTAGGCACTGGGGATATAGAAACTACCATGAAACATTTAATTTGATCCTATTATTACAGAATTCTTCAATACTTGAGGAATCCCCAATTTCATCAATATGGCACTTCTTTCACTGATTCAGTTTACAATCCCTCTATGACTCAGTAGTCAATCTTCTTGAGCTCTTACAAGCAAACACTGTCATTAAGTGATGGATTCTTATTCTGGGGTCCAGGGACATGGCTGTTCATGGAAGATCTTCAGGGGTCTGTGAACTTGGAGGGAAAAAAAATTAAATATTTTTTTACTAGCCGTTAGCTAAAATGTAACATTTCCTTCCATTGTGAATTAAAGTAAAATTAAAATTAATTAATTAGAATAGGAATAAAGAAATAACAATTCTTCAAAGAATGGGTCCAGAGACCTCACCAGATTGCCAAAGGCAGCTATAGGGTACAGGAGATAAAGTACTGGGCCTGAAGTCAAGAAGACCTGAGTTCAGATCAGGTCTCAGATATTTCCTAGCTGTGTGAACCTTGGCAAATCACAACCTCTGCTTCAGTTTCTTCAGTCATAAAATGGGGATAATAATAACATCTGCCTCATGTGAAGGGGTTGTTGTGAAGATCAAATAAGGTAATATTTGTAAAATGCTTAGCATATAGGGGCGACTAGGTGGTGCAGAGCGCCAGCCCCAGAGTTGGGACAATCCAGGATCACATCCGGCCTCAGAAAATGAGCACCCACACATAAATAATGACTGGCCGTGTAACCGTGAGCAAGTTACTTAACCCAATTGCTTTTTAAAAAATGCTTAGCATACAGTAGGTGTTCAATAAATGCTTGTTTCCTTCTCTCTTTTTCCTCCCAGGATACAAAAAAATAATAATAATAAAGATTAGGAACCCTTCTCCAGTGGTTAAATATCTGGTGATGAGCCCCTGTGAATCTAGGTAGACTGGCCAATTAAGATGATGGTTCTCTAATCTACAGCAATGGTAGAGCTAGAAGTCTTTTGATAGGACTTGCCAAAGCTTAATCTCCTCTGGTTTAGCCTTAGAGGACAAGAGTTCACTTTTATATCCTCATGAGCTCTTGAAGTAAGATTTTAATAAATGTTCATCATTAACACTTTGATATTTGGTTAGATCTTTGATCTTATTGATGTCTGTCATAACCATTCCATACCTGTTCATCCTGTGTGACTTTTAGCTTGTGTCCCCTCATAAATGTGCCACAGGGTTCCCTGGCATGCCAGAAGCCTTCTCTTTATGGGATACAGTGGGGTTGATAGGCTACCCAATGTTTACAAAGTAAATATTCTTATTTTATCCTCATTTAACCCAAGGAAGCAGGCATTATTATTATCTCCAGCTTAGAGATGAGGAACCTAAGATAGAGGTTAAGTGACTTGCCAAGGATCACACAACTAGAAAATATCTGAGGCCTGATTTGAACTCATGTCTTTGGGACTCTAGGCCCAACCTTCTATCCATTGTACCACTTAGCTGCCTCTGAAGCAGAATTTGAATACATGTCTATAAACTCCAGAGTTTTTTCCACTAGCCTGCTACTCCAGCATCCATTGCAATGACTAACTGGGGAATACTTTCCTTGTCTTGGTCTTCTGTCAGGAGAAAAACATGTATTGCCAAGGAATAAGGAAGTTCCCAGATTCAGTCACAAATTTCTTTATCAACTCTCTGTTCTAAATATTTCTAGCTAAGATCACCTGAAGTTACCATTGGTCACTTGGGAAAATCACTTTTCACCCTGAAGTAGCCTTTTAACTTCTAATTGAAGTTCTTACACATCTTTCAACTATTTCTCTTCCTACCTGCCCCCTATCAGCCTTAAAGTTAGGCTTTCAAAGGAGTAGAGAGGAAAAGGCAAACCTTTTTTTCTTAAATTGATTTAGGCCTTACATGTCTTAAGTCCTGAGGACTTTTACCCAGCACAGAAGAATAAGAAGAGCGGCCCACAAGCTACTCACTGCCACCCCCAGACAGATGCCGATGTTTTTCGCCTACGACTTTTTAAGGTTAGTGCTTGGCCCAGCAACTTGTTCCTCCCCTATTTCTCTCCCCTCCCCAGCAGAATAAATTAGATGCTTGCTCTAAGTAAAAACCAAATAAAACAATTTTGAGAGTGACTAATTTCTTTTGAAATTTGTGTTCTCTAAATGTATTGCTGGTAATAGCCCCCGAGCAATTGAGTCCCTTTAATTTTTATTCTTTCATTTTGGAAGGAGTTTCCCAGGCAAAAGGGACTATTTCTGACCAGTAAATGCCAAACAGAGGGATGGGCCAGGAGGAAGTTTTGTGGGAAAAACCCAAGCAAACCCAAGATTGTCCAAGCAAATGTTACAGTGAAGGAAAGTAGAATAAGCAGAAAACTCTCCTAGAAGGGACAGTGGCAACCAAGAGACAGGACATGAGTCTGGTATGTTTCTCAATACGAAAGCCTTTACAAGTAAGAACTTCAGAAAAAGAGCTCCTTGGACTCCTCCTGCGTATTATCTAGGTCTAGGTCACTATTTGCTGACATGACAAATACACTGGGGGTGGGGGCAAGTGGGATTCATTCTGGGGAGGTCCCAGATATCTTAGCTGCATCCTTTAGCTCTGAAGAGTCTAATAACTACATTTTCACCAATGAAGGTTATGGAAATAGAAGGTCCCTTTTTCCAACTTCTTTCTGGGCTCAAAACAAAGGATCTGGATTCTAATGACCTGATAGAATAGCTGAACAAAATGAATGAAAAAAATGAATGAATGAATGAAAAAGCAATTATTAAATGCTTACTGTATGCAAAGCACTGTTAAGTGCTGTGGATTCAAATAGAAAAACAAGAAAGTTCCCTCTCTCTAGAAGCTTACATTCTAATAGGGAAAGACTGTATATACATATATATATATATATATATATATATAATACAACATGATGCAATATAATAGGATAGGATATAATATTAACAATATAAATATAATATGATATAATATGAAATTATATAAAATAATATGTATTTCAGCTACAAGTCAGATGGAAAGGTCTGATGGTCCTTAAAGTACAGCAAAAATGCAGATGTAAATGCATCTTCTTTAAAGTTGTTTCCACTGATAAAATCACATATCTTTCTGTTGGACATTTGACATTTGATTTTGACAGTGCCAAAGACTTTGGTGGCAAAAACTTTCTTTTCCCCATCTTTAGTATCTGTGGTTACTGAGGAGGGGGAGCTGCAACACCTGCCAAGTAAAATGTCGGGTCACATCTCCACAAGAGATGTTGCCCTGGACTATGGCTTCATGGGACCAGCTTAGAAGAAGGGCTATTGATCTGGAAGAGGGGCACGATGTTTCCCAGGACTCTTGGGCTTATCTACTCATGGATGTATAAATATTGCTTGGTGGTTGGTGTTGGTGGAAACAAAGATGACAGTTAGTTATTTTAGTCACATCCAACTCTTTGTGACCCCATTTGGGATTTTCTTGGCAGAAATACTTCAGTGGTTTGCCATTTTCTTCTCCAGCTCATTTGACAGATGAACAAAATTAAGCAAACAGGGTTAAGTGACTTGCACAGGGTCACATAGCTAGTAAATGACTGAGGTCAAATTTAAACTGGGGTCTTCTGTACTCCACTCCCAGTGTTCTGTCCACTGTGCCATTTTGTTAACTACTAAAAAATGCCATGTATATAGAGCTTCAAAGTCTGCAGATTGTTTTACCTATAGGCTCATAACAACCTCATGAAGTAGGTTCTATAGACAGCATTATCTGCTGAGAATGAAAACTGAGAAAAAAAGAGATTAAGGAATTGCCCAGGTGATATAGCTATTAAGTGTGGGAGGCAGAATTTGAACTTTTGTCTTCCTAAATTCAAATTCAATGCTTTATCCTCTACAGTCCAGGGTTGGGAAACCCTGTGGCCTCAAGGCCACATATGGCCCATGCAACCCTTTGGATTCAGTCACCTAAGGACCTAGAAGGCCATGTGTGGCCTCAAGGCCACAGATTCCCCACCCCTGCAAGTCTATACCATTGTTACCACTCTGAAAAATCAAAAATTGATCAATTGTAGTCAATCTTATAATATATGAATTTTAGAGCTGATAGGTCTCATCAATCCATTCTGTAGTATATATCACAGTATTATGCTAGGCACCACATGAAATATTCAAGGGATTAACACTGTAGTTGGAAATACCTAGCATGTAAACACAAAAAGTTAGTAATAAAAGACAGTACATGATATATGTGCATACAAAATACCAAATATATCATTCAGAAAATGTGTGTTTCTTGACCCATGGCTTTGTTGTTTGGTTTTGACTAGCTTGTGCTGCAATACAGGTTATAATCCAGGCAAGAGGTTTTAATTAAGTCAAATTATAATTAAATAGTAGTGTCACATTCAAATAGAAATGAGTCACTAAACTGTATTCTTATTTATTTTGTTAAATATTTCCCAATTACATTTTAATCTGGTTCTGTCACACTCAGGACTGTTATGGGCCATATGTGACCTATATTTTGAAGACATCTGTACTCAAGTACAGATTACTTAATTACTTAATTACTTAGCCTTTCTGGGTCTCATTTGTAAGTCACCCTTTTCAAAGGGTTGGTCTTTATTATTTTAAAGGCCTCTTCCATCTCTAGATCTATGACTCTATGAAAGAGGCAACAGGGCATGGAGGAAATCACTCTCTATACCAAATCATGAGTCCTGATCATGCCCCCTGTCTTAACCATGGTCACTTACCACTCCTAAGGTCAAGCTATCAAATCTCTGGATTTATGTTCTTCTGGGAAATGGCCCCTCTCCTGGAATAAAATTCAGTCTTGAGACGCACATTTACTCAGAGAAGCTAGTCTCATGTACTGTCCATGCACATTTCTCTCAGAAAAAAAAACAACATTGTAAGGCCCCTGCATCTTACAACCTGCACCCCATGGAAACACTCTCTCATAACACATTTTCATTTCTATTTCTATATTGAGATCCTCCTACTAGCCCTCACCCCCATCCCCCTACCCCCATCCAAGAGTGTGCTGGAGCCAATTCGTACTGGATCCCAGCCCATAGTTAAATTTTCAGTGTCAGCTTTGGAATAGCAAGGGGAACAACACCTTGGAAATCAGCAAAATCTACAAATCAGGGATTTATTGTTTTGTGTATGATCTGAGTTCCAAAGCTCATTGGTGTGAGACTCTCTTCATTGGTAAAGATCAATGGAAATCCATGATGGAGGGGTAGGGTGGAGCTGGTGACTCTGGTCTCTTCACTCTCTTCCATCTCTTCAGTCTCTTTGGGCTTTGCAGTTACTTCTAGTTTCCAGCTTCGAGAAAGAAGATGGGTGATGCCAACCCTACTTCAGGTTGATAAAGGGAGACCAAGACTTTGCGAAGAAGTCAATGTGAGAGGAGCAAGCAGTCTCCATCATATCTCTATCCCTAGCTTGCCACACTAGAGACTCTGGGGAATTTTCCTTTGGGTGAGATCTGAGACTTTCTCACTTGATTGAGCTGTGATCTCATCCCCCAATATGGGAGAGCTCCTTTATTCCATATTATCTAGTATCTACATATAAATACTCACACACATGCACACACACACACTTTCTCTGATTTCTATTTTGCTATTAATTTGAATAATTGGGTTTGTGTTCTACTTACTGTGTGTGTTCATTGTGGAATTGGTACTTGGTGGGAAAGGAGTCAAGCCTTGGATATAAAGTTTGGGTCCTCTTTTCCCCTTTAATGAACAGTGATCAAAAGTTTAGTCTGAACTTGAAAATTACATCCCCTAGAGTACCTAAACAATATTTAAGGTAGCAGATAGATAAAATCCTTGCCCATTACCCTCTCTCTCTGAGGAGAGCAGAGTGACCGATTCTTCTGGCTTCTCCTCCTGACAGAAAATAAAGTTTCCCTTGGAGAAGGGGAGGGGAAGAAAAAGCTATAGGTGTCTATTCTGTCTCCCTTTGAGCCACACAATGGAACCACCATGATGCATGTTAGGGGCAACCTTGTTATGGTTGTCTAGAATTAAGAAAGTGATGGAGAAAATACTAATAAATCAGATTAAATTTAAAAGCATGCCCTACATACATTTCTTCCCTCCTCCCCAAACTAGTTAAATATTTACCAGCTCACCCCTTCCCCTATCCCACTCTGTTCACTTACAGGATACCTCCCCACTCTCTACCACCTGCCATGTTGATGCATTTATAGGGTAAAGTTAGAATTTACTACATGAAATATCAGTTCAGCTATTCCACCTTCACTCCCCCAACTCTTTCAAATCCTCTTAAATCTTTACTTAGGTCTTTTTTGTTCCTTAATAAGCCATTTTTCCCTCTTCATTTTATTCTTTAATCTGATTTTTTTTGTTTTCTGAGGGGTTTGAAATGTGTTTTAACAATAACCTATAAACATGAAAGAATGTATTTTATTGTTTGATGTTTTGTTGACAACTGTACTTAGCTCTCTTATGTTTCTTTTGTTTGGAGAGTTTACAGGACTAATTTTCTCTTACCTCTGAGTTTTTTGCTTTGTTTTGTTTTGATTTTTGGCAAGAGTATCTCAAATGCCTCTCTTATTGAAGCTCCTATTTTTCTCCATCAATTATTAGGCTCAGTTTTGTGCAATATATTATTCAGTGTTACCACTTATACTCCTTAACTTTTTGAAATATATTATTTAATTCCTTTTTTCTGATTTCTTATGGTTGCAGAGTAATCCTGAGTTATTCAAGTTGAAATGATGAGGTCCTTTCACAGCTGAAGACCTTTTTCTCCAGCTGCTGGAAAATTTATATTTTGGTATTAAAATTCTGAAATTTAACGACTATGTGCCTTGGCATTTTAAATTTAGAGGTTTTTCTCTGGAAACCATTATGGATTTCACCCATGGGTACTTTGATATCTATATTTGGGGCAATTCTTTTTTTTTTAGTGTTCTGCAGTGAGACAATGATCATTAAATTATCTTTGCCCATCTTCAAGTCACTTTGGCCTATTGGTCTTTCCTAATTCTACTTTGAGAGTTCTGGCCCCTGACCTAATTTCCATTATAGTATCTTCTTTTTAAAGTTTTATTTCTTTTTTAAACCATTCTTGAGTTTCTTATTGTTTCATGACCTCTGGGGAATACAGAAATAATCTTTTTTTCCTCGGGAAATTTAGTTCATTATCTTTCAAACTATAATATTCATTTAATTTAATTCATGTCCAGTGTCATCAATTCATCCACACAATAGATATTCAGTCTTAGACTCTGTTGAGCTTGAATCCCACATCATTAACTCCCTATTGAACATTTCCTATTGGATGTCCTATGGGTATTTCAAACTCAACATATTCAAAACAGAACTTTTTTTTTTTTTAAAGCAATTGGGGTTAAGTAACTTGCTCAAGGTTACACGGCTGGTCATTATTTATGTGTGGGTGCTCATTTTCTGAGGCTGGAACCAATGCTAGGTCCTCCCAACTCCAGGGCCAGCACTCTTACTCGCTGCGCCACCTAGCTGCCCAAAACAGAACTCTTTATCCATTCCCGCAATGCAAACTCTCTTACTTCCCTATTTCTGTTGAAGGCACCACCATATTTCCACTCACTCAGAGTCATTCTTGACTTCTCATTCTTCCTCATCACCCATACACAATAATTTGCCAAGTCTTATTGATTCTACTTCCACAACATCTTTCATATCTGTTCCCTTCTTTTTCTTTTTGTCTTTAGAGATGGAAAGGGAGGTTAGATCCGTGATTATTTTTATTGTTATTCAGTTGTTTCACTTGTGTCTCATGTTTCATGATCCCATTTGGTGTTTTCTTGGCAAAAGGGTTTGCTATTTTCTTCTCTAGTTCATTTTTTAAAATTGAATTTTATGTTTATTTTTAGTTTACATCATTCATTTCCATAAGATTGTAAGTTAAAAATTTTCTCCCTATCTTTCCCCTATCCACCACCCCAAAACAGTGATCCCACTGTATACCTGCTCCCCCAATCTACTCTCTCCTGTATCTTCCTCCATCCCCCCTCTGACTTTCCTGTAGGTCAAGATGGATCTCTATACCCCGGGGCTTGTATATCTTATTTCCCAGTTGCATGTAAAAAAAATAATAATACATATTTTTAAACATTTGATTTTAAAACTTTGAATTCCAGATTCTTTCCCTTCCTCCCTCATCACCTACCCTTACTGGGAAGATAAGCAAATCAATATAGGTTATACATGTGTAGCTACACAAAACATTTCCCTAGTGTATATATTTTGAAAGATTGACTATATTTCCTTCCATCCTATCCCGACCACCACTTGTTCTGTTCTTTACTTTGACCCTATCCCTTTTCATAAATGTGTGCTTCCAACTCCCCCCCCCAACCTGCCCTCCCTTCCATCATCCCCCCTCTCGTCCCCTTCCCTCCTACTCTCCTGTAGGGCATGATACCCTATTTAGGGTGTATGTCATTCCCTCCCTAAGCTAAATTCAATGAGAGTAAGGTTGACTCATTCCCTTTTGCCTTCCTGTTCTTCCCCTCCATTGTAACAGTTTTCCCTTGCCTCTTTTATATGAGATAATTTACCCCATTATGTCTCTCCCCATCTCCTCTCACTATATTCCTCTATCACCTCTCAATTTCATCCCTTCCTATTCAATTTGTCCTATGCCCTCTGTTTATGTATACCTGTACACATATATGTACATACTCACATATGTATTCATATGCCCATATACCCACCTATATAGATATATATGTATGTATACATGCATATATATACATATATATATTCCCTTCAACTATTCTCATACTTAGAAAAGTTTCATAAGTTACAATGATTATTTTTCTATGTAGGAATATAAATAGTTCAACTCTGATAAATTCCTTATGGTTTCTTTTCCCTGTTTACCTTCTCAAGCATCTCTTGCTTCTTGTATCTGAACGTCAAATTTTCTATTCAACTCTGGTTTTTTCATCAAGAATGCTTGAAAGTCCTCTATTCCACTAAATGACCATATTTTCCCCTGAAACATGATACTCAGTTTTGCTGGGTAGGTGATTCTTGGTTTTAATCCCAGCTCCTTTGACCTGAGGAATATCATATTCGATCCCTCAGTGTAGAAGCTGCCAGATCCTGTGTTATCCTGACTGTGTTTCCACAATATTCAAATTGTTTCTTCCTGGCTGCTTGTAACATTCTCTCCTTGATCTGGGAATTTGGGAACCTGACTATAATATTCCTGGGAGTCTTCTTTTTGGGATCTTTTTCAGGAGGTGATCGGCGGATTCTTTCAACCTCTATTTTGCCCTCTGGTTCTAAAATATCAGGCAATTTTTCTTGAGAATTTCTTGATGATGATTTCTTGAAGGAAGAAGGATTTTTTTTTCATCATGGCTTTCAGTTACTCCAATAATTTTTAAATTCTCTCTCCTGGATCTATTTTCCAGGTCAGTGGTTTTCCCAATGAGATATTTCACATTGCCTTCTATTTTTTCATTTGTTTGGATCTGTTTAATAGTATCTTAAAATCACTAGCTTCCATTTGCTCCAATCTAATTCTCTATTTTGAAGTGATATATATGCATATACATATGTATATACATACATCTATATATACATGTGTATATACATATACACACACATATGTGTGTGTATATATATATACATATGTATATGTGTGTATGTATATAGTAAGGCCTGCTTGAGCCCCTCATCACTTGAAGAAGGCCAAAAACCTGGACTAGTCAATCAATAGGATAATTTGAGCCTTTCTGGACTGACATATCACTAATCCTTTATGATGCCTTCAGAGAAAAAGCCAAAATCCTCCTTCTGTATCAACAATGATAAGATTGGATTAAACTTGCCCAGAAATCCTGAAGTCAGGAGTACTTCCTTGCTTATGGAAACTGTGATCTTGGCTGACAAAAGGCCAGACATCTTGAGTTAGAGGCACGTCGTTGCTTCATAGCTTCATAATCTATGCAACCTAGCCCCAAAGTGAGCTCAGTTTCCAACTACAGTTCCACATGCATACGTGCCTACACACTTTGAGAGAAATAAACACATATACAGCCTAATTCTGTTTCTCTTTCTTAGATAGACCTCTGGAGGCTGACAATAAATATGCACGTATATGGATGATGGATATATCTCACAATTTATTCAACCATTCCTCAATTGATGGGCATTCCTTTAGTTTCCAGGTGGTGGTGGTGGTGGTAGCAGTTGCTGTCTCAAAAAAAGCTAGCATAAATATTTTTGCACATATTGAACCTTTTCCTCTTTCTTTGTTCTCTTTTGGGTATAAGCATGACAGTGGTTGGTTGGTTGGTTGCTGTCCTTTGTTCTTGGAGAGAACCAAAATGATAGCACTATGTTGGAATCAAGGTATAGCATGTTCGACTATGTCTAGTCAGATTAATATAAGCTCTGAAGACTCTACCACAGGTTGGGCACAGATAATTTACTTGAACATTACTTGAAGTGAAGATGTCTCTAAATATGTGCATCTCATGTTTCTTTTGTGTTATTGCAATTCTGCTACGCTCATAGAGTGCCTTCTTTGATGAGGGCATGCCATGCTGGGTGGTCCTGTGCCAGTGTCTCCCATGTCTCATATTGGATTCCAAAGTTCTTCAGAGAGACCTGGAGAGTATCCTTGTATTGCTTCTGATGACCACCATACAAGTACCTTCCTTGCATGAGTTCTCTATAAAATAATCTTTTAGGCAAATGTATGTTTATTATTTGAACATGGTTAGCCCATCAGAGTTGCACTCTCTGCAATAGAGTTCAAATGTTTGGTAGTTTAGCTTAAAGTCCTTTCTTGGTATCTTATCCTGCCAAGTGATCTTCAGAATCTTCCTAAAATAATGGAAGCGATTCAGTTTCCCAGCATGGCGCTGACATACTGTCCAGATTTCATAAGCATACAACAATGAGGTCAACACAATGGCTTTATAGATGTTCAGTTTGGTAGGCAGTCTAATATCTCTTCTTTCCCACAGTTTCCTTCAGGGCCTCCCAAACACTGAGCTGTCTAGGAAGTGTGTGCATTAACATCATCATCTATATGTACATCCCTGGAAAGTATACTACCAAGGTAAGTGAACTTATCCACAGTATTCAAGATTTCTCCAGTTATTGTAACTGATAGTCCTGCATATGGATGATGTGCTGCTGGTTGGTGCAGAACTTGTGTTTTCTTGGTGTTAACTGTTAGGCCAACATTAGCACAAATAGCAGAGAACCAATTCATACTTTATTGCATCTCTGCTTCTGAGGTTGCACTGAGTGCATCTGTGAACAAAAAGTCACACACCACCTCTCCCTCCACTTTAATCTTGGCTTGTAGCCTTTCAAATTAAACAATTTACTAGGAGCAGCTAGGTGGCACAGTGAATAGAGTACTGATCCTAGAATCAGGAGGACCTGAGTTCAAATCTGGCCTCAGACACTTAACACTTACTAGCCATGTGACCTTGGGTAAGTCTCTTAACCCCAATTGCCCTGCCTTCCCCACTCCAAAAAGCAAATGATAATAATAATAATAAAATAATTTACCATCAGCACAGTAAGCTGACCTTAAGTTTGTCCTCATTGAAGGCATCTGACAACATTGCTGAAAACATCATGTTAAAAACCATGGGAGCAAGCACACAGCCCTGCTTCACTCCCTATTATCTTTGTGTATAAAAATACAATTAAATAGCTTTGTAGCTACCAGAGGGCCTAGCACATGGTAAATGAATATTGAATCGTCAAATGCCATTGAGCAGCTAGTAGATAGAGGGCCAGTGCAGCAGTCAGGAGAACCTGAGTTCAAATCTGCCATCATCTGATGGCACTTACTAGTTGTGTGACCCTGGGTGAGTCATTTAATCCTATTTGCCTCAGTTCTTCATCTATAAAATAAGCTGGAGAAGGAACCAGCCAACCACTCCAATATCATTGCCAAGAAAACCCCAAAATGGGTCAGAGTGACTCACTGAAACGACTGAAATGACTCACCATGAACAATAATAAATAGTTGCTCATTGATTGTATTTATTGAAGAGTCATGTACCATGTTAACATATATATGAGAGACTCCTTGTTGGGAGAGAAACTTGAAGCTGCCTTTTGCTTTATAAAATCAGGTGTATTTTTAAAACCAGTGAACAATTGGCATCTTGTATTCTACACACCTTTGAATCAATTGTGGGGATGCAAAGATGTGGTCTGCTACAGAGAAGAATCATTTGTGAAAGCCTGCTTGCTCCTTCCTTATATTACTTTAGACGATACCTCCTACAGACAAGTAGATCATTCTCATAAAGCATTTTAAAAGGTGAGAAAATAGATGTATGGGCTGATAGTTATCAATGCTCACCTTTTTGGGGGAAGGTATAATTGGATCACAGATATAGAATTGGAAAGGACCTCAGAGGTCATCTAACTCAATCCAATTCAATGAACACTTATTAAGTGTCTACTATGTGCTAGGCAGTTAGTGATGCAGTGGATAGAGCCCTAGGCCTGGAGTCAGGAAGACCTGAATTCAAATCGTGCCTCAGACACTATGTGACCCTTGCCTCAGTTTCCTCATCCATAAAATGAGCTGGAAAAGGAGATGGCAAACCATTCCAATATCTTTGCCAAGAAAACCCCAAATGGGGTCAGAAAGAGTTGGACACTGCTGAAATGACCGACTAATAACAGTATGTACCAGGCATTGTGCTAAGCACTGGGGATATGATTGACAAAAAGAAAGTATCTGGCCTCAAGGAGTTTACAGTCTAATGAGGAGAGACATCCTCTCAGATGCAGATGTTTTCCTGTTCCCCTCTGGTATAGTTATTGCAAAACCACTTAACCCTCTGAAATTCATGAAGTTGTCTCCAAACATAGACTCATGCATCTCAGGAGACACATGCATTTCTATAAGGAAAGAACACAAAAGAGGAAAACCAAACCCAGGCTCAGGCTTGCCTAGACAAGACTTATGCTTTAGCTCCCATGTGTTCACATTGGAGGCTGGGGTGGGGTAGGGCAAGACCCCCCACCCTTCCATTTTGCACTCTTAGGAAGCTGCTTAAAATAATCTTGGCAGTATTTCTAGCTGGAAAGAAAGAGAGAGGTAATGGTGGATTTTCTTTTTCCTTTTCAAACATTCACTGAGTCATCAGCTCTTCTAATTCCACAGCTAAAAAGAAGGCTCTTCATCATCTCAAAGTTCAGCCTCTCCATCAATGAGTCACAAGTGACTGGAATCAGGCCCCAAAGCTCCCACGTGATTGACCAGAACCAGCAAGGACAACTCTGAGCTTGCTCCATGGGATGATTCTCATCAGTATTTTTTATTTGCTCATACTTTCAGCTGACTTTTCAACTTTGGACTCTTTGTTAATACCAAACTCTAAACACTTGTGGAACCTGTCTGACCTAAGTTTCTGTCTTCTTATGTCCTTCTGTAGCTTTCACAGCTCAGGTTTGGGCTGACTAACTTTCAAGAAAGTGATGTGATCCAGACCAACATCTACTCACTGCCCTCTTGGTCTGAACTCTACAAGTTCCTGAGCCAGGTTTGGGTCTGTTGAATTATCACTGGTTGGGAGTTTTAGTTGACTTCTGCTAGACTCAGCTATTCTCAGTCTTCTGGGAGGCTCTGCATGTTCAGTGACTGAATTGCAGACTCTGTAAAGTCTGGGGCTCTGTAAAGCCAATCACAAGCAACTCTCCTGACTGCTGCTGTGAATAACTCTAAGGATCTAATCACATAGTATAGTGAACTCTCTATTTATCCAGGAATAAACTAAAGGAAAACATTCAAGAAACTAAAGCACAACATTCACAACAATATAACATAACTTATCACTAAGGTGGCCACATAATCTTAAACAAAACACACCATTCAGTAAGTCACAATCTCCTCACTTAATATGGAGCACCCAAGTCAAGTCTTCTTTCATCTTGACTCTAGGCTGACTTCCAATCATCCTTAAGGGGTAGTGGAAAGTACAAAGACCACTCCCAGGTCATAGTAAGTTACAATATAATCAGTCAGCACTGAGTATCCAAGTAAAGTTTCCTTTCATCTTAACTCAAGGCTGACTTCTAACCTCCATGGCTCTTCTTTCATGTACCCAGCTCTTGCCTGGATTCACAGGTACATAGCTCTCTACTCCTGTTCCATATTGCAGCTCATAAGGACTGCTCTGTTCCAAGCACTTCACAATTTCTGTTTCTAGGAAAACAAAGCTCAAGAGGGCTACGACAATATTCACACACATTGCCAGCACTATCATCTCAATCCACTTTCTATCTGAGAAATCAACAGACAGAGTGCTTCTGTCTGACAAAGTAGTATCAACATAGACAGAACAGACAAAGTGCTGACAGCACAAGCATTCTCCCTCTCAGTTCTGCTCGGTCCCAGAAAACTTGAACTTTTATCTGCTTGAACTTTTATCTGCTCTGCTCCTTCCTGTTCCACTCTTTTGGTAATCTCCTCCCTCCATGGGTTCCGTGTGATGATATTAGGCCTATTAAGGGCAACACGATGTGTATTGTTTCCAACAAAGACTTCACACAATCAAAGGCAAGGCTCAGAGGCACTTGAATAGCTGAAACAAGGAGCTAAGTACTACTTTGCTTGCCATTACAGGCTTCTGCCCTGATTATTCCATTATAGGCTTCCACCTTACACTAGAGGCTAAAACTGAGTCTCCACTCTGCTCCTGAGTCAGAGCCACATAACTGCTATTTGCCTTTGAACTTATTCCTTAATTAGGATATATCAGGGGCCCAATATCAACTGTTCATCTCTACTATACTTCTGTGTAGCTCCCTGTCTCAACTGAACTGGGTAGTGGGAAGCAGCTGCCAGATGACCCCCATCCCTGAACCTTGCACGACTAGCTCAGGGATCCTGGGATCTCTTTCTGCCCTCACACACACACACACACACACACACACACACACTGCACTCCGGGTCAGACCCTCTCTTCAGTCCTTTCTTTCTAAGTCTCCCTAAGCTGCCCTGGGCTAGAATGATAAATCACTGTGCCTTCTTGGACTTGGGATCAAAACTCAGTCTGGTATTTTTTTCTAGATCTTTGTGAAAGAGATTTGGTCTTTTTCTTGGTACTCTGCCATCTCGACTATGCCTCCTAAATTTTTTTTTCTAACAATAAAGAGAGGGGAAAAGTCTATTGCCATATATTTCAAACAAGTCTAACTATCATATGATACAATGAGGTAAGATTTGGCCATGAAGGTGAGGAAGTACCTCTCTTGAATTTGGGGGTTTGTTTCAGGGTGTGACCAATCTTCCAAGACCATGCTTTCCTTCTGCCACTGGGTAGCCCAGGGATATGACTTTCCCTTGGTCTTTGCTTCTATTTCATCACTGACTTTAGGAGCCAGAACTTCCCCAAGATGGTTATGCTCTAAGTAAGTAGCATCAAATTCAAACAGAAATAGGACCACTAATTCATACAGAAAGATCCCTGAGGGTCACATATTGAAAGAGTTTTAAAAGTCATTTTATCTGTATTTTATTGTATTTTTATTTCTTTTGCTAAATACTTCCCAATTACATTTTAATCTGCTGGCCCCATTTGTGTGTTTGATAGCTCCGTGAATCTCTTCACCTTTGACTCTGGTGGACTGGGGATGTACAGACCTGAGTCACATCTATATCTCTCTGCTATTTAGGAACCTATAGGAAATTTTTTAAGCACCAAAGAGTAAAATTCTCATCCCAATTGCTCTGCGCCCCTGCCCCCTTCTCCACATAGAGAAAGAAAGACTAAGTTTTAAGGATAGAAGTTTAAGTCTCTCACATATCAGGTTATGAATCTACCAAACTAGTCACCAGTGTCCTCCATTGTATCCTTTCTTTATGCAATCAATAGATGTGAGTCACAACTTACTATTGACCAGATGTAGTTTAGAGGAGACCAAATTCAGGAATTAAAAACATCTTAAAGAATTAGAGAAAATCATGTGGCTTGCTCTTGACAGGTACCAGGGAAGGAAGCTAAACTTTTACTGTCCTCTTGTAGATCCTAAAAAGCAACGCCCAAGCTTTGATCAGTCCCACCAAACTGCACCAGAGTAATTTATTCTAGAAAGTGGAGATCTTGCTGCTATAGCCAGTACCTACAATATTCAGACTCTAGCTCAGGTCCGCACAGCATAAAACCCATGGGCCATTTATAGCCTGCCAAAGGATTTCAGAATGCCTGTGAAAATTGTAGAGGATGTAAAGGAAAATAAAGATGTGATGAGGGCACTGAATACTCTCTGCTGTTTATCACATGACCTGTGGCAAACAACAATCCTCAGTCTGTCTCTAGTCTGACAGGAGCAGGAGTCATATCTTTTCTCCGTGTTTTCAATCGTTACTAAATGTAAACAGTAAGAAAACCTGGAAAATGTATTAAAACTTGTACCACTTTAGCAAAGTAATTTTTTTAACATTAATGTGATTTTATGATAAATAAAAATCTTAAGTAATAAGTATAATTAATTGATATTAATTGAAATTTCCCATTTTTAAATATGGTTTATTTGCAAAATAGTTTAACCATTAAGTATACCTTTACTTGGAAAGTGAGCCACTAAAAACCTATCTGTGGCCTGAAGAAGTTGAGCTTATTTTAATTTAGGCCCTACCTACTGCCAGGTTGTGCAGGTCTTCTTTAGCTAGTCTCCAGTCTTTCATTGCAATATACCTACTGGGGTTCTTCCCCTCCCCTCCCCTTTATCTTCCTCTCCCTTCTCCCCTCTGCCTTCCCACTCCTCCCCTTCTCCCTTCCTCTCCTGTTTTCCCCCCTCTCTTTCTCTCTCCCTATCCCTACCACCCACTTGTGCTGTAGAACCATAGCAAAGTGAAACTCAGTGTGGATTCTTATGCCTAGTGACTCCAGGTTTTCATCCTCCTACCTAGAATCCTGGTGCTTGATCTTGCCATCAAATATTTCAACAACTCTATTCTGACACATGAAACTTCAATCCCCCTGATGTATTTCTTTGGCTTTCTGAGGAACTTGAGTTACACAGGGTGTGGTGAGAAGCAATACACTAACCCCACCCCCCATTCTTGCCCCCCCATGAAAATTAGGATATTTTTTTTCCTTAAAAGATATGGAAATAATCCTTGAGACCATATTGGTTCAGATGACTAAAGACTCAGGCCATCAAATATCAATTCCTAGTTACCTGTGTACAAAACACTCATGAGGAGCTACAGGTACACTGATGCTTGGCTAGTGGACCATGATGGACAACTCAGGCAGGGAAACTTCACTCAGCTAAATCAATTTGTAGTGTCCTCTGTGCCTATCCTTGTTGATATCCTTCCTTGCTATGGCTAAATAAATTTCCTTTTGTTGATTGTTGAATGACCCATTACTGTATCATTTTTGATCCAATATCAAAAAAATTACCCAGGGTTTGATGTGAGTCTGGTTCAACCTAAAACATGGGTAAACTCCATTTCAAGGCCTAAGCAGAGGAAGAAAAACAAATTGGAATGATCTGAATTTTAGAGAAGAAAGGAGAAGAAAGAAGGGAAAGAGTTGAAGGAGGGAGCAGAAGGGGCATGCTTTGGAGTAGCCAGTGTACACACACACACACACACACACACACACACACACACACACACACACACATATATATATACACACAGAAAAATCTACATGCATATATATATATATACATACATACACCCACAGGCACACACATGAACAGGAAGTTGAAGGATAAAGACACAGACACCTTCTTTTAGCTTGTGTGCCTGCTCAGATTCATTTTCATGTCAATCCACAGACTATCTAGGGAACAAAACGGCTTAACTTTCCTGGGCTCCACACAAATCTAGTGGGATTTCCCTAGGAAAGAGGTTATAAATGGGTGTGGGGACACAAACTCATCATAAAGAGTTTAATGGGACTTATGAATAATTTTAAATTCCAAATTGGTTTATTGTCTGGGACAAAGAATTTTAATTCATTACTAGTCTTATTAAAATGAATACAATTTGGGGTGGCTAGTGGTGTAGTGAGTAGAGGACTGGCCCTGGAGTCAGGAAGACCTGAGTTCAAATCTGGACTCAGACACTTAACACAAAAAAACTAGCCATGTGACCTTGGGCAAGTCACTTAACCTCAATTGCCCTCCAAAAAGCAAAAAAAAAAAAAAAAAAGAATACAACAATGATGGTGATGGTAGTGCTGGTAGGGGAGGCCAGTGCTTTAAGGTTTACAAAGCAATTTACATATACTCTCTCATTTAATCCTTACCACAACCTTAAAAGGTAGGTGCTATTTTTATCCTATTTTTGACTGGTCTCATAACAATGACACAGCAGAGAGGTGAGTCTTAATGCTTAGTGACATGACCAGGGACATTAACACTCACTTAGGATGTATAAGCTTGCCCTGGTCACATATGTTCCCTACATGTGTGCCTTTCCCCATGGTAGCATGAAAACCTGTGAGAGAGAGTATTTTCAACATGTGAATATGTATGGGGGGGGTGTCTTTTCATTGCTTTATTTGCTGTGTATCTTGATTAAAATATCTTTTCTTTAAACTAATGTGTCCCTGGGCTGAATGATTAAAATAAGCACACTGGTTGGGGCTTGTAAGCTAGTTTTGAGTAGATGCTGAATGATAGAGTTCCTTAAACTTGAGTTAGCATTTTTGGGGGGAGGAGGGTCATACAAGTGAGGAGTATTCCTTAGGGGGGCACTATACAATATTTAAAGAAATACAAAAGGAAGCCCCAATTAAGGGCAGTGAATTATATCTAGTGCAAATGATAAAATCAGGGTTGTAACTCACATTCACAAAAGTACTTTTAAGATTTACAAAGTACTTTACATACCTTTCTTTATTTCAGCTTTAAAACAAACCTGTAAAATAGAGACTATGGTTATTTTTATACGCAGTTTATAGGTAAGGGAATTGAGGTCCAAAGAAGTTATATGGCTTTCCCATAGCTATTTAATTAGTGGCTGCAAAAACTTTGAAACCTAAGATTTTTCTAATTCTGGGTCCAGGGCTTTCCCTACTACATCATGCCACCTTTATATGAGTGTTTACACGTTTCATAGAATTACAAATGCAAAGCTAGAAAGGACTTCAGAGTCTAGCTAGTCCAATCCCTTCATTTTATAGATGAGGACGCCAAGGCAGGCCTAGGAGACTGAATGATTTGCCAAGGTTATACAGGTAAGAACAACTTATATGATCTAGCTAACATTTATATGACATTATAAGGCTGGTAAAGTGCTTTACAAATATTACCTCATTTTACTCTCACAACACCCCTGGAATGTAGGTGCTATTATTACCCCCCTTTTTACAGATGGGGAAATGGGGGCTGACAGAGATTAAGTGACTTACCCAGGGTCATGCAGCTAGTAAGTGACTAAGACTAGATTTGAACTCAGGTCCTTAGAGACTCTGTCTATTGCATCTGTGGGATTTGAATGCTGGACTTCAACCTCCTGTCAGTAATATTCTCACTATGCCACCCTGATTTCCATATAATTGTGCCTGAAGAGAAAAGCCTAGAAAAGAGAAAAGCAGTAGTCAGCTGGGCAGCTCATATTAAAAGATAGAGTATGATGGATTAAAGTCAAGAGTATAAATTTAGTATGACTAGCAGGGAAAAGTTTTTGACAGTAAATTCAGAGTGACAATCTGTATACTGTGTACCACCATCGGTCATGTTTATTATCCTTGGTGGAGACGTCGCAGACGGTCATTCTTTTTTTTTTAAAACAATGCTCAATAAAGCTTAGAATTGAAGGCTTCTCGTTCTAACAATGCAGGCAGAAAGCTTTAAATCCAAGCCACTGTGTCAAATCACAGTATGTTACATAATGAAACTTTCATTGAATCGTATCCATAAAACATCCTGTTGCCAGATAGGGTAGTGATATACACTCGGATGATATACGACCTACGCATGGGGAGACATTGTAAATGCAGCCACTCATACTCCAAACCAATGAAATGGAAAATTCATACCATGATATGCTTGCGCCCAAATCAATAATAATCATAATAACCCATTTGCATGTGCTTAGAGTCTTCCATTCAAAAATCTTCAAGTGTTTTCAAAAAGGAAATGACAGCTTGAGGGGAATCAGTTTCCAAGCCTCATCGATTGGACCTCTTTTCTATCCATTCTTTTCTCCTTATCTATTCCACAACCCCTCTAATCTAAGCCCTTATTACCTCTCTCCTAGATTATATCAATAGCCTCCTGCCTGGTCTTTCTACCTCAAGTCTCCCCCTCCAGTGCATAATCTACAGAGTTGCCAAAGTAATATTCCCAAATCGCATTCCGATCTTGTTATTTTTCTCCTCAAGAACTCCTTACCTCATCTCCTTAGTATACCTTACTCCTTTCAAAGCTCAGCTCACATGCTACCCTCTTCTAAGGAGCCTTTTCTGAGGAAGTTTGGTATAGAGGAAAGACAGAGCATTGTCTTTAGAATCAACAGTTCTTGGCTCAAATGTTTACTACCTGTGAGACCTTATGCAAGTCACTTAACCTCTATGGGCCTATTTCCTCATCTCTAAAATGAGGGGGTTGAACTACTAGGACTATATATGCCTAAAAGATCATAAAAAGGGAAAATGGCCCACATATAAAAATATTCATAGCAACTCATTTTGTAGTGGCAAAGAATTGTAAAATGAGGGGATGTCCATCAACTGGGGAACAGCTGAAAAAGTTGTGGTATGTGAATATAATGGAATACTGTTGTGCTATAAGAAATGATGAACAGGCAGATTTCAGAAAAACCTGGAAAGATTTACATGAACTGATACTGAATGAAGTGAGCAGAACCAGGTGAGCATTGCACACAGTAATAGCAACATTGTGTGTATCAACTACGAATGACTTAGCTCTTCTCATCAATACAATGATCTAAGACAATTCTAAAAGACTTTTTTTGGAGGGGGTAAGGCAGGGCAATTGGGGTTGTGACTTGCCTAAGGTCACACAGCTAGTAAGTGTCAATGTCTGAGGTCACATTTGAACTCAGGTCCTCCTGAATTCAGTGCCAGTGCTCTATTCACTGTACCCACCTAGAAGCATACTATTTTCATTTTTTGTTGTTGTTTTTGGTTGCTTTTTCTTTATTGTGGCTTTTCCCTTTTGTTCTGATTCTTCTTTCGCAACATGACTAATGTGGAAATATGTTTAATATGATTATACATGTATAACCTATATCAAATTGCTTGCTGTCTTGGGGAGGAGGGTAGGGGAGAGAGGAAAATTTGGAACTCAAAATCTTATAAAACTGAATGCTGAAATAATATAACACATAATTGGAAAAAATAAAATATTCTTAAGAGAAAAAATAAAATGAAAGCATTGAACTAGATGGTTTCTGGGGTTCCTTCATGAACCCTAAATGATATGTAAATCTCATTTGAACAAATTTATTGTGTGTATGTGTGTGTGTGTGTGTGTGTGTGTGTGTGTGTGTGTGTGTGTGTTTTGGAGAGGCTTTCCCCTGGTTTCTGATTTACATTCAGCTGAAGGTGCCTTTCAATAACTTCACCACCATTATTACACATCATCCTCCCTTCCCTTTACTATCTCCCAATCCCCACCCCTCTGTCAAGGAATTAATGATCTCTACATAAGCCTTTGAGTCAATAGGAGAAAATAAGGAAATCCTTTTACTGAACAAGACTCATTCACTCATTCATTTTTTTATTCACTCAATTTATAATATGAATAACATCTACTGATTTGTTTGGTAAATTGTGCATTAGCTTATCTCCAATGAAAGTTCAGATTTGGACACCACAGTAAAGTAAGTGCAGTATATATATAGTTTCCTTACCACCTCCACTTATAAAGCCTCTCCACAACTCCAGTTCCCCATTTTGAATTCTGTCAACTGCCCCTAAGGTTTTAAACAATAATGATTTAAAGGACAGTATTACCTTCCTATAAGGATATTGCATTTTAATAGGAGGCTAAGGAAAGAAAATCCTTTAAGAACCAAAGGACTCGGGGTGGCTAGGTGGCACAGTGAGTAGAGCACCAGCCCTGGAGTCAGAAGGACCTGAGTTCGGATCTGGCCTCTGCCACTTAACACAAACAAACAAAAATCTAGCCATGTGGCTTTGGGCAAGTTACTTAACCCCAATTGCCCTTCAAAAAAAAAAAAAAAAAGAACCAGAGGACTCAAAAAGAAAAAAAGAAAGAGGGGGGAGGGAGAGAGAGAGAGAAAGAGAGGGAGGGAGGGAGGAAGAGAGGGAGGGAGGGAGGAAAAATGGAGGGAGGAAAAAGAAAGAAAGAAAGAAAGAAAGAAAGAAAGAAAGAAAGAAAGAAAGAAAGAAAGAAAGAAAGAAAGAACCAAAGGACTCCAGTGGTAATATCAGTGATGCCTAAAATATCATAACCACCATTTAACATAAAATGAGATATCTATAAAACACTTAACACAGTGCTTAGCATCTAAAAGATGTTTGATAAATGCCTGTAAAAATTAACAGGAGGGAAGTTGCTGACAGGGAGACAGCACCCCTACACATGCAGGACAGGAGTTATGACTTAGACAACACAATTGGTGACATTTCTCAAACATCTCCTGAAAGCAATTAACAAATAGTAAACAAAAACCAGAAGCAGAGGTGTCTCTGTCACGGTTGATCTATAGCTCTGCTCACATTGCTTCAATATTATCTGGGGCACACTTCTGCAACATGGTTGCTCTATGAACTACAGGAATGAGACAAATAAAACTAAGAAGAATACAATTTTTGTGGACCTGCAGTGGTTTTAGAATTCAGCTCTTCTTATCCAACTGGGTTTCTATACCTCCCACTCTCCCCAGACAAATTCAAACCAAGGGTATTTCCTGCCTCCTCCTCCTCCTCCTCCTCCTCCTCCTCCTCCTCCTCCTCCTCCTCCTCCTCCTCCTCCTTCTTCTTCTTCTTCTTCTTCTTCTTCTCTCTCATTTGAACAAATTTAGTGTGTGTGTGTGTGTGTGAAACACAAGCGTTCAAGAAAATGAGTGATATCAAGGGAAAATTACATGCAAAAGTGAGCATGATAAAAGACAAAAACGGTAGGGATTTAACAGAAGCAGAAGAGATTAAGAAGAGGCAGCCAGAATATACAAACAAACTATACAAGAAATCTTCGTATCACTGATAACCAAGATGGTGTGGTTACTGATCTAAAGCAGGACATCCTGGAGAAAGAAGTCAAGTCAAGAGACCCTTGGGAAGCAAATAAGACTAGTGAAGGTGATGGAAAAAATCCTAAAAGATAATGCTGTTAAAGTGTTGCACTCAATATACCGGAAAATTTGGGAAACACAATAGTGACCAATAGATTGGAAAAAATCAATTTATGTCCCAACTCTAAAGAAAGGCAATGCCAAGGAATGTTCCGATTACTGTTGTGCACATTTTACATGCCAGCAAGGTTACACTTAAGATTCTGCAAACTAGACTTCAACAATATGTGAACCAAGAATTACCAAAAGAACAAGCTGGAAGAGACAGAAAGCTGGAGACAAAATTGCCAACATTTGCTGGATTATAGAGAGAGCAAGGGAGTTCTAGAAAAACATCTACTTCTGCTTCATTGACAAAACTAAAGCCTTTGACTGTGTGGATCACAACAAAGTGTGGCAAGTCCTCAAATAGATGGGAGTACTAGACCATCTTACTTGTCTCCTTAGGAATCTGTATGTGGGTGAAGAAGCAACAGTTAGAACTAAACATGAAACAACTGATTGGTTTAAGAGTGGAAAAGGAGTACAGCAAAGCTATATATTGTCATCTTATTTATTTAACTTATACGCACAGTACATCATGTGAAATGCTAGGCTGGATCAATCAAAAGCTGGAATTAAGGTTGCTTGGAGAAACATCAACAATCTCAAATATAGGGGGCGGCTAGGTGGAGCGGTGAGTAAAAGCACCAGCCTCGGAGTTGGGATAACCCAGGATCGAATCCAGCCTCAGAAAATGAGCACCCACACATAAATAATGACTAGCCGTGTAACCTTGAGCAAGATACTTAACCCCAATTGCTTAAAAAAAAAACAACAATCTCAAATATGCAGATGATACCACTCTGATGGCAGAAAGTGAAGAGGAATTAAGAAGCCTTTTGATGAAAGTGAAAGAGAAAAGTGTAAAAGTTGGCTTGAAGGTTAACAAAAAAATTAAGATCACTTGGCAACTGGTCCCATCACTTTCTGGCAAATAGAGGAAGAAATGGAAACAGTGTCAGATTTCATGTTCTTGAGTTCAAAGATTACTGCAGACAGACCGCAGCCATGAAATTAAGAGACGCTTGTTCCTTGGAAGGAAAGCTGTGGCAAATCTAGACAGCATACTAAAAAGCAGACATCACCTTGCCGACAAATATCCATATAGTCAAAGCTATGGTTTTTTTCCAGTCTTAATAGCTGTGAGAATTGGACTATAAGGAAAGTTAAGTGGCAGAATTAATGCTTTCCTCTTCTGGAGAAGACTTTTGAGAGTCCCTTGACAGAAAGGAGATCAAATCAGTCAATACTTATAGAAATTAATTCAGGCTATTCACTGGATGATCAAATACTGAAGGTAAAACTTAAATCCTTTGGCCATATAATGAGAAGATAGGACTCATTGGAAACATTGAAAGCAAAAGGAAAAGGGGAGGCAGTGGATGAGATGGATAGATAGATATGGAAACAATGAATATGAACTTGGACAGACATGGAGAGACAGTAGAAGATAGGAAATGGCATGCTATGGGGCACATGGGGTCATGAAGGGTCAAACACCACTGAATGACTGAACAACAACAACAAAAGATATCTATTGAAATTCATATTATCTCATTCCCAGTGACCTCACTGTCTCCAGCCTTGCTTGTTTTCCAGTGTACCAGGAAGTCTGTAGAGAAAGGCAGCATGTACTTTGATCCCATCATCTTGTCCTTTGTTTGACCTGCTGGTCCACATTTTTCATTCAGTCTCCTTATCTTTAATCTCATTTTCAGTATGTTGCTTGCTGCTGTTTGTTTTTCCTTCTTGAAAAGGACCATGACATCAGGGAGATGATATCATCACATGCAAGCCAATTGGATGGAAGTGAGGAAGGACTATAAAAAGTCACCAGCCCCACTTTCTCTTGCAGAGCCATCTTGGTCCAATGGCCAGATATGGATCAGGACAACTGGAGATGTCTCAGGATACAGTGGAGGACCTTGACCTTTTCAAGCTAAGGTCTTTAACAGGTTTCAGTAGCATCCTTTGAGTGATTAAGGCTTTAAAAATTGAGGCAAAGAATGGCCCCTCGTCTGGGCCCAGAGTGATTTGGTGTTAAGGCTGGTCTTGAATAGAAAAAAAAATTTCAGAGATTAAAATTTATATTCCCTTTGGGCAGAGCACCAGCAGATAGGGTATGAGACCCTATGTGGGAATCTAATCTCATTTTTCTATCATTCAGCAATAGCGGATTAGCCCATCCCGCTTTGAAATGTATACCTATCAGGATTGTCTTACTCTTAGTATAAAAAGCTGTCTGTAAAAGCAGCAAGTGGTTTGAAATCCTTTCCCAGCTACTCATAATGCACTTTTGCTTTGGGTGTTACGATAAACTCCATTAAACTTTTTCTTCCTGGGTTTGCTTCATTATTGAGGGCAAGGCCCAAACAAAGATTGTTGTATGAGTATTTAAACACATCTTTCTCTAAAAGCATCTGCATTTAAAATACAGATTTTTGTTAACTGAAGTGTTACCATTCTAAGGGTGGTGGGGTGGGGATTTCAGTGCTACATCTCAATTAGGAAGGCATGGCTTTCAGAGGATCCACAGAGGAAGAACGTGGTAGCGATTGCCACTATCCTTATTCAGGGAAACAACCTCTCTTATCCTGATATTGTTGTTCAATTGATTCAGACTCTTCATGACCCCGTTTGGTGTTTTCTTGGCATAAATACTGGAGTGGCTTGTCATTTCCTTTTCTGGCTCATTTTACGGACAAGGAAACTGAAGCAGAGTTAAGTGACTTGCCCAGGGTCACACAGCTAGTAAGTATTCTGAGGTCAGATTCAAACTCAGGAATATGAGTCTTCCTGACTTCAGGCCCAGCATTCTATCCCCTGAGGCACCTAGCTCATCCTCTCTTCCTGGAAGGGTATTAATAGGCTTCCTCTAGGCTAGCCCAGACTTCTGGGTTGGTGTTTCTGAACACCTGTTATGTGTCACCTCATACAATTTGACTCTCTTGCCAGTGAGGAGAGCAAGAAAGCCATGTAAGACCTTTGTGGGATACAACAGAATATTCCTGGGGGTCTGGTTACCTGAATAATTTTCTATGTACGCTCCCCTGTATTTTTCATGTCTATGGGCAAAGTCTCATGTAGTGTACTACGCTGCAAACTTGGGGGGGGACACAGCTTAAGGCCATACACCAAAAGGCTATATATGGCATCCTTCTTAGTCCATCTCTCTTCTCTTGGATGTGCCTTTTGAGATATAACCCATATTCTTGACAAATTTTGGCCAGAGTAGAAAAAAAGTCAGGATAGGAGGTCTTTTACATTCCCTCTCGTTCTCCCCAGTTTTTTTATATTGAATTTTATAAGCAACCATCTTCTCTGACTGTGAAGTTTTCTCTGCTCCTGAAGTTCCTCAAATCACAGCATTAGAAATCTCCAAAGTTTGACCTTGTAGGTGAGTGTCCTCCCTTCAGGATGTAACTTTGATCAAGGAGGCTCCTAGGTCCTTTTCCCATCAAAAAAGAAAAAAAAGGCAGAAAGTAAGCTGAGTCTGTTGAGGGTGGTTTAAAAAAAAAAGGAAAGGACTGACTTATTTGGAAAAGTTTCAGTTGTCAACTTCCTGATCAGCTCCAGACATGCCTCTGAGAAGTGTTAATAGAACCCTGCAGGGAGCCTGCTGGGGTCTAGGAAGCAATTCAGAGTGGGTTGGTGCCATTAACAACTCTAATTCCCGTGATTTGCACAGGGCTATTAAATGGTTTGCATTCTGACAACCCCTGGAAGTATCAGTCCTCTGAGGAGGAGCACCAGGGCTTGGGCTTCCACTGGGGGTACAGTAGAAGGGCTCTTGTTCCCCAAGGTGAGAGGTCTAGGAATGAAACTAAGATCTCCGTGAAGTGCATGCAGTTGCTGCTCTTTTTGCTGCCTGTGGTGGAGATTTAAGGAGCGGGAGGAAGGGGTTGCCTCCTGCAGGGACGTGGTAGGCTATTAGGGACTATGTTCCTTTTCTGGAAGTTCAGATATGCCCCTCACACCAACACTACCTCTCCCCACATTCATTAAAAGCATATCACAAAAATGTGCATCTATATCCCTCTGCCTTTGTCTTCCCCTCTGCTCTCAAGAAATATTCACCCCTGGGAGATTTTGCATTAGCCTCACAAAGGACTTCATATAGAAAAGATGGGTCTTTGATCCAATAAGTTAGAACTGAAATTTACAGCTTCTGCTTAGACCCAGGGAGGGATGCAGAAAGGGAGATGCTGGCCTCCAAACCGAGCTGTCCCCATCCTTGGGTTGTTCTGATGTTTGCTGGGTTCGATCTGGTTTATAGCCCTCAAATTAGGATCACTTTGAGATGATAAGGGCACAGATTCAGAGCAGGAAGGGACCTTATAGGTCATCCCATTCAACCTTCTTATTTTCCAGATGAGGAAACTGAGGCTGAGAGAGGTTAAATTACTCAGTGTCACACAGCTAATAAGTGTCTGAGGCAGGATCTGAATGCAGATCTTCCTCACTTCAGGCACTCTACCTACCACTTGCAACAAGAGCACTTTCATGCCAGTCCCTTCTTTGTACAGATGATGGAACAGGGACCAGGTAGATTAATGAATTGAAGTTTCTTTTTCCTTTTTTTCATTCTTTCTTTGTCTTTTTTCTCTCTCTTTTCTTTCTTTCTCTCCCCATTTCTGTCTCCCTTTATTTTTCGTTCTTCGCTCTTGTTTTTTTTCATGCTTTTCTTTTTCCTTTTCTTTCTTTCTCTCCTTTTCTCCCTTCCTTTCTTGTTCCTTCTTTTCCCATTCTTCTTTTCCTTCCCTTTTTCTCTTTCTTTCTTTCCTTTTTTGTTTTTCCTCATTTTCCCCTTCCCTCCCTTTCTTTCCTTCCCTTTCTCATTATTTCTTTTTAATTCCTTTTTCTTTTCCTTCTTCCTTTTTTACTCCTTCCTTTTCCTTTCTTTCATTCTTTCCATTCTGACTTCCCTTTCTTTTCTTCTTCCCTCTTTTTTCATTCCTCTCTTTTTCTCTTCTTCCTTTTCTTTTTTCTTCCTTCCTTTTTTCTTTCCTTCTCCTCTCTTCTCCTTCTTCTCCTCTCTCTCCTCTTCCTCCTTCTCCTCCTCCTCCTTCTCTTTCAGCACTGAAAATACAAAAGCAAAAATGAAACAGTCCCTATTCTCTTTTTTTAATCAAATGCTTTATTAACTTCTAGTTTACATCATTCATTTCCACAAGATTTTGAGTTACAAATTTTCTCCCCATTTTTTCCCTACCCACCACCCCAAAATAGAGATCCCACTGGATATCCCCTCCTCCAATCTGCTCTCTCCCATATTTTCTCCCATACCCCCTCTGACTTTCCAGTGGGATACAGTGGATATCTATGCCCCAGTATCTGTATGTCTTATTTCCCAGTTGCATGTAAAACTATATTAATAATAGCATATTAATATAGTTTTATATATATTTAAAACATTTGATTTTAAAACTTTGAATTCCACATTCATTCCCTTCCTCCTTTGTCACCCAACCTTACTGGGAAGATAAGTAAATCAGTATATGTTGTACATGTGTAGCTATGCAAAACATTTCCATATCAGATACATTGTAAAAGACTGACTATATTTCCCTTCCTCCTATCCCGACCCCGACTTGTTCTATTCTCTACTTTGATCCTGTCCTTTTTCAAAAGTGTGTGCTTCCTACTTCCCTCCCCCTAGCCTGTCCTCCCTTCCAACATCCCCCCTCTCATCCCCTTCCTCCCTACTCTCCTGTAGGGTGAGATATGGTATTTAGTGTGTATGTCATTCCCTCCCTAAGCCAAATTCAGTGAGAATGAGGTTGACCTTTTGCCTTCCTGTTCTTCCCATCCATTGTAACCATTTTCCCTTGCCTCTTCTATATGAGATAGATTACCCCAATTCTGTCTCTTCCCATCATCCATATCTAAAATAGGTTCCAATCAGCATTGGTAGAAGGCATTTCCTCATCTGGTGCTTCCCTCTATCAGTGAAATCACAGACACAATCCCTATTGGACCCTTACCAGAAACTTTGGGTTTAATTTTTTTTTTCAATCAACAACTTTTCTTCTTAGTTTGGTTTTATTTATTTATTTTTTCCTTTTTTGGGGGGGAGGGGGGAATGTAGGGCATTTGGGGTCAAGTGACTTGCCAAAGGTAACATGGCTAGTAAGTGTTAAGTGTCTGAGGCCAGATTTGAACTCAGGTCCTCTTGACTTCAGGCCAGTGCTCTATTCACTGTGCCACCTAGCCACCCCTTTAGTTCAGTTTTATTGATTTTATTCATGGAAAAACTTTGTAATTTTATATAAGCAACATTACCCATTTTGCTTTTTGTGGTCCCTTTTATCCATTATTTGGTTTTGACTTTTACTCCCAAATCAACCTGCCTTCTGTTCGTCTCTAGTATTTCATGATTTGATCATTTATATTAAGGTCACTTATCAGTTTGAAGGTTATTTTAGTATATGTTGTAAGGTGCTTATCTAAATCTAATTTTTACTAGACCACTTTCCAATTTCCTAACAATACTAAATCCAAAATAGTGCTTATTGAACAAAGTGTCCTTCCTCCTCCACAACTCCCAGGGGCAGGATTATTTATTAAAAAATATATATATATATACTTGCATTTATACCTGCAGCCATATGTAATAATATATACTTGCAACTATACTTGCATGAACTTTTATAACTCAATAATAGTGCTGCCTATATGTGTGATTTTTTTTTCTTTTGCCAAGGAATCCAAGTGTGAGCAACACAGCAGACATCTGGGACTTCCAGTTATCACGGCTGCGTGGGACATCACACAGACCAACTCTCCCCCTTTTACTCCAACAATGATCTAAAAAGGGTGAGCAATACCCCTTTCTCCTCCTACTCTCATCAAGAGGAAAGAACTAAAATTCCCTGTACCTGCCTTGGGCTTGGTTTGTCTTGCTCATGATATATCGTAGGTTTATTTAATACTGCGCTACTATGTCTGGTTACGTCTCAGTCTTGCTTATCTAGTCTGTTCTCCTAAGATGCTTTTTGATTTTTTAACCTGTAAACAAGTAGTTTTGATGATTATCTCTTTATATCATAGACATGCTTGACTTTCCTTTCTCTTTACTCTTTGCAACCTCTGGGGGGGTGGGGGTGGGGAGGTGGGAGATAAACATTCACCTACTGTGTGCTACTGCTTTACAAATATTATATCATTTGATCCTCACATCAACCCTGCAAGGAAGGTACTTTCATTTTGCAGTGAAAGAAACTGAGTCAAACAGATTAGATTACTTGCTCAAAGACACATAGCTACTAAGTGTCTGAGGCTGGATTTGAACTCAGATCTTGCTGTCTCCAGGCTTATTGCTCTATCCACTGCACCTATATCCCAGGTAAACTAGCAGCAAGACACCTTTGAGAGGAGGCAGCACATGGCAGTCAAGTCAACTATCACAACTAATTTGACCACCACCTCTCCTCAAAACCCACTGGAAATAGCCCAGGCCCTTCAACCCATAAGTATAATAAGGTTCCCCAGATTTCTTATGTTGCTTCCAGTCTGGGCCCCATAGTTATCAATGAGGGTAGAAGAGGCCCGCTTTTTTTGCTGTCATCATCATTGACCAATTGTTATATATTGACATGTATGCCCCAAATCCCTGCTTTTAAGGTCAAGTCCTGCAACCATCAACCCAAATAACCCCTGTGGAGATGTAGTCAGACAACTTCTGTAGGGGACCTAGTCATAGCTACTGAAGACTCAAAAGAAAATTCAAGCCACCCAGGTTCCTAGCACTGTCAAATAATTCAGTAGGAAAAATAAAACAAAAAACCTGATGTGATTTTATCAGTGAAAGTGACATTAAAGATGAGACATTACCATCTCTTTGGTTGCTCTGACCCTAAGGACCCTGGAACCTTTCTGTCATATTTGCTGAAACCTTATATGCATGTTGTCTCCTTGTAATGACCCCACTTAATGAAAATGCTGGGGGAAATCTCAAAAGCCCTGAGTCATCCTATCAGGGTAAGACTGGCCCTTTCACTCACAGGAAAGGAGTCTGGGTATCATACAGCCACCAATTCTCCCAAGAATCTTCCTGCAACAACTAGCATGAATTGAAATTGGTCCCCAGGTCCAGGCTCCTCTCTCCTTCTCTCTTACCCCCCATTCCAATCCCAGCTAAAACCAAATGAGAACCCTATAAAAACCTACCAGTGTACAGGTTGGGAAGGGTGCCACATCCCATCTGGAACCCTAGCTGCATGACCCTGGCCTCTTTCCTCCACTTGCCCTGACTTTCTTTCACATTATAAGTGTGTTCCCTCAAAAAGTTGGCTTGCTTTATTGCTTTTTGCTCCATGGTTCCTTGGATTGGACCTTGATATTCAGAACCATCCTAGGTCTACATTAGGTGCTGGGTCTGGAGTCAGAAATACATCCTCCTGAATCCAAATCTGGCCTCAGACATTTACTAGGTGTGTGAACCTGGGCAAGTCACTTAACCCCTTTTTCATCAGTTTCCTCATTTGCAAAATGATCTAGAGAAGGAAACAGCAAACCCTTCCCATATCTTTGCCAAGAAAACCTGAAATGGGGTTACAAAGAATCAGACACAACTGAAGAAAAATGACAGCAGGTCTGTACTCTGTCTGTAGAATGTAAACTCCTTAGGAGCAGGGACTTTCCTGCTTTTCTATTTGTATCTCCAGTCATAGTACCTGTTATACAATAAACATTTTATGAATGCTTCATCTTTTTTATCCAATCAGTTGCCACCTCTTATCAATTCTGCTTCCACAAAATCCATCCCTTTCTTTCTCCTTCAAACAATCATAGCTCTAATCTATGCCCTCATCATCCCTCATGAAGACCACGACAACATTTATTAAGTACATATTGTGTATTGTGTACTGAGGACTTAACAAGACCTTGCCCTCAAGAACCTTACACTCTAATAAGGGAAGGCATCACATTTAGGGAACTGATGACCAGAAAGGAATGCCTTGACTAGGGAAGTCATATCCTGGGTATCTGAAGCATTAAAATAAGGCCTGTGAAATTTGTTACTAAGAAAAGACACCTCTAGCTAAACAGGTTTTTCTCTAGGATCAGGCTAGCAGATCTGCTTTCAAAATAACCTTCTCTTACATTTCAGAGCCACCTAGCCTTTCTCGAAAATAGCTCTGTAAAATAATACAAATGTGGGTTTTCTAGCTTTCATCTTAAATTTTCAGTTGTTTAAAATAATCCTCTTGAGAGAATAGTTTGCTAGAACCTTTCCCTCCAAGATAATCAGTTCAAGGAAAAAATTGTCAATCACCTCTCCCACATCTGAAAATAACCACAGAATCTATTCTGTGTAGAATCATATAGGATTCTATATAGAATCATACAGTCCTTAATAAAAGGATATGTTTGTAAAACTTGGCCGCACCCAAGAACCTAGAAGACCATAGGTTCCCCACTCCTGAGATAGATAAAGTTGCTGATAAAAACTGGAAGGGGATATTTATTAAATGATATACTTTCATTATTAAATTAGATGTGATAAACTCTCCCTCTGTGCTGTACTGGGCCTCGAGGAATTTATACTCTAATGGCAGAAGACAGTATATATAGCTGTGAAACATCTGGGTTTAGAGTGAAGGTACTGGTTGGTCCTTGCAGGGGCAAGGTTGTGGAATATTAATTCCCTGAGTCAGGAGATGAGCAGGGTTAAAAATGAGCATGCCTAGTATGAATATTTCCTCAAATGCAGATTTTGGAAGGAACTGACCAGTCAAAGGAGACAGCCACAGTACAGGAGTGGAGGCATCTCCAGCATGAGAAAACCACCAAGGTAGAATATGCAAGTGATCCAGAGAATTGGCACCTGAGTCAGATTAGAACTTTTATAATAAACTTCTATAATTAGAACTTTTTATAATTATAATAATAATGGTCCTGTGAATGTGTAATATAACTTTTCATTAATATGACTAGGGAAAGACTGGACTTCTGACTTCATCTATGTAGGGGAACCCTAGTGAGGAATTTCCTTAACTGACAAAGGGTCATCACCTTCTCTGTAACTTGCCATCTGAGAGAGCTACCTAAAAATGGTGAGAGCTTGTGACTTACCTGACTCCTATGTGACAGAACAGGCCTTGAACTCAGGTTTTCCTGACTTCAAAGTTGTATCTCTTTCACTGGGCTAACATTTTTTTTTCCTTTTTCTAAGAAGTGGAAGAGCAAACAGTATCCTTTTCCTCCCCACTCCCAGGATGATAAAAGAAATAAAAATCCCTGTGCTTACCTGGTTTGTCTTGTTAATAATCTTTCTTGTTTTCTGTTAAACTCCCATAAACCCAAAGCAGAGAGATACAAACTCTTGCTTCGAGACCTATTACTAAGAGTTGATGAGATTCTCAGCTAAGTATTGGACTGATGAATTTCTTGTACATACGTTTGCTCTATTTTATTTGTATGATCTTAATCAGGAGGATGAAACTTCTTGTTTTGGACAGAGATGTATACAGATATATGCAATCAATAAATCATTAAATATTAAATACCTACTATGTTGTTCAGCCATTTTTCACTCATGCCTGAATCTTCATGACGCCATTGGGGGTTTTATTGGCAAAGATACTGGAGTGATTTGCCATTTCCTTCTCCAGATCATTTTACAGATGAGAAAAGTGAGACAAATAGGGTTAGGTGACTTGCCCAGGGTCACACAGCTAGAACGTCTCTGAGACCAGATTTGAACTTAGGAAAATAAGGCTTTCTGACTCCAGGCCTGGCATTCTATCCATTACTCCACCTGACCAGGCACTATTCTAAAGATTCAAAAAGACACTCTTTGCCCCAAAGGAAGTCACAATTTCATGGAATGGGAACTATTAGTGAATGACTTAAATGTTTACCTGGTAATTCCCTGACCACTCAGCCTAAGATGAGAGTTTTTGAGAGAAGATATTCCTAAACCAAGATATGAGTAGCCAGATCAATTTTAGAGTTCTGCAGAGGTACATGACAGAAGCAGAACTCAGCTTTCCCACATGACTCTCATTCTTGAACCCCTTACTTTATGTGGAGTGCTTTATTTCCTAAGCAGCACATTCTCAGAATCTAGCCACCTAGCCAAAGAAGGGAGATTTCTTGGGCAATACTAGACTTGGAAGTTGCCATTAGAGTGATTACAGGTTCAAGAATTCAGGTACCTGGATTTCTTTGGAGAATGGGACTTTCTGATCATGCACGCATCTTGGAGAAAGAAGACAACCCATATGACTCCCACGGCATGGGCAGGGGGTGGGGTGGTGGAGAGGCATTTAATGGGACTTGTGTGAATTAAGAAAGCAAGCCACCCATTCTCCCTACCCAATGAATTACAGTATTCAGATAGTATAAGTCTGATGGAAAAGGTATTATTGTCTCAGTAGCACCTAAAAGTGTGTTTGCTTTTTGTGGGAAAAGTCCAAACTACAGAAACTGGTGATTGTTTGGGATCTTGTGGGAAAACTATGGATCCACCAGAATGTCAAAGAAAGGCAAATACAGGGTCTCTGCTCCCTAGGAGCTCACATTCTAATGGACAGACGCCAACAGAAGAGAACACAGTCAGCTGAGCCAGCAGGGTATGCTAGGCACATTGTCAGCAGAAAGCAGCCTAACCCTAGAGTTGGAGCCAGACCATCTGGGTTCTAGTGTTGGCTTTTCTCCTCAATTAACTATGTGTCCTTGGACAAGCCAAAAACGGAGTAGCTAATGAATACTAGATTTTAATGATAATTTCAATCTTCAAAAGGCAAAGAAAGCAAGTAGGAAAAATGTTATACTGAGACCTGATCCTGACCAATTAGGAAGAATGGCTTTCTGATATATAAATTATAGGAACCTTGGGGGGTAACTAGACCAAGAATAAGTTTTCCATTCATAATACAAAGCCTGTGCATGAGTTTTCTTTTTTTTTTTCACTGACTCTCCCTATCTTGCAGGCTAGAAGTATAGTAGCCACTTTTTGGTCCAATCCCACTGGTGATCAGCATGGGAATTTGGATTGGTTCTGTTTTCAACCCATACCAGTTTGCCCCTCCTTAGACAGCCTGATGACAATTGCTCTTAGGGATTCACTATATTAATTCCAGACAATGCAAACATGCAATCTGATTGCAATTAACTGATTGCAAATCAGAACACCTAGACTCAAGCAATCCACCATCTTCTGCCTCCTCAGCAACAGGCATTATAGGAATGGGATACCATGCCTAGTCATGTATGAATTTTCCATGGATTTCCATGCATGGAGTTTTCCAAGGATTATTTCATCTTCTACTAGTGCATAAAATAAGAGTGGGGAGAACAAACCATAGTTTGATTTTTTTCCTATTTCTTATTTTGCTACGGTCTTATTTACATAATTCATGATCTGAAAATATAATTAAATAGTCCCTGCCCTCAAGGCACTGACATTCTACTGGAGGGAAATATCATGCATATAGTTGACCAAATACAGAACACAGACTAAGTAATTTCCAGAGTGATACAAGGAAGAGTACTAACCACTGGGGGTGATAAGAAGAGGTTGGCACTGGAGTTAAATTTTGAAGATACCCAGGGCTTGTAGGAGGTAAAGGTGAAGCGGAGGGGATAGCTTATGCAGAGGCACATAGGTGGGGAAATGGAGTGTCCTGTACTAGGAACTTCAAGTAGGCCAGTTTGGCTAAAACACAGTTCCCTTAGCAGAAAATGATCTTTCCCTCTCATTTTTCATAGCACTTCTCACAGGCCTTTTCCACTGCAATTATCTTATGCATATTTGTATTATAGTTATTAATGTACTTGTCTTGCTTGCTCTATGAAATTGTAAGCTCTTCAAGGATAGAATGTAGATGTGATTTAGGCTATATACCCAGTCCAGGTACATAACAAATGTTTGAATTGAATTGAATTGCCCAAGGTTACACAGAGCCAGGGGCAGAGCTAGAACCAAAATTCCTTATTCCTAATCCAGTTCCTTTGCCACTAAACTCCCTCCTCCTACATCAAATTCTGCTCCATAGCAAATCATTTTCTAGTGAATGAGCTGCCACAATCTGCTCTTAGGAAGGAGTCATAAATTAGTCATTTATACCTTAGTGTAAATGAGTATTTCACCAACATATCTGCATTCTCTTTCCCCCGGCTAAAATGATTATGATATGTGTCGTACTCATTGTTGGCTATTTTTCTCTCTGGGCTTAGTTTTTTTGTCTTTAAAGTGAGGGAAGTGAGCTGATGCTAAGATCTTTTCTAGCTCACCAGTTCTGAGTCTGACTTTATATAGAGGCAGCTAGTTGAAATAGCTGTTCTAGAGGGCTGGGTCTGGAATCAAGTAGAACTACATTCAAATTCCAGATCAGAAACTTACTAGCAATGAACTTTGATGACTCTGGAAGAAAGAGTGAGGCTCATAACTTTATGCAACTGCCTCACTAAATCCATGGGGTGATGACTTGAATTGCTCACAAATTGGATTTACTGAGACAAAGTTAGACTCTTTCTTCCAGAGTGATCAAAATCCAGTGGAAAGATGAAAGTCAGGATGACTGGGGGTGGTTCAGGATGCAGTGTATGACCTTGGAATCTTTGATGTCTAACCAAGCTCAAAATGCTCTACTTCAACTGCCTTCATGACTGTTAGAACAAATGTTCCCATTAACCCATTCCACTTAGGAAAGGCTTTACATGCTTGAGATAGACTGGCACTTATCTCACAGGGTTGTTGTGAGGATTAAATGAGACACTTATAAAGTGGTCATCAGAATGCTTGACAGATACTTGGGGCTACATAAATGCTTATTTCCCTCCTTTATACTATTGCTATCAATCAATGTCCAAGGAATCTATCCCTGGTCTCCTATATGCCTCTTGTCCTATAAGTTTTTCTCTCCAAAGTGGTATAGCTATGGGTCATAGAGAATAGGTTCTTTTTTCCCTTCCTCTTATGTTTACTTCTTATATAATCTTTAGAGACTCCTTTAAAGTTAAGGAGACAATGTTCTATAGTGGCTACAGTACTTAATTTGGCATAAGGAAGATCTACCTTTTGGAGACCTCAAACCGCATATCCTATAGATATCTCAAAATCAACACGTCCAAAACAAAATCTGTCTTCCCCCCAAACTCTCTCCTCTTCCCAGCTTTCTGATCATCATTGTGTACACTATCCTTCCAGTCATCCAAGCTCACCACTTTCATTCCATCCTCAGCTCCTCACTCTCACCTACTCCCTCCCCACATAGTCTTGGCTCTACTCTTGACTTTCCAAACTTTTATGCTTCCTCACTAGCAGCCTTCTTACCCTGGAGATGCTTTAAGTCCTGCGGACCTCTCCTCTGATTGGTGAATTCCTGTCCAGGACCACCATTTTATGAAGTGCCCAGGTTAGCCACACTTACTTTTCATCTGACCCCACTCCTGACTCTCTGGACTTTTCTTTTCTCTCTCTCTCTTTTTTTTTTTATTGTATGACATTTTATTTAGATTCCATGCATGCATTTTCCTGTGTTGCCCCAAGGCTGAGATCCATTCTTTCAGGAAACTCCAGCTTCTCACAGACGGCCTCCTTTACAGGTAGGCATTGTAATATTTCATTAGGCTCTGTAAAGAGGGCTGGTGGAACATGCATTAAAAGTTGCTATTTTACTCTCCCTTGAAGTGTATTCTCTTAACATATAATTCTTGTCAGCCTCATGGTAAAGCCTTGTGTCATTCATCCTGAGGAGCACACCATCAATTCTTTTTTTTTTGCTTTTTTGGAGGGCAGTTGGGGTTAAGTAACTTGCCCAAGGTCACACGGCTAGGTTTTTGTTTGTGTGTGTTAAGTGTCTGAGGCCGGATCCGAACTCAGGTCCTTCTGACTCCAGGGCCAGTGCTCTACTCACTGCGCCACCTAGCCGCCCCAACACCTTCAATTCTTAAGAAAAATCTCAGTAGCAGGAAAAAGTTGGAAGACATCACTCTAATTTTCACACTTAAGCTTGAAACTCCATGATCATGAAGTTCATCTTCAAACAATAGAACTTCCTAAAGAAATTTAATCTGTTCCCTGGCTTTCAATTTCTCTGTATCTATATGATCTGTTGTAGGCACAACCTTTAACTTAAGTGCTTCACCAAGCAATGTTCCTTTGTAATCTGTTATATATGTCCAATCATATAGTTTAATAATCTCTTTGGAGTATTCACCCTCCATCTTCTCCACATCGGCCGACTTCATGATGTTCGTCTTGGCCACTGTCAGCTTCCATGGCCTGAAGGAGAAGTCCTGGCGACTGCTCTGGAAGCTGTGGATCATCATGGCCATGGTAGCAACACAGAACCAGTGCCAGCGGTGGCCTCCCTTCTCCCCTGTTCCACCTCCCCCTCCTCCCCTGAGCCCTTACCAATGAACTTTTCTTTAGAAAAAATGTATTTTTAAAATTTATTTTTAGTTTCCAACATTCATTTCCATAAGATTTTGAGTTACAAATTTGCTCCCTATCTTTCCCCTACCCCCACCCCAATATAGCAAGCCTAATGAATACCCTTCCCCCAATCTGCTCTTTCTTATATCCTCCCCATACCCTCTCTAACTTTCTAGTAGAGTGTAATGGCAAACAAAGAAGTAGTTAACACCTTGTTTCAGCTATTTAATTGTTTAGCACCTTGTTTCAAGTTGAGCCATGCCCTTGATTATATATCAAGTCTTTTGTTAAGAAACAGAACTTGTGAAACCCTGTTGCTGATGTAACAGGAAGGGGTAGAACAGGGAGGAGTTTAATGACCATATATAAGGAGGAGCCCAGGCTGGGAGAGAGCAGAAGTGGGGGGAAGCATGGCTGTGGTGCTGGTACTTTGTCTGTCTGTTTTGATGTTACTCTGTCAGACTCATCTGCTGATAGAGGATGTTGCTGTTGTTACAGAAGCCCTGGGACCTTACTGCTGGTTCAGAAACCCTGAAAGAGGATTTTCTTGTTGTCTGTTTACAGAAGTACTGGAAGAGGGTCTTATTGATGTTTTCAGAGGTCCTGGGACTATATTGATGATGTGTGCTGAGTTCTCAGACCTCGTTGGTGAGCTTGTGTTGGCAGGGAGATAGTGAACTGATGATGGTGCCAGCAATGTGTTTAAATGTTATTGTGGCTTTCTTAAGCTTTGTCTTCCCAGGAACAGAAACTGTGAAGGACTTGAGGTGGATTGGACACTGTGAGCTTCAATATGGAATGGTAACTGGACAAGAAACTAGGCAAAGAACTGGACAAGGAGCTAGACAAGAAACTGAGAACTACCTGCCCTTTAATCCAGGTGACAGTTGGGTAGATTCAGGCAGGAGCTGAGACCATGGAAGAAGAACCATGGAATCTGAGAGCAGCCACAAGTCAAGATGAAAAGACCTCTCCTTGGGTATTTAATGAAAATTGAGAAGGTCATGATTTACATTGGCCTAGGGATGGAAGGACTTTGTACTCTGTATCCTGTACCTCTTCAGGATGATTGAATTAAGGATGATTGGAAACTAACCTCCAATTAAGAAGAAAAAAGGCTTTTTGACTGAAAGATTAAGACAATGTGACCTAGGGTTGGAGAACTTTGATCTTGGTATTTTGTGTCCCTTAAGGAGGCTTGCTTCTTAAGGATGACTGAATTAAGGACTTATTGAATGATATCTTTTATTTAAAACTATGTGGTCACTTTGATGAAAACTATGTGGCTACTTTAGTGATAACTTGTTATGCTATAACATTGTGAATGCTGTACTTTGGTTTCTGTCAGTGTTTTGTCGTAGTTTGATACTGAATAAATAGAGAGTTCACTATACTATGTAATCAGAACCTTAAAGCTGTTCACAGCAGCAGGCCTCAGGAAAGCTGCTTGTACTTGGCTTTACATAGGGCAAGATGAATTTCTATACCCCAGTGCCTGTACATCTTATTTCCCAGTTACATGTAAAAACATTTTTTAAGATTTGTTTTTAAAACTTTAATTTCCAGATTCTTTCCCTTCTTCCCTCCTGTAAAAATTCTTTCCCAGTTTCCCACTTCCCTCTTAATCTTGGTTACATTGACTTTGTTTTATAGAAGCTTTTCAATTTAATGTAATCAAAATTATCCATTTTGCATTTTATAATGCTTTCTAATTCTTGTTTGGTCTTAAATTCTTCCCCTCTCCACAGATCTGACAGGCAAACTATTCCTTGCTTTCTGACATTGCTTACAGTATCAATCTTCATACCTAGATCATGCACCCATTTAGACTTGATTTTGGTATATGGTGTTAGATAATGGTCTATGCCCAATTTCTGCCTTATTATATTCTAGTTTTCCCAGCAGTTTTTGTCAAATATTGAGTTCTTATCCCCAAAATTGGGATCTTTAGGTCTATCAAACAATAGATTACTATAGTCATTGACTGATGAGTCTCTTTTGCCCAACCTATTCCATTGATTCACTACTTTGTTCCTCAACCAGTACCAAGTAGTTTTGATGCCTGCTACTTTATAATACAGATTAAAATCTAGTATAGCTAGTCTACCTTCCCTAACATTTCTTTTCATTAATTCCCTTGATATTCTGGACCTTTTGTTCTCCAAAATGAATTTTGTTACTATTTTTCTATCTCTATAAAGTAGTTTTTTTGGTAAAGTTTTAATAGGAATGGATGTTGAATTTTGTCAAAAGCCTTTTCTACCTCTATTGAGAAAATCATGTGGTTTCTGCTAGATTTATTGTTGATATGGTCAATTAGACTGATGGTTTTCTTAATATTAAACAATCCTTGCATTCCTGGAATAAATCCTACCTGATCAAAGTGTATTATACTTATGATAAGTTGCTGTAGCCTTTTTGCTAATATTTTATTTAAAATTTTTGCATCTGTATTCATGAGGGAAATTTATTTATAATTTTCTTTCTTTGTTTTATCTCTCCCTGATTTAAGTATCAGTACCATATTTGCGTCATAAAAAGAATTTAGTAGTACTCCTTCACTAATTTTCCCAAATAGTTTGTAGAGTATTGGAATCAATTGTTCTTTAAATGTTTGATAGAATTCACTAGTAAATCCATCTGGCCCTGGAGACTTTTTCCTAGGGAGTTCACTGATGGCTTGTTTGATTTCTTTTTCTGAGATGGGGTTATTTAAGTAATTTACTTCCTCTTCAGTTAATCTGGGCAACTTATATTTTTGTAAATAATCATCCATTTCACTAAGATTGTCAAATTTATGTTCATACAATTGGGCAAAATAATTCCTAATTATTGTTTTAATTTCCTCTTCACTGGAGGTAGATTTATCCTTTTCATTTTTGATACTCATAATTTGGTTTTCTTCTCTCATTTTTTATAATATTGACAAAGGGTCTATCAATTTTATTGTTTTTTTTTATAAAACCAGCTCTTAGTTTTATTTATTAATTCAATAGTTTTCTTAATTTCAATTTTATTAATCTCTCCTTTGGCTTTCAGTATTTTTAATTTAGTATTTAATAAGGGATTTTCAATTTGTTCTTTTTCTAGCTTTTTCAATTGCATGCCCAATTCATTGACCTCCCTATTCTCTTATTCATGTATGCACTCAGGGATATAAAACTCCTCCTAAGAACTGCCTTTACTGCATCCTACAAATTTTGGTTGTTGTCTCATTATTATCATTCTCTTGAATGAAGTTACTGGTTATTTCTATAATTTCTTGTTTGACCCACCCATTCTTTAGGATTAAATTGTTTGATTTCCAAATAGTTTTTATTCTATCTTTCCATGGCCCTTTACTGCATATGATTTTTATTGCATAATGATCTGAGAATGATGCATTTAATATTTCTGCCTTTCTGCACTGAATGGTTTTTATGCCATAGTACATGGTCTATTTTTGAGTATGTGCCATGAACTGCTGAGAAGAAAGTATATTCTTTTTTATCCCCATTCAGTTTTCTCCAGAGATCTATCATATCTAGCCTCTCTAAAATTCTTTTGCCTCCTTAACTTCTTTCTTGTTTATTCTGAGTTTAGATTTATCAAGTTCAGAGAGGGCGACATTAAGGTCCCCCACTAGTATAGTTTTGCTACCTATTTCTTCCTCTAATTTACTTAATTTCTCCTCTAGGAATTTGGCTGCTATACCACTTGGTGCATATATGTTAAGTAATGATATTGCTTCATTCTCAATGGTGCCTTTTAGCAGGATATAGTTTCCTTTCTTATCTCTTTTAATTAGATCTATTTTTGCTTTTGCTTTATCTGAGGTAAGGATTACCACCCCTGCTTTTTTTTTTTACTTCAGCTGAAGCATAATATATTCTACTCCAGCCTTTTACCTTTACCCTGTGTATATCCCTTTGTTTCAAATGTGTTTCTTATAGACAGCAAATTGTAGGATTATGGTTTTTAATCCATTCTGCTATCCTCCTCTGTTTTATTGGAGAGCTCATCCCATTCACATTCATAGTAATGATGACTATCTGTCTCTTTCCCCCCATCCTATTCTCTCCCCTGCTTATGTTTTTGTTTCTTCCTTCTCCCTTTCCCTCCTTAAGGGTTTTCCTTTTGACTACCACCTCCCTCAGTGTTCCCTCCCTGTGACCCCTCCTTCTTTACCTACCCTCTCCCCTTATTACTATTTCCCTCCCTTCTAATCTCCCCCTTCTTATTCCCCCCTTACCCTCCCGCTGCCTATAGGACACAATAGATTTTTATACTTATCAGAGTATGTTATTCCCCCTTTGACCCCAAACCAATGATGGTAAATTTCATACAGTGCTCCTCTCCCTCTCTCCTTTCCCTCCATTTAATGAGTTTTTGTGTCTTTTCATGTTAGAATCTCAAACTTAACTGATTATATTGATCCCTCTTTGAACCAGAACCAGTGAGAATAATGTTCAAATGATGTTCCTCTGCCTCTTTCCTTCCCCCCTACTATAGTGTGTTTTTATACCTCTTCAAATGGCACAATTTACCTTTTTCTGCCTCATCCTTTCCTTTTATCCCATTACAGTCCCTTTGACCCCTTAATAAGGTATTTTTTTTCTAATCATCGGATTAGTTCATTTATACCCACACCCTCTATTTATGTATAACCCTTTTAAAGGTCATGATGATCATATAAATTTTGATATTGACAGTTATCAGCTTCTCATATAGGGATGTAAACATTTTGCTCTTATTGCATCCCAAGTTATGTGCATGTGTGCATGTGTGTATTGTGAGTGTGTGTTTTCCTTGTTTACCTTTTTATGTTTTTTTAAGTCTTGTAATTGGAGATCAAATTTTCCATTGAGCTCTGGCTTTTTCATCAGGAAAGTCTGGAAGTCCCTTATTTCATTAAATGACCATCTCCTTGACTGAAAGATTATGCTTAGTTTTGCCAGGTAGTTAATCCTTGGTTGTAGTCCTAGTTCTTTTGCTTTAGGAAATTATCAAATTCCAATCCTTCCAATCTTTTAATGTAGAAGCTGCTAGGTCCTGTGTGATCCTGATTGTAGTTCCACAATATTTGAATTGTTTATTTTTGGCTGCCTGCAGTATTTTCTCCTTAATCTTTTAATTCTGGAATTTAGCTACTATATTTCTTAGAGTTTTCAATTTGGGATCTCTTTCAGGGGGAGACTGGTGAATTCTTTTGATAACTATTTACCTTCTGATTTTAGGACTTCAGGACAGTTTTCTTTGACAGTCTCTTGAAGGATGTTGTCCAGGCTGCTTTTTTCATCATGGCTTTCTGGTAGACCAATAATTCTTAAGTAATCTTTCCTGGATCTGTTCTCCAGGTCAGTTGTTTTTCCAGTGAGATATTTTACACTTCCAATTTTTCAATCTTCATGATTTGTTTGATTGACTCTTGGTGCATCATATAGTCCTGAGCATCAATTTGACTGATTTTAATTTTTAGTGAATTATTCTCTAGTTTTTGAAGGTCCTTTTTCATGGAGGTATTTTCTCCAATTAGTTCACTAATTTTACTTTTTAAGGATTTGTTTTATTCAGTGAGACTTTTTTCAAATTTGGTCACTATAGATTTAAATTTTACTTCTATCTCCCTAATTTGGCTTTTCAAATCTTTCTTGAACTTCTCCAAGAGTGCTTTCTGGGCTTGAGACCAGTTCATATTTCCATCTGTGGTCTCAGTTGTGGACACAGAGTCCATAGTGTTTCCTGAAAGTGATTCCTCTTGTCCAGAATAAAAGGATTCTATTGTCTTTAGTCTTGCCTTTGCAAGTTGCTTCGGGCCCACTGTAATTGCCTGTTTCCTGTCCTTTAAAGTGTATCACAGCTCCTGGGGTACAGAGGGTTCTAATCCAAGCTTCTCAGGCTGGGAGCCAGGTGCCTGGTTGTTGGCTTTGTGTGCTGTAGCCTCTGGCTATCTAGATTAAGGCCAAGACCAGGATTCTCAGTGTTTCCCCTGAGTTAACCTGAGGCTCACAGTGATCTGTGGCAGAGGGGTGTTCTGACCACTTCAGATTTCTGCCTCTATGCCCCTGGGCTACAGCTCAGGCAGGCTTTTGCTGGTCAGGTGAGGTGGGGCTTGTTGGACCCCTCCCCCTCTTCTTTTCAGACTCCTTGCTGCCTCAGTTACATCCTTTCTCAGTGACTCCTAAGCCTGAGGCTATTTTCCTAATTCAGAATTTTACTCTGGGTGGGACACTTATCTCTGGGTTTTCTAGGTCAGGGAGGGGGCAATGGAGCAGCCAGGGTTTACTTTGTCATGCTAACTCCTGGAGAAACAGGTAGGCAATTTCTAAACTTCCAGGTGGGGGCTGATAGCCCCAGGAGAAGCTGCTGTCTCTGCTGGGGGCCCCAAGCCCTCTCTTACCAAGCTCCAATGAATCCTCCCAACCCATGGTGAGATGCTGGTGAGAAGACTTCGAATCGCCCTTGGGGTGGGTCAATCTGCTGCCTTGGGCTCCTCCTCTCTGTTGTAGTCTGCTCTGTAGTCCAAGCTGCAGCAGCCCCCATGTGCTCCGCGCTCCCCCTGTCTGGACCCAGGCAGTTTCCTGGGCTGGATTCTGCCATGCTCCATCTCCCAGTGGATTCTGGCACTCCAAAATCTGTTCAGATTCACTTTTTAAAGTTTAGTGACAGGATTCACAGAGAAGCTTAGAAAGGTTACTGCTTCTGTCCCACCATCTTTGCTCCACTCCTCTCTATTTGTTGTTGTTCAGTCATTTCAGTCATGTTTGACTCTTTGTGACCCCATTTGGGTTTCTCTTGTCAAAGATACTGGAGTGGTTTGCCTTTTCCTTCTCCAGTGCGTTTTATAGGTTAGGAACTGAGACAAACAGAGTTAAGTGACTTGTCCATGGTCACACAGGTAGTGAATATCTGAGGCCAGATTTGAACTCAGGAAGATAAGTCTTCCTGACTCCAAGTCCCACACTCTATCCACTGTACCACCTAGCTGCCCCTAAAGTAATTTCTATTACTGTACAACAAAGAACGTATTTCTATAGGAAGAGTAAGTATGTATATGAAGTAAATTGGAGGAGTCATTATCCTTTGGAGGCAGAGGGCAGACTTTAGTTTATGCTCACCAGCTTAGCCTCTTCTTATCAAATATAGTCGACAAAATACCATCACAAATAACAAGTAAATTCACTTATCCAAGTCTGGATCCAGAGTTACTTCATTTTAAGAATCACTTCATTTTGTTCACACACATATGTCTGTACTCTCCCATTAGTGATTGCAATGCAAGTAACCCAAGATAGAATGTGCCATGGTATCCTGTTGTACAGTCTGTTCTGAGGAAAAACCTATTCCCCTGCCACCCTTGCCCCTCATCCTGTTATGCTCCATTCTAGCAGAAACCCCTAACCCTGAACCTGGGTAAAAGGATTTTGTGGCCAATCAGCCTTGAATCCCAGCAACAGGGACCTTGACTAATCGACTTTTGTTCCATCCTCCCTACTCTGTCCTTCACTCCCTAAAACTGTATAAACCTTGTGTACTGTTTATTGGGAAGTCTTTGACTCTTCCAATGAGATTACCCTGCTGGCAAACTCAATAAACCCTAGTTGGTTCAAATTCCATTTCTCAACCAGTCTGTTGTTCCCGGCACCCACACAAACAAAGCAACAAACAAATCGAGATCTATAGATTAAACTATAGCAAAGAATAAAGAAGAGTAAGTGAGATCTTCATGTGGAATGAGAAAAGATCTCAGCTCAAAGTAGAAAGACAGAATGATCTCACCCGCAGGAGCTCCCTTCTTAATGTCCCAGAACTGAAAGCCCTGAGGGTCAAAGAACATAAGGTCCAGTCCTTACACAGCTTTGAGTGCTCCTGTTTCCAGTTCCAACAACCTCACTGTAGCTCTGCTTTCATATGTATCTTCAAAGTTTCCCTCTGAAGTCACTGCATGAAACTAAAGTTCCTTCTGCAGGTATGCAATGCCATGCTCAGCATTCTAACAGCCAATCAGGGGTCACACTGCCCTCCCTTAAGTAGCAGACAACCCAGGGATCCTTCCCTACAAAACCTCCTCCAACTTACATGCGATTAGGGTTACTTTTACATGTGTACATGTTGTCTCTTTGTTGAAAGAGAGAGCCTTGAGAGGCAGTTAGGTGGCACAGAGGATAGAGGACCTGGAATCAGGAAGAGCTGTGTTCAGATCTGGCTTCAGACACTTCTTACTTGTGTGACCCTGGGCAAGTCACTTAACCTCTGCCCACCTCAATTTCCCTATCTGTAAAACAAAGATAACAATAGCACCTATCTCCCAGGTTGTTGTGAGGATCAAATGAGATGATAATTATAAAGATATACAGTGCCAGCACATAATAAGCACTATAAATGTTAGCTATTATTATCATTATTAAGAGTAGATTGTTTAATTATTTTCTCTATAGACTAAGAATCTACCATGGTTCCTGGCACACATCAGGCACTTTAGATTCCTGTTGATTGTTTAATCAAAGGGAATCCATGATACTAATGGAAATCCTCTCTGGTTTGGGGATATGAAGGCAAACTACTATAGCCAAGAAGTCCCTGTGTTAAAGAATCACAGTGCAAATTATAGTAGAGGACTAATAGTTTATTTGAAAAGATAAGTGAGAAGTGAATTTGAAGTGGAGGGTCAAAATCTGAAAACAGGTTTGTTTGTTTTTTGCCTTTTTTGGGAGGGCAATTGGGGTTAAGTAACTTGCCCAAGGTCACACGGCTAGGTTTTTGTTTGTGTGTGTTAAGTGTCTGAGGCTGGATCCGAACTCAGGTCCTTCTGACTCCAGGGCCGACGCTCTACTCACTGCGCCACCTAGCCGCCCTGAAAACAGCTTTTCAAGATAAAATTTAAGAAGAGGTCAAGTTGATGGTTCAGGCTACAAGAAATAGTTCAGTTCCAGAAAAGAAATTAATAACATGGAAAGCTAAGTCAATAGCTATCTCAAATTTCTGCAGTCGGTCTTTGGATATGCGTGTGTATAAATGTGTGGATATATTTATTGTGTATATGTACGTGTATATGTATTGTGTATATGTACTATGTATCTATGTATGTATATACATGTATGTGTACTGTATGCATGTGTGTATATGTTTTGTGTATCTGTATCCACGTATGCGTATATATGTATGTAGATGTACTGTGTGCGTGTATACTCATGTATGTATCTGTATATGTGTGTGTGGTTTTGTATGATATATGTTTGAGTGTGAGTGTATGTGTGTGTATGCATGTATGTGTGTCTATGTATGTATGTATGTATCTATATGTGTGTGTATGTATTTTTATATCCATGCTTCACCCTCCTATTTCTCTGACATCTCTTTAGCTAAAGAGTCCCCATTGTCATCACCATCCTTGTTCTCCATGGCAACAGATGAATTGACATGACAATGGACAGAATAGGAGTAATAATAGAATTGAGTCTTATCAGAGCTATGACATTTACTTGCTGTGTGATCTTGGGCAGAATTGTTTACTTTGTCTAAATCTCAGTTTCCTCACTTGTCAAATGCAGATGTTAATACCTGCCCTAGTTGCTTCACAGAATTATGAGGATAGATGATACACTAAATGCTTTGAAAAATACCTTGTGATCCCACTAGTAAGTATATACTTCAAAGAGGTCATGGATAGAAAGAAAGGTTCCATGTATCCCAAAATATCCATAGCATACTCTTTGTAGTAGCTAAAAAAAGTAGAAACAAAATGGAAACTATAGCTGGATATATTGTGGCATATGAATATAATAGAATATTTATTATAATGTCACAAGAAATGACAAATATAAGGCATATGTATAAACATGGGAAGACTTGTTTGAAATTGTGCAGAAGAAAGCCAAACCAAGTAAACGGTATAGACAGTGACAGCAATAACAGTCATGCAGAAATTCTACAATGTAGTATTTTAATCAATCAACAAACATTCGTTAAGTACCTATGATGTGCCAGGAACTATGGTAGGCTGTAGAGAGACAAAGACAAAAATGAAATGTGACCAGCCCAAGAGAGGGGAAAATAAGCATAGAGGTATAGAAAGAGAAAGAGTCAGAGATGAGAGAGCTAGAGATGGACTCAATAGAGATAAAGTGAGAGATAGAGAGAGAAATACAGATAGAATAGAAGAAAGACAAAGACGTTGGGCCAAGATAAAGTTATATAAATACAGATATAGCTATATCAATATGTAGATATATCAACATGTAGATAATTCTATATACAAAGTTATTTGTTAGTAGCTTTTAGACCTGCACAACTTGGAAGTAGGTAGGGACCAAAATTAAAATAGGCTAAACTTCTTCAGGCCACAGATAAGTTTTTACTTTCCAAGTAAAGTTTTAATTAAACCTATTAATTAATTAATTAATTAATTAATTAATTATTTAATTAAACCTTAACCTATTTTGCAAATAAACTATTTTTAAAGGGGAAATTTCAATTAGTATCAATTAAGTAATTTATTACTTAAGATTTTTATTTATTGTGAAATCACATTAAAGTTTAATTTAAAGTTTTGTGGCACTCACTTTGTCCCCTGTTCAATGCCAGGAATGACCAAAAGTACAGGGAAAAGATCTGATTCTCCTTCCCTTCAGACTAGAGACAGATTGATGATGGCTGGTTGCCACGGGTCACATGAAAAACTGTGCAGGGGCAACCCACCCCGCTAGTTACATGATGGGCACAATAGTGACTGGTGAAAGTCAGGTTAAGCGGAACATGGACAAAACACTCGTTACATCTTGACTTTTCTTTTATGTTCTACATTTTTCATGGACTGCCTGAAATTCTTTGGTGGGCCAGCCCACAGGCTGTATATTGTGCAGACTTACATTAGGGAAATCAGGAAAGACCTCATGTAGAACTGAGACAGCTAGGTGGTATAGTGAGTAGAGTATTAGACTTGGAGTCAGGAAGATCTGAGTTCAAATGCTGTCTCAGGTACTGACTAGTTGTGTAATCCTAGAGGAACCACTTAATTTCCATCTGCCCCAATTTTCCCATCTGTAAGATATTTGTAAAAATGCTTTGCAAGCCTTAAAGTGTTTTATAAATTCTACCTATTATCATTAGCTGTTACTAAGATGGAACTTGAGTTTGAAAGGCTTTGTACTCAGTTTTATAGCAATGAATAATCTTAGTTCCACATTAGAGCTTGGAACGGGGAGAACTCTCATCTTCATGAGTTCAAATCTGGCCTCAGAAACTTGCTAGCTGTATGACCCTGGGCAAGGCACTTAATTCTGCCTCAGTTTCCTCATCTGTAAAATGATCTGGTGCAGGAAATGGCAAACAACTTCAGTATCTTTGCCAAGAAAACCCCAAAATTGGGTCACAAAGAGTCAGACACAACTGAAATGACTCAACAGCATCTGTGAATAGAAAGTTGCAGTAAACAGACATTCATTAAAGCTATACCAGCAGTTCCCTTTTCACTTTTGTGCCAGGCACTGTGCTAAGTACTGGGGATACAAAGAAAGGCAAAAAAAAATAGCTCCTCCCCTCAAGGAGTTCACAGTCTCATGGAGGAGATAACATGCAAACAACTATGTACAAATAAGCTATGTGTAGGATAAATAGGAAATAATCATCAGAGGAAAGGCACTAGAATTAAGGCAAATCAAGAAGGCTTCCAAAGGTAGGATTTTAGCTGGGACTTGAAAGAAGCTAGGTGAGTATTGTTCATGAGAACAAATTTCTAAATTGGAAATAGTTTTAGAAAGAAATGTATTAGGTCATTTGTTAGAAAGAACCAGAAAGAAAGGGCAGCTAGCTCCTTTACCCAAGTCTTTGTGAGGTTACGTTACAGAGTTCAGGCAAACGTACAAAGACTTTTGTCTGACTGGCAGTTGGGAGTCTTCAAGAGAAGGGAAGTTTGAGATGTATATCAGCAAGTTCATCAAATACAAGCTTTGGGTGAACTCAAAACAAACACTGGGGTGGGATCTCAACTTCCCTTACTGCCATCTGGCTTCCCTGGAGAGCCTCTGAGGTCAGCCTGACCTCTATAGTAATCTTTTTAGGTTAGACAATTTTCTAGTCACATAAAAGCTAGGTTCAAACAACATTAATAAATGATAAATAATCATCCACAGAAACTAGGAGGAAGAAATGAGGACAGAGAGCATTCCAACTATGGAGTTGGGGGGGTTATAAGTATAAAATGTTAAATATACTGTCAGACATAGTTGCCGTTGCTTAACCATTTTGCTTTGTTAAAAAGGGAGATTAAACAAGAATAGCCCATCAAGGAACCACAATGATATGTAAAAACAAAAGGCATTTTAATAGATAAAAAGTATTAAATACTATAGAAATGCAAGTGATTTTTTTTTCTTTAAGTGGAATAGGGCGAGAAAATCTGGCTCAAATTGTAATTTCACTAATTATTAGTGTATTTTATCTTTGTCATGTTGAAAAAGACTTCCTCAGCACCCCACTACTATCCTTTGGAAATCTAGAGCAGATTTTGGAGAAGCAGAAGAGAATGAAGGAAATATTGGATAATTTTCTGGAGTCAGAGGATCAGAGTTTAAATCCTGCCTCTCACTGTCTATGTGACTTTGGAAAAGTCACTTAACCACTTGGAACTATTGTAAAATGAAGGGATTGAACCAAATGTTCTCTAAGGTCCCATCGGACCCTCAGAATTATGATTCTATGATCTTAGAGACTTAAATACAAAAACTTCATATCCCCTTTGCCTTCTCAGAAGCATTAATGTGTTGTTCACATTAATCAGTGCACACCTGCTATGACTTGGATTCCCCCATGTCATGAATGGTAGCACCACAAGATGGTAGTTTCCTTTTGAAAGCACAAAGTCGGCATTGTCTTTCCTCCTGCCAAGCCACATGGTCTATAATGCCTTAGAAGTTATGGGGTAGAAAGGAAATGAAATGCCTCTAAAAGGTCATAGGTAGCATGGGTGACAGGCAAGAGCTTTACTGGCTTTGAAGGGAGTGCAGAGAGACAGAGGAAGCCCCAAGTTAGACATCTGCCCTTTGGTAATGCTTCCAATAGCCTCTTTTTGGTCCAGGTTTATGCCACTTGGACTGGTTCCCCTTTTCACGAGCCAAACACGATATGGAGATTTTAACAGGGAAGATGAAACAGGAGGCAGCCCAGTACGTGTTGTCGACTGAGTCATGGTTATTGAATTAGTTCAAGGTGCAGAGGTTCAGTTTGCTGCAAAATGAAAGGATGGGTGTATAGATAAAAAGAAAAAATGTTAGAACAAAGCAAATGAAGAGCAACATCCATCACACTCTTGGTAACCTCTCTTGTGCCTGACATTTCTGAAGAACAAATTCAGAGTAAAATCAACAATGAAAAACCTTGCACATTATGCCCATCTACCAACAAGAATAAAACCAGGGGTTGATGGGAAGAGCAGGGACGAGGGGAGAGTAATGTAAAAATAAAATATTTTCCAAAAATAATCCTTATCTGCTGTTGTGTTTATACAGGCAAAGGAAAGTGGAACATCAAGGCAACAAAAGGAACAATTCAGAGGGGAAAACTGTTAATAAGGATAACAAGAGCGTTTGATCTGAATTATCCAGGTTGTTGGACAGTAATCCATGAATCTACATAATAGCTATTCCATAATCTATTTAGAGTTCCTGCCACATAGTAAGCTCTTAGTGCAGCACACGCATGCGCGTGTGTGTGTGTGTGTGTGTGCGTGCGTGCGTGTGTGTGTGTGTGTGTGTGTGTGTGTGTGTGTGTGTTTTCTGTCTATCTAATCTAGCTATCTGGCAGTTAGGTGATGCAGTAGATAGACTGGCCTGGAGTTAGGAAGACCTGAGTTCAAATTTGGCCTGTGCGACCCTGGGCAAATCATTTAGCCCTTTTTGCCTCAGTTTCCTCATCTATCAAATGAATTGGAGAAGGAAATGGCAAACCACTCCAGTATCTTTGTCAAGAAAACCTCTATGGGGTCACAAAGAATCAGACATGACTGAAAGGACTAAAAAACAACAGCAAATTTATCTATCATCTATCTATCTGTCTATCTATCTATGCTATAGTCTCTGTAGAAGTAGCCACAGAAATAGCTTGCTCAAAGGCTGTGCTTACTGAGACAGACTCAAATGCCTTCTTCATTTCTTCTGAATTGCACAAGAAATAGCATAGTAAAAAAAATCAGTGAACACAAGAGGCCAGGAGGTCTGTGTTCTAGTCTTGGCTCTGCCTTTACCCAGCTATGTGACTTTGGTTAAGTCACTCTGCCTCACCTATGGCTAGAGCCATAATTAGGGTTCTTGTACCAGGGCATCAACATTGGAGTGGTAAGAGACTCCTCCCTTACTAAGCCCCGTACTGCTTTTTCTGTGCCTTATGATGCACCACTGGTCTGATTGTGTGGTCAATTGTGATATATCTCACACCCTCACCTGGTATCAGGCCGCATCTTCTGTCTTACTGTCAAGGCACTCCTCTCCCAGGACCTGCCTTCCCCAACTACTGCACTCCTTTCCCTAGAAAGGTGAGAAATGTTTGGCTGTGCTTTGGAGGCAAAAGCCAAGCTCCCTGGAGGACAGACCACCTCTTTTTCTTCCTTCACTGAATCTGGATCAGACTATCCTTCCCCATATGTGCTCAGCGGCATTGATCCCAGGAATGAGAATTCCCAGCTACATCTCTGTCTTAACAATTGTTTTTTGCTCTTAAAAAATGAGAGGTTTGGACCAAAACAATCTCTAAGGCCCCTTCTAGCCCTAATACTCTATGATTTCTCTTGCCAATATTCATTGCTTTAATGACTTAAAGGAGAGGATGACAGAGAATGAAAAGATAGCTCTGCATCCATAATTTTCACCCTAGCCATATCACTTCTTACCATACATTATAGCTTCATGACCTTACTAACAACTTCTAAAATGTAAGTGTCAATCAATGGAAAGATGTTCTAATATTGGAGAAGAAGGATGAAGAGAAAGGGGAAGAATATCTATGTCATATTTCCACTTCCCTTTCCAGTTCTTGTGCTGATGAGGATTTGAGGAACATAAAGGAATGAGGAGCAGGGAAAGGATAAAAACAATATTCCTGTTCTTTGATCATCTATTATACTACTTCCCAGCTGTAGAATTTCTCCCATACAGAGCTGCTGAAGGGGGCAGCTAGGTGGCATAGTGGACAGGGTGGCAAGCCCAAAGTCAGAGAGTGTCATTTTCAGGAGTTCAAATCTGATCTTGGATGCTCAATAGTGTGACCACAGGCAAGTCACTTAACTGGTGTCTGCCTCAGTTTCTCCAACTACAAAATAGGGATGCTAATATGAGGATCTAAAGACAATATTTGTAAAGCACTTAGCACGGTGCCTATACTGCATTACTTTGGGCCTGCTCTGACTTTACCACCATGCCTTTGAGTGGGGTACCTTCCTCCCCACCTTTTCAAATTCCTTTTGTGTATTATCTTCCCCTATCAGATGGTAAGCTCCTTGAGAATAGAGTCTATCTTCCTTTTGGGGAGGAGTGGTGATGGTGATACACACACACACACACACACACACACACACATATACATATATACACATATACATACATATATGTATATGCATACATATATATGTGTATATATGTATCATATACATATATCCTTAACCCTTAGCCCAGTGCTTTGCACATTTTTGTATTTTTATGTTTAGTCATTTCAGTCATATCCAATTCTTTGAGACTCCAGTTGGGGTTTTCTTGGCAAAGATGCTGGAGTAGTTTGCCATTTCTTTCTCCAATGTGTCTCCATTTTACAGATGAGGAAACTGAGGCAAACAGGATTAAGTGACTTGCCCAGGTTCACACAGCTATTAATTGTCTGAAGTTGGATTTGAACTCAGGAAGATGAATCTTGCTGATTCCAAACCCATCCCTCTATCCACTACACTGCACCACCTAGCTGCCCCAAGTCAGCACTTAATAAATGTTTATAAACTAATCGACCCATAACAGGCACTTAATAAGTGCTTATCTTTTTTTCATTCCTCCCTGTTCTGGACACTGACAAATTAGAATGAAATTAGAATTAGAACCGGATCTTTATAATATGTGTTTTATTGTTCTCTTTCTGTCTCTCATGCAGCCACATGCCTTACAAATAATTCTATTAAAGCCTTGAACATTCTGACTCCATTAACTGAGAATTTCTGATGATTTATACACTGGGTGAGACAAAGGTTTCATTGTGTAAGGATGAAGGAGACTTGCTGAGTAAATGATTAGAGTAAACATTATTTCAAGGGAAATGCCCAACCTCTAATTAAGAGAACAAACTATTTCCACTCATTTACATACATATAATTGCTGCTTCATTCATTAATCATTTTTATCTATTCATTACAGCAGGTTCCAAATCTTTATTAATCTAATTACTGTTCAGTCGTGTATGACTTTTCCTAACCCAGTGGACCATACTATCCATGGGGTTTTCTTGGCAAATATAGTGGAGTGGTTTGTCACTTCCTTATCTAGTGGATTAAGGCAAACAGAGGTTAAATTACTTGCCCAGGGTCACCCAGTTAGTAAGTTTCTGAGGCCAGATTTGAATTCAGGTCTTCCTGACTTAGTATTTTATTCACTGAGCCATATAGCTCTCCCTTAGCTTAAGTTGCCAGCTATACTTGAAAGTATTAAACATGTACCCCTTCAGAAGCATTCATAGACCACTCATTAATTCAGAATGATCCCTTCTCTTTAGTCTGAATTAGTGAGATTCAGTCCCGAGGTAAAACTTGCGGGACAATCCACTGACCAAAAAGAACACTTTTTCATAGAACTCAAGGTAGGTTCATCAGTAACAGAGGGGTCTTGTGAGGCTCAGATAAGATAATGGAGTGTAAAGCACTTTGCAAATCTTCAAACACTATTTAAATGCTTGTTGCTGTTGTTAGCCTGTGGTTTCCAGGTCTCTAGTCTTGTGATGAGTGAGCTCATTCCCTGAGTCTTCTAGTGGAGTGCAGCAATGCTCAAGCAATGTGTATTGATCAGTACAGAGGTGTCCTGCTAAATGTTTAACACCTAGGTTCTCTGGGGGAGGAAATGTATGCAAACATAATTTTAAGTTTAATCTGCATTATTAACATTTTCTTAAGTTTAGAAATCAACAAAACAATAAATCAATCCCTGATTTATAGATGTTGCTAATTTCTGAGGTGTAAATGATCACCGTGAAAATTTAACAACCGCTGCAAGTTATTTAGAGCTATCTCTAGTGTGCCCCCTGCTTGGGGAAGGACCCACCATCTCCAGAAACCTGTTAATTACATTTTTCCATTTAAAAAAAATTGGTGTGGGTAGAAAGTAGTGTAAAAAAGAAAGTAGAGTAGGGAGCTCCTTAGTAAAAAATTTCCTTCTATCAATCCAGATCCCTTTTCTGCAACTCATTGTCTTAAAGAGATACCCAGGACCTTGCCAGTATGGTATCATAAAAGGGAATTTGAACCTAGGTTGGTTTGATTCTAAACCCTGATCTCTCTCCATTACATAATGCAACCTCTTGATTTTCCAAAGGATAAACCAAAGCAAGAACTGTCTGTATTACACTGGGTGAACCTTATGGAGAAGAAACACAAAATTAAGCTTCTATGATTTTGCTTGCTGACTTGCAGATTCACTTTGAGAAAAAGCATCCTTATTTGACAGCCTGTCAGGAATCTTAAGATGGGAAGTTGGGGGGTGGGTAGGGCAGGGCACCCTGCCCTTAATTACTAGCTCTGCTGGTTAAAAATGAAAGAATCTAAACATTTAATTTTATCAGTTCTTAAACAATACTATCTGATAGCTTTGTGAAAATGGAGAAACTGTTTGTACCATGAAGACTTTGACAGCCTCAGAACTGAAATACTATTTCTCTGGTACATCCTTCAAGGCTCATTTCAAACTTACCTCCTCTATGAAGACTTCTGACTAACCATGCACCAAAACAAAAGTTTTTTCCCTTATTCAGAAGTCCCTTAGTATTTTTACATAGAGTTGAATGTATTTGTTAATTGTATTTGTTAATTATTTAGACATATTCTCAGGGGGCAGAGTCAAGATGGTGGAGTAGAAACAGCACTTTCATGGAGCTCCAGCCCACACCATTTCAAAAATATGTTATAGGGGGACCCCAAACAACCTCTGGAGCACCAGAACCCACAAAATGACACAGAGAAGCTAACCTCCCACTGAGGGCAGTCCTGCAGCCCAGGAGGGAGTGGCCAGTACAGCACTCTGGGAGCTGAGCCCAGGACCCTGTGAGTCAGAAAAACATCCCAGGGCGGCAGGACCAGCAGCCAGATGGAGAGACTCCAGAACACCAGCAGCTGTGGGGTTTCCAGAATTACCAACACATAGATGCCACAGACAAAGTGAGAGGTTAGTGCCCTATGGATTTTGGGATTCATTAGTTGGGAGAGCGCGTTGGCCTCTTTCCCTGTGGGCAAGAAGCCACTGAGAAGCTTCAGCACACCCATGGACCACACACGGCAGCTTCAGTTCCTGCCCTGCTAACTGTAAGCGGATCTGGCGATCAGTCTTCGGGGTAATCGCTCTTGATTTAACCTTGTTGGATCTGGATTGCAGTCTAGGGTGGAGGTCTTGGGGTGTGTGACCAGCTTGCCAGAGTATGTGGGGGGCTTCAAAGAGGGCACTCAACTAATACCTCCAGCAGTTGGAAAACCCCAGCATTTGGGACAGAAGCTCCCCTGGCTGGTGGCAGAGTCCTACTGTGGCAACAAGCCCAAAAGTCAAGTAATTGAGTGGCAACATGCCTAAGCAAAGGAAACAAAATAAACAGAAAAAATCAACATTAGACTCCTATTTGGGGGGGCAAAAGCGATCAAAGCATGGAACAGAAGGAGGACTGAGAGAGGTCAGAACTCCTGTATCAAAAGTCCCAAATGAAAATACGAGCTGGTTAAAGGCCATAGAGGACCTTAACAAGGATTTTGAAAATCAAATAAGAGAAGTGGAGGAAAAATTGGGAAGAGAAATGAAAATGATGCAAGAAAATTATGAAAGGAGAGTCAACAGCCTTACTGAGGAAAATAACACTTTAAAAAATAGACTAACTCAAATGGCAAAAGAGGCTCAAAAAGTCAATGAGGAGAGGAATGCCTTAAAAAGTCAAATTTGCCAGATGGAAAAAGAATCTCAAAGTCTCACTGAGGAGAATCTTTCCTTTGAATTTAGAATGCACCAAAGGGAAGCTAGTGCTGTTAAACAGATCCAAACAAATGAAAGAGTAGAAAGCAATGTGAAATATCTCATGGGAAAAACCACTGACCTGGAAAATAGATCCAGGAGAGATAATTTAAAAATTATTAGACTACCTGAAAACCATGATCAAACAAAGAACCTAGAAATCATCCTTTAGGAAATTCTCCAGGAAAATTGCCCTGATGTTTTAGAACCAGAGGGTAAAATAGAGGTTGAAAGAATTCACCCCTCACCTCCTGAAAAAGATCCTAAAAAGAAAGCTCCTAGGAATATTATAGCCAGGTTCTAAAATTCCCAGATCAAGGAGAGAATATTACAAGCAGCCAGGAAAAAAACAATTTGAATACTGTGGAAATGCAATCAGGATAGCATGGGATCTGGCAGCTTCTACACTGAGGGATTGAAGGGATTGGAATATGATATTCTGGAGGGCAAAGGACCTTTGATTAAAACAAGAATCACCTACCCAGCAAAACTGAGTATCCTCTTTCAGGGGAAAATATGGTTATTCAGTGGAATAGAGGACTTTCAAGCATTCTTGATGAAAAAAACCAGAATTGAATAGAAAATTTGACATTCAGATATAAGAAGCAAGAGATGCTTGAGAAGGTAAACAGGGAAAATAAATCATCATTAACTTATCAAGGTTGAACTGTTTACATTCCCACATGGAAAAACAATAACTGTAACTGATGAAACTTTTCTCAGTGTGAAAATAGTTGAAGAAGGGTATATGGACATATGTGAATGTGTGTATATATGTTTACAGGTATACGTACATAGAGAACATAGGTCGAATGTAATAGGAGGGACGATACTTAAAAGGTGAAATTACTAGGTGAGAGAGAAATATAATGAGAGGAGATGGGGAGAGACAGAATGCGGTAAACTATTTCCAGTAAACTATTTCATATAGAAGAGGCAAGGGAAAATGGTTACAAGGGAGGGGAAGAACAGGAAGGCAGAAAGGCAAAACCTTATTCTCATTGAATTTGGATCAGGGAGAAAATGACATACACACTAAATAGGATATCTCACCCTACAGGAGAGTAGGGGAGAAGAGGATGAGAGGGGGGGTGACGGAAGGGAGAGTGGGAGGGAAGGGGGAGGGAAATGAAGCATCCACTTATGAAAAGGGACAGGATCAAAGTAGGGAATAGACCAAGTGGGAGGTGGGATAGGATGGAGGGAAATACAGTCAGTCCTTTACAATATATCAACTATGGTAATGTTTTGCATAGCTACACATGCACAACATATACTGAACTGCTTATCTTCCCAATAAGGGTGGGTGATAAGAGAGAAAGGGAATGAATCTGGAATTTAAAGTTTTAAAATCAAATGTGTAAAAATGTATAAATACTATTATTAATACTATTTTGCATATAATTTGGAAATAAGTTGTACAGGCATTGGAGCATGGAGATTCACCTTGCCCTACTGGGAGAGTTGAGGGGGGTATGGGAGAAGATATGGGAGAGAGCATATTTGATGAGGGGATATCCTGTGGGACTGCTATTCTGGGGTGGGGGGTAGGGAAAAATGGGGAAAAAGTTGTAACTCAATATCTGGCAAAATTGAATGATATAAACCTCAATTTAATAAAGCATTTGGGAATTTAAAAAAAAGAAGAAATGTTCTCTATTCACTTCATCAAAATCTTGTCTCTGAAATAAGATTGTATTAGCACTGTCCATAAACAGAATGGACCACCTTGGAAGGTAATAGGCTCCCCTTCACTGGAGGTGGTTAAGCAGAATCTAGATGGCCATTTCATGGATAAATTCTAGTGTGCATTACTTTTGGGGTGTAATTTGAACTAGATGGTTGCTGAATCCTTCCCCACTCTAAATTCTGTGATTCTTCAAGGACCACAGTCATTTCTTTTCTTCTTTGACACCTCCTACAGAATCTAGCATAATCCAGGGCACATAGTAAGTACTTAAATGAATACTCATTGAGTTGGCCCTAACTAACTATGATGACAATTCCATAAATTAAGCAGAAGAGACAGTAATGATATTTTACATCTGGAGGAGTTTGTTTCAACTTCTATAAAACTCACTTTTCATATTGTGTAACTTTTTCTAACTTCTTTTAAATGAGAATTAGCAGAGCACAGGTTGTTTAAATAGTTTCTGGGGGGAAAATCAATACTGAGAAAATTAAATTTTAAAACAAAATAATTCTGAACACATTCTTTCTTACTTGGGTGTAATGTGCGGGCTCACCCTACCAAACATCATTAATTGGTTCCATGAAAACACGACATTAGGTGAAACAATATTACAGGGGCAATTAGCTTTCTGAAAGCAATGTTAAAAATGAGAGATTGGACAAAATGATACTGTATAAAAATTTCTTGATGCTATGGTAGGGTTTGATTATACAAATTTTTTAAATTACATAGATAGGGGTATGGAGGCAATGTATTTAATGACCACCAACTCTACAATCAGAGACATTGGGGTCATATAAGAATGCATTGCACCTTCACATTCTATCTTACCATCTCATCAGGTCATTTTGCCATCTGCCTGCTACTGCTATGATGAGTGTCCCCATCTGTACCAGCACACTGGGCACTGGACCTTCTCATGCAACCTTGAGAATCCATGCCTCCAATCCCTGTGAAAGCTAATTCATTCATCCTTAGAAGGATGCCCTGGAGCCAGATGTCTTGATGAGTGAAATGATTAAAATAGACTCACTGAGTTAGTCCCCAAATATCAGACAAGAGCATGTTTCACCTTCGAATCCCATCTCACTATATACCTTCTTATCATCTACACTATCTAACATGTCTGCTACTGAGTGGCCATCTCTCCCCACTACCCCCTACTCCATCCATTGTGTTTTTCCTGCCTCACACACTCTCTACCTGTAGCCCTAAGCTCAGTTTACAAATCAAGAATAATATTGTTTTAGAAAATGGTGTGTCATTTGACTCTCCAATGGATCAGTTCTTCATTGATCTCAGGCCACAGATGTATTTCCCACATGTTTGTCTTCCTCTATTAGAATGTAAGTTCCTAGAAGGAAGGATTTGCCTTACTTTTTGCATTTGGTGTCCCCAGTGCTTTGTACAGTGCCTGGCACCTAATGCGCACTTACTTAGCATTTAATAAATACTTCCTCCACCTCCCACCTCCCCGTTCATTTAAATCATTCCTCTGACAATTACTACATGTGTCACCTTGGGCAAGTCAATTAACCTCACTGGAATTCAGTTTCTTCATCTGTACAATAAGGGGATTGGGTGAGATGGACTCTGAGGTACCTTTCAGCTTGGCATGTAGGATCCTAATTATAAACTTGTAATGATAAATCATCTACTTACTATTTTATCTGTTACTGTTCAACATCCAAAAGAGATAGAAATTAGACCTGTGATTTTATAGTAAAGGGGACTTCTGGGTAAGGAAACTCCATCTACCAATAAAGGTTAGCACCTACCCTGTAAGAGATAGTCTTGGAGAGTTGCCTAGAGCTGTCTGAAACATCAAGCTCCTTGCCTACAGTCTCATAGCCAATATGTCAGAGGTGGGACGCAAACCCAAGTCTTCCTAGCCTCCAGGTCAGCTCCTTACTTGCTACCTTTTGACATAACAAAAGGAAATTTAATTATACAGATTTTCTATCCTACTTATTGACTTGATAAAATAAGGGTAAGGTGAAGGAGAGAGATAACAAGGGGAAAGGCCTAAGAATTAGTTGATTATAGGTATAGAAATCATATTAGCATTACCTTTCAGTTTTTCTTTTTTTTTAAATCTCATGTCCAGCATATGCCCCCAAGTGATGAAGTTTCCTTTCCTTTCCCCCTGTTTCCCAAATCAATAGAAATAAATAAACTTTATCAATAAGGAGTTGTGGGAGAGAGAAACCAGATGGAATGAGATAAAGTCAATGTCTGCCTATCAACTCTTGTGTGTTAAGCATTGTCCTTTCATTATAGCGGGAGACTGTCAGAAGGACTTATTTTGCTCGAACTGCGTTGCCAAGGATACCAAATCAGATCCTCTGGCTCTGAATGAAAGAGAACAATTTGTAGGGGTTTCTCCTCCCTCCCATCCCCCTTTCATAATTTAAAATGTGTTTGGTTTTCATTTCTAGTCTGATCCATCCATCTATCCCTCTCTCAGCTCACTGCAAAATTCCCATAATGATCATGAATAAATCAAATTCTCTGCTTGCAAACTTTGGGTGTTGGTCCTCAGTTACACAACGGTAATGGGCTTTCAGCTATTGATCCAACTTTTACTGCTGGGATCAGGATCCCCACAGAAAGAGATTCTGGTTTTGTGTGTGTGTGTGTGTGTGTGTGTGTGTGTGTGTGTGTGTGTGTGTGTGTGTTCACATGTATTTTCCATCAGGTTCAAGATATGAGAAGATATACAAGGGGTAAAGTAAACCTTTGTAAATAAGCCATTTTTCCCCCACAGGGCATTTAAAGAGGAAGCACGTGTTACTTTTTAGTCCTGAATGAGAGCCACATAAAACCACAGGGGACCTTTTCTGCAGGAGCAGGTGTTTCAAGGGGAGATTATTTGTTATACCCCTGAGCCACCTCAGGAATCATTTCCATTTTCTTGGCCTTGATACTCTTCATCCCAACTCCCCTTTGTAAAAAAAGTCAAGCTGCCAGGGGTAGCAGGTGAGCAGAAGCCAGTCTCATATTCCCCCTATACCTCAAAGGCAGACAAATGTAACATGGGTAACAGGTCCCTTCCAGCTGTTCTTGGAGGATATCCAGCTGCCAGAAAACTGTCAAAAATCAGCACAGCTCATCTTTTGAATTCATAACATAGCTTTAAAGCTAGTAGAATTGAAAAAAGAATTTTCCCTTGCCTGGCTGTGTTTTCCAATGTTTGAGTTCCATGTTTTATGAGGATCCATGAGAAGGCCAATTCCAAAGTCCATTGGCAGTTGCCAATGATACAACACAGTCCCCTATTAACAATTAATTTATAAAAGAATTAACAAAAATCTATTTTCTCTTCCTCCCTTCCCCACAGAAGAAAAACAAGAGGAAAATGAAGTCCTTGTAACAAATGCACCTGGTCAAATAAAACAAGTTCTGGCATTGACCATATCCAAAAATACATGTCTCAATCTGCACCCTGAGTCCATCACCTTTCTGTTAGGACTGTAACACACACACACACACACACACACACACACACACACACACACACACACACACACACACCCTTTGTTAATCTAGCCCTGTAACTCAGTTTCATTTAAAAGCTTGGCTGTGGTAGTTCTCTGATCAGTTCAACAAGCATACCTTTGTGGACCTTTTTTTGGAACTTCTGATTATCCATACCTCTCTGAAAGATTCAGTAGACTTGTGTGGGGTCCAGAATTGTTCAATCTGCAAGAAAAACCACTGAGGCAGAGCTCTGAGACAATAGCACTTTATTAAAGGCTTGGCCCCCTCTAATGAAGTGGATCTCAGATCTTCCTCATGATCTAAGAATCTTCCTTTCTCTAGGGCCTTACTTTTATAAGGTTTGATACCCAAACACACAAAAGAGGCATGGTAAAGATACAGGATCTCATTGGTTGATAGTCGTTGCTCTTGAGGGCCAAAGATGACATATCAACAGGGGAGTCACAGAGGGAGCTAAGCAGAAGACATTTCTACTAAGTGGTCATATGATGGGCAAGGCCACAGTCATCTCCAGTGACTAAGTGGTCTTAAGATGATTCCTGCCTTGTGTTGGGCAAGAGAGGGTAACCCAGAGGTACTACAAAAATAAGTTGGGAGACTTTCCAAAGAATCACAGCACCCCACCCATACCAGGTTTAGATGTGAATTTGAGCAAACAGGATGGAGATATCTTAATCAGCATTCTTGTGATCGTACAAGTGAGCTTTTTAACTAGTAAACAAGTGGTGAACATTGAATTAAAGTTTGAGGCCTACCATAAGAATCTATCTTATTTTATTATCCCTATATTATTTATGTAAACTAAAAAAGATCAATAAAATTAATAAATTTATTTATTATAAAACTAATAAAATATAAATAATTCCATTAAAAATGGAATAGAGTAGGGCTCTAAATAAATCATTTCTCACACTTGCCTACCAGCACCTTATTAAGAAGACAAAAGACAGGGCAGCTAGGTGGTGCAGTGAACAGAGCACTGGTCCTGGAGTCAAGAGGACCTGAGTTCAAACCCGACCTCAGACACTTAACACTTACTAGCCATGTGACCTTGGGCAAGTCACTTAACCCCAATTGCCCTGCCTTCCCCCCCTCAAAAAGGCAAAAAAGAAAAAAAGATAACTAACTCTCCATATAGTCTCAGTGACTTGGCAGGAAATTAGAATTACTCCTTGGTATTTCCTCAGGGAAGGATTTTGATTGTTGGAGTAGCCCCCCAAAATGAACTAGTTGACTCAAACCTTTGGCAGGTGGATTATTTTGGGAAGAATCACTCTTTGTACTGATATGTAAAGGATAGTCAATAGATCTTGGGGAGTCACTAGAATGTCAGGATATTGTTCTATTGGCAACTCCAAATTTAGTTCCTTTCTAAAAACAGTTAAAAGCCATAGAATAATTGAGTCTGTAGGACTTTAAGACCTCATGGAAAAGACAGACCCACCAAAGAGGGAAATGAATTGTACCAATTGTTCCTGGCCTATTTCGAGTCTCTTTATGTATTTTCCACATTTGCTTATAGGCTTCTATGAGTGCATGGTGTGATATGCAATTTCTGTGGCGTTAAATAAAGGCTTTCCTATACCCAGTACCCATTTGTTACCTTGAATGTTTGCACGGGAGCTGGGTACCCTGTTACCTAGATCTGTGGAAATGTAGACACAAGCTATAACACAAGTTATATTTGGACATTTCCCACTAAACTCTGGGAGGGGATAAAATGAGCCAAAAAGAGCTTCAGAGTAGGCCCTGAGACTGAACCTGGCCCATGTGAGCTCTGTGAGCCCTGGGCCAAATTCACTTGGACTACTTCAAAAGTTTGCCCCAGTCGGGGCCTGCCAACAACACTCCATTCTGTTCTGTTTGATCCATCAAACACTGTGTGTACACAAAAGCCACTACAGCTAAGCCCTCTAAATTTAGAGAGACCATTTTGCCAAAGATTAACTTCTTAGCTTATTAGGATTTGAACAATATATTCACATGGCTCTTCTCTTCTTGGGAAAAGTGAAAAAGGCAGGAAAGGGCAACCTAAAATCATAGAATCTTATAGTTAGAAAGAATCTTAATAGTCAAAATAAAGGGGAAAGTTTCCACCAATGCTTGACAGCTACTTCCTTTTATATCTGTCTCTGTAGATATACTGCCCAAGTAGTCCCAGCATTACAGGAGGGTTGGAATATTTTCAAAAGACATGGTGACTCTTTCTCATATTTTCCCCTGGGGTCCAGAATTTATGTAAGCATCACTGCAAAGAACCCTTTGCTTTGGATACTAGTTTCCAGTTTGTGCATTTTAGTGCTTTCCTTGTCCTCTCCCACCCTTACCATCCTCAATTTTGATTTTCACTTGTTCTAGTAGCTTTTAAGAAGCCATCTCTACAAGTCTGCAAACCTTCCAGCTGGTTTACAAAGTCGGACTGCCTGGATGGCTCTTGTCATATTTGCATTGTTGAGTTGTTTTAGACCAGGTCGATAAGGGTTAGTTCCTCCTCAGAGTCTGATTGACCATAAAATATGCACTGGTCAACAGTCTGTCTCCTTCAGGTCCCTAAAGCCCAGGGGGAAGGATTTTGCAACGAAAGTGGTGCTGGCAGTTGTCTGCCTTTCCTGGGCTCCAGGGACCTTACCAGGCCACTTCTTTCTCTGGAAGGCAGACACTATGTCAGGCTGTCCTACTTCCACAGCTCAAGCAAAGGCCTGATCTGTGTCTTCCTTTGGCAGAAAAATGACACTTAGAAGTGGGACAGACATGTATACACAGACCCTGAGCCTGGTCAGAATGGGGCAATGTTAGCAGGCCCTGCCTGGGGCAAAGTTGTGAAGTAGGTCAAGTATATCTTTGGTAGCCTTCAGACTTTCCTTCCTTCATTTTTCTGACTGCTTTTATCCCTCGTTCCTGTTCTTTCAGGCCTAGTTCTGGCTATCATGGCACCCTCACCTTACTATTTTCCTTTTCAGCTATCTACTTCCTGTGTTGATTAAAATTTACCTTACCTGTGTCCCATTTTCTCTGTCCAAATATTGTGCTTTCCAAAATGATTATTAGCTCATTTGATGAACTAATATGGCCAAAGTATTAGTAGATGGCAATGTGTTACTCCTCTTAGATACATAATGTCTTTTACCAAAGGCATGACTTTTAATGGTGGAATATCAGTAACAGTGAGAAGTTAGAGGGAAGAGGATATTTTGAGGGAAAATTCAATATTTACAATCTCTCGTTAATCTACACCCTTATCTTCATTTTAATAAATACCATCTTAGTTCCTGTCTTGAATCCTATAAAACAGGCTATCATGATTTATCCTATAAACGATTCATCACGACCAAGTTACATTTGTCTTAGGGATGCAAAGGATGATTCAACACAGGAAAACAATCAACATAATTAATCATATTAAAAACAAAAACATCAAAAGCCTCATGATTAATAGAAATTAATTCAACAGAAACAAAGAATAAACCTTTTAAAAGTGCAATATTAATTTAGGCTTAAAACCCCAAAGCTATTGGTATGAAGGAATCTCTTATATCACAAAAAATATTTATCTAAGACCAAAAAGAATGTGCAATGGGGATAGAGCAGAAGTTTCCTTAATAAATCACAAGTATAAGACAGGGATACCCACTCTCCCCTCTATAATTTTATATAGTTCCCAGAAATGCTAGTAATATCAGTAAGAGAAAGAAATAAAGGCATAAAGATGGGTAAAGAGAAGATAAAGCTATCCCTATTTGTTGATGACATAATGTTTCACTTAGAAAATCCTAGGGAATCAACAAAGATACTGAGACAATTACTAGCTTCCATAAAGTTGGAGGTCACAAAATCAACCCTCAAAAAATCAACCGCATTTCAATACAATAATAACAAAATCCAAGAAGCCATAATAGAAAGGGAAATATCATTCCAAATAAAAAAATGCATAAAATATCAGGGGAATCTATCTAACAATGTTTGGAAAAGACTTTCATAGGTTAATAACAAAATGCTCCTTAAAGAAATAACAGCTTAAATAGCTGGAGGAATAGTCAGTGCTCACACAATAAAAATGACAATGCTGCCAAAGTTAATTTATAGTTTTAATGATATGCCAACCAAATTATCAAAGAGATACTTTATAGATCTAATAAAATAACAAAATTCACTTGGAAAAATAAAAAGTCTAGAATTTCAAGAGAAATTATAAAAAGAGGTAGGGATGAAGGAGGAATAGCATTTTCTTACCTCAAATTATGGTATGAAATAGCAGTCATCAAAACCATCTGGTATAGTTAAAAAATAGAGAAGTGGATCAATGTAATAGACTGGACAGGGAGAACCAGAAACAACAAAACTCAATAACCCAGTGTGCAAAAAATCAGAAGACATAAATTACTTGGAAAGAACTCCCTATCTGATCCAAAAAAAACCTTCTGGTAAAACTGGAAAGCAGTCTGAAACAAATTAGGTTTAGACCAACACTTACACCATATTCCATAATAAATTTTAAGTGGATATGTGACTTTGATATTGAAGATCATTGAACTGATCATTAATTTATGAAATTATGAAAGGGGGCAGGCATGCCTAGTTCTTTGGATACTCTCCAGGAAAGATTACCATGGCAGTGAAAAAAGAGGCAGCAATCATATTTTAATAAGGCACAGAAGATGGGGGGGGGAGCAAATAACACAGAAAATACTAAGACAAGTGGCAAAAAGGATACAGAGGCAGGTGTGGGGACAGAGGATGGGGTGGTGAAGGAAGGCAGTCAATGACAGGAAAGAGGATGGGGAGGGGGAGAGGCAAAGTGTATCATTCACATAACCATGGATTAGACTTGGAAATTCTTGGGGATAGAAGAGTAATGAGGGGTGGGTAGGAGTTTGAGGTCTCATTTTTATAGGTTTTGGTGGGCAAGCAGACTCTTATGTGTGCTGCCTTGGGGTTAGTTAATTTACATATCAAAATCATCTCAAAGTTGTCAGTAAAATTTTAAAGTTAACATAGCCATGTGATCTCAAGGTTATCAGCATTTGGTGTCCTGCTGGTCTTCTGGAACTTGTCAGAGATTTACATATCATAGGACCAAAACATCAAAGCCTAGAAGGCTTCCCTTGATTCAGCACATATTACCAGAATTTGATTTTTGGTTAATATATGTAATGTTAATCAAACGGGAAGATCTTCCCTATTCATTAATAGACCTATGTGACCACAAGTATCCCTTTTTCCCTAGGAACAGAAGTCGTGTTCCCAGGTCTAGAGGTACACAGGTTTTTCAATCACAGATGTCTTGCTACTTTCACAGTTGTGATACATCCTGAATCACATAAGAGTTCATGGGCTGGGGTGGGGGGGGACTTGCTTAGGAGGAGGCTTGTTTACAGGGAGGCTTGCTTGTAGGAAGGCTTTCACACCTTTTGGTACTAAAGCAATTAGGCACTGAGCCATGTGGGCTGTGATGCCTTCTGGCTCTGAGCCTATTATTTGAAAACTATATATACTGAGAGGTTGGTCTTTTACTTTGGGGGTTCACTTATGAGAAGGACCTTTGGATTCTCTGGAAAGGACTCTTAAGAGCCCCCCAACTACTCAAAAATATGATGGTGGAGATCAAGGAAGAGATCAGGGAGAAATATTTTTATTTGGGTAATCTGCACTGAGATGATAACCAAAGTTCTAGGAGTGGGTGAGATTGCCAAAGGAGAGAATATAAAGTAAGAAAAGAAGGAAGCTGAGGATAGAGTCTTTCAAGTCAGTTCAATTCAACAAGCATTTATAAAGTGCTTACTGGCACCACAAAGACAAGTAAGAAATAGTCCCTATGTTCAAATACTTTACACTCTGTTTAGGAGAAACAACAGGTACGTAGAAAATAAAAATGCAGACTATAGATGGTGATTTCCAAGGTGTGGCACAGATCTAATATGAAAGAAAGTTTGTTAATGATAGAGAGTCCCAAAGGTCACAATGGAAGGTCAGAGGAACACAAAGAGATGGGGAATGCCTACCCATAGTGGGCAGGATAGAAAGATAGCTTAGTGAAGGAGACGGTTAAAGAATGGTCAGAGAAGTAGGAAAAGAATTACTGCCTATAAAATTGAAAATATTCTCAACCTTCTCTACCAGCAATTCCAAGTCTGGAGGAATCTGTACTGATGAAAGGCCACTGAACTTGGCAATTAACAGGTCATTGGAGAGAGTAGGCAGAAGAAACAGCACCCACAAAGACTTGGAGTCAGAATGAGCAAGAGATAGGGAAGAGACTAAACTAATTGGAGGAGAGGGTGTATGTTGGGGAGCGATGGGAGATAAGCCTAGATAGTAATTGTAGATACAGAATAGTGTGCTTGTAGCAGCAAGCACCCCAATATCCCCAGGGTACTGCCAACACAGGTTCTTAGATCTGCTTTTCAAAAGGAAAGCAACTCCAAATGGGTTAACAAGCTTACTTTAATCAAACAAACACACATTACCTAGTTCAGGGAAAAAGGTCAGCACCCCAAACTTCAGAGTTACAGAACTTCAGATACAGACAGGCTTCCAAACTGTCCCAACATTATATCAAACCAAATCACAGTTACCAGAGAGGGAAGCATCAACATCTGGGTTTCAAAGCCGGGGGCTCTCAACAACGCTTCCCAGAGTCTCATCTGGTCAAATCACACAACACTTCTCAAAGTGAGCCCCAAAGCAAAGCCCTCCTCAGGGCTTATAAGCCTTCTCTGGCTCAGAGAATGTAACAACCTCCTTGACCCACTGCCCAATCACAAAGTATCAAGGTGTGGGCTTTCCTGAAAAACAAGCCTCCCACCACAGGCTCCAGGTGCACTTAAGCTAGGGGCAGGAAGATCTTTAAATTGCATTTCCATTACATTCGCCCCAAGATCTTTCTGCCCATAGCATACACAATTTACATTTGAATTAGCACTAAACATCTCTTAGTCAATTTTCAGGTACATTAAAGTTACCAAAGTGGCCACTGGGTCTTAAACAAAGTACATTGCATTTTCACATCAATTCACAAAATACAAAGATTATCACATAAAGTACTCTTGGGAGGGGGCGGTGTCCTTCCCATAACACTGCTCCAGCCCCTGCTTCCAAATCCAGAGAGGGACTAGCAACAAAACCAAAGTGGGGTCCTTGGGGTCCATGCACTTCACCCCACCCACCATAGTCACAAGTCCATCCCCCCTGGGTCCCAAACTGTGGGATGCAGCAAGGAAACACATTCAGTGCCCCTGCTTTGCCACACAGTCCTTATCTTGTCCTTTGGCTGAACTCCAAACTCCTGGGTTCCTTCTCCTCCAGAAGAAGACAGCAGCTCCGGCTTCTCCACAGGTCTCCATGCAGGCAGCTCACCATTCCTGCTCTCAGCTCAGTGAAGTCAGCATGCAGGTCGTTCTCTCCTGCTCCACCCACAACACACACCACAACACCAAAACCCCAACAAACCCCCACAAACCCCCAAAAAACAACCCCACCCACCCCAACACAAAACAACCCAAAAACAACCCCCACCACACCCACACAACACAAAACAAACACCAACAGTGCTCCAGGCTCAAACCAGGAAAACAGAGAAAAGGAAATTTAGTACTATCTCTAGACAAACTTTCTTTAATGAAATAAAATCGGTGAAGTAAAACACTAAAGAAATGAAAGACAACCAGACAAGTTAATTTTGATAAATTAATTTGATAAATAAACATCTCCCCCTAAAGTTATTATTTTTCTTAGTTTCTAACCATCCTTCTGCATCATTTCTAGGGTATTTTACAATGGCATACTCTGCTGCTGCTGCTGGAATTTGCTTGTTCTGGACAGTAGGGCAGTTGGTTTTTTTATAGCAGTATTTTGAAGCTAATTAGACCATTACTCTTCAAAGATTTAATTTGCTCTGATGGCCCAATCTATAATCATATTTCTGAACAGCTTCTATTTAATTACTGAACAAAATGAATGAACTTCTTGAGTAATTTGAGTCTGATCAACTCACCTCCTGCTTCAATGTTCTTGAGACAATGACTTCCACATGTAACAGATGTCTGCCAAGGCATAGAAGAATATTTTGGCTCTTTCAGCCAGCAGAATTTTAGTTTGTATGTCAACATTCCACCTAGAGAAATTACTGCTGAGACAGAGCTGGCTTCCATTCTATCTGAGCCCCTACAATGAAAATTAGAATTGAAGGGATGTGGGGGGAACAGAGAATTCAAAACTATTCCTTCCCTCTCCCCAACCCTGTGGAATAAGAATGCCAACAGATGTACCATTTGATTAGAACTGGTTGAAATCTGGGGATTACACAACCCAGAATGAAAGTGAGGAATAGCAATTATCTGGTTAATTTGTACTATGTAACAGTCTGAATAATTGAAGACCCAAAGTATATATCTGTATATGTATTTTTTTTGTTTGAGTTCAATAGTCAATACTATAAACATTTGTTGTTATTTTCATTGTTTCAGTCATGAAACATTTCAGTAGTTTCAGTCTTTGTGACCCTATTTGGGGTTTCTCGGCAGAGATACTGGAATGTTTTTCCATATCTTTTTCCAGGTGAGGAAACTGAGGCAAAAAGGGTTAAGTGACTTGCCTAGGGTCCCACAGTTAATATGTCTGAGGTCAGATTTGAATTTAGTGAAGATGGGTTTTCCAGACACCAGGCCCAGCACTCTGTTCAATGTGCCACTTAGATGATAAACATTTAAGTGCCTATTATGTCTCTGGCACAGTGCTAAGATCTGGGTATACAAATACAAAAAGAAAGATAGTCCTTTACCCTCAAGGAGCTTACAGTCAAAGGGAACAACACATAAAAGGAAGCTGAAAAATGGGAGGAGGAAGAGAAGGAGGAGAAGGGCTTGGTGGAGAAGTCCCCACTTTGGGGATAACCAGGTATAGGTAAATTAAATTTCTAATTGTCAGTCCTCCCTTTCACATTTAGTTGTGTAGATTTGGCCTAAATAAGAAAACTCCATTGCCTCTAGAATCAAATGCAAACTCTTCTATTGAGCTTTTAAAGTTCTTTGCAACTCCATCTTCCAAACTTTGCCACCCAGGCAATCTGGCCTTCTTTCTGTCCTTCACAAGATATTCCCTCTTCCCATCTTTGTACCTTTGACCTGGATGTCCCCCCATGCCTGAAATGTACTCTTTCCTCATCTCCACTTGGGCCTTTTCCTTTGAGATGCAGCTCAAGCACTATTTTCCATATGAAGCCATACCTGTTTGCCTCAACTATTGGTAACTTTTCTCTCAAACTCCTAGATGTGTTTGTAATTGTAATAACACATACACAGAGGGGTTATTTTGGTTTTTGTTTTCTTTCGTTTATTTGGTTTGGGGCCGTTGATATTGAGAGGCAATGGGGCATAGTGCTGGCTTTGAAGCCCAGGGGATTCTGCTTCAGTTTCTGCCTCTGACACATACTGACTGTGTGACCCTGGGCAAGTGACTTAAACCCTGTTTGCCTCAATTTCCTTATCTATACAATGAAGATAATGATAGCACCTACCTCTTAGGATTGTTGTGAGGATCAAATGAGATAATATTTGTAAAGAACCCAGTGCCCAAAACATAGCAAACACTATAAAAATGTTAGCTATAATCACCATCATCATCATCATCATCATCATCATCATTAAAATTATTATTATCTGGCAATTCTCTAAGACCGAAAGTTCCAGAGAAGCTACCAACTTGCCTAGGTGGAAGGAGTTTCCCTCCATTAATGAAATCTCAGGTCTAGTAGCCTTCCTTAAGGTTTTTAAGGCACTTTCCCAAATGACAAGTAGAAGATTAAGGTATTACTAACCTTATTTCACAGATAAGGAAATTGAGGCTGATCGATTAAGTCACACTGCTAATCAGGGTCCGAAATGGGAATCAAACTGAGTCTTCCATTTCCAAGTCCAGTGCCCTTTTTCCCTATATGCTGTTTACCATCTGTGTCTTGAGCTGAGTTAGGATGGATTCCTGAGTGCAGCTTCCCCCAAGAGACATCAGTCATATAGTTTATTCTTTCCTTGTAGAATGTTAGGAGAGCAGAGGAGTGCATTTTACAGTGATGACCAACTAAACCAACTTTTGTCTCAATTCTTAGCTAACACTTAATCACTGAATGGACATTGCTTCAGACAAAACTGGGGGAGAATTAAGTTTTAAAAGGCTATGGTCACCCACTGAATCCTGGGCCATAACCAGTCATTTTGATTTTTGTCTTGCCACTGGATTTCAATGACTCTCCAGGTGAGACTGAGGCTAATGACTTTGGGCAGCTCTGCCTCACTTAAATCCATTTCACTTGAAAGCCATTACTGTCATTGGTCCTCTTTAGAGAATGAAGAACCAATAATAACAATGCTTTATATTTAACTACTTGGATTAGTGAATAGGATTCTAGACATGGAGTCAGGAATAACTGAGTTCAAATATTGCTTCAAATGTATATTTGCTGTGCCTTAGTTTCTTCATCTGTAAAGTGGGAATAATAATCATAACACCCCCCTTATAGCATGGACAGCTGGGTGGCCTACTGGGTAGAATACCAGGCTTGGAATCAGGAAGACTTATCTTCTTGAGTTCAAATCTGGCCTCAGACATTTACTAGTTGTATAACCCTGGGCAAGTCAATTAACCCTGTTTGCCTCAGTTTCCTCATCTGTAAAATGAGGTGGAGAAGGAAGTGGTGATCCATTCCAGTATCTCTGCCAAGAAAACTCCAAAATGGGATCATGAAGAATCAAACAGAACTGAAATGATTCAATAATAATAACCACATATGTCACAGCACTGTTGTGAAGATCAAATAATTTAACGTGTGTTAGGTGTTATTGTTGTTATTATTCAGTTGTGTCCTACTCCTTGTGACCCCATTATTAGAGGTCTCTTGGCAGGGATACTTGAGGGGTTTGGCATCTCCTTCTCCAGCTCATTTTACAGATGAGGAAACTGAGGCAAGCAGGGTTAAGTGACTTGTCTAGGGTCATACAGCTAGTAAGGGTCTGAAGTTAAATTTTAACTTATGGAAATGAGTCTTTCTGACTCCAGGCCTGACACTCTAGCCACTTTGCTATCTAGGTGCCCAGCATGTATTAAGTTCTATTTAAATGTTAATTATAATTATTATTTGTATTCTTTCTGGATACATACAGTTAGGTAGTCTAGTGAATAGAACTCTGGGCCTAAAAACAGAAAGACCTGAGTTCAAATGTAGCCTCGGGTGCTTACTATGTGACCCTGGGCAAATCATTTAACCTCAGCCTTAGTTTCCTCAACTGTAGTATGGGGTTAACAAAACCTCTATCTCATGGTGATATTGTGAGGATAAAAATGTGATATTTGGAAAGTGTTTAGTATAGTGCCTGGCATACAATAAGCACTTAATAAATTGCTTGCTTCCTTGCAATATATGTTCTTGTTTTCTCCCTGTTAGAATATAAGCTCCTAGTAGGTAGAAATTGCTTTATTTATTGTATTCGCATCCCCAGATACACAGTGCCAAGAACATCTTCAGTAGTTAATAAATGCTTATTGAATGATTGACTGATTGATTAAAGTCAGTGTTCTAGGTTGGCTTTTCCAGCCCTTGGTGGCAGTCCAAATGCCATCTTCCCCGAATCACTTTCATATTTCTTTGCAATTAGAGAAACCTGCAACAGGATGATTCCCCATTAGATCATGAGCCCCTCAAGGGCAGGGACTATCTTTTGCCTTTCTTTGTATCCCCTGAGCAAAGCATAATATCTAGCACATAGAAGGGGCTTAAGTGTTTAATGACTGACTGATCTGACTTCCAATGACTTCCTCCTTTTTAAATTCTGTTTCCCATATTGAATATGCTACTGTTGTGCTTCACTGGTGGGTCTTCACTGCTAAGATACTTGTTCTGTAGCATGGATGGATTTGCACACAGCTCTCTTCCATCCCACATCCCATCCTCCACATGATCAATGTTAAACATTTTTCAGATGGTAAATGTTTTTCAGGCACTGTTCTATAGCCCTGGAACACAACAAAACCATTGTATGTAGCAAACAAGTCCACAACTGAACCCTTGCTTTAGCTAAAAGAGAAAAAACTGACCTGTGACATATGAAACCAGGTAGACAAGAAGAACTATGCCAAGGGCACCTTGAAGTACCGCTTGAGGTAGCTGGGCAATGTCCTTGACAGCAGGGAAACAACAGCAAGAGAAAGGCCAGCTGAGTGACTGCATGGCTAGCGTTGCTAGGCAGGTGTAGGAGGGAGGCTGAAAAGACTGTGAACCAGACTGACAACTTTTTTCCACACTGGATGACTACTCACTTGGTCCCTGGTTTGTATAATACATTGGTGACAGTTCTGGTTAAATAGCTGCATTGCACAATCAAGGGCAAGACATTCAATTTCTACCAACCTCGGTTTCCCCATTTATAAAATAATACTTGCCCTATATTTACCTCATGAGATTGCTAAGTCAAAAACTCATTGTTACCCATAAAGTGGTATATAAATATCAATCAGGATTCTTACTGTTATTAGGATGATATTACTTTCACCATCTACCTTAAGTGGCTCAGAAAAAGAGCTCCAAAAACTTTAAATACACTTTAAATAAATAAAGATCTCAGCAATGTATAACAGAGATTCTTAATCTTTTCTGTATCATGGGCCCCTTGGCAGCCTGGTGTAGCCTATGGACCCCTTCTCAAAAGGGTGTTGTTAAATAATTGAAGGAAACACTAGATCTTATTCAGAGGCTAGTGGGGGAAAAATGTATTTTTTTCAACCAAGTTCATGGACCATCTTTAATCTATCCTTGTAGTTCCAGGGACTTTGGGTTAAGATCCCCTCATATATAATTTTAGAGTTGCCTGATCCTTAGAGAGGTTAAGTAATTTGCTTTTGGTCATACTCTCACAAGTGCTAGAGACAGGATTTGAAACTGGTTCTTCCAGACCTCAGGTCCAATACTTTATACACTCTACTAAACCTTATTGAATTCTAGAGATGTGGTTATTATTACTGTTACTGAAGTTGTTACATTGTAACAAGGCAGCTAGGTTGCATAGTGGAACTGGCTAGACTTAGAGTCTGTAAGATCTGAGTTTGAATCCTGACTCAGATATTTAATTACCAGAGTTATTGTGGCAGGTCACAACTCTCTGAAGCTCAGTTTTTTTCATCTGGGAAATGGGCATAAAAGCAGCTACTTCACAGGGTTGTTGTGAAGGCCATTAAAGGCTTTGTAAAAGTTGTAGCACTATATAAATGGGAAGCAGGAGGAAGAGGAGGAGGAAGTGGAGAAGAAGAAGAAAGAGAAGGAGGAGGAGAAGGAGAAAGAAGGAGGAGGAGAAGGAGAAAGAAGGAGGAGGAGAAGACAGCATTCTCCAACTGGTCCCCAGAGGACAGTAGCTGCTACTCTCAATTCTCCTAAGTACCCTCTTAATGGCTGTCTCCTGTCTCTCTCCTCACCTCCAGATCCTCACTTCCTGAGCTTCCTTCAAGACTGCTCTAATTTTACCTTCTATCAGGGTCATTTTCCCTTTTCCTTCCTTTTCCTTGCCGCCCTTCTCCCACCCCCCAACCAATGCTATCCCTAATACCTTCCCTTACAGATTACCTTCAATTTATCCCTTGTATATCTTCTATATATGTAATTGTTTGCATTTGTCTTCTCCATTAGAATTTGAGATCCTTAATGACAGAGTCTGTTCTTGCCTTTGTATCCCAGTTCCTGGTGATGAAGTATGGGCTCTGGGAGCCCCCTTGATCTCTCCTTGAGTCCTTGAGGCACAGGCTCTGGGAACCTCCCTTAGATTCTGATTAAATCATCTCATTTGATGAGGCATTTGCATGAGACAATAAGCCTTACATTGTGGCTGGGCCCAAACCTCTAGTCTAGTTACTAACTATTAACTTCTAACTCTAACCTAGTTACTAGCCTAGTGCTCCATTGTTCATCTACTTCCAACACTCAGATTGGCCTAGCCCACCACTGTTTGTGGCCTCCCACCCTTAATCACTCATTGACCCCATTAATTCCTCCTGAAAACCCTCCCCAAACTCCTCCTCTAGACCACCCCTAGATTCCTCCCACAACCTTCTGTATATAAGACCCAGTCCTGTCTTCATGTTTGTGAGAGCGCCTTAGAATAGTGAGAGTGCCATAGAATGACATTTGCCTCTATGTCAAGTTGACCATGGAATACTTTTTGCTAAAATTATTCAAATTAGGTCAAGCAAAAACAAAACAAGATGAAACAAAAAAAAGAGAGAAAACAAAGGAACTATTTCAATATGCAATACTTACAAATCATCATTGAGATAAAGAAATAATTATTAATTATCCTTTCCATACAGACACATAGATGTACACACAAACACAAAAAGTAGACAATAGCAAATCAGAAAAAGATGGGAACCAATTATAGCCGTGTGTGTGCGCGCGCGCGTCCCCAGTCAACATGGTAATGATGGGGTTTAGGCTCTGGAAACCCCCTTGAATCTTCCCACTTGATGAGGCCTGAGGTCATAAGTCTTTCATTATCCCCAGGCCCAAATCTCTGTACTCTTAACCTAGGCTAGCCCTCCATTGTCCAGTTACTTCCCACCCTTGATATCAAAATATCTGTACCCAAATCTCTTACCCTTAAACTAGCCTAGCCCTCCATTGTCTGTCATCTCCAAGTAGCCTTCAGTTATTTCCCATCCTTAATCTCATTCCTGGAGTCTGACCTCAGTCCTGGTCAAGATCTTCCTTAGACCCCTTCCCAAATCCCTTCCCAAACCCCTCCTCTAGACGTCCCCTAGATCCCTCCCACAGCCTTTCTATATATAAGATCCATCTTGCCTCCATGAAGGTGCTGAGATTAATCTAGTGTAGACTCATTCTGTGACAGATTATTCTGGCCCCACTTGTCAACACAAGTGCCACAAATATTTAGGCTCCTTAAGAATCTGCCCATTATGATGAATCTTTGAACCCCAAACCTCAACAGTAATGGATACAGAGCCAGTTGTAAAGACCTGAGTTCCAGGCCTGCCTCTGACACATACTATCTATATGCCTGTAGCTAAAGAAGTCAATCACCCACTTATTACTTAAAACAATTCCCTAAGATTATAAATTACAGACCAGTTATTGCTTTTTAGTGGCAAAAATAAATTTTTACAATGGAAGTTTTAGAAACCAATGAAGTCACAAGTTTGGAAGCCCATTATTCTTGAAAAAGTTTCCTAAGCAGAAATTTGATAGTTGGGCTTCAAGGAACATTTCAATCTGATGACTAATTATGAATGTATAGATACTAGTAGAAGTCAAACTCCTTGAGGGCAGATTATTTAATTTTTGTCTTTATTCCTGGTGCTTAACCAAATAGGCACTTGATAACTATTTATTGAATTCTGCATGTATTATAGATAAATTGCATTTTTTCTATTTATATGAATATAGCATTTCAAAGACTGCACATTCTGAATGTGACTGATGTAATATATTTATCTGAATATTTGTAATTGTAAGTCCTTTATTTCCTTCTTAAACTTCAAAAATGTAATATTGCCTAGTCTCTTTCGACAAATTCAATGGGAAAGCTCCTGATTGGTTTGCTATTCTTTCTCTACAGGGAGAATACAGTAGAATTCTGACTCTAGAAACTAACACCCATATTCTCAAAGAGAGGTAACATATTGAAAATATATATCACAGTACTGTCTCCAGTTAGCAAGAGGCAAACAACTAGGAAAATAAATAGTAAATAATAATATAAAAGACATATTTTTTCTGTTTCTTCTTTGATATATAGTATATTTGTTGTTTATTTGTTTAAAAGTTGCCAGAGGTGAAACACAAATTTTTTTTTTGGCAGTGCAGGGAAGTGGGAATTCAGACATTGCTAAAATTTTGGTTGGGAGTGATTACTGTACCTATTAGAACTAACATGAACTATGAATTGTATAAACTATCACATGTGATTTACCTAGTTGGATTTATCTAAGAACTTGGATTTTATATAGCAAATGGAACAGGAAGGAAAGAGAGAATATCCCCAGCTAGCCTATTACTGCTCTAAGAAGTCAAACCCATCTAAAATGGTAAGTGAAGCCAGTAACCCAGTGGAAGGATCTACATTCCAGGCAGGCTAAAATGGACTCCAGAGTGGGGAAGGAATTGCCAAGTAATGGTCAAGAGATGTATTAAATGTCTACTATGCACCAAGCACTGTGTTAATGCTAGGTATTGAGAGAAATATAAAGATTCTCTTGGTGCCCTTTAAGAGCTTACAGTTTGATAGATCATGTAGGACAAGTAGCAGATATTTATAACACAAAATAAATTTACATGATAGGGCAAATACAGAGTATAATGAGAGTTCCATGGTGGATGAGATCATGTCTGACTAGAAATAGATGGTCAGGAAAAGCTTCATGGTGGGAGTAATATCTGAATTAGGTCTAAAAGGATGGAAAGAAGCATCAGATTTCAATAGATAGAGATAGGTGGAAAAGGCTATGTAGAGGGGATATGTTGAGTCTAGGCATAGAGACAAGGAAGTATAGGGCATGTATGTGGAGTGGTGAATAATCCAGTCTAACTAGAAAGCAGTGTGGGCAAAGAAGTGTGAAATAGGGGTGGCTAGGTGGCAGTGAGTAAGAGTGCCCGCCTCGGAGTTGGGATGACCCGAGATCGGATCCGGCCTCAGAAAATGAGCACCCACACATAAATAATGACTGGCCATGTAACCTTGAGCAAGTTATTTAGCCCCAATTGCTTTAAAAAAAAGTGTGAAATGAAGGTTCAAACATAGATCTCTTCATCTGTAAAATTAGGATATTGGGTCAGTTTCAGGTAGAAATCTTACATTGATTAGATCGGGTTTATATTTGTAGATCAATATGCATGGGTTATTATGTTTTTTCATGTTTTTTTGAAATCATCTATTTCCTTTACAGTATGATAGGAATCCACCCCATTTAAAAAAATCACAGCTTACTCAGTCATTCCTCAGTTGATGGGCATCTCCTTAGTTTCTAGTGTTTTTTTGCTATCACACACTACTGTAATGGGAATTTGAAGATCTTCCTTGCTCCTTTGAAGACCTCCCTTGCTTTGAAAGTAAACTCTGCCCCCTAACAGGCTGAATGTAATCACATGGAGCTTGGGATAGAGGAAATTTGCTAAAGGGTGGAGCAGAGTCCACAGGAAGCTTCCCAGCTGTGAAGATAAACTCTGCCCCCTAATAGGCAAAATATAGTCACATGGAACCTATTTCAACCTCTATTTTGCCTTCTAGTTCTAAAACATCAGGGCAGTTTTCCTTGAGAATTTCTTGAAGGATGATTTCTAGGTTCTTTCTTTGATCATGACTTTCTGGTAGTCCAATAATTTTTAAATTATCTCTCTTGGATCTATTTTCCAGGTCAGTGGTTTTTCCCATGAGATATTTCACATTGTCTTCTATTCTTTCATTTGTTTGGATCTGTTTAACAGCCTCTTGATTTCTCATAAAGTCACTAACTTCCATTTGCTCCAGTATAATTGTGAAGGAATAATTCTCCTCAGTGAGCTTTTGAGATTCTTTTTCCATCTGGCAATTTGGCTTTTTAAGGCATTCCTCTCCTCATTGCCTTTTTGAGCCTCTTTTGCCGTTTGAGTTAGTCTATTTTTAAGGTGTTATTTTCCTCAGGTTGTTGACTCTCATTTCATAATTTTCTTGCATCATTTTCATTTCTCTTCCCAATTTTTCCTCCACTTCTCTTATCTGTATCTTAAGGTCCTCTATGGCCTGTAGCCAGCTTGTATTTTCATTTGAAGCTTTTGGTGCTGGGGTTCTGACTTCACTGTCTTCCTCCTGTTCCATGCTTTGATCCCTTTTGCCCCCAAAATGGGAGTCTAATGTTGAATTTTTCTGTTTGTTTTGCTTCCTTTGCCTGGGCATGTTGCCACTCAATTGCTTGACTTTTGGGCTTTTTGCCACAGTAGGACTCTGTCACCAGACAGGGAAGCTTCTGTCCTAAACCCTGGGGTTTTCTCAGCTGCCAGAGTTATTAATTGGGTGCCATCTCTGAAGCTTCCACATGCTCTGGCAAGCTGGTCACATACCCCAGTACCTCCACCCCAGACTGCAATACAGATCAAAGAAGGTTAAAGAAAGAGCGATTTCCCCTCAGACTGGTTCCCTGGTCCCCCTCCAGTCTGCAGGCCAGGAGCTGAAGCTGCAGTGTGTTGTGGGCTGTGCTGAAGTGTCTCACTGGCTTCTTGCCCTGGGGCCAAAAGCTAACTCACTCTCCCAACTGCTGGTCCCAAAGTCCACAGTGCAATGACCTCTCACTTTGTCCTTGGCATCTATGTGTTGATAATTCTGGAGACAGCCATAGCTGCTGGTGTTCTGAAGTCCCTCCAGCTGGTTGCTGGTCAGGCCCACCCTGGGACTAAAATCTCTGGCTCATGTGGGCCTGGGCTCAGCTCCCAGAGAGCTGCATTGGCTGTTCCCTGCTGGGCTGCTGGGCTGTCCTTAGGGGTAGGTTAGCTTCTCTCCGTCATTTTGTGGGTTCTGTAGCTCCAAGGTTTGTTCAGAGTCCCCTTTTACATAAATTGGGGAAGGTGGGAGCAGAGCTCCATGGAAGTCCTGTTTCTACTCCACCATCTTGTCTCCACTCCCACTTCTGTTTTTCAAGTTACCTATGCCACCTCTTTCTCCTCCCTTCAGCAGAGGATCTTATCATATAATCCCTAAGAAGTTGAAGACATCCATCTCAAGATGACTTTCTTCCCCAGTTCCATGCTTCAAATTGTTTCAGCATCATCCTCATGTGCTTCAGTTTGAGAGTATCCAGTGGCCTTTCTCCATGTCAACATCAACTCCTCTACCTTGGTTTCATTTCCATCTGTTTCCTATGGCAACATGCCGCTTTCATTGTTCTATTGCTTCATTGCTCCCTTTCTTCATTTTCAGATTATCTTTATCCAATGCTTCCTTTCTTTCAATTTGAAATCATACCGAGAACTCTTCATCCTTAAAAAAAAACAACCCACAATGCTTGACCCTGTTATCCCCCACAACCCATTGTTCTGTATTGTTCTTCCTTTTCATAGGCAAACTGCTAGAATAAGCTGTTCTTACTCATATTCCTCACATTTATTAACCCCTTATAATCTAGTTTCTGCTTCTCCTTCTCCACCCCAGTTTCCAACACTGGAATAAACCTGCTCTCACCAAGGTGACCAATAATCTTTTTGACCTCTCTGCATCAGTTGATATTATTGACCACCTGATCCTTGTGGATATTCTCTCTTGGGTTTTGTGATGTTGTTCTGCTGTATTTTCTTCCTACTTATCTGACAAACCCTTCTCAGTCTCTTTTGACGTATCATCCATGTTTTGCCCTCCATGTGTGGTTGTACCCCAGGGTTCTCATGGGCCCCTTCCTATTCTTTCACAGCACTGTCTCTTAGTGATCTCATCAAGTCCCTTAGATTCAACTATAATTTTTATTGAAATGGCTCACAGGTTGACAAATCTAGCCCTCAATCTGAATATCTCATGGTCATTTCAAATTCAACATGGGAAAAACAGAATTCATCATCATTCCCTTAAACCAATCCTTCTGCTTGACTTCTCTCCTTCTATTGAGGACCCTACCATTATTCTAGTCACACATATTTACAACCTAGGAATCAATCTCAACTTCACTATCACTCATCTATGACATTCATTAAGTTACATCATTTTGATTCCACCTCCTTGACATTTCTTGCTTTACTTCTCACTTACTCTAGTGTAAGTCCTTCTCACTTCTCTCCTGGAGAACAACATACAATAACCTTCTAATTGATCTCCCTGTGCCTGATCTCTCCATAATTCATCTTCAACAAAGTGGCAAACTGATGTCCCCAAAATACTGGTCTGCTCAGATCACCTCCCTACTCAAGAAAAACCAATGGCTCTTCATCCTCTCTAGGATAACATCTTAACTTTTCTGGCATTTAAAGCCCTTTACTATTTGGTTCCAAACTATATTTCTAGATTTTTTATATATTACTTCCCCTCCCATACTCCATTTTCTAGCCAAGCTGGCCTACTGTCTGTTCCTTGTATATCACATTACTTATGTATCCCTGGACTTTCCGTCTCATGCTTTTGCACAGGCCTTCTCTCATGCCTGGAACAGCATTCATCTTCAACTCCATATCTTGGAATTTCTAGGTCCCTTCAACATTCAGTTCAATAGCCACTTCTTTCAAGAGGGCTTTCCAATTCCTTTAATAAATAGTGCCTCTCCTCCTCTACCCAAAACACATTGTATATTTTTTAATATGGTATTTACTTGTATTTTACTTGGCATATCTCTCTCCTGCAAATCCCTTATCAATGTAAACTTTTTTTTTAAACAAATGCTTTATTAACTTCTGTTTTACATCATTCATTTCCACCAGATTTTGAGTTATAATTATTTTCCCCCCTGTTTTCCCCTACCCACCCTCCCAGAATAGCAGTCCCACAAGATATTGCTTCCTCCAATCTGCTCTCTCCCATACCTTCTCCCATATCTCCTTCGACTTTTCCATTAGAGGAAGGTGAATCTTTGTGTCCCAATGCCTGCACATCTTATCTCCCAATTACAAGCAAAAGGGTATTAATAATAGTATTTATATATATTTGAAACATTTAATGTTAAGACCTCGAATTTCAGATCCATTTCCTTCCTCCCTTGTCACCCATTCCCTCTGGGAAGATAAGCAATTCAGTATATGTTGTACATGTCTAGCTATGCAAAACATTATCATAGTAGATATATTGTACAAGGCTGCCCATAATTCCCTCCCACTCATCCCACCCCCAACCTGGTCCATTCCCCACATGATCCCGTCCCTCCCCTATAGTGGGCACTTCCAATCTCCCCTCCCCCCAAGGATGGCCCCCCATCCATCATCCCTCCTCTCATCCCCCTTCCCCCCACTCTGCTGCAGGTTGAGATATCCCATTTAGCATGCATGTCACTCTCTCCCTGCATCAAATTCAATGAGAATGTGGTTTTGCCCTCCTGCCCCCCCCATTCTCCTCCTCCCTCTCAACCACCTCTCCCCACCCCCTCTACATGAGATAGCTTACCCCACCCTGTCTCTCCCCATCTACCCCTGCCACTTTCCTCTCTCACCTCATAATTTCACCCCTTGAGTATCCTCCCTTCCCAACAAATTCAACCCATGCCCTCTATCCATATATAACTGCAACCATATACACACACATTCATACATGTATTCATATGACCACACACCTTTCTTCCATTATTTTCATAGTGAGAAAGATATCATCAGTCACAGTTATTGTTTTTCCATATAGGAATGTAAATAGTTTAACTTTGATAAGTTCCTTTTGATTTCTTTTCCCTGATTACCTTCTCAAGCTTCTCTTGCTTCTTGTGTCTGGATGTCAAATTTTCTATTCAACTCTGGTTTTTTCCTCAAGAATGCTTGAAAGTCCCCCATTCCACTGAATGACCATATTTTCCCCCGAAACAAAACACCCAGTTTTGCTGGGTAGGTGACCCTTGGGTTCACTCCCAGCTCTCCTGCCCTCTGGAATATTGTATTCCATGCCCTTTGATCCCTCAGTGTAGAAGCTGCCAGGTCCTGGGCTATTCTGATTGTGCCTCCACAATATTGAAATTGTTTCTTCCCGGCTGCTTGTAGCATTCTCCCCTTGATCTGGGGATTCTGGAACCTGGCTATAACATTCCTGGGAGCTTTCTTTTTGGGATCTTTTTCAGGAGGTGATTGGTGGATTCTTTCAACCTCTATTTTGCCCTCTGGATCTAAAACATCAGGGCAATTTTCCTTGAGAATTTCTTGAAGGGTGATTTCTAGGTTCTTTCTTTGATCATGGCTTTCAGGTAGCCCAATAATTTTTAAATTGTCTCTCCTGGATCTATTTTCCATGTCAGTGGTTTTTCCCATGAGATATTTTACATTGCCCTCCACTCTTTCATTTGTTTGGATCTGCTTAACAACATCTTGATTTCTCATAAAGTCATTAGCTTCCATTTGCTCCAGTCTAACTCTGAAGGAATGAATCTCCTCAGTGAACTCTTGAGATTCTCCTTTCATCTGGCAAACTCGACTCTCCAAGGCATTCTTCTCCTCATTGCCCTCCTGGGCCTCCCTTGCCATTTCAGCTAGTCTATTTTTTAAGGTGTTGTTTTCCTCAATCAAGCTGTTGACCCTCATTTCATACTTTTCCTGCATCCTTCTCATTTCCCCTTCCAATTTTTCCTCCACTTCTCTTATTTGATTTTTAAAGTCCTTCTTAAGGTCCTCTATGGCCTGCAACCTGCTCATGTTTTCCCCTGGGGCTTCTGGAGCAGGACTTCTGACTTCACAGCCCTTTTCCCACTCCATGCCCCCGAAATAGGAGTCTAGGGTTGCATTTTTCTGCTTCCTTTGCCTTGGCATGTTGCCACTTAATTACTTGACTTTTGGGCTTGTTGCCACCATATGGCCTGGTGCCAGACAGGAACTTTTGCCCCAAACGTGTGAGGGGGCCAACTTCCATTTCTGGCAAGCTGGAAACCCACCCACGACCTCCACCCCAGATCGCAATCCAGATCCAGGGAGGTTAAAGCAAGAGCAATTTCCCCCCAGGACTGATTGCTGGATCTCCCTACAGTTCACAGGCCAGGAGCTGGAGCTGCCTCTGAAAACTACAAAATGGTGTGTCTTCTCAGCCACTTCTAGCCCCCAGGGTAGGAAACCTACACATTCCCCAAATAATGGTCCCAAAGTCCATAGGGCACTAACGTCTCACTTTGTCCTAGGCATGCCTATGTTGATAATTCTGGAGTTGCCACAGCTGCTGGTGTTCTGGGGTCTCTCCAGCCAGCTGCTGGCCCTGCCGCCCTGGGGCTAAAACCTCAGCTCACGTGGACCTGGGCTCGACTCCGCTCAGCTTGGCTCGGCTCCCCACACTCTGCGTGCTGTGCACTGCCGGCTCCCAGAGCGCTGCACTGGTCCTTCCTACAGGGCTGCTGGGCTGTCCTCAGGGGGAGGTTAGCTTCTCTGTGTCGTTCTGTGGGTGCTGGGGCTCCAGAAGTTGTTCAGAGCCCCCTTTTACATAGTTTGGGGGGAATCTGGGGGCAGAGTGGCTTGGATGAGCTGTTTCTACTCCGCCATCTTGGCTCCACCCCCCATCAGTGTAAACTTTTGAAGTCAGAAACTGTCTCACTTTTATATGTCTTATTCCTAGCACCTAGCATAACTATTAGCACATAAAAAGGGCATAATACATGTTTGTTGATTGAATGATTTATTGATCCAAAATAGCATAGTTGCTAATGGCAGGAAATGTAAAGTTCTAATTGACTATAAGTATTGGATGACATTTGATTGCAAAATATACCAGATTCTCTAGGTAGAGGACAAATAGGTGTTCTCCCCACTAGTCCCAAAGTCTATACTGCACTGACCTCTCACTTTGTCCTTGGCATCTATGCGTTGATAATTCTGGAAACAACACAACTGCTGGTGTTCTAGAATCCCTCCAGCTGGTTGCTGGACCAGCTGCCCTGGGGCTAAAACCTCAGACTCAAGTGGGCCTGGGTTTGGCTCCCAGAGCACTGCTCTGGTAGCTCCCTGCCTGGCTGCTGGGCTGTCCTCAGAGGGAGGTTAGCTTCTCTGTGTCATTTTGTGGGTTCTGTAGCTCCAGAGTTTGTTCAATTTCCTCTTTTATATGGATTGGAAGTGGTGGTAGCCCAAGCTGCATGGAAATGCTGTTTCTACTCCACCATCTTGACTCCCAGTTGTGATTTTTTTAATGGGGTGGATTCCTACATACTGTAAAGGAAATAGATAATTTAAAAAAACATGAAAAAACATAATTACCCATGCATATTGAAGCAAACAGAACCAGAAAAAATGCAACTATAAAAATGAACAATTTTGAAGACTTTCATAAACTGATGAAGAATCAAATGAGCAGACCCAGGGGAACAATTTATGTAATAACACTATGAAGACAAGTAACTTTGCAAACTATAAGAATCATTATTTATTATAGAATTTATTATTATAAAATAATGATAGATTTAGGGTGCAGAATAAGTCATTTTTCTATATAGTCATTGAGGGAATTTATTTTGCTTGACTATGCTTATTTGTAACAAGAAATTTGGCTTTTTATTTTGTTTTGGTTTTTTCCACCAATAGGGTAAAGGGCATGAGAAAAAGAGAAAATAGATTTCTGTTGTTGGTGGGGAGGAAGGTTATTTTTTTTAGCATTCATTTTAAAATTCTCAGTTTCAAATTCTCTTCCATCCTTTAGCACCTTGCCTACCTATTGAAAAGGCAAGCATGTCATGAATGATGTCATGCAAAACCTATTTCCATATTGGCCATGCTGAAACAAAAAAAAAAAAGGAAAATGAACAAAGGGGGAAATACACTTCAATCTATCAGCAGACTTTATCAGTTCTCACTTTGGAGAAAGATTACCTTTTCTGAGACCTTTGCAATCATGATGGATCATAGTTTTAATAAGAGCATATTGCTGTTACTGTGTGCAATGTTTTCCTGATTCTGATCTCTTCGCTTTGCATCAGTTCATATAAGTCTTCCCTGGTTTTTCTGAAAGCATCCTCTTTGCCTTTTCTTATATCACAATAGCATTCCATCACAATCATATTCTATGATTTGGTCATCCATTCCCCAATTGATAGGCAACCAATTTCCAATTTCCAATTCTTTGTAATCCCCCCAAAAAAACTTTTATAAATATTTTTGTACATAAAGACTCTTTTCCTTCTTCTTTGATCTATTTGTGATATAGACCTAGTATTAGAAATATTTCTGGGTCAAATGGTATGCACAGTTTTATAGCCCTTTGTGCATAATAAAAAAAACATAAATAGAAGTAAGGGGTGTTACAGAAGTGAAATGTTATGTTACTTTTAGATGAAGTCACTGTATCATTACTTTTACATATTGTTTTACTTTATTACAAAAGACATTGTGGGAATAATCTGTAAATGTAATGTAAAAACAAAATACATCCATAAAACTTTTTTAAAAAAGATATATAGATCCAGATGGAAAAAAGGAAAGATATCTTATAACAAGAAAAGATTTGATTTATTATTGTACAAGGAGTTTCCTACATGTGCCATCATCTATTTACCTTGAAACAGGGTACTATAATTTACTCTTAGTAGAGCAAAGGTTTTTGGTTGTTTTATGCTAGTAAGGATGGGCTATAGTAAGTCACCCAAAATTCTCTCATCTTATCCTTTTCATGACCATGCAACCTGTGTTTATGGGCTCCTTGGCTGAAACCAAGGGCAACTTATGCCTATAGAACTGATATTTCCTGTTTGCAAATAGACCCAACCTGCCTGGGGATCAGAGTCATGACCTTGGCCTCATTAGCACTCTGCTGAAGCCAAGTGAGCTCACCAGTCAGACTATAGTGTAGCCTCTCCCCCACGATGTCATAACCACTTGCAAAACAAACTCACACATCTCCACAGGGAACCATTGAAACAGGAGGTGGCAACTTGTGGTGACTTCAATAAACTCATTCTGAATGGGACACACTATATTAAATTGCTGACTTAGATTCCCAGGACTACCTTTAGAGCTTTAATGGTCTCTTAGAGGTATAACTTGCCTGCACTTCTCTCTTACTCTGAATGATCTTGACAACTTGGACACCAGCCTGGGTGGTTTCATATCATTCCTGGATCCAGAGAGATAGATTTGGAAGTAAAGCAATCAATCAGCCCATTAAAAAGCTTTCGTCCCACATGATCACTTTGGGCCCCAGCCTGAACTCACAAAACACTGGCAGTGAGAAATTATCCTTTGATCAAAGGTCAAGGTAGGTCAGAAGGAAAAGTCCAGGACACTGGAGCCTTCATCTGTAGAAGAGGAAAAAAGTAACCCAGAAAAATGATGAATCTTCTCCTAAATCAATAGGTAAAAGAAGGCAAATATCTTGTCAAAAGGAAATGTCCTTTTTTAAAACATTCTTTCCAGCTGGGAAGCTTTCCTAGGCATTAACTTTCTGGTTTTTATAGACAGGAAATGATTTGGATTTGCAGCTTTGTGTTAGCCTGATTTCCTGACTTTGCTCTGCAGAGGAGATTTCATGCTTGGTCTATAGCATCTAAAGTCTGGTTAATCATGTCATTCCAGCTGTCAGCTTCCAGGGCTGTTATCCCTAAGTCTTTAGATAAGTACAGATGTCATGAGGATAGTCAGCAGTTAAGTATTTAAAGAACCACAAACCAGAAGAGGTCAGAAAACTGATGTCTCTACCTCCAATGCAGGATTACTTACATTGTTGAATTGCAGATAAAATGAGGCCTTGAACAACTATCCTTAAAAATCACTTTAGTCATGTTATAGCAAGACAGTTGTTTATCTTATTTTTCAAAATCACTGCCAAAGGAAAGTCATCTTTCTAGAATTTAAAAACTATTTAAATGTGTTTGACCTTTTTTGCTAAATTTAACTAATTTCTCACCTCAATTTAAGCTATTTTTCCTTCTCTTTCTCAGTTTATCAGTGAAAAAAAAAAACATTCAATTCTCTTTCCTATCTTCCTGGATGTATCATAATAGATTCTTTTAATCGTTTTTGGTTGATTATTTTTTTTCACAAATGGGAAATTATTTTTCTCTGTGTAGGTCCCCTTTGGTATCTCATCAATTTTTCTATTTCAATATATCAAGGACCTGTGATTTTGTCAGTATGGGTGTTGGAATAGTCCAAAATTGTCCAGTCGCAGAATGTTGCAAGACAGTGTATGCTCCATTTAATGCTAATATCTTTCCTCTATTGCTTCCCTCCACTTCACACTGTACATACCTTGTTTGTACATAATTTGTACATGTGGTCTCAGCCATCAGACGGTGAGCTCAGCAGGGACTATCTTTTGCCTTTCTTTGTATCACCATTACTTAGCACAGTGCCTAGCAGGGAGAAAATGTTTAATAGATGCTTATTGAATGGCTGACTACTTATTTTCTTCAAAGACCATTGGCTACTGAACAAGGAAAAGCTGTTCCCTCAGCAGTCTAAATGAGGAATTGAAGGGGAAAACTCCACTTTCTTTCAAAATAAGTTCTTTCCTGGGAAACAACCAATACAAAATTTTTCTCAGATTTGTAGGTATGTATTAGCAAGCACCCTAGCACACCCAGGATAGCTGCTAGTACAGGTTCGTTGATCTGCTTTGGTAAAGGAAAGACAACTTTTAGAGGGGTCAACAATCTTACTTTAATTACAGATAGGTAGAAAATACAAGCAGAGAAATTAGCGCAGAGAATCAACAGACAGGGCTTCTATTATCTGAACAAAGGAATACAACCACCAGTTGTATGTAGGACACCACAAGAGAGCACAAACCTCTGAATAGTTGGAGGGCCCTACTCAAATGGCTACTCAGAGTCCCCAGGGAATCAAAAGGTCCTTCTCATAAGCAAACCCTCAAAGCAAAATCTCACCTCAGAGTATATATGCACTTTTGGCTAATAGGCCCAGAGCCAGAAGGCACCACAACCCTCAAGACTCAGTGTTCAGTACCAAATTACTTTGGTACCAAAAGGTGTGAAAGCCTTCCTATAAGCATGCCTCCCCCTAAGCAAGCTCCTCTTTAGGCAAGTTCTTCCCCCATGGGCTCTATGTGACTCAGGATGTATTACAGCTGTGAAAACAGCAAGACATCCATGATTGAAATACCTGTGTATCTTTAGACCTGGGACAATGGCTCCTGTTCCAAGGGCAAAGGAGACAAATATGGTCACATAGGCTATTAATGAACAGGGAAGATCTTCCTATTCCATTTACATTACAAGGTGGTGGAGAAGAAAGCTTTTCTCCCATTCCTTTCTCCAGACACAACTATGGCTGCTCCATGCCCACAGCAAAGAGAACACATGCTTGTCTGGGTGGGCTTGAGACTTGATCTCAAATCCCTGGCTGCTCCTTCTGCTTTGTAACTCTTTATCTAAGCACAGGTGATCTTAAAACAATTCTGAGATGAATGGCTCTAGCTATTGCCCTTAAGACTCCAGAAATTCCAGAGTCAAATGATAAATTCCAGGTGTGGAGAGGGAAATGCTCCCTTCTAACTACATTACGAAAAAGAAGCCATAAGGAAGATTCTTCAGAAAAAGGACTAAAGTACAAATCATGCTCTGACTTGCCAGGAAATCTGGATTTTTCAAGTTTCTCAGATGGTACATATATATGATAAATGTTAAATATCTGTTCTATAGTTCCACATCTCTGAGGAGTCCTTCTGTGAGACCATAATAGAAATGACAAAATATACTTTATCTTTTAAGCCTTTGTTTCACAGAAGACATAATTAAGAACTTTCTTTTTTTCCCAAATGTTTTATTAACTTCTGGCTTATGTCATTCATTTCCACCAGATGTTGAGTTACAATTTTCCCCCATTTTTCCCCTACCCATCACCCCAAAATAGCGGTCCCACAAGATATCCCCTCCTCCAATCTGCTCTCTCCCATATCTTCTCTGATACTCCCTTTGACTTTTCCAGTAGGGTGGATCTCTATGCCCCAAGGCCTGTATATCTTATTTCCCAATTATATGTAAAATAGTATTAATAATAGTATTTATAAATTTTTAAACATTTAATTTTAAAACTTCAAATTCCAGATTCATTCCCTTCCTCCCTTGTGACCCACCCTTACTGGGGAGATAAGCAATTCGATATATGTTGTACATGTGTAGCTATGCAAAACATTACCATAGTAGATATATTGTAAAAGACTGACTATATTTCCCTCCTCCCTATCCCACCACCCACTTGTTTTATTCTCTTCTTTGATCCTGTCCCTTTTCAAAAGTGGGTGCTTCCAACTTCCCTTACCCCAGCCTGCCCTCCTTTCCATCACCCCCCTTCTCATCCCCTTTCCCCCTACTCTCCTGGAGGGTGAGATATCCTATTTAGTATGTATGCCATTCTCTCCCTGAGCCAAATTGAATGACAATAAGGTTTTGCCTTTTTGCCTTCCTGTTCTTCCCCTCCCTTGTAACCATTGTCCCTTGCCTCTTCTATATGAGATAGTTCACCCCATTCTGTCTATCCCCATCTCCTCTCATTATATTCCCCTCTCACCTCTTAATTTCACCTTTTAAGTATCATTCCTTCCTATTAAATTGGTCCTGTGCCCTCTACCTACGTTGACCTGTAAACATATATATACACATTCACATATGTATTCATATGCCCATATACCCTTCAACTATTTTCATACTGAGAAAAGTTTCATCAGTTACAATTATCATATTTCCAAGTAGGAATGTAAATAGTTCAACTTTGATAAGTTCCTTATGATTTCTTTTCCCTCTTTACCTTCTCAAGCTTCTCTTGCTTCTTGTATATGAATGTCAAATTTTCTATTCAACCCTGGTTTTTTCATCAAGAATACTTGGAAGTCCTCTATCCACTGAATGATCATATTTTCCCCTGAAACATGATACTCACTTTTGCCGGGCAGGTGATTCTTGGTTTTAATTCCCATTTCTTTGACCTCCAGAATATCATATTCCAAGGCTTTTGATCCCTCAGTGTAGAAACTGCCAAATCCTGTGTTATCCTGATTGTGTTTCCACAATATTCAAATTGTTTCTTCCTGACTGCTTGTAATATTGTCTCCTTGATCTGGGAATTCCAGAACCTGGCTACAATATTCCTAGGAGTTTTCTTTTTGGGATCTTTTTCAGGAGGTGATGGGTGGATTCTTTCAACCTCTATTTTGCCCTCTGGTTCTAAAACATCAGGGCAGTTTTCCTTGAGAATTTCTTGAAGGATGATTTCTAGGTTCTTTCTTTGATCATGGCTTTCAGGTAGTCCAATAATTTTAAAATTCTCTCTCCTGGATATATTTTCCAGGTCAGTGGTTTTTCCCATGAGATATTTCACATTGCCTTCTATTCTTTCATTTGTTTGGATGTGTTTAACAGCCTCTTGATTTCTCATAAAGTCACTAACTTCCATTTGCTCCAGTCTAATTCTGAAGGAATAATTCTCCTCAGTGAGCTTTTGAGATTCTTTTTCCATCTGGCAAATTCGACTTTTTAAGGCATTCTTCTCCTCATTGCCTTTTTGAGCCTCTTTTGCCATTTGAATTAGTCTGTTTTAAGGTGTTATTTTCCTCAGTCAGGCTGTTGACTTTCATTTCATAATTTTTTTGCATCGTTCTCATTTCTCTTCCCAATTTGTCCTCCACTTCTCTTATTTGCTTCTTAAGGTCCTCTATGGCCTGTAGCTAGCTTGTATCTTTCTTTGACGATTTTGGTGTAGGAGTTCTGACTTCACTGTCTTCCTCCTTTTCCATGCTTTGATCCTTTTTGTCACCAAAGTAGGAGTGTAAGGTTGGGGTACTCTGTTTATTTTGCTTCCTTTGCCTAGTCATGTTGCCACTCAGTCACTTGATGCCTGGGCTTTTTGCCACAGTAAGACTCTGACACCAGACAGGGGAGCTTCTGTCTCAAAAGCTGGGGTTTTCTCAGCTGCTGGAGGTATTAGTTGGATGCCCTCTCTGAGGCTTCCACATGCGCTGGCAAGCTGGTCGCACACCCCAGCACCTCCACCCTAGACTGCAATCCAGGTCCAAGAAGGTTAAAGCAAGAGCGATTACCCCTCAGACTGGTCGCTTTGTCCTCCTACAATCTGCAAGCCAGGAGCTGAAGCTGCCATGTGGGGAAGGCTCCTCAGTGGCTTCTTGCCCTGGGGGAAGAGGCTGACACACTCCCAACTACTGGGTCCCAAAGTCCACACAGCACTGACCTCTCACTGTGTCCTTAGCATCTATGTGTTAATAATTTTCGAGAAGACCACAGCTGCTGGTGATCTGAAGTCCCTCCAGCCAGTGGCTGGTCAGGCCTCCCTGGGGCTAAAACCTCTGCCTCACATGGGGCTGGGCTTGGCTGCCAGACAGCTGTGCTGGCCCATTCCTGCCAGTCTGCCAGCTCTCCTCAGCGGGAGGTTAGCTTCTCTGTGTCATTTTGTGGGTTCTGTAGCTCCAAAGTTTGTTCAGAGTCACCTTTTACGTGAATTGGAGTTGTTGGGAGCAGGAAACGAGAGGAGGTCCTGTTTCTACTACGCCATCTTGACCAAGAACTTTCAATTACTGATAGCTACTAATTTATACATTGAGTATGTTTTCTCTAAGTAACTTTTCTCCCCTTTTAGGGGAGATCTTAGATGTGAGCCATAACTAAGTTTTATTTTAGAGATTTCCTTCAGGACTCCACTGTGAGGTGATAACGAGCTCTGCAGAGAGTATGAGCAAAGTCCCATCCTCTCTTTTTGATGTCAGACTCCCTGAGAGAAACTGGTATATCTGAGTCTAAATCCATGTCTTCACCTGTAGAGGATAATACTTCCAGACTATGGGTAACACTCTGTTACAAGAAATGGCTCTCTAGAGGAAGGACAAATTGTTATATAGTAGAAGAGACAAAGAACCAAAGTATACCAGTGCAGTCCTAAGGGAAGTGAGATGCAGAATGAGGTGGAGCTTGGGTGCACCCATTCTGAAGGCACACTTTCTATGGAAACATTGTTGACCTTCATCTTTCTTTCTGCAACCTGAAATTCATCACACCCTACATTGGCTATTCTTAACCTTTTTTGTGTCATGGACCCCTTAAGCAATTTGATGAAGTCTATGGATCCCTTCTCAGAATACTTTTAAAGTGCGTATGATTGCAAACGAAACCGATTATATTTTAATACCATTATCAGAGTATTTTTACTATAAGTTCACAGACCCAGGTTATGGAACTCTAATCTTTGGCAGCTAACCTCCAGGTGGTTCAGAACCAGTTGTCCTGGTTCCATGTAGGCTCTTTTGTTTTAGCCCTTAAGCCTTTCCTTTTATGAAATAAAACAAGTCATAATAAAAAGAGCTATTGCTTTCTGAATTACTAGTCAGTCTGAAAAATCCTATCTAATTACCATAATGCCTAGTAAGGACCGGGACAGGTACTCTCTCTATCCAAGCATATCTTGCAGTCCCTCTAATACCTTAATTAGCCATCTATATTTGTTTCTTTGTACCAAAAAGAAAAAAAATCAACTGATGATCAATTTTCTGATGGTGAGTTTCGCTGAACCTTGCTAGCCTGGTTCACTGACAAAAGACTAAGCACAAGCCTCACCCTATATAGTGAAGTGGCATCTTGAGTAGGACTTCAAAATCTTTCTCTTTACTTGTATTTTTAAAAAATATAAGTCTGAACCTATTGTAGTACTTCCAAGATTTTCACAATTTACATTTGGAACTTGTGTTTTTAAGTTTGTGACTTTCATGGGTGAGTCTTCATTACTGAATAGGATGATAAGGTTCAGAAGTTGAGTCATCTGAAAGAATTCAAGAGGCAGATATTCTCCTAATCAAGAGCTCTATTGATGCAAAAGCAGTAGACTAGGGGGATGCTAGCAGTTTGTAGGAAGACAAGGGTTTGTTTTTATACACAATTTTTGGGCATTCAGTCACGAACAAAATATACTACTACATGAATAGCTAACCACAGGGAAAGGGGAGGCAGGAAAGACAGGTGAGCTGAAAAACAGTTCAAGGATGTGGTCACAGGACAAAGAACTTAGCTTGCAACATTTGTTCCAGTATAGGGGGCTAAGGAAGCATTATGGAAGCATTAAGAAATAGTATGGGGCTAAGGAAGCAAGGTTTTTGTTATCTGACAGAACTTTCTGTTACTGGGCAGATGTAGACAAGCCCCTCATAGTTGCTGGGCAAAAGTCAGCCTCATCAATTACCTCAGTGCAGGTCACAACCCTGTGCTTTCTAATCCTCTATGATTCTTGTCCAACTCTTCCTATAAACATTCCTTAAGGGATCTGCCCGACATTTTAAAGGACTTTTTCCTCTTGCTCTCTTGTTATCTCGGGGATGCCAGAATCCTGGGAAGATGGCAGAGTGAGACCATTGGCAGCTATCCTTTCATCAAATAACCTAAGCAAAGAGCCCAAATTCAAAGAATTCAGCAATGAAAAGAGAATATATGAAAAAAAACAAAGCACAAAGTAATTCTTACAGAAGAAAATAACTGAAGAACAAGAGGTCAAATTCACCCACCTTTGTTGAGGTTAATCTTTGTATTTCTCCCTCTCATGTCTTTGTTTTTCTACTTTAAATGACAGGATTTGGGCACAGAATTCTTATCTCTTTATTAGACTGGAAAGTCCTCAAAAGCAAAGGCAGTGCCTTAATTTACCTTTTTAAGCTCATACGATATAAATAACACTAGTTCCAGAATGGGAGTTCCTGACCTTGAGTCTATCAACTTGGGTGTTTTTTTTTATTTATAACTGTATTTCAATATAATTGATTTCTTTTTTTTCATTTTTTAAATTTAAACAAATGCTTTATTAACTCCTGTTTTACATCATTCATTTCCGCCAGATTTTGAGTTACAATATTTTCTCCCATTTTTCCTCTACCCACCCTCCCAGAATAGCAGTCCCACAAGATATCACTTCCTCCATCCTGCTCTCTCCCATATCTTCTCCCTTACCCCCTTCGACTTTTCCATTAGAGCAAAGTGAATCTCTGTGCCCCGATGCCTGTACATCTTATCTCCCAATTACATGCAAAAGAGCATTGATAATAGTATTTTTATATATTTGAAACATTTAATTTTAAGACCTCGAATTTCAGATCCATTCCCTTCCTCCCTTGTCATCCATTACCTCTGGGAAGATAAGTAATTTAGTATGTGTTGTACATGTATAACTATGCAAAATTTTACCATAGTAGATATATTGTACAAGGCTGCTTATAATTCCCTCCCACCCATCCCACTCCCCACCTGGTCCATTCCCTACTTGATCCTGTCCCTCTTCTATAGTGGGTACTTCCAACCTCCCCTCCCCCCAAGAATGCCCTCCCATCCATCATCCCTCCTCTCATTCCCCTTCCCCCTATTCTGCTGCAGGTTGAGATATCCCATTTAGTATGTATGTCATTCTCTCCCTGAACCAAATTCAATGAGAATGTGGTTTTGCCTTTTTTGCCTTCCTATTCTCCCCCTCCCTTGCAACCACTTCCCCTTGCTTCTTCTACATGAGATAGTTTACCCTACCCTGTCTCTCCCCATCTCCTCTTGCCACTTTCCTCTCACCTCATAATTTCATCCCTTGAGTATTCTCCCTTCCCAACAAATTCAACCTATGCCTTCTATCCATATATAACTGTAACCATATACACACACATTCACATATGTATTCATATGACCACACCCCCTTCTTCCATTATTTTCATAGTGAGAAAGATATCATCAGTCACTGTTATTGCTTTTCCATATAGGAATGTAAATAGTTCAACTTTGATAAGTTCCTTTTGATTTCTTTTCCCTGATTGCCTTCTCAGGTATCTCTTGCTTCTTGTGTCTGGATGTCAAATTTTCTATTCAATTCTGGTTTTTTCCTCAAGAATGCTTGAAAGTCCTCTATTCCACTGAATGACCATATTTTCCCCTGAAACAAAATACTCAGTTTTGCTGGGTAGGTGACCCTTGTGTTCATTCCCAGCTCTTTTACCCTCTTGAATATCATATTCCATGCCCTTCGATCCCTCAGAGTAGAAGCTGCCAGGTCCTGGGCTGTTCTGATTGTGTTTTCACAATATTGAAATTGTTTCTTCCTGGCTGCTTGTAGTATTTTCTCCTTGATCTGGGGATTCTGGAACCTGGCTATAATATTCCTGGGAGTTTTCTTTTTGGGATCTTTTTCAGGAGGTGATCAGTGGATTCTTTCAACCTCTACTTTGCTCTCTGGGTCTAAAACATCAGGGCAATTTTCCTTGAGAATTTCTTGAAGGGTAATTTCTAGGTTCTTTCTTTGATCATGGCTTTCAGGTAGTCCAATAATTTTTAAACTATCTCTCTGGATCTATTCTCCAAGTCAGTGGTTTTCCCCATGAGATTTCACATTGCCTTCTAATCTTTCATTTGTTTGGATCTGCTTAACAGCATCTTGATTTCTCATAAAGTCACTAGCTTCCATTTGCTCCAGTCTAACTCTTAAGGAATGAATCTCCTCAGTGAGCTTTTGAGATTCTTTTTCCATCTGGCAAATTCGGCTTTTTAAGGCATTCTTCTCCTCATTGCCCTTTTGGGCCTCCTTTGCCATTTGAGTTAGTCTATTTTTTTTTAAAGCAATTGGGGCTAAGTAACTTGCTCAAGGTTACACGGCTAGTCATTATTTATGAGTGGGTGCTCATTTTCTGAGGCCGGATCTGATCTCGGGTCATCCAAACTCCGAGGCCGGCGCTCTTACTCACTGCGCCACCTAGTCGCCCCTTTAGGGCAATTGGGGTTAAGTAACTTGCCCAAGGTTACACGGCTAGGTTTTTTTTTTGTTTTGTATGGATTAAGTGTCGGAGGCCGGCTCCGAACTCAGGTCCTTCTGATTCCAGGGCCGGTGCTCTATTCACTGCGCCACCTAGCCCCCCCTAGTCTATTTTTTAAGGAGTTGTTTTCCTCAGTCAGGCTGTTGACCCTCATTTCATACTTTTCCTACATCTTTCTCATTTCTCTTCCTAATTTTTCCTCCACTTCTCTTATTTGATTTTTAAAAGTCCTTCTTAAGGTCCTCTATGGCCTGTAACCCACTCATATTTTCCTTTGGGGCTTTTGGAACAGGATTTCTGACCTCACAGTCCTCTGACTGTTCCATGCTTTGATCCTCTTTGCCCCCAAAATAGGAGTCTAATGTTTCATTTTTCTGTTTATTTTGTTTCCTTTGCCTTGGCATGTTGCCACTTAATTACTTGACTTTTGGGCTTGTTGCCACAGTTGAACTCTGCCACCAGACAGGGGAGCTTCATCCCGAACGTGTGGGGGGACAACTTCCGTTTCTGGCATGCTGGAAAACTACCCCACAACCTCCCCCCCCCCCCAGACCACAATTCAGATCCAGGGAGGTTAAAGCAAGAGCAATTACCCCCCAAGACTGATCGCTGGATCTCCCTACAGTTCGCAGGCCAGAAGCTGGAGCCGCCACTGAAAACTGGAAAATGGTGTGTCTCCTCAGCTGCTTCTAGCCCCCAGGGGAGGAAGCTGATGCATTCCCCAAATACTGGTCTCAAAGTCCATAGGGCACTAACCTCTCACTTTGTCTTAGGCATGTCTGTGTTGACCATTCTGGAATCACCACAGCTGCTGGTGTTCTGGGGCCCTTCTAGCTAGCTGCTGGCCTGGCCACCCTGGGGCTAAAACCGTGACTCACTGGACCTGGGCTCAGCTCTCCACTGCATACTGTGTTGCTGGCTCCCAGAGTGCTGAGTCCCTTCCTGCAGGGCTGCTGGGCTGTCCTCAGTGGGAGGTTAGCTTCTCTGTGTCATTCTTTGGGTGCTGGGGCTCCAGAAGTTGTTCAGAGTCCCCTTTTACATAGTTTGGAGGTAATCTGGGGGAAGAGAGCCTTGTATGTGCTGTTTCTACTCTGCCATCTTGGCTCCGCCCCCCATAATTGATTTCTTTTGTAATGCTACATATTTAATTTTACACATTTTAAAACATTATTCTGTATCTGTTCAGAGGCCTTATCAGACTGTCAGAAGTTTCCATCACACACACACACACACACACACACACACACGCATGCATGCAAGGAAAAGGACCCCTTTTATTGAGTCAGAGGACTTGGGTTAAAATGCTGCCTCTGTCATTTCCTACATGGGTGGCCTGGAGCATGGCACTTAACTTCCCTGGGCTTCAGTTTCCTCATCTGTAAAATGAGAGGTTTAGGGGGCAGCTAGGTGGCCCAGTGAATAGAGCACTGGCCCTGGAGTCAGGAAGACCTGAGCTCAAATCCGACCTCAGACACTTAACCCAAAAAAACGAGCCATGTGACCTTGGGCAAGTCACTTAACCCAAATTGCTTTGCAGCCCCCCCTCCAAAAATAAAAAATGAGAGATATGGACTAGATGGCCTCTGAGAGACAATTCCATCTCTAGATTTACAAACTTATAGTCTCCCTTAGTTCTTAGTGTAGTGTGTTTCACACACTATCGGCTTACCTGTTCATTGAATTGAATAAAGCTGAATCAATGTGAAACATACACAGCCTAGATAGAAGAACCTCCTCAACCCAACAGATAATATGCCTTAAAATACTTGAACATTATTCATACTGCTTTCTAGGAAGAATATGGTCATAAGATGAATTATCATACTGTAACAATGGATATGTAGGATGTACGGGAACAGACTGATTCAGAGTGAAGTAGGCAGAATCAGGAAAACAATATATACAATGGTTAGAGCCTCATAGGGAAAAGAACAATAATGAAGCCAAGATGTGTAATTATGATGACCTGGGAAAAAATGATGAAATAAATATCTGTTCTTTCATGGGGGGTTGGGGAGGAAGGTTACAGATGTGGAAGACTGCATGTGTTATTGGTCAGGTTGACATGTTAGTTTTGTTCCCAAAATGGTTTGAAGTCCTTTGTTGTTGCTACAAGAGAAGATAGAGATAGGACATGGGTAGGAGGAGTACATCCACAAATGATTGTAATGTAAAACAAGAGCATCCATAAAACTTAAAAAGCATCTTTTTAAAAGTACATGGCCATAATACTATTACTCTTTTCACTTCAGCCAGAAAACCCTGAAATTTGGGCATGTTTCAATGCTTTTAGAAATATCATTAGGCAGCCAAGTGGTCCAGCGGATAGAACACCTGTCTTGGAGTCAGGAAGACCTGCATTCATAACTGGCCTCAGACACTTAATAGCTGTTTGACCCTGGGCAAGTCACTTAACCCTCACATCCTCCAAAAAAGAAAGATCAGTATTTTGTGCTTTTGTTAAACAGGTATGTGAGGTTTTTTCTTAAACTATATTTACAAGGCAAGTATCTATTACAAATATTTTAATATTTAAGCACTTTTGTGACTACTTTTTTTTATCCTCTCCTAAAGGATTCAGACATCTGCCCTTGAGGATAAGCTTTTTGATCTTGCCTAAGTAAATGTTTCCTTGCATTTGCTCTTCTTCACTTCCTCTATCATTACTTGTCAAACAGTTCTTGCTTTTTTCATGGCTTTAGAGAAAATAAGAGCCAGCCAAGGAAGCCCAGCCAGAAGCATCAGGCAGGGTTCACTAGGGCATGCTGAAAGAGGGTTCAGAGCTGGGTTGCTAATGAGGATGTCCATCTGGGGAAGAAAGAAGAGGAGGATATGGGGGATATGAGGTGGGAGTATCAACAGGAAAAGTCCAGGAATAATAACTAGAGAAGCTGGGCCCAAGTCCAAGGCAGAAAAAAGTTGGATATTAGTAGGACCTTATAACAGCTGTTACCACAGTAATTGTTTGCAGTGTATTCTACTACATGCTTTTGGCACCACTGCTCACATGGCTTGTATTTCTGGATATGCCCCACAGCTGTGGGGATGGAGGGAAATCTGCATTATTCAGTTGTAACAAGACCTGGGCCCACATAGGAATTTTGATATGCTCTGTCCACTGAAAACCTTCTGTCCAGAAACTTCAGCATGTTGGCAATGAATCTATACACCAGAACCTTTTTTTATTTATTCAAAAACTAAGTTACAGCCTGAACTTCATCAGGGGATGATGTATCCAGAGGAGCAAGTAACAAAAAAGAGCTGTTCCATCTTGGTATTGCTACACATGCCTAGCAAACTATTGGAATCAAAAGTATTACACCATGAGTGATTATAGCAGAACCAACCCTGTGCCCCTATTCTTTGAACAATCATCATACAATGGAAATACTTTCCCTTTCCAAATCCTTCAACTCCATCATCCCATAAAACGAACATCTTGAGAGAAAAATCCAGCACAGTTGAATTATTTTAAAAGATTCCAAGTCAAGTAACATGTCCCCCAACTGTACCTGTCCAGTGGCAAGAAGTTTAAGTCTATAAAATCATTAGATGCTAGATTAGATGTTATAAGGTACCTTATGGGTCATTGAGTTCAACCCCTTTGTGTTTTGTTTTGTTTTTTGAGGGCAATTGGGGTTAAGTAACTTGCCCAACGTCACATGGCTAGGTTTTTGTTTGTGTGTGCGTTAAGTGTCTGAGGCCAGATCCGAACTCAGGTCCTTCTGACTCCAGGGCTGGCGCTCTACTCACTGTAACACCTAGCCGCCTTTCAAAGGGGAAGGCAGTAGCAGCTGGGGGTGAGGGGACTTGAAATGACTTTCTTGCTCAAACAAGTCATAGCTCATCATCTGCTGTAGAGCTGAAATTCAGACATATGTATACTTAGCTCAAATGCATTGTTCTTCCATGATGCAGTTGGTCATTACTCCATATTCTTCTCCTTCGCCTTTTCCTCTTTGTTCCATCTCACTTAAATTCTCTTTGGAAATCCCAAAGAAAGTAAAGGTTGACTTCTAGACATGCCCAGGAAAATACATGCCCAAGAAATGCCTTCCCAGCCTGCTCTCTGACCCTGCCTAGTAGTCCTAAGGAGATATATCCTCCCTTCTCCATCCCCTACTTTTCCCATAGCTAACTAAAAGGAAGGAAGGACTTATGCATATTCACGAGGAACAATCTGTTGCACCAGAAGTATAGATAGGCTGAATAATGTTGGAAGGGATCCAAATGCCAGTTGAGAATGTGACCTCCTAACAATTTCTAGAATTCCAACCTGGCTGAACACAGCAGGGTCACAATCATCAGCACTTCGTCAGCAGAGGCTAAGTACAGTATTACATTTCCTAGTGCTTTCAAATTACATAGCCAGTGCCACATTGCAATGCTGACCAATATTTGCAGATTCTTAGATGGTAGAGTAGTAGTGAACTGGGTCACATGGGAGCTAGTTCTGCAGTTAGATGAAGGAAGGATAAAATAGGAAAGGTCTTTAGAGGTACTTGACTAAGGAGCTTTCTGATGTGGATATAGCATATGGTGCCCTAAGGGTTAAAAAGAATATTATGGGCTGCTTTCCCAGGCCCCCTGAGAGGGTTTGGGACCCATTCTGTAGCCCATCCTGTAACTTGAGAGCATCCTAAAGTCCCTTCCCCCTTATCTTGAAATACCATAAAACTTGTACCAAAAGAATTGTTTTTGTCTCCCTTATCCTGTGTTCCCCTATCCTGTTACCTATCATCCTCATCCTATGTCATGCCTCCTTATCTTATAAGCAACCATCTTCCTCCTTCTCCTGTCCCTAATCTTCAGCCCCATAAGAAACCCTGAAATTATATCATCGTCCTACAGCTATACCTTGTATAACTTTCTATCTATATAAGCCTAGTCCTTCCAAATATCAGGGCCTTACATTAACTTCTCAATAATCTCAGGCCCATGAAGCTTTCACATAATAAAAGCTCTGGCTGGTTAAGAAAAAATCATCTGAGCGGGGGTGGCTAGGTGGCACAGTGAATAGAGCACCAGCCCTAGAGTCAGGAGGACCTGAGTTCAAATCCAGCCTCAGACACTTAACACAAAAACTAGCCATGAGACCTTGGGCAAGTCACTTAACCCCATTGCTCTCCAAAAAAAAAATCATCTGAGCGAATTCTTTCACACCCAAATGGGTCTCCCAAATCTAACCTCAACATTTCCATGCTTGGAGGGATAATCCACAATTGGATTATCAGCCGTGTCCTCTCTGCCTGAGTCTATCCATAATGTTCCACAGCAATTGCTGGAAAAAAGTCAACTCAGTCAGTCACTTGGAATTTATTAAGCACCTACCAAATAGTTAATTGTATTTAGATTATGATATATCTATAAGATGTCAGCCCCTTCTAATAGATATAGAAACCAAAATTTAGAGTGACTTGCTTATACTCAATCACACCACTTACACATGTCAGAGGCAGGATTCAAACACAGGACTCTTCTGGCTTGATAGATAATTCTTTTCACTCAACACTGCCTCTTTGGAGTCCATGTCTTTTGTCATAGGTTTATAGAATTTAGAGCCAAAACAGCTTTAGAAATTATCTGGTCTAAAGCCTTCATTCTCTAGATGAGTAAACTGGCCTAGGGAGAATAAATGATTTGCCATAAGTAACAAGCAACAGAAATGGGCTTCAAACCTAGTTCCTCAGTTATCTAGCCCATAATGCTTTCATTATACTATATACAGTCAGCAGTCAAATCAGCTATTTGGACTCACATCATTGAAACAAACAAACAAATAAATAACAACAATGACAAACTGAATAGATGATTGAATTCAATGTTTTTATTCTCTGATGTTATGCAAACATCCAGTTGATTCAGTTAAAATAGTCAAACAGGATTGTGTATACAGACAGAACTGGGATCAGCCTTAAGCAAATTTATGAAATAGACAAAGTTGGATTTGGATAGATTCTTTCCTCATTTTAAAAACAATTTTTTCAATTAATGATTTATTTTCTTGCCCTCTCATAGTCCCCTGCCAAAAAAATAAAAAAGAAAATCTCTGTAGCAAATATGCATAGCCAAGTTTTCTTACCACTGCACCACACTGCTTTCCCAAAGAAGAAAACATTCTAGAAATGTTCCAAACTGAATAATTAATGAAAAGGGGTTAAACTTCAGTTCTCTGGAGAATGCACATATGGGGAATAAATACTGTATTCCTTGATGCTTCTGGATAAATGTGGTTTGATTGCACTTCTGAAAGCAGCCCAAGATTTCAGAGGTAGTATTAAATTGCAGGAATATCCTAGAGGGACCCTAAAGTCTACCCAAAGTTCTGTCTTAAGCGGGGCTACCAGCAAGACACAAATGCTTTTCAAAGGAAGCTCATTTGCTTTATAGACTATGGTAAGTGTGCTATAGAAACTATAATGAGTTTCAGTCAAGTTTAGTAAGAACGATTGCCCTCATTATCTCTATTATTGGGCTGCTCTCATTTGCCTAAATTGACCATGCTTTGCTTTATAGGAAGCCTGAGATTTAGGGAGGATTTGAAATGGTGGGAGGGTGGGAGAGGACTGTGCTCAGTGTGACAAGCACTTCTGGGTAATTTCAGAGAAATAGGGCTATTTGGTGAGGGGGCAAAGGAAAAGGAGCAAAAAGATGGAGACCCTTGGGAAAGAACTACCTCTGCTTCTTCCATTCCTTGAAACTAACCCAACCAGTCTCAGTAATTGTTTTTCATCCTTTTTAATCTTGTTTTTGAAGCGGATCGAAATCACATTTCAGTTATGTCTTGACTGGCATGTGAATTGGATTTAAGTGAGGCAGTGTTGCACAAAGTTATCAGTCTCATTTCCTTTTCCTGAGTCACTAAAGTCCAGTGGCAGGATAAAAGTCAAGGCCATGGCAATGGCCCGGAAAACAGTGGATGAGCTTGGCATCTTTGATATCTGACCAGATTCTAAGCAGTCCACAGAGCCTGCTTCAGTCACCTTCATGGCCATCAGAACAAATTGTTCTCATCCACCCATTCCTCCAGGCAAAGTCTTTATATCCTTGGGATAGAGATCTGCCTAACTCACCAGCAGGTTGGAGACCTGTCAGTTACCCTCAACCTAGTTTAGCCGATCTGCCAAGAAGGTTTCAGTGGGCTGTGGCTGATGGGGCACTAATGATGGACCCCTAAAAGGCCCCGGACTTTTCCACGTGGTCCCGTCCCTGGCATTGCCCTGAGGCATCAGGCCCACCCCAGCCCATCTTGCTTACTTAATTAGCTTACTTACCACCCCTTGATCCCATACAGATTTTCTAACAGTCTTTCTTTATAAAAATATCAATATTATTCTCACCAAATGTGCACATTCTTAGAATTCCACCAGCTTCCATTGGACCTTATCTCTGACTGAAAGTAGACTTGAGTAGTCAAATTCTGCCAAGGTAGACCCCACCCCGTACCCTTGCATTTCAGGGTTTCCCCTAGACCACAACAGGGCAACTACTCATGCTACAGTGTCTTAGAGGCACAGGTGAAGTTGGTTGAATCAGGCTGACACCAAAGGTAGATGTGCAGCCTTCACTCCAGAAGTGCTAGTCCTCTGAATACTCCATACACCTCAAGCTCAGCAATAACTAGAGAAGAGAGGAAAAGGAAGAGGGAAAGCTAAGCTGGTCCTTGACAAATCTACAAAATTTGCCTTAGACAGCCTTCTACCCCTTTCTATGTTCCTTTCTCTTTTATAGTTTCTCTCTGTCTCCCAACTCCTAAAGCACCCAAGACCCCCCTATTAGCTTCTGCCTCTTCAAAGGCTTCTCCACAGCAACCCCACACATCTGCCCCTAAGACATATTTTTCTCTTTTCCCTCCTTCTAGCCTTAAAGATGGACCACATCAGGGATGCTGCCTTAAAAGTTTATATCAGAATGTATGCCCCACATTTAAAATTATTTGTTTCCAATGATAACCTGAATGAGTAGTGCCATAATTGTTTATCAGAATTGTTTTCTTCACCCATAAAAGGATTACAATGACAATTGAGCATCTAGACTTTCAAACTAGAATAACCAAGCGAGCTGGAATTTTCCTCAGGTCTTCTGAGGCTTTGTCCCCTGAAATCTCACCAAGAAAGAAACTTCCAGTGCTTGAGAGAAAAAAAACTAAAAGGGAAAGGAATCTTCTTTATCTTATCTAAACAAATGTGTTCACCAAGGAGGAAACACTTAACTTGAAACCCTAGCAAACTGCATGCTCTGGAACAAATATTAAATAGGGAATTCATGTTTCCTATGTTTTGTTTATCCATTAAAACAATTTATTACCTCTGTAATTGTTCTGCCTATATCTATTATTTGTTTAGTGTGTTACCATGGCAGAAGAGATCATTGATTACCCACTGGTAATCAACTTCTCTGATAGTAGACCCAGTATGTCACTGAGAATTGACTTGAAGCCTTTCTAGGTGGTGCAGTGGATAGAGTGAGTGTTGGACCTGGAGTCAGGTTATCTGAATTCAAATCCAACCTCAGATATTTACTAACTGTGTGACCCTGGGCAAGTCACTTAACCCTATCTTGCCTCAGTTTCCTCATCTGTCAAATGAGCTGGAGAAGGAAAGGGCAAACCACTCCAGTGTCTTTGCCAAGAAAATCCCGAATAGGGTCAAAAAGAGTCTGATGCTACCAAAACTACTGAACAACAACTGATAGAACCTTCCAGAATTTAAAGCATATGAGACCTTTGGGAATCCAGGGTCACCTCCATGGTAAAATGAAGCAATGGAGTAGGACTTTATGTGTTCTAGAAGAACACACAGACAAAAATTACACAGTTTGAGAAGCAGCTGTGGGTGGGTTTCAATTTCTACCAATGGAAGGAGTATACATGTTAGTGAGAACACAGATGCATTGATATATTTTTTTTTAAATTAATTTATTAGTTTAGTTTCAGTTGACAAGATTCAATTCCATAGTTCCTTGATTTTCAAATTTCCTTTACTTCCCTCCCCCCTCCCCTCATGACATCATATAGTACAGTATAGGGTCTGCAAATGCATTCATATTAAACATTATTCCAATTACAAAGGCATATTGTACTAGGTGGGATGAAAGATGGTAAGGAAGAAGTACAACCAAACAATGAGAAGAACAAGATCATTTAGTTTGCTTCCATCAGGATTCAGGCTCAGTTCTTTCTAGTTATATCTCTGAATGGCACATTTCTCACTTTCTTGAGTCATTTGGGATTAACTTATATCACTGCATTGCTGAAAAGAGTCCAGTCTGTCATAGTTGGTCGTCACAGATATGGTATGTCTGTGATTGTATACAAATTTCTTCTGATTCTACTCTTCTCGCCCAGCATCAGTTTGTATAAGTCTCTCCAGGTAATTATGAAATCCGTCACCTCCTCATTTCTTATAGCACAATAAAATTCCATTACATTCATATACCACAACTTGTTTAGCCATTCCCCAATTGATGGGCACTCCTTTAGTTTCCAATTCTTTGCAACCACAAAAAGAGCTGCTAAAAATATTTTTGTACATATGGTTCTTCCTCCCACTACTATGATCTCTTTGGGATATAACCCTAGAAGTGGTATGGCTGGGTCAAAGGGTATGAAATTATTTATAATCCTTTGGGCATAATTCCAGATTGCTCTCCAGAATGGTTGGATAAGTTCACAACTCCACCAGCAATGTATTAGTGTTCCAATTTATCCACATCCTCTCCAGCATTTGTCACTTTCTTGTTTTGTCATCTTAGCCAATCTGACTGGAGAGATGTGGTATCTCAGAGTTGCTTTGATTTGCATTTCTCTAATCAATAGTGATTTAGAGCATTTCTTCATATGCTTATAGATATCTTTAATTTCTTTCTCTGAAAACTTCCTATTCATATCCCTTGACCATTTCTCAATTGGGGAATGACTTGTATTCATATAGATTTGGTCAATTCTCTATAAATTTTAGAAATGAGTCCTTTATCAGAGACACAGGTTGTAAAAATTCTTTCCCAATTTCCCACCTCCCTCTTGATCTTGGTTACATTGGCTTTGTTTGTGCAGAAGCTTTTCAATTTAATGTAATCAAAATTATCCATTTTGCATTTTAGAATGCTCTCTAATTCTTGTTTGGTCCTAAAATCTTCCCCTCTCCACAGATCTGTCAGGTAAACTATTCCTTGCTTTCCCAAATTGCTTACAGTATCATCCTTTACACCTAGATCATGCACCCATTTAGACTTGATTTTGGTATATGGTGTTAGATAGTGATCTATGCCCACTTTCTGCTATACTGTATTCCAGTTTTCCCAGCAGTTTTTGTCAAATAGTGCATTCTTATCCCCAAAACGGGGGTCTTTGGGTTTATCGAACAATAGATTGCTATATTCATTAACTGCTGGGTCTCCTGCACCTAATCTATTCCATTGATCCACTACTCTACACCTCTGCCAGTACCAAGCAGTTTTGATGACTGCTGCTGTATAATACAGATGAAGATCTGGCATAGCTAGTCCACCTTCCCTAGCATTTCTTTTCATTAATTCCCTTGATATTCTAGACCTTTTGTTTTTCCAAATAAATTTTGTTATTATTTTGTCTAACTCTACAAAGTAGTTTTTTGGTAAATTGATTGGAATGGCACTAAATATATAATTTAGCTTGGGTAAAATTGTCATTTTTATTATATTAGCTCGACCCAGCCACGAGCAATTGATATTTTTCCAACTATTTAGATCTGTTTTTATTTGTGTGAGAAGTGTTTTGTAGTTTTGATCACATAGATTCTGGGTTTGTTTTGGCAAGTAGATTCCCAAATATTTTATAATGTCTACAGTGACTTTAAATGGGATTTCGCTTTCTATCTCTTGCTGTTGAGTTTTATTAGAGATGTACAGGAATGCTGAGGATATATGTGGGTTTATTTTATATCCTGCAACTTTGCTAAATTTATTTATTGTCTCAAGTAATTTTTACTTGATTCTCTAGGATTCTCTAAGTATATCATCATATCATCTGCAAAGAGTGACAGCTTGGTCACTTCTTTGCCTAATTTGATTCCTTTGATTTCTTTTTCTTCTCTAATTGTTACTGCTAACGTTTCTAGTACCAGATTGAATAAGAGGGGTGATAGTGGACACCCTTGTTTCACTCCTGATCTTATTGGAAAGGCTTCTAGTTTATCCCTATTGCATATAATACTTGCTGATGGTTTTAGATAGATGCTAGCAACTATTTTAAGGAAGGCTCCATTATCCTATACTTTCTAGTGTTTTTAATAGGAATGGATGCTGTACTTTGTCAAAAGCCTTTCTGCATCTATTGAGATGATCAGTGGTTTTTGCTAGTTTGTTGTTGATATGCTCAATTATATTGATGGTTTCCTAATATTAAACCATCCTTGCATTCCTGAATGAATCCTACCTGATCAGGGTGTATTATTTTGTGATAAGTTGTTGGAGTCTTGGCAATATTTTATTTAGAATTTTTGCGTCTAAATTCATGAGGGAGATGGTCTATAATTTTCTTTCTCTGTTTTATCTCTTCCTGATTTAGGAATCAGTACCATATTTGTGTCATAGAAAGAGTTTGGTAGGACTCCTTCTTCACTAATTTTCCCAAATAGTTTGTAGAGTATTGGAATCAATTGTTCTTTAAATGTTTGATAGAATTCACTAGTGAACCCATCTGGCCCTGGAGATTTTTTCCTAGGGAGTTCATTGATGGCTTGTTTGATTTCTTTTTCTGAGATGGGGTTATTTAGGTAATTCACTTCCTCTTCAGTTAATCTGGGCAATTGTGACTTTGTAAATATTCATCCATTTCACTAAGATTGTCATATTTATGTGCATACAATTGGGAAAAATAATTCTCATTATTTTTTGATTTCCACTTCATTAGAGGTAGATTCCCCCTTTTATTTTTCATACTCATAATTTGGTTTTCTTCTTTTTACAACTAAGGACAATTTTGTTGATTTTTTCATAAACCACTCTTGTTTATTTATTAATTCTTTTTCTTAATTTCAATTTTATTAATCTCACCTTTGGTTTTCAATATTTCTAATTTAGTACTAAATTGGGGATTTTCAATTTGTTCTTTTTCTAGCTTTTTCAATTGCATGTCCAATTCATGACCTCCCTTCTCTCTCTAATTAATATGCACTCAGGATATAAAACTTCCCTGAGAACTGCCTTTAGTGCATCCCACAAATTTTGGTATGTTGTTTCATTATTATCATTCTCTTGAATGAAATTATTGATTGTTTCTATAATTTCTCTTGACCCACCAATTTTTTAGGATTAAATTGTTTAGTTTCCAATTAGTTTTTAGTCTATCTTTCCATGGCCCTTTATTGCATATAATTTTTATTGCATCATGATCTGAGAATGATGCGCTTAATATTTCTGCCTTTCTGCACTGGATTGTGAGGTTTTTATGCCCTAGTACATGGTCTATTTTTGAGTATGTACCATGCACTGCTCAGAAGAAAGTAAATTCCTTTTTATCCCCATTCAGTTTTCTCCAGAGATCCATCATATCTAGTCTCTCTAAGATTCTGTTCACCTCCTTAACTTCTTTCTTGTTTATTTTGAGGTTAGATTTATCGAGTTCAGAGAGGGGAAGATTAAGGTCCCCCACTAGTATAGTTTTGCTATCTATTTCTTCCTCTAATTCCTTTAACTTCTCCTCTAGGAATTTGGATGCTATACCACTTGGTGCATATATATTAAGTAGTGATATTGCTTCATTCTCAATGGTGCCTTTTAGTAGGATATAGTTTCCTTCCTTATCTCTTTTAATTAGATCTATTTTTGCTTTTGCTTTATCTGAGATAAGTATTGCTACCCCTGCTTTTTTTACTTTAGCTGAGGCATAATAAATTTTACTCCAACCTTTTACCTTTACCCTGTGGGTATCCCTTTGCTTCAAATGTGTTTCTTGAAGACAGCATATTGTAGGATTATGGTTTTTAATCCATTCTGCTATCCGCCTCTGTTTTATGGGAGAGTTCATCCCATTCACATTCACAGTAATGATGACTATCTGTCTCTTCCCTTCCATCCTATTCCCTCCCCTGTTTATGTTTTTGTTTATTCCTTCTCCCTTCCCCTCCTTGAAGTTTTCCCTTTTGACCGCCCCCTCCCTCAGTGTTCCCACCCAGTGACCCCCTTCTTAACCTACCCTCTCCCCTTACTACTATTTCCCTCCCTTATAATCCCTCCCTTTAGTCTCCTCCTTTTCACCCCCCCCTTACCCTCCCACTATCTATAGGACACAACAAATTTTTATACTTATCAGAGTAAATTACTCCCCGTTTGATTCCAAACCAATGAGAGTAAATTTCAAACAATGCTCCTCTCCCTCCCTCCAATTCCTGTATTTAATGAATTTATGTGTCTATTCACGTTAGATTCTTAAACTTCACTGATTAATTTGATCCTTCTTTGAACCAGAACCAGTTAGAATAGTGTTTAAATGATGTTCCTCTCCCTCTTACTTTCCCTTCTTCTATAGTGTGTTTTGATGCCTCTTCAGATGGCATATTTTACCTTTTCCTAGCTCATCCTTTCCTTTTTCCCATTACAGTACCATTGATCCCCTTAATAGTCTTTTTTTTTTAGACTCCATGTTAGTGCATTCATACCCACACCCTCTAAGTATAACCCTTTTGCAGGTCATGATAATCATAGAGATTTCAAATATTGACAGTTATCAGCTCCACATATAGGGATGTGAACATTTTGCTCTTGTTGCATCCCAGGTAATGAGCTTGTGTTTGTGGGTGTGGGTATGTGCACTTCTGCATGTGTGAGTCTATGTTACCCTTGTTTACCTTTTTATGTTCTTCTGGAGTCTTGTAATTGGAGATCAAATTTTCCATTGAGCTCTGGCTTTTTCATTAGGAAAGTCTGGAAGTCCCTTACTTCATTAAACGTCCATCTCCTTGCCTGAAAGATTATGCTCAGTTTTGCCGGATAGTTAATCCTTGGTTGTAGTCCTAGCTCTCTTGCCCTACGAAATATCAAATTCCAGTCCCTCCGCTCTTTTAATGTAGAAGCTGCTAGGTCCTGTGTGATCCTAACTGTAGTTCCTCGATATTTGAATTCTTTTTGGCTGCTTGTAGAATTTTTTCTTTAATCTTATAATTCTGGAATTTGGCTACTATATTTCTTGGAGTTTTCAGTTTGGGATCTCTTTCAGGAGGAGTCCGGTGAATTCTATCAATAGCTATTTTATCTTCTGATTCCAGGACCTCAGGACAGTTTTCTTTGACAATCTCTTGGAGGATGTTGTCTAGACTGCTTTTCTCATCATGGCTTTCTGGTAGACCAATAATTCTTAGGTTGTCTCTCCTGGATCTGTTCTCTAGGTCAGCTATTTTTCCAGTGAGATATTTTACATTTTCTTGCAATTTTTCGATCATCTTGTTTTTTTCGATTGACTCCTGCTGCATCATAGAGTTCTGAGTTTCAGTTTGGTTGTATCTAATTTTTAGTGAATTATGGTCTTCAGTAAGTTTTTGAAGTTCCTTTTTTAGGGAGGTATTTTCTTTTTCCAAGTTGGTCATTGCCTCCCTGATTTGGTCTTTAAAATTTTTCTTAAGCTCCTCCAGGAATGCTATTTGGGCTTGAGACCAGATCATGTTTCCTTCTGTGGTCTCTGGTGTGGGCAGAGAGTCTATATTGTCCTGTGTGTTTTGTTGTTCTTGCCCTGCATAGTATGCTCGAATAGACTTTCTTGCCTTCCCCTTCTCCTTTTCAGCTTCCTTCCTTCCCATTGTGACTTCCTGTTTCTTAGTTTCTCAGGCTATGAGTTTGGGGCCTGATCCTTGACTTTGAATACCTCTGGGTGGCTAGTTTATGGCTAAGTCAGGGAAGTCAGAGAGGAATGTAGATGTGTAGGTGCGGATGAGTCTGACCACTTCAGATTTCTGCCTCTATACCCCTGGGCTATAAGTAGGCTTTTGTTGGTGAGGTGAGGTGGGGCTAGTTGGGTCCCCTCCCTCTCTTCTCTTCAGATTTCTGGCTGTCTCAGTTACACCCTTTCTTGGAGATTCTCAAGCCTGAGGCTATTTCCATTAACTTGGGATTTCAGTCTGGGTGGGAGACTTATCTTTGGGTTTTCTGCTTCATGAAGGAGGGATGGGAGGATCGGAGCAGCTAGAATTTACTTTGCCATTCCAGCCCCTGTATCATACAGGCAGGCAGTTTCTAAATTTCCAGGCTGGGGGCTGAATGCAGCCTGAGAAGCCACTCTCTCCACTGGGGGCCCGACTCTCCTACCTGGCTCCAATGATCCGTTACCTCTGCGGGATGACTGCGATTCGTCCTTGGTAAGTCTGCAGGCTGGGGCTTTTTCTCTCTCTGGTGTAGTCTGCTTGCCTGCTCTTAGGTCTGAGCTGTGCAGACCCCACGCGCTCTGTGCTTGACCTGTGCGGACACTCTGGGCAACCTCCTGTGCTGGATTCTGCCACACTCTGTCTTCCACTGGGCTTCGTCACTCCGGAATCTGCTCCGATGCATTGATATATTGAAGGGGAAGTCTATCTCTCAGTGAAGACTGGAGGTGGTTTCTGCATTTTTGCCATGTGTAAGAGGTCTCAGACTTGCTCTGTTTGACCTCAGAGGGCAGAACCAGAATCAGTGGGTGAAAGTCACAAAGGAGTCAATTTAGGCTTTGGTGTAAGGGAAAAATTCCCCAACAGATAGAGCTATCCCAAAATAGAATGAGCTGCCTCAGGATGCAGTAATTTCCCTTACTGGAGGTCTTCACCTGTGTATTATTTATTGTAGAGGAGATTCAAGTTGTGATTTGAGTTGGACTATATGACCTCTGGGGTCACTTCTAACCCTGAGATTCCTGGTTGTATTGTGACAATGTTTATTTTGGTGAAACTTCTCTAAAAATACCAATAATCTATATCCCTATGGTTTTTTTTCCATTTCCCCTTTTTCAGTCAATTGCTTATTGAAACAGGTCAGGTAGGAGCTTTTGTAATTGACTCTGGGGAGAGTTTATAATTGATTTTGGCCTTTGCTCTGACCTATAAATGATCTGACTGTACATAGGCAGCTGATTGTGAAATGACTGTATCAATAACCACTCATTTCCTCCCTGTAATGCTATATAGTCAATTTTACTTTTTGTGATATCATTTTATGCTTGCCATGCCCTGTGTCTTTTCATTTTCTTCTTTAAAAAAAGTCTATAGGGGCGGCTAGGTGGCGCAGTGAGTAAAACGTCGGCCCTGGAGTCAGAAGGACCTGAGTTCGGATCCGACCTCAGACACTTAATGCACACACAAACAAAATCCTAGCCGTGTGACCTTGGGCAAGTTACTTAACCCCAACTGCCCTCCAAAAAAAAAAAAAGGCAAAAAAAAAAGTCTATGATTCACAAGTGTGAGGTTTATGCCTTAAATCCAGGGCTTCTTAACCTGGGGCTCACAGAGTCTTAAAGGGTCTGGGCATAGATTTCAAGGGGATCCATGAACTTGGATCAGGGAAAAAATACGTCTTTATTTTCACTAACCTCTAACTAAAACTTACTATTTCTTTCGATTGTTAATTTTTTAAGATGGACATTTTTCTGAGAAGAAAGACATAGGTTTCACTACACTGACAAAAACAGGATGTATAAATAGTCAAGAACCCCTGTTTGTTTGTTTGTTTGTTTTTTAAGGCAAAGCACATTTATTGAAACAGAATACAAGGTAAATAACAAAAAGTTGAATCAAATAGCTAATCCCCAATTTACTTTTTTCTTCTTTCATTCCTTCCTTCCTTTCACATGCTTCAATCTTCACTCAGAGTTCCATACATCTCTATCTGAAAGTGGATAGTACTTTTCCCCTTGAGTCCTTTGGTCTTACCATGGATCCTTGTATTAATCAGAGTTGCTGAGCTGATTATTGTTACAATTTTGCTGTTACTATGTAAATTGTTCTCCTCATTCTGCTCACTTCACTTTCCATCATCTAAGTCTTCCCAGGTTTTTCAGAAACCATCTCCATCATTTCTTATAGCACAATAGTATTCCAACACAAACATATACTATAACTTGTCCAGCTATTCCCCAATTAATGGGCATCTCTTTGTTTTCAATTCTTTACAATCACAAAAAGAACTGATGAGAATAACTTTTGCCCAGCAACAATGGGAACCTTTGAAACTAACTTTTGAGGGCCTCTTCTAAACCTACCCAGTAACAGGAAACTTTGTCAGATAAAAAAAAAAATCTTGCTACCTTAGCCCCATATTCTGTCTCATGATTAGCCTCCACACTGGAGCAAGCTAGATTCCTTGTTCTGTGATCACATCCTTGAACTGTTTTCAGCACACCTGCTTCTCTTTCCTGCCCTCTTTTCCCCTGAAACTAACTACTCAAGCAGGAGCATACTCCAGTTTTGGCTGAATGCCCAAAAATTGTGTATAAAAACAAACCCCTGTATTCCTGCAAAGTGCTAGCCCTCCTTACAGGGCTAGCCCAATGCTCTTATGTCAATAAGTCTCTCTTGTCTAGGAGAATATCTGCCTCTTGAATGACCCAACTCCTGAACCTCATCATCCTCTTCAAAACTGCTATAAATATTTGTGTATATATGGGTCTTTTTCCCTTTTCTTTGACCCTTTTGGTGGTATAGATCTAGTAGTAGCATTGTTGAATCAAAAGGTATGCATAATTTTATAGCTCTTTGGGCATAGTTCCAAACTGGAGAAACCTTATTTTAATCTCTTTCTTTTCCTAATCCTCTTAGACCATATTTTCTGCTGTATTTTATACTGTTCTCTCCTATATCTACCTTCTTGCTGAAGTCACCAAGTATCAAGGTATACATTGACTTGGCTTGGAGGATCTTTTCAAGTGCTTTCTAGATTTTGCTTACCTTTTCAACTTCAATAGCAAATGTTGGCATATGAACTGCAGCTGTTACATCATATTCTGCCTGCCTTCACCCGCCATGAATGAGCTTTGAAGGGCAATATAACCAAGTCACCCAGGAAATGATGTTGCTTGTTGCCTTTAGCCACATGAAGAACCAAATTCTATCAAATGCCTCATTTATCTTTCCAAAGAGAAAATGTGATACATCCTCCCAATTAGCAGCAATTCCTTTATGTTTCTTAGTTAAATTTATAGCAAGATTGTTAACACAAAGGCTCGCCTCTTTTGTAGTGTCCATATATTCAGCCCATATATCTCCTTTTTTTACCTCAGTAAAACCTAAATTAAAATGGTTTACCATATCAAATTGCTTGCTGTCTCAGGGAGAGGGGAAGGGAGGGAAGGAGGGAGAACATTTGAAACTCAATTTAAATAAAACAAACATTTAAAATTGTTTTACATGTAATTGGAAAAATATTTTAAAATGTTCTAAGTACATATTGAGAATACCCTTGATGAAAACATGAACAGGCAACAGCCTTTTGTAGATTCTTTTCTGCAGTTGACCACATTCTTCAGTCACACAACTGACTGAGAAGTATAACTATCACATTGTTTTGGGATTATTATCTGTTTACACCACCCACACACATGGCATTTTATAGCAAAGCATGGCTTTGAAAGTTCCCTCAAAGAAGATGTCACCTTTGCACATATTAAGATCATATAAGATACACTGAGAAACAAAACTAAAATGTTACCTGGTTATCAATCTAATGTGAGGCATAAAACAGGGGGTCCTGTGGTCAGCAATGCTATACCTTAGTCATGAGAATATCCTGCAGAGGGTCCAGACAGAAGAGGGATTTCCTCTGAGTAATAAGGTTCCCTAGATGCTCCTGTTTGTAGATGATATTGTTTCATTGAATACTATATCATGATAAAGAATCTTCAGAAGGGTGAAACCAAGATGGTGGAGTAAAATCAGGAAATCTCTTGAGCTCTTCCCCCAAATACCTCCAAATACCTGTAAAAAATGATGCTAAACAAATTCCAGAGCTACAGAAACCACAAAATGACAGAGTGAAACACATCTCTAGCTGAAGACAGTCTGGCAGGCTGACAGCAAGGGTCTAATAACACCTGGCTAGGAGCGGAGCACAGGCCATGCTGGCACAGACTGGGCCAGAGCAAACCTCAGGAGACTGAATCACTAGAAGCTGTGGCAGTCAGTGGGGAAACTCTGTCAGACATGGATGAGAGAAGAGTGTGGTCTGGCCTCAGCCCTGGAGTAGCGGAGGTAGTGGCAGTGGCAGCAGCAGCAGCAATAGCTACTTCCAGAGCTCCAGGCCCACAGATGGTGGGGGAATCAAGTGGCTAATCAGAGGGCAATTGCAGGGATCTCTTTGCTGGCTCTAAGGCAGGATTCTTTTGCTTTTCCCTGCTTAGATCTGGGTCACAGTTTTGGGTGGCAGTCCCAGGGAGAGGAGGAGCACTGACATAGCAGAGCTTATGGTGGCTGTGGAGAGGGCATCCTTCTCACAGTTCTGAGGCAGAAAAGAGTGCTTGTGGTAACTCACATACCATAGGCCAGGAGAGGAGTAAACACCTCTCCTTTGATCATACTACCTTAGAAGAACTGAAAATTTACAGGTGCCTAGGAGTAACTCTAACAACAGCTATGTAAAACCCCAGAAACTTAGGACAGAGCACTCTCCACTCTAGAAGCAGAGTACTACCTTGGCAAAGAGTTAGAAAGCTAAGTATTTGGCTGGGAAAATGAGAAATCAGAGGGAAAAAAATCGGACTATAGCATCTTATTTTGGTGACAAAGAAGATCAAAACATAAAACCAGAAAAAGACAACAAAGTCAAAACTCCTGCATCAAAAGCCTCTCAGAAAAATATGAATTGGTCACAGGCCTTGGAAGAGCTCAAAAAGGATTTTGAAAATCAAGTAAGGAAAGTAAAGAAAAAATCAGAAGAGAAATGAGAATAATGCAAGAAAATCATGAAAAAATGAATCAAAAGCTTGGAGACCTGAAAATAATTAAGAAAATGACAACTTAAAAATGGACTAGCCCAAATGGCAGAAGAGGTCCAAAAAGCCAGTGAGGAGAAGAATGCCTTAAAAAACAAGTTGGCCAAATGGAAAAGGAGGTAGAAAAGCTCACTGAAGAAAATAATTCCTTCAAAATTAGAATGGAGCATGGAAGCTAATGACTTTATGAAAAATCAAGATATTATAAAACAGAACCAAAAGAATGAAAAGCTAGAAGACAATGTGAAATATCTCATTGTAAAAACCACTGACCTGGAAAACAGATCCAAGAGAGATAATTTAAAAATTAATTGGAAATTAATTTAAAAATTAATTTAAAAATTAATTGAAAGCCATAATCAAAAAAGAGCCCAGACATCATTTTTCAAGAAATTATCAAGGAAAACTGATATTCTAGAATGAGAAGGTAAAATAGAAATTGAAAGAATCCATTGGTTGCCTCTTGAAACAGATCCCAAAAAGAAAACTCCTGGGAATATTGTAGCCAACTTCCAGAATTGCCAGGTCAAGGAGAAAATATCACAAGTAGTCAGAAGGAAACAATCAGAGTATTGTGGAAACACAATGAGGATAACACAAGATCTAGCAGCTTCTATATTAAGGGATGAAAGGGCTTGGAATATGATATTCTGGAGGTCAAAGTAGCTAGGGTTAAAACCAAGAATCACCTACCAGCAAAAATGAGTATAATTCTTCAGGGGAAAATATGGACATGCAATGAAATAGAGAATTTTCAAGAAAGGCCAGAGCTGAATAGAAAAATTTGACTTTTAAATATAAGAATCAAGAGAAGCATTTAAAGGTGAACAGGAAAGAGAAAGGGTAAAGGACTTATTTAAGTTGAACTGTTTATATCCCTCCATGGAAATATGATATTTGTAACTCATGAGACTTTTCTCAGTATTAGGATAGTTGAGGGGAATATATCTATGTATATATAGACAGAAGGCACAGGGTGAATTGAATATGAAGGAATGATATCTAAAAAATAAAATTAAGGAGTGAGACAGGAATATATTGAACGGAGGGGTGGAGCCAAGATGGCAGAGTAAAAGCACAAACTTGGCATGGGCTCCAGCTTCAACCATCCCCAATACCTGTAAAAAAATGACTCTGAACAAATTTTAAAGCTACAGAACCCACAAAGAGACAGAGGGAAACAAATCTCCCACTGAAGGCAGCCTGGCAGGCCAACAGGAAAGGTCTATCAAAGCATGCTGGGACCCAAGTGCAGCTCCCAGTAAGCCACAGTTCCAGCCCCAAGGCAGCCCCAACCCGTGCCCAGACTGGCCAGAGAAGACTTCAGGAGAGTGAATCACCAGCAGCTGTGGCAGTTTCCAGACTCCTTAACCCATAAATGCCAAAGAGAAAACAAAAGAATTCTAACATGGCAAAGAGCTCAAAAGTCAAGTAATTGGCAAGATGAGGAAGTGCAATCAGACCGCACAATCCTTCTGGGGGACAAAAGGGATCAAAGCATGAACCTGGAGGAGGACAATGAAGTCAAAACTCCTACATCAAAAGCTTCCAAGAAAAATATGAACTGGTCACAGGCCATGGAGGAGCTCAAGAAGGATTTTGAAAACCAAGTAAGAGAAGTGAAGGAAAAACTAGGAAGAGAAATGAGAATGATGAAAGAAAATCATGAAAAGCAAGTCAACAACCTGCTAAAGGAGACCTCAAAAAACTGTGAAGAAAATAACACATTAAAAACTGGACTAACTCAAATAGCAAAAGAGGTTCAAAAAGTCAATGAGGAGAAGAATGCCTTAAAAAGTCAAATTTGCCAGATAGAAAAGGAATTTCAAAAGCTTACTGAAGAGAATAATTCCTTCAAACTTAGATTGGAGCAATTGGAAGCTAATGACTTTATAACAAATCAAGATACTATAAAACAGATACAAACAAATGAAAAAATAGAAGGCGATGTGAAATATCTCATTGGAAAAACCACTGACCTGGAAAACAGATCAGGAGAAATAATTTTAAAATTATTGGACTACCTGAAAGCCATGATCAAAAACTGGACCTAGAAATCATTCTTCAAGAAACTCTCCAGAAAAATTGCCCTGATATTCTAGAACCAGAGGGCAAAATAGAAATAGAAAGAATTCACCTATCACCTCTTGAAAAAGATCCCAAAAAGAAAACTCCTAGGAATATCATAGCCAAATTCCAGAGTTCCCAGGTCAAGGAGAAAAATATTACAAGCAGTCAGGAAGGAACAATTTTACTATTGTGGAAACACAAGCAGGATAACACAAGATCTAGCAGCTTCTACATTAAGGGATTGAAGGACTTGGAATATGATATTCTGGAGGTCAAAGGAGCTAGGAGAGAAGGAGAAAGAGAGAGATAGAATAAGGTAAATTATCTCACTTAAAAGAGGCAAAAGAAAGCTGTTACAATGGAGGGGAAGAGTAGGGATGTGAAAGGGAATGAGTCAACCTTTACTCTCATTGGATCTGGCTTAAGGAGGGAGTAACATACACACTCAATTGAGTATCTTACATGAAAGTAGGGGGAAGGGGATATGGGTGGGATAACAGAAGGGAGGGCATATTGAGAGAGGGATAGTCAGAAGCAGATACTTTTGAAAAGGGACAGGGTCAAAGGAGAAAATAGAATAAATGGGGGGGCAGGATAAGATGGAGGGAAATATAGTTAGTTTTTCACAATATGACTACTACAGAAATATTTTGCATAACTACACATGTATAATCTATATTGAATTGCTTGTCTTCTTAATGTGGGTGTGTGAGGAAGAAAGAAGGGAGAGAATCTGGAACTCAATGTTTTAAAGACAAATGCTAAAAATTGTTTTTATATGCAACCAGGAAATAAGCTATAGAGGAAATGGGATATAGAAACCTCTCTTGCCCCACAAGAAAGTAAGAGAGAAAGGGGTATGAGGAGGGTATGGGGGGATAGAAGGGAGGGAAGACTGGGGGAAGTATGCTTGCCATCTTGGGGTGTAGTGTAGGGGAGAGATGTGGAGAAAATTTGGAACTCAAAATCTTGTGGAAATAAATGTTGAAAACTGAAAATAAGTAAATAACTTCTGAAAGAAAAAAAAAGAATCTTCAGAGAGATTCTCATTCTCTCAAAAGAGGATAGTCTGATAATTCACATGGTAAAAACCAAATGGAGGAAGAATAGGTATTATTTACATTATAATATGCAACAGAATATGTAAGTCTACTAAACTCATCTATAACTACAGATATATTGGTCAAAGACTATGGCTTGAATCTGAACTGAATCCAGAGTTTGATAGAAGGAAGAGCCTAGGTAGACATGGGCTTAAGAAACTGTAGTACTCGGGTGGAGCCAAGATGGCGGAGTAGAAACAGCATTTCCAATGTGCTCTGCCCCACACAAATTTCAAACAATGTGAAAGGGAGCTCCGAACAACTTCTGGAGCCACAGCACCCACAGAACAGCACAGAGAAGCTAACCTCCTGCTGAGGACAGGCCAGCAGCCCTACAGGGAGTCGCCAACGCAGCACTCTGAGAGCAGGCAGCACAGCAAGCTGGGAACTGACAGCGCAGCCCGCAGAGCCGAGCCCAGGTCCGAGGCTTTAGCCCCAGGCCTGCCGGGCCTTCAGCCGGGTGGTGGAACCCCAGAACACCAGCAATTGTGGAGATTCCAGAATTATCAGCACAGATATGCCTAGGACAAAGTGAGAGGTTAGTGCCCTATGGACTTTGGGACCAGTATTTGGGGAACACGTGGTTTCCTCCCCTGGGGGCAAAAAGCTGCTGAAGAAACAGCTGCACAGAAGCCATTTTGCAGCATCAGTAGTGGCTCTAGCTCCTGGTCTGCAAACTGTAGGAAGATCCAGCAATCAGTCTGGGGGTTAATTGCTTTTGCTTTAAACTGCCTGGATCTGGATTGTGGTCTGGGGGGGAAGTTTGGGGTGGGTATCCAACTTACCAGAGTGGGTGGAGGCTTTACAGAGGCCACCCAACTGGTGGAAGTTGTGAAGACCCCACGTTTGGGCGGAAGCTCCCCTGTCTGGTGGCGGAGTCCTACTGTGGCAACAAGCCCCAAAATCAAGTAATTAAGTGACAATATGCCTAGGCAAACGAAACAAAATAAACAAAAAAGTTCAACATTGGACTCCTATTTTAGGGGCAAAGAGGCTCAAAGCATGGAGGAGGACTGTGAGGTCAGAACTCCTGCACCAAAAGCCCCAATGAAAATACAAGCTGGCTACAGGCCATAGAGGACCTTAAGAAGCAGATAAGAGAAGTGGGGGAAAATTTGGGAAGAGAAATGAAAAAGATGCAAGAAAAGTATGAAATGGCAGTCAACAGCCTGACTGAGGAAAATAACACCCTAAAAAATAGACTAACTCAAATGGCAAAAGAGGCTCAAAAAGGCAATGAGGAGAGGAATGCCTCAAAAAGCCAAATTTGCCAGATGGAAAAAGAACCTCAAAGGCTCACTGAGGAGCATCTTTCCTTTGGATTTAGAATGGACCAAAGGGAAGCTAGTGACTTTGTGAGAAATCAAGATGCTGTTAAACAGATCCAAACAAATGAAAGAATAGAAGGCAATGTGAAATATCTCATGGGAAAAACCACTGACCTGGAAAATAGATCCAGGAGAGATCATTTAAAAATTATTGGACTACCTGAAAGCCATGATCAAAGAAAGAACCTAGAAATCATCCTTAAAGAAATTGTCAAGGAAAATTGCCCTGATGTTTTAGACCCAGAGGGCAAAATAGAGGTTGAAAGAATCCACAGATCACCTCCTGAAAAAGATCCCCAAAAGAAAACTCCCAGGAATATTATAGCCAGGTTCCAGAATCCCCAGATCAAGGAGAAAATACTACAAGCAGCCAGGAAGAAACAATTTCAATATTGTGGAAACACAATCAGAATAGCACAGGACCTGGCAGCTTCTACATTGAGGGATGGAAGGGCATGGAATATGATATTCCAGAGGGCAAAAGAGCTGGGAATGAACCCAAGGGTCACCTACCCAGCAAAACTGAGTGTCTTGTTTCAGGGGAAAATATGGTCATTCAGTGGAATAGAGGACTTTCAAGCATTCTTGATGAAAAAACCAGAGATGAATAGAAAATTTGACATTCAGACACAAGAAGCAAGAGATGCTTGAGAAGGCAATCAAGGAAAAGAAATCAAAAGGAACTTATCAAAGTTGAACTATTTACAGTCCTACATGGAAAAACAATAACTGTGTTTGATGAAACCTTTCTCATTATGAAAATAATTGAAGAAGGGTATATGGCATATGTTCACAGGTATACATGGATAGAGGGCATAGGTTGAATTTGATGGGAAGGGATGATTATTATTTTTTTTTGGAGGGCAATTGGGGTTGGGTGACTCACCCAGGTTCACGTGGCTGGGTTTTTGTTTGTGTGTTGGGTGTCTGGGGCCGGATCTGAGCTCGGGTCCTTCTGGCTCCAGGGCTGGCTCTCTGCTCGCTTCGCCACCTAGCCGCCCCAAGGAAGGGATGACTCTTAAGGGGTGAAGTCAAGAGGTGAGGGAGGACAGTGGCAAGAGGAGATGGAGAGAGACAGGGTAGGGCAAACTATCTCATGTAGAAGAGGCAAGGGGAAGTAGTTTCAGGGGAGGGGAAGAACAGGAAGGCAAAAAGGCAAAAGCATATTCTCATTGAAGTTGGCTCAAGGAGAGAATCACATACATACTAAATGGAATATCTTACCCTCACTCGCTCTCCTGAGTAGGGGAAAGGGGGATGAGAGGGGGGATGATGGAGGGGAGGGCATTCTGGGGAGAGGGGAGGTTAGAAGTACCTACTATCAAAGAGGGACAGGATCAAAGTAGGGAATGGACCAGGTGGGAGGTGAGACAGGTGGGAGGGAAATATAAGCAGTCTTTTACGATATATCTACTATGGTAATGTTTTGCATAGATATACATGTACAACACATACTGAATTGCTTATCTTCTCAGAGGGAGTGGGTGACAAGGGAGAAAGGGAATGGATCTGAAAATCGAAGTTTTAAAATTAAATATTTCATAAGATGTCCAGGCAGTGGGGCTCAGAGATTCACCTTGCCCTAATGGCAAAGTCAAAGGGGGTATGGGAGAAGATATGGGAGAGAGCAGATTGGATGAGGGGATATCTGGTGGGACTGCTATTCTGGGGTGGTGGGTAGGGAAAGAACGGGGGGGAAATGTAACTCATAATCTGGTGGAAATGAATGATGTAAACCAGAAGTTAATAAAGCATTTGTTTAAAAAAAAAAAAGAAAGAAAGAAACTGTAGTACTTTCAAAGTTCCCAAGTTACTTCTATTTTAAAAGTCCTTCATTTTTCCCTTGATACTACCAGAGACCTTCTGGCTCTAGACCATATGTGGCCCTCTAGGTCCTCAAGTGCAGCCCTTTGACTGAATCCAAACTCCACCAAGCAAATCCCCTTAATAAAATGTTTTGCTCTGTAAAACTTGGACTTAAAGGACTGCACTTGAGGACCTAAAGGGCCTCATGCAGTCTGAATCATGCAACACCACAATCTTAAAAAGATCAGAAATGCACATGACCCAAAGGTCAATAAAAAGATGCAAGCTAGGTAGGCAAAAATATATTTCAGTCACTCAATAAATATTTACTAAGCATCTACTCAGTCACACACTATATTAAGCCCCGGTGGTACAAAAAGAGGCAAAAGACAATTCCTGTCCTCAATGAGTTCAAAATCTAATGAGACAACAAGCAAACACACATACATACACACATACACAAGCTACATGCAAGATAAGTAGGAAATAATTAAAAGGGAGAAGACTCTAGAATAAAGAGGGGTTAGAAAAAGCAAAATACATCAGAGAACTGAAATAAATTATGTAATTGAGGATAGGTACAATTAGAAAAAGAGTAAATACAGAGATTTAACAAGTGGGCAACCTGAGCTCTACAATAGCATACACAAAATATTTAAGGAACCATTGAAAGGTTTCCAGTATTTTTAAAGAATCTGTGGAAAGACACAACAAAGAGGTACACATAAGACAAGAGGGCATGGAAGGGTGATGAAGAAAGGATCACCCCTGGTAAGGTCACAGATCCTTTAAAGTATTGGAAATATCTCTTAGAGTACACACCAAAGATATCAAAGAAAGAAGAAAATGATGTATATCTACAAATCTACATTTATAGCAGCTCTTTTCATAGTAGGAAAAAATTGAAAACTAATAAGGTACCCACCTTATTAGGCAGCAGCTAAACAAATTTTGATATATGAATACAATGGAATATGATCATATCATAAGAAATAATGAAATTGATAGTTTCAGAAAAAACTAAGAAGACCTCTATGAACTGATGGAGAGTGAACGAGCAGAACCAGGGAACTCTATATACGACAACATCCTTATAGCAAAAAACAATTTTGAAAAACTTTAGCACTCTAGACAATGCAGGGCCAATTAGAGTGCAGGGAGTCAAAGAGGAATGATGAACTAAAAATGCAAAAGGAGACAAACATTTTTGGATGTGGGCAATGAGAAAATTTGCTTCAATTGACAATAAATATTTTTTTTTTCTTTTTGGAGGGCAATTGGTGTTAAGTAACTTGGCCAAGGTCACATGGCTAGGTTTTTTTTTTTTCGTTTGTGTGTGCGTTAAGTGTCTGAGGCTGGATCCAAACTCAGGTCCTTCTGACTTCAGGGCTGAAGCTCTACTCACTGCGCCACCTAGCCGCCCCCAACGATACATATTTGCTACGAGGGTTTTCTTTGCCTTTTTTTTTATTGTTGGAGGGGTGGGGAGAGAGAGAGAGAGATTATAACAATTCCCCAAGTACAGTAGACATTAATGAGTTTTGCCCAACCTGTCCAGCTGTTACCACTGGCCACCAAAACCCATCTCTAGTCAGTAAGGGATGAGCACAGGCCCTGCAAAGGAAAAAAAAAAAGTTTAGGCTCAATGTAATGGAACATTTTCTAAGAGTTCTAACTATCCAAAAATGAAATAGGAAATAGTGGGTTTGCTCTCACTTAAAGTCTTTTAGCAAAGAAATTGCTAACCACTTGATTAGATTAAATGTTTCTTGCATCCCTTTGGCACTTTAATAGATATGTGGACTGGACCTGCAATTTCACTGGAATAGGCCTCAAGGTGGCACAGTAAATAGGGCACTAGAACCAGGTCAGAAAGAGCTGAGGTCAAATCCTACTTCAACTATAAAATAATACCTACCCCCCCCAGAATTATTTGCAAGGGTTTTTGGAAATCTTAAAGCATTATAGGGAATTCCCAAATAAAGAAACCTCCTTGACCAAGGCAGATTAGCACTTTCTCTGCAATTTATCATCACAGAGTTACCTAGAATTCTGAGAAGTCAACTGACTTGCCCAAGGTCACATAGTCAATGTCAGAGGCAGAATTTGAACCCAAATTTCAAGGTTGTTTTTTTTTTTTAATTGACTATGCCATACTTCCTCCTTGGGCACTGAAATGTGCAAATGAAACAATCTCTTTTATACTACAACATAATGCATGTTTGCCTACTGTACTCTGACTGTTCTCTAGCCATTTCATATATGTGCAATGCTTCATATTTCTCCAATAAGATGAAAAGTTCTTTAGAGATGAGCATCATGTCTTTTATCCAAATCTAATTCAAGAAGCATTTATTAATCTCCTACCAGACAAAAAACATTGTGCTAGGCAATAAGGGAAATATCATAATGAGTAAAATGCAATCCTTTCCCATTATGGAGATTACAATCCAATAGAGAGATAAGACTTAGACATTAATTCTAATAGACATAAAACACGCAAAGAACATTAGAAGAAAAAATGAAATGTTATATTTCCAAATGGGGTACTAGAGGAGGTTTTGTTGGAGCAGTTATCATTTGAGCTGGCCTTGAAATTGGCCTCAACAGGTGGAGAGTTGCAGAGATAAAAGCATAGGATAGCAGTTAAAAGCAACAGAAACTAATCCGATTCAGTTTATTTCTTTGCGCTCCCCTTTTTCCTTCCCCTTTTCAAAAACTTCCTTATCTGCTATGTACAAGACAGGTCTTTTTCCCTTTCCTTTCTTTCCCCCTCACTTCCTCTATCCCTCCTTCTCCTTCTATTCTTTTTTTTTAAGTTTTTAAAAAATATCTTTTGTTTTTAAATCATAGTCATTTCTGGTGATCTGTCTTCTATTCTTACCCTTGTAATGGAAAAAAAATTGTTTTAAGTAATTTGGCATGCAACCATATCTGACTGTGTATGTGAATTAGACTGTGATCTCCATGAGAGGAGAGACTTTTTGTGTTTTCTTCGCATCCCATATACTCAGTACAGTAACTGAGACACAATAGACACTTAATAAATGCTTGTTGACTTGACTTATACCCACAACTTCCCACCTTTCTGAAAAGAGCATCCTTTCCTTTCAAATATAATTCAGAAACATGTACTGTGTCTAAGCACATATACTTGCCTATGTATTTGTGTGTATATACATCTCTATATATGTATTTATATACACACACATGTGCTGGGCATGTAATGGCGTAAGTGAAACAGACTGTCCTTTGGGAGTTCACCTTTTAGGAAGTAAGGATTTTTAGTCTGGAGATTTATGAACTTGTTTTTTTTTTCAATATGATTTATGAACTTGTTTTTTTTCAATATCTTGATAATTATATTTAATATAATTGACCTACTTTGTAATTCTATATATTTTATTTTATACATTTTAAAACTTTCTGAGGAGTCCAAAAGCTTTCTACATGAGAGAAATGTTAGAAACCTCTGTACAAGGAGGATACAATATGCAACAGATAAGTAAATATAAATTATATATGAAGCTATATATCTAAGTCTTTCTGCTATGCTGAATAGAGGGATGAACTTAGAATCAGAAAGCCTTGAATTCAAATCATGCCTCTGACACAAACCCGATGATGTTTAACCTTAGGCAAATCTCAATGCCCCAAGCAACATTCCAAGATATATATAAATTATAAATGAGTTGCTGATCTGCATCAGCGAAGAGAGTTTTCACATAGTGATATTTCCCTAGAGACTAATGAAATCCAGGGATTGGACCAAAAAGAAATAAATAGGCAAAACACCCGAAGTAATTTCAAGGGGGAAGATAGCATGAACGCCTCTTCCCCACTCTCAACCCCCATCCTCCAATAGCCCGGAGCAGCACCTGAGGTGCAGTCAAGATGGAGGAAGATGGGAAAAGCTACACTAGGTCCTTTTCCACCACTCCAGTCCCTTGAGACAGAACCTATTTAGCATGTGCCTGAACTGCAGGCAATGATGATGCAGTTAAGTTCTATATGAGGACCCAAGGAAAAATGTTCACTTCACTTAGCTGTTGGTACAAAAAAATCAAGACAGAGTGTTTCCGGAGAGTTCTTTATCACATCCCCTTCACCCCATCACAGACTGTAAAAAGGATAGGGGGGTTGCCTTGATATCAGGAAATGGATTTTCCCTTTATCACAATCAATTGTGAAATAGAAATAGCTCTCCAGTCCCTCACGTCACTGGAGCCTGGGGACTGAGACTGAAGACACTTAGCATGCAGGATGTGTGAACCCTGCTGCAGAGACATCAAGCTTGATACTGTCACTCTGCTGGAGTGAAACCTTGTTCTGTGACCAGATTTTTAAAAGAAACGGCAAAGCGCACTTAACACATTGATTTCAGCCCATAGAAATCCAATTTTTCACCACCTCCCAAAATGGCTGCGTCAAGATGTGTCAGAGTAGAGCTTAAATTCTTAAAGGAGAGGAAGTGTGTCAGAGTAAGCTGATTCACCCAGACTATTGCTTGGGGTCAGAGCAGGAACTCAGAAAGACATGAACACGACATGAGCCTTTGTTAGCCTCAAAGATGTGGAGTTTGGGGGCAGGAGGTGTGGGTGTTAATTTCTCTTTGTGCATGGCAAGTCACTCTGATGAATGAATGGTCAGCCTTGTAAAAGGGATCCTTTTGTTAAAGGCAGGACTCAAGTGGCTCAATATTATTTCAATAATAGCTCACATTGCTACAGGACTTCAGGGTTTACAAAGCTCTTCCCCCCACAACAGTTCTGTTAGGCAAGTAGTGAAAGGAATATTTTCCCAATTTTACAGATGAAGAAACAAATTCCCCTGAGAGAGGTTAAAGTATTTGCTCAGGATTACACAGCTAGTAAGTAGGGGAGGTGGCCCATGAATGCAGATCTTCTGGCCCCCAAATCTTTCACTTTTTCCACTACATAAATGCTGCCTTGGTTCCTTTCTTTTTCTCTTTACTTTCCTCCCCTTACTCATTTTGATGTTTATTTTGACATGACCCCAAACCGTCCCATTAAAGGAGTGACACAAAAAAACAAAATCTGTGATGTGTGCCACTAGCTGACATGTATACAGTACTCAGAGAGTTTAACTGACTTACCCTTGTAACATGGCTAGACAGGAGCAGGATTCAAACACAGCTCTTCCTGAGCTTGGGTGCAACAATGCCTCTTGACTACCTGAGCTCAGAGACAGAAAAGGAGAATTGGTACCATCCATAGCAGTGGCCAGAGACTAGCTCCGTCAGAACTAGATCCCAAAAACATTCAGTTAAAATCCCACAACTAAATGGGCACAGCAAATTGTCTGCTCCAATACTTTTCTAAAATTTGATAACTAGAACAGAACTGGAGCACCTAGGTGACCCAATAAATAGAGTGCCCCACCTGGAGTCAGGAAGACTCATCTTCCTGAGTTCAAATCTGACCTCCAATACTTATTAGCTGTGTGACCCTGGGCAAGTCACTTAACCCTGTTTACCTCAGTTTCCTCATCTGCAAAACAAACTGGAGAAGTAAAGGGCAAACCATTCCAGTATCTTTGCCAAGAAAAACCCAAATGGGGTCACAAAGAGTCAGACATGATTGAAATGAGTGAACAACAGAATGGATCACAATATGTGGTGAGACTAGGTCTGTAAACAATAGAACTATCTCTCCCTTGTTCTGAATTTTATGCCCCCTTAAAGTATTTTAAGATTCCATTAACTTTTTTAGGTGAGATATTAAAATGTTGGATTGTATCGAATTTGGAGTCCAACAAAAGTTTCAGGTCTTTTTCATATGAAGCTATCTATGTTTCTCCTATCTTGTACTTGTAAAGTTGTCTTATTTAAACCAGGGGTAAACTTTTTACATTTATTTTGACAATTCCCCTTTAATAGGTTTTGGTCAAATATTCTTTTTGGATTCTAACTCTCTCATTTAATGTGTTAGTTTATTCCTTCCAATTTCTGTGTTATCTGTAAATTGGATAAGCAAATCCACTAAGTTGTTGATTCATTTCAATCTTATCTGACTCTTTGTGACCCCATTTAGGTTTGGGTTTTTTTTTTTGTTAGTTAGTTTGTTTGTTTGTTTTTTGGCAAAGATACTGGAATGTTTTCCATTCTCTTCTCCAAATCATTTTGCAGATGATGTACTGAGACAAATAGGATTAAGTGACTTACCCAGGGTCACAGGAATGTCTGAGACTAGATTTAAACTCATAAAGATGAGTATTCCTGACTCTTGGCCCAACCTAGCTGCCTACATCCACTGTAGCATTATGCAAATATAGCACTTCCTCTAAGGCTGCTCACCCAACTGGATACTCACACCCATGGGCTACTGTCTCTCAATGTTCTAGGGGATAACCTCGAGGAGTATGTTTCTGGTATAGTTGTTCATGAGCCCCCATCAATGTCTTCCCCACTAACAATCAACCATTCAGTATTAGCATGGCAGTGAGTGAGAACACAAAGGGCATTGGAATTATTGGAGCAAACCTCAGCCCAATTAAACCCAATTCCCTTCCCCATTCTTTGTGTCAGAGAGGTCTATCATTCAGGGAACAGTAGCTAAAGAAAATCAAAATGAAAGCCTCCTCCCAAGAAGAAAATAACTGTAACATTGGAGACCCAGTTCATTTTCCTCTTTCACAAACATGAAAGTCTCATGATGTGAAGATGTACTATTCCTGGAACACTGATGCTCTTTCTTACATGGTTTGCTTGAAAGAAGTCCAGATGCCCATCACATCTCTGTCAGACCTATGGATGTCTCTAGTGACTAAGTAGAAGTCTGTGAAGCAGCCATTGTCTCTAAAAAAACTGGAAAACTTTCCTGACACTTCAGGAAGGGATTGCTGAGTTTTAATTGTCCCCTCCCTCATCCAAGATTCAGCTTCCCTTCATTTCCGTATCAGTGGAAGGAGAATGGTGCCTTTTATAGCTCTATATGGGCTAAGTCCACACCTTTTCCCAAAGTATTTGGACTCCCATTAGGATTAATTTGTGGGTGGGAGCAATTTTGGTTGAAGGGAATAAGTTAAGCAGCTACTATTGGTCTCTGAAGGCTTTAGGAACGTTTTCCTGTTCCCACTGTTCTCCAGCCCTCTTGGCAAAGAAAACAAAAATGAAATAAGAGTTGAATAGTTCTATATCCTCTTTTTCTTCAGTTATCATCATCAAATCTGCTCAAACCAGTAGTCTTATCCACTACTGGCAGCTACGTGGCAGAAGTGGATAAAAGTGTGGCATGTGGAGTCAGGAAGACATGAGTTCAAATCAAATCAGACAATTACCAGTTGCATGACCCTGGGTACTTACCCTTTGTCTGTCTTAGTTTCCTCATCTGTAATAGGGGAATAATAATAGTGCTTGCTTCATGGGGTCATTGTGAGGATCGATATTTATAATAATATTTGTAAAGTGGGTAGTGCTGTGCCTCGATTAATGCGAGCAAAACCCAAGTAATAATTTTAGAATGGACCTTTTATTAAAATGCCATGTTGGCTGATCAGGCCACATGGTGGGCTGAGCACTTACCACCACATGTCCCAGGCACAGCAATGGCAGTAGCAGCAGCCAGCAACAGCCCCTCTCTGGGGCAGAACCTCAGCTTATAAAGGGCTGGTGATTGGTCAGAACACACCTGGAAACTCCCGAGTCTGACCCAAAAGCCTGCCCTTCTATGCAGGTGAGCTAAGTGCAAAGGGTAGAGGCCCAGTGGGGGAGGGCGGAGCTGACCTGGCAATCTGCTCACATCCTTGAGGTGGGGGGATGGGGAAAACCAGGCACAACCATTAGCCTGGCCCATAGTAGGTATTTAATTAATGCTTGTTCCCATCCTTCTGTTCCTGCTTTGATTTTCCTTTTTTCCTCAATATAGCTAACAATCTACTTCTTGTCTTCAGTAGTCTTCCCCAGTCTTGATTCACTCAACTCACTTTAGCCTGTTCTCACAGGACTGGGCTATATTTTTTGCATTTATCTTCTCTTACTCAATTATGGGTTCATCCCCTATATATCTTTAAGTATTTTGATTGGTTGTTGAATTCCTTGCTCATCTCTGTCAGTCTCTCCCAGCAACCTCTTTTTCTCAGTGAGTTGCTTTTCATTCTGTTTTTGGAATTTCATTCCTGAGCATATCCCATCACTTTGGGGCTTTTTGCTTCTATAGAATTTTCAGCTATGGGACCCTAGTCATATTTTCCCTGAATCTTTTGAAATCTGCTCTCCAAAAATCTATTCTATGTCTGATTTCCTCCCTATTCAATCGGAAATTCTCTACTGGAGTGGTCCACATCTCACATCCCCAATTCCAATGTTCCTTTCAATGACACTTCAGCAACTAATTCTGCTAGCTTGTGAGAATCAAGTCCAGAAAGGAAAAAAAAAACCCAACAACACTTCTTCTCATAATATCTTCTACCTTTTAGAAGGCAAAATTTTATTGAAATGAATTTTTAAAATATTAGTGAGTCTACTTTTAGTAGAGAGAGTTTCAGCATATTTTTGGAAAATTAAAGTCCCCACTCCCATGTCACCCTCACAATCCTCTTATCTGCCCTATGATCAACTTTTTCAACTCCTTCTGTGGAATGATCTGTAAAATACTGCAGTGGCAATGTAACTTCTATTTTCACCTCTGTTGGTCTTTTCCCTGAAGCTCTCCACCATGATCTTTTTACTATACAGTGCTTTTCCTCTCTCATTTCCCCCTTTCCCCTTAAATATTATTTTCCTTTGGATCAAATTATACCCTTCTAGAGCCACATTCCAGCTATAGAGTATGGCTCTAGAAGGGTATAATTTAATCCAAAGGATTTTCATTTTATCCTATCAAGTCTCAGTAATGGCTATTTTATCTCTTTCCTTTAGATGCTAAATTCTTTAATGATCAAGATCTTGTCATTTGACTTACTGCATAACCCCTACCTTTTTAGATCTTCGGTAGTACTCATAACCAGAGGTTTTCAAACATGAATAATCTAGATTTGACTGATATTTTCTTCCCTGAGTGGTCTGAGCACAATGCCAAGGCTCAGTGAATATGACTGATTTATGCTCTGCTTCCATGACACCAGGCTAATTGGTTGCTTCGGCTCCCAAAAGTAGTTCATTTAATGGGAAAAAAAAGTCAGTCTTCCTGTTCATTCAGTGTGAAGAGGGCTCTATTTTCATCTCCAGATGTAATTTACTTTAGAATGGAAGCAAAGGGTAGTGTCAGCACCATAATCTCAGATATAAGACTAGTTTAGATGCCATTGGTGGCCATAATCCCTGAAGTCAACAAAGCAACAAGCATTGATTAAACATATACTAAGTGCTAGCCACTGGGGGAAAAGTACTGTCCATGTTGTCAGGGAGCTCATAGGTTATAGTGCTACAGTTATATTCCTTTGCCCCCAAATAGAACTTATTGGTTCCCTACCCAGTGAACTTCATTCCTCCAGGAATCAAAATAACCAATCAACAAGCATTCATTAAACTCTTATTCTATGTGAGGTACTGAACCATTTGTTAGAAATGAAAATATGTGGGGCAGCTAGGTGGTGCAGTGAATACAGCACAGGCTCTGAAATCAGGAGGACCTGAGTTCAAATACAGTCTCAGACACTTAACACTTACTGTCTGTGTGACCTTGGGCAAGTCACTTAACTCCAATTGCCTTGCCTACTCCCCTCCAAAAAAGAAAAGACAAAATAAATGCAAATACAACAATGAGACTGTATCTCTCAACTTACATCTTATAAATTTTGTATTTGTCTATAAACATGTATGTTGTCCTCCCCAGCTAGATTCCCTACCACCTAGCACTTAAATTTAATGAATGTTCATTGATTGATTGAGTCCATTAAGGGAATATAACACAAACTGCCCAATGGTAGCCAGAGAAAAGAACTTTGGCCTGGGCAGTCATAAGGATTTAGCCTAGGGCTAAAATCTTTCCAGGACCATTGGTAGTATTAATTTGATTATTATGCCCAAAGCAAGAGTATGTTGTAGAAAATGGGAATGGGGTAAGGGTATGTGGATTTCAGAAAAGCAGGTGGCAAGATGCCCACCATAGATGGGTAGGTGCTGGTGTCCTGATAGATAGAGTGTGGCATGTGATCTGGAGCTGGCTAGATGTAGTTTTCATTCATTTCCCTCACCCCCCCTAATCAAAATAGCTCAGCACCAGAGTAAAGTCCCAAAACTGAGTTGGATTCAACACCTTCTTACCAGCACCAAAGGCCTTTGTGTCTGGATGGGTGCTGTTCATTTTGGGAAAGAGGCAAAAACATAGAAACAAGGCACATACCTTTTTGCTAATTCAATAAACAAGCTGAAGCAGTTCAAATCCTGATACTTAGTACCTCTGTGACCTTGGGCAAGTCATTCAATTGTTCTGAGCTTTAGTCCCCTTATCTATAAAATAAAGGTGTTGGACTAGATACCTAAAAGGTATCACTTTTAGCCCACAATCTATGATTCATTTATCAAGTATTTACCCTGTGGAAACATTGTATCTGCTAGATGCTGCAACAGAAAAGCAAAAATAGGCTTTGTTCTCAAGGAGTTTCCTTATATTCTTTTGGAACATAATTCTAAATGGGATGATCCAAAAAGACACACAAAACTCGTACCACAGGCTAGGCTCTAAACATTGTAGTAGAGTATTTTTTAGGGGAAATTAATCAATTAATCAACAAACATTTTAAGCCCATTATCTATGAAAATCAACGAAACTGTGTTTAAATTTCCTATAAGCTCCTGGAAGTCAGGGACTGTTGGTTTCTTGTATTTGAATCACTAGTACATAGCAATGTGTCTGGCACATATTAGACACCAAATAAATGCTTGTTGATTGTTTGATTTCAATTTGCTATCTTTATGACCTTGGCCAGGACATTCAACTTCTCTGGACCTCAGTTTCCACATCTATAAAATAAGAGAATGAAAAAGATGATCTCTAGGGGTCCTTAGGATGCAATGACTTTCTGATTTCCTTGTTTCACATCATCTTTGCATGGGCATCTCTGGCTGAGAAATTACCCAGAATTCCTAATTTACAATGGCCCTACTCAGGAAGACTGAGCAAGGGCTGATTAGATTACCAACAGTAGAAGAGTCCCTGACAGTAATATTTGTTAGCTCTTGCTAACTGCCTTCAATTGTGGTGGCAGCTGATGAGTACAAGACTATAGCTGTTCTTCCAGAGCAGTCATTTTATCTGTTATCATCACAATGGGTTGGAGGTAGGGAGATATCTTGAAGATATTATTCCTAGCTGCAGTGGCAAACACAAAGGCTTCACAGTCAATCCAAAATTCCTGAAGGAAGTCAGGTCATAAATACAATAAGAGACAAGGTCAGAATAGAAGAGTTTAACAGGCTTGGGATGAAGTTACTTTGCACCTGTCTTTAAATGTATCCATGTCTGGTCTGAGCATCATAGGATTCACTACTGATAGAGCCCAGAGAGGTGGTCTAGTTTTCCCCCTCCCCCCCTTTTTTTTTTTACAGAGAGCTTAGGTGACATACTCAAGGTCACCCAGGTGTTAATAGAATCCCTTCATCACCTTTGGGTGTATGTATCTTTCTTCCCTCCCTTGGTGAAAGCAGGCTCCTCCCCTGTAGCTGACTTCTGATTACAGTACCCAATAAATGGGCTTACTTCCTGCTGGGACCTCTGTCCCAGTGCATAGAGGCATTTACCTGTTGACAGCTCCTGCTGACAGGTGTTTTGTACACAAAGCAATTCACTGATTGACTGAAATCTTTACTTTTTCTCCTGGTTGTTCTGGTGACTGCGCAGACAGAGGCTGTGAGACCAACTACATCAATTTAACTGACCTGGATAGCAATTCATTAGCTTTGGGGGTTGATACAGGTCCTTTCCTGCCTGTTACTCCAACTAGTGGATCCTAGTGCAAGGTCTACTTATACACCTTTGCCCTCTGTGTTTTCCAGGAGACGGCTCCCAAATGTTTGCAAGCATTTAATTCTACTACTTGTCTTTCACAACTTAGTCAGCAATACTTAGAACTCTCGGGTAGCAGAGAAGCAAGAAGTGGTAAGAGCCGATTGATGCAATAGCCAAGAAAGGATATTTAGCAGGAAAGTCAGTTAGAAAAAGACCTGAGGTTTGAGAGTGGTGGGGTTTGTTGTTTGGTTGTTTTTCTTTCAATTTTGCAAGAATAAAATACTCATTTCCCTCCAGAAACCCATAGGAATAAATGACTATGAATTTGATTGGAAAGGACTATGATATATTCCCTAGGACACTTTTTGTTTGTATCACTAATAATAATTGGGAAACAAAGGATAAGGACTAGACCTGTCACTTCACTAATATAAAGAACTCCCAGATGACAAAATTTCCTTTACCAATGCACACTGGCAATTTCTCTTTAACTTAGAGCATCTAAACATCTAAAGCATTTAGATGATTGCCTAAAGCATGGGTATCAAACATCTAGCTGCACTTGGGAATGTGAACCAGATTAAAATGTCATTGGGAAATATTTAACATAATAAATAAAAATACCATTTAACATAGATAATGTTAATATATGATTTTCTAAGTCACTATATAGCCCACAGGGATCCTTATGGATTGTTTAGTGGCCCATTTCTCCCTGAGTTTGACAAAGTAGGCCAGCTAAGATTAAGTGACTTGCTTAGAGTCATACAATATACAGTTATTCCTTCCACATCTTAGGTATTAGGGGCATAGCATCTCTTTAATCTAGAAAAATCTGTATAAAAATTTTTGGTCCTCCCTTCGTACCAGAGAAGTCTGAATTATTATAGTATTAAAAATGAAATACTTTATGTTATTCAATACTAAACATTTATTTTATGCTTTTCTGAATTTCCAAACTTTTTCTGTGTCATCTGTTGGCCTTCCTCTTCATCTTCAAATTCAATAAAACTCTTCCCAAAATTCCCGTTTAATTTCTTATGTCCATCTGCTATACTGAAAGTGCAATGGGGAAAGTCATGATGTGGAAGAGATAACTGTATGTCACAGGCAGGAGCTGAACCCAAATCTTTCTGACTCTAAGGTCAACTATAACATTGCCTTTATATGATAATAGTTGACATTTATATGGTTTTGCGAGGTTTAAAAAGTCAGTCAAATTGCAAGTCAGTCTGACAACAGTAATTAATAAATTATTCAATGAACAAAAATTAAGCCCTTACTATGTGTTAGGCATTGTATTAAAGTTAAAAGGCAAAATTCCAGACCTCGAGGGTCTTACATTCTAATGGTGGAAGAAAAACATTTTTAAAAGCTGGAAGTGGGGTGTGAGGTAGTGGCAGGGAGAATCACAAAGTTATCAGTTGTTGGAGCTTGTTAGAGAAAATCTATTCTATAGCCTGGAGAGAAATGAGACATGACTGGCCTGGGTGCTCTCCTTCAATGGAGATTCTGGGAAGAGTTATCCAATCAGAGAAAGTGGAGAATTTGTGAATTAGAGATCTAGAATAAGTTTCCAGGACAGAGGTTTCTTTGTCTTCTTCTGGTTGTATGTATTGATCTTCTTTGTCACTAAAGTAAGATTCTATAGTCTGACTTTTGTTTATGCTGTTTGCTCATCTCAACAGTCAAGTATTTGACTTTCTAATTCTTTGTCAAGGCAGGACTCTGCTTCCAGTGGGGGTGGGGGTGGGGTTCGGTATACTGTCCCAGGCTTCAGGGGGTTTGCATCAGCTACTTGTTCCCCCACCATCTGTGGGTCCAGACCTCCATAAGTGGTAGCTACTGTTGTTGCTGATACCACCATCACTGCCACTACCAGCTCCACAATCCCAGGTTTCACCCAGTTTCCACAGGGTTCCCCCACTGACCTTCCATGCTGTCCGTGGCATTTGTAGGTTGAGAAGTCTCAAAATTGCCATAACTGCCAGTGATTCAGTCCCCTGAGGCCTGTTCTGCTGCTGTCTGCCCTTGGCACAGCCCACACTGGACTATGCTCTGCTCCCAGCCAAGTGTGATATACCCTTCCTGTCAACCTTTCAGGCTGTCTTGGGCTAGAGGTGTGTTTCACTCAGTCATTTTGTGGGTTCTGCAGCTCTAGAATTTGTTTAGAGTCATTTTTACAGGTATTTGGAGGGGCTTTGGGAGAGCTCAAGCAAGTCCCTGCTTTTACTCCACCATCTTGGCTCTGCTAGACTTAGCTCTTCTGAGCAATGAAAGGATCTAAGACAATTCCAAAAGACTCATAAGGGACAACGCTATTCACATTCAGAGAAAAAACTATGGTGTCTGAATGCAGATCAATTCATACTATTTTCTCTCTTTTTTATTTTTTGTTTTTACTTTTTCATGGTTTTTCCTTTTTGCTCGGATTCTTCTTTCACAACATAGCTTATGTGAAAATATGTTTAATATGATTGTACATGTATAGCCTATGTCGGGTTCCATGACATCTTGGGGAAGGAAAAGTAGAGGGGGGGATTTAGAACTCAAAAATGTTATAAAAGTGAATGTTGAAAACAAAAAATAAATAAATAAATAAATTTTAAAAGAGAGAGTGCATTCTAGGCATGGACCAATGTGCAAAGGCTTGAAGTCAAGAGATGCGATGTTCTGTGTGAAGAACTAAGGTCTGTATGGCTAGATCACAAAGTACAGGAGGAGGAGCAATGTCCAAGGAGGTGGAAAAAATAGATTGGGACTAGACTGTGTAGGTTTTAAAAGCTAAACAGAGGAGTTTATTATCCTAGAGGCGATAAGAATCCACTAGAGTCAATTAAGTAGGGGAATCACTCGGTCAGACGTTCTTTTTTTTTTCAGACATGTTCTTAAGGAAAATCACTTTGACGACTGTGTGTAGTTCAGACTGGAGTGGAAAGAGACTTGGAGCAGAGAGTTCAACAAGGAAATGGTTGCCAATAATCTTAGGTGAGACATGAGGGCCTGCATTAATGTTGTAGCTTTGTGAGTAGAGAGAACAGGTCATATGTGAGAGATTTTGTGAGGGTAGAAATGGTAAAATTTGATAACATCAAATATCATTGGGGATGAAGGAAAGGGAGAGAAAGAGACAGAAAGACAAAAACAGAGAGAGGAGAGGGAGGGAGGGATGGAGGGAGGGAGAGAGAGAGAGAGAGAGAGAGAGAGAGCGAGAGAGAGAGAGAGAGAGAGAGAGAGAGAGAGAGAGAGAGGAATTGAGGCTAATGTCAAGATTATAAACCTGAGTCATAAGGATAATAGTGACTGACAAAAAAAGTGAAATTTAGAAATGGGAAGGTTTTAATTGGAACGATAATTAATTTGGGTCTAAAAATGTTGAGTTTAAGATGTTTCTGATACACCCAGTATGAAATATTCTATAGGCATTTGGTGAATTGGCACTGAACCTCAAGAGAGAGACTGAAATTGGATATTCAGATCTGTGAATCATTTGCATGGAAATAATAATTAAACCTCTGGTATTTGATGAAGTTACCAAGAAAAAGTATACAGAGAGGACCCAGGACAGAATCTTAAGAAATATCCACAGGAAAGGGTTGTGATGAGGAGTGGGAGACAGCAAAAAAGACTGAAGAGAGGTTGAACAGGTAGAAGACAAATTAATAGAAAACAGTATCACAAAAATCCAGAGATGAAACAAGATCCAGAAGGATAGGGTAGTCAACAGTGTCAAATAAAGCAGAAAAGTTAAGAATAATTTGAAGTGGAAAAAAAAAACACAAAAGTTAGGTAACTTTGAAGAAATCATTTTCATTTGAGTGCTGAGGTGAAAAGGTAAATAGGAAAGCATTGAGGGGTGAGGAAGAGGAAGAAGTGAGAGCAGAAAACTTTTTTCAGAGAGTTTTCCTGAAAAGGGGAGGAGAGATATACAAAGGTAACATGAAGGAATGGTAGGGTCTAACGAAGATTTTTTTAGTGGATGGGGGGAGACATGGGGAAGTTTGAAGGTAGGAGGAAAAGAACCAGTTGATAGAGTAAAGATAAAAGTCAAGAGAGGGGGGAAATGAATTGCAGGTATAATCTGCTGGAGAAGACAGGGGGATATGGTATATGGGATCAGTTGGCCTTGGCACCCCCAAACTTCACAGTGTAGAACCTTCACTAGAAGCAAATTTCACATAGTAGAATCATATAGAATTAGAGTTGGAAGGGACCCCAGCCCAGTCACTAAAGTGACTTGAAGGATCATGGGCCGGTATAAGTGGTGAAAGAATAAAAGTAATTATGAAGCAGGAGAAAGTTGAGTAATAAAGCATCATCTCAAATGGTGTTTGACATACTTTTGCATCTTTTCTGATTTCTTTTCCATGTTAAGGATGCCCTTTCTATTCAGTCTGTCCTAATGGAAATGTTTGGGAGATAATAAGGAACACTGTAATGGCTATTAGATTCCACATCCTCTAGGGATAATCCTAATTCTCAGGCAAGTGAATTGGAAACCAGAAATAAGCATTCCAACAGTCCTTTAGGTCCTTTGGTTTTTGGAGGTTTTTTTGGGGGGGGAGGGTGTTTTTTTTTTCTTTTTGGAGGGGAGAAGGTAGGGCAATTGGGGTTAAGTAACTTGCCCAAGGTCACATGGCTAGTAAGCATATCTAAGTGTCTGAGGTTAGTTAGTTAGACCTAAGTGTCAGGTCCTCCTGACTCCAGGGCCAGTGCTCTATTCACTGCACCACCTAGCTGCCCCGTATAGGTCCTTTTGTAAACATCTGGAGGCCAATAATGCTTTCTATTCTCTAATACCAAACAAAGGGAATCCTCCCTTGAAACTTGTCCATAACATCACACCCACAGAAGCACAGAATCTCAAAACTGGAAGGGACCATGTCTTGTCCTGTTGGTGCCCTAAAGTGAATCACTTCTCCAATATCTGTGACAAGTAGTCATCCACACATTGCTGGAGATTTGAGGGGAGTCCTGTACATATTGAGGGAGTAGAGCCACTGTGGGATAGCTCTGATTGTGGGGAAACTTTTCTTTACATTGAACCTAAATCTGCCTCTGCATCTTCCACATCCATTGTGTCTAGTTTGGCCATCGTAATTTATGATTTCCACCGCGGGTGTGGTGGAGTAAAGGGAGACAAACCGAAGCTGTTGGATCTCCTGGGCTGAGAAATTCTGAACTGCTGATAGGTCTCTTCACTAAGTCTGGCATCAATATGGTAAACCTCTAAAACTGGGAGAGGGAGGGAAGCGGTGGAAACCATGGCAGAGAAGAGGAAGGAACCAAGTTGTCTAAGGAGAGCTGAACTAGTACAAGCTAAAAACAGCATGTCAAAGTTCCTGTGACGATGAATAGTGGGATGAGGACCATCCCCTAAACCTCCTTCCTGGGTCAGATAGGAAGAACCAGGCATCATCATCATCATCATCATCATCATCATCATCATCATCATCATCATCATCATCATCATCATCATCATCATCTTCATCCATACCTTTCCTCTGGCTCTTGACTCTAGAATGTCAAAAGTAAAGTGTAAGGGTTGGGTTTGGGCGAGGGGCAGGGCGGGGGGTGTGTGGGGGGGGAAGAGCAGAATATAAAGTTATTCTTCTATTCACAGGTGCTGAGGAAATAAATATAATGAGATCTATTGATTGCCTAGAGCTTCTGGGTGAGAACAACCCTCTTTAGACATAACTATGGACTAACTAGTGCATAAATGATACACAGTTTTATTTGCAATTCATATATATATATAGTGTTTTACAAAGCACTTTACTAATAACAAACCTGTGAGGTATACAGTATAAGTCTGTTTATTCCCGTTTTACAGATTAGGAAATTGTCACTCAGAAGAGCCATAGAATTAACAGAATTAGTTAAGAGATAGATCTGGAGCTCAGATCCAGGTCTTTTGACTCAAGTTTAGTGCTATAGAAATTGTACTTAACGATCTACAACCAAATGGCAACAGAACAAAGAAACTGTAACGTGTCCTCCCTCCACTCTTTTGGAATCTTGCTTACTCACCATTCCTGTGACTACATAGATACTTGGGCCCATGCAGATATCTACTGCCTGCTTCCTGCTCTTTATGACTCATACATAGGTTTGGTTCCCACAATTGTTTGCTAAGCCAGAACTCAGTAGGTATCTTGAAGCAGTGACCCATCTCTCAACATTCTTCTTCCTTTATAACTTTGAAGCATGAGGATTATTTCAAGCTGAACCCCAAAGAACTGGGTAGAAGGAATAGCATACGGCTTATCCTCAACCTGTCTCCATACTGCATTAAGTATGGGTCCTACCCAGGCAACCCTATACCTAGGATGGTGAGCTTGTCTCTTTGTATGTTTCCATCTCCCACTAGATGACTGAGCATCGACCTTTAGATAGATTGGTTTAAGTGACTTTGAGAGTTTCAGCAGATTATGAGGTCCTCAGAAGCCAGTAAGGCAGTGGCCACACCACCAGAATGGTTGATTATGGTTGAGAAAAGAACAGAAGCAGCAGGAGGCTAGTGATATGGAAAGCATTAGCTTCAGAGAGTGGGGCAACTGGAAAAGAAGATTGTAATTACATCATGCTATGCTCAGTAGAGTTGAAGTGTGAGACAGCTAATTAACAGAATTGCCAAACTATATTATTTTGATGAGATTTCTATGTTCAAAGTGCAATAAAACTGTGCAAACCCTTTGATCCAAAAAATACCATTTCTAATAGGTCTGCATACAAAAAAAGAAAAAGAAATAGGACCTATATATACAAAATATATTTATAGCAGTTCTTTTTGCGGTGGCAAAGAATTGGAAATTGAGGGGATACTCATCAAGTGGGGAATGGTTAAATAAGCTGCAATATATAATTGTGATGGAATACTGTAAGAAATGATGAGGGAGATTGTTTCAGAAAAACCTGGAAAAACATATGAGCTGATGCAAAGTGAAATAAGCAGAACCAGGAAAACAGTAACAATATTGCAGTTATGATTAACAGAGCATTTTTTCATCTGACTATTGAGAGCTTTGATTTCTCCTTCTAGAAGAGATTACTAATAAAGACCAGAAAAATCTTCTTGTTTGACTCTAAGGCTATGTGATCTGATCAATACAACAATCCAAGACAATTACAAAGGACTCATGATGAAAAATGTTACCCACCTCCAGAGAGAGAATTGATGAACTCTGAGTGCAGATTGAAACATATTGTTTTTCACTTTATTTTTCTCACTTTTTAAAAAACATGGCTAAAAGGGAAATATGTTTTGCATGACTTCACATATATAATTGGTAGGTATCATATTGTTTGTCTTCTCAAGCAATATGGGAGAGAGGCCAGAGGGAGGGAGAGAATTTGGAACTCAAAATTAAAAAAAAAAACTAATGTAAGGAAGAAGGAAGGAACTGGAGACACAAATACAAAGGAATGGAGGAAGGAAGGAAGGAAGGAAGGAAGGAAGGAAGGAAGGAAGGAAGGAAGGAAGGAAGGAAGGAGGGAAGGAAGGAGGGAAGGAAGGAGGGAAGGAAGGAGGGAAAGAAGGAAGAAAGAGAAAAAGGAATCTTTTATTTCATCCCTGAGAAGACTCATTTAGTCTTCATCTAAAAGTTTATTAAGCACCTATTTCATGCTAGCTTTCAACTATCTCCTAATAAAACCCCTTTTCTTTTGGGCTAAGCTGTCAAGCAATCTTTCATTATATTGAACTTAAATCTGCCTCCTTATGACTTCCACACACTATTCATAGTTTTATCCTCTGGAGCCAAGGAAAGAAAGCTTCTTCCACAAGACAGCCTTTCAATTATGTGAAGACAGCTATTATATCTCTCCCAAACCTTGTCTTCTCCAAGCTAAGCACTTCCAATTCCTCCTACTGATTCTTACATGATGTGGTCCCCTCATTATACTGGTTGCATCTTCTCTAGTTTATCAATATGCTTCCTAACTAATATGAAAATGTTTTTACATGATTGCAGACTATAAACTATATTGAATTGCTTACCATCTCAAAGAGCAGGGTAGGGAGTGAGAGAGAGAAAGAATTTGGAACTCAAAAGTTTTTAAAAATATTTTAAAATTTGCTTTAACATGTAATTGGGAAAAATAAAATATATTGTCTAGAAATGAACACAACATAAGAGCACTTGTTTCTAGGACATGGGTGGGGGACCTGCAACCTCAAGGCTATATGTGGCCTTCTAGGTCCTTGGGTGCAGCCTTTTGACTGACTCCAAGTTTTACAAAGCAAATCCTTTTTTTAAAAAAAAATATTTATTTACTTTTAGTTTATAACATTCAGTTCTATAATCCCTTGAGTTTCAAACTTTCTTCCCCTCCCTATCCTCCTCTTCCTCCATGATGGCATGCAATCAAATATAGGATCTACAAATACCTTCACATTAAACATTAGTCAGGTTGTAAAGAAGGATTATAACCAATGGGGTGAACAATGAGAAAGAGGAAACAAAACAAAACAAGAAAAAGGGAGAGATCAAGTAGTTTACTTCAATCTGCATTCCCACTCTGTAGTTCTTTCTCTGGATTTTGATATCTCTTTCCATCATGAATCTTTTGGAGTTTTTTTAATAACCTTGCATTGCTGAAAGGAGCCCAGTCTATCAAAGTTAGTCATGTATAAATTGTGTACAAATTTCTCCTGGTTCTGTTCTTCTCACTCAACATCAGTTTATATAAGTCTCTCTAGGTTATTATAAAGTCCATCTGCTCTTCATAGCTTATATCACAATAGTATTCCATTACATTCATATACCACAATTTGTTTAGCCTTTACCCAATTGATGGGTATCCCCTGAATTTACAGTTAGTTGCTACCACAAAAAGAGCTGCTATAAATATTTTTGTACATATGGGTCTTTCTCCCACTTCTACAATCTCTTTGGGATACAGCTCTAGAAATGGTATTTCTAGGTCAAAGGGTATGCACATTTTTACAGCCCTTTGAGCATAGTTCCAGATTGCTCTTCAGAATGGTTGAATCAGTTCACAACTCCACCAACAATGTATTAGTGTTCCAATTTTTCCACATTCTCTCCAGCATTTATCTTTTTTCTGTTTTGTCATCTTAACCAATCTGACTGGTGAGATGTGGTACCTCAGAGTTGTTTTGATTTGCATTTCTCTAATCAATAGTGATTTAGAGCATTTTTTCATATGCTTATAAATATCTTTAATTTCTACCTCTGAAAACTGCCTGTTCATATACTTTGACCATTTATCAATTGGGGAAAAACTTGTATTCTTATAGATTTGACTCAATTCTCTGCATATTTTAGAAATGAGGCCTTTATCAGAGACACTGGTTATAAAAATTCTTTCCCAATTTTCTACTTCCCTCTTAATCTTGGTTACATTGGCTTTATTTGTACAGAAACTTTGCAATTTAATGTAATCAAAATTAGCCATTTTGCATTTCATTATGTTCTCTAACTTTTGTTTGGTCATAAAATCTTCCCTTCTCCATAAATCTGACAGGTAAACTATTCCTTGCTCTCCCCGGTTGCTTACAGTATCAGCCTTTATACCTAGATCATGTATCATTTTGACTTGATTTGGTTTAAGGTGTAAGATATTGGTGCATACCCAGTTTCTGCCATACTATATTCCAGTTTTCCCCAGCAGTTTTTGTCAAATAGTGAGATCTTATCCCCAAAACTGGGGTCTTTGGGTTAATCAAACAGTATATTACTATAGTCATTGACTGCTGTGTCTCGTGTACCTAATCTATTCCACTGATCCACTACTCTATTCCTCAGCCAGCCCCAAGTAGTTCTGATTGCTGCTTTGTAATACAGATTAAAATCTGGTATAGCTAGGTCACTTTCCCTAGAATTTCTTTTCGTTAATTCCATTGATATTCTGGACCTTTTGTTCTTCCCAACGAATTTTGCTACTATTTTTTCTAGCTCTGTAAAATAGTTTTTTGGTAGATTGATTGGCATGGCACTAAATATGTAATTTAATTTAGGTAAAATTGTCATTTTTATTATATTAGTTTGACCTAGCCACAAGCAACTGATGTTTTTCCAGTTATTTAGATCTGACTTTATTTGTGTGAAAAGTGTCTTGGTTTTGTTTCAGCAAGTAGATTCCTAAATATTTTGTAATGTCTATAGTAACTTTAAATGGAATTTCTCTTTCTATCTCTTGCTAATCAATTTCATTAGAAATATATAAGAATGGGGTGGCTAGGTGGCACAGTGAATAGAGCACTGTCCTTGGAGTCAGGAGGACCCAAGTTCAAATCTGGCCTCAGACACTTAACACAAAAACTAGCTATGTGATGTTGGGCAAGTCACTTAACCCCAAATTGCCCTCCAAAAAGAAAAAAAAAGAAAGAAATGCATAAGAATGCTGAGGATTTATGTGGGTTTATTTTATATCCTGCAACTTTACCAAATTTATTTATTATCTCAAAGTTTTTTACTTGATTCTCTAGGATTCTCTAAGTATATCATCATATCATCTTCAAAGAATGATAGCTTTGTCTCTTCTTCACCTAATTTGATTCCTTCTATTTCTTTTTCTTCTCTTATTTCTACTGCTAACATTTCTAGCACCAAATTGAATAAGAGGTATGATAGTGGACATCCTTGTTTCAATCCTGATCTTATTAGAAATGCTTCTAGCTTATCTCTATAATATATAATGCTTACTGATGGTTTTAGATAGATGCTACTTATTATTTTAAGGAAGACTCCATTTATTCCTGTACTTTCTAGTGTTTTTAATAGGAATGGCTGTTGTATTTTGTCAAAAGACTTTTCTGCATCTAGTGAGATAATCATATGGCTTCTGCTAGTTTTGTTGTTGATATGATCAATTATACTGATAGCTTTCCTAATATTGAACCATCCTTGCATTCCTGGAATGAGTCCTACCTGATCAAAGTGTACTATTCTCATGATAAGTTGCTGTAGTCTTTTTGCTAATATTTTATTTAAAATTTTCACATCTATATTCATGAGGGAAATTGATCTATAATTTTCTTTCTCCATTTTACCTCTTCCTAATTTAGGCATAAGTACTGTATTTGTGTCATAAAAAGAATTTGGTAGGACTCCTTCTACTCCAGTTTCCCCAAATAGTTGGTAAAGTATTGGAATCAATTGTTCTTTAAATGTTTGACAGAATTTGCTAGTAAATCCATCTGGTCCTGGAGATTTTTTCCTAGGGAGTTCACTGATGGCTTGTTCAATTTCTTTTTCTGGGTTGGGGTTATTTAAGTAATTTACTTCCTTTTCAGTTACTCTGAGCAACTTATATTTTTGTAAATATTTATCCATTTCACTAAGATTGTCAAATTTATGTGCATACCTTTTCCTCACTGCTCCTCCATATTCCAGTGAGTTGCCAAAATGACAAACACAAAAGGAAAAAGGAGAGGAACACAATACATGTTTTCTAGGCCCTTTCGAAAACATGGTGTTGTCCCTTTGGCTACATATATTTGAATATACAAGAAAGGTGATATTGTAGATATCAAGGGTATGGGCACAGTTCTGCAAGGAATGCCCCACAAATGTTACCATGGCAAGACTGGACGGGTCTATGATGTTACTCAGCATGCTGTAGGCATTGTTGTAAACAAACAGGTTAAGGGCAAGATTCTAGCCAAAAGAATTAATGTGCGTATTGAGCATATTAAGCATTCCAAGAGCAGAGATAGCTTCCTGAATCGGGTAAAGGAAAATGATCAGAAGAAGAAGGAAGCCAAAGAAAAAGGCACTTGGGTTCAACTGAAATGCCGACCTGCTCCACCCAGAGAAGCACACTTTGTGAGAACCAATGGCAAGGAACCTGAACTGTTGGAATCAATCCCCTATGAATTCATGGCATAAGTGACTAAAAAATAAAAAAAATTTTTAAAAATTAAAAAATCTTGGATTATGAAAAAAACAATTTATGTGCATACAATTGGGCAAAATAATTCCTAATTATTGTTTTAATTTCCTCTTCATTGGAGGTCGATTCATCCTTTTCATTTTTGATACTCGTAATTTGGTTTTCTTCTGTCTTTTTTTATCATATTCATTAAAGATCTATCAATTGTATTCATTTTTTCATAAAACCAGCTCTTAGTTTTATATATTCATCCAATAGTTTTCTTAATTTCACTTTTATTAATTTCTCCTTTGGTTTTCAGTATTTCTAATGTAGTATTTAATTAGGGATTTTCAATTTGTTCTTTTTCTAGCCTTTTCAGTTGAATGCCCGATTTATTGACCTCTACTTGCTCTATTTTATTCATGTAAGCATTCAGAGATATAAAACTTCATTATTTCTCTTGAAGTTACTAATTGTTTCTATAATTTCTTTTTTGATCCACTCATTCTTTAGGATTAAATTATTTAGTTTCCAAATTAGTTTTTAGCCCATCTTTCCATGGTCCTTTATTACATATAATTTTTATTGCATCAGGATCCGAGAAGGATGTATTTAATATTTCTGCCTTTCTGCACTGAATTGTGAGGTTTTTATGCCCTAGTACATGGTCAATTTTTGTGTATGTGCGATGTACCACTGAGAAGAAAGTATATTCCTTTTTATCCCCATTCAGTTTTCTCCAAAGGTCTATCATATCTACCCTCTCTAAAATTCTATTCGCCTCCTTAACTTCTTTCTTATTTATTTTGAGGTTAAATTTATCAAGTTCAGAGAGGGGGAGATTGAGGTAGTATAAACACTAGTATAGTTTTGCTATTTCTTCCTCTAATTCCCTTAACTTCTCCTCTAGGAATTTGGCTGCTATACCACTTGGTGCATACATGTTTAGTAATGATATTGCTTCATTTTCAATTGTGCCTTTTAGCAGGATATAGTTTCCTTCCTCATCTCTTTTAATTAAATCTATTTTTCCTTCTGCTTTATTTGAGATAAGGATTGCTACACCTGCTTTTTTTTTAGTTTAGCTATATAATGTAATATATTCTATTCCAGTCTTTTGCCTTTACCCTATATGTATCCCCCTGTTTCAAATGTGTTTCTTATAGACACCATATTGTAGGATTATGATTTTTAATCCATTCTGCTATCCACCTCCATTTTATGGGAGAGTTCATTCCATTCACATTCAAAGTTATGATAGCTATCTGTCTCTTTACTTTTTAAGGATTTGTTTTCTTCAGTGAGATATTTTTCCCCATTTTGGCCTGTGTAATTAAAAAAAATTGATCAATTTTCTACCTCTCTAATTTGACTTTTGAATTCTTTCTTCAGTTCTTCCAAGAATGCTTTTTGGGCTTGATACCAGTTCATATTTCTTCTGTGGTCTGGGGTGTGGATATAGAGTTGGTGGTATCTCCTGAAAGTGATTCTTCTTATTCACAGTAATAGAATTCAATTGTCTTTGGCTTTCCTTTTCCAAGTTGCTTCCAGCCCTTTGTGATTGCCTATTTCCTGGCTTTTAAAGTGGGTTTCTGCTTGGGGGTACAGAGGGCTCTGACCCATGCTTTTCAAGCTGTGAACTAGGGGCCTGGTTGTTGACTTTGTGTGCTGTAGCCTCTGGGTGTCTAGACTGAGGCCAAGGTCAGGACTCTCAGTGTTTCCCTGAGGCTCAAAGAATAAGGTGTGGGGGCCATTTCAGGTTTCCAGCTTGGTGTCCCTGGGCTACAGGTCAGGCAGGTTCAGCAGCTGGCAGCCTGATGTGTCTGCAGATTTCCTTGATTGTCCTAAGGTACACCTCAGCTTCTGGTGTTAGCACTTGCTGTCTCCACCTCCCTGGGCTTCGGGCACTCCCTCTGGTCAGCTGAGATGGGGTTTGTTGGGACTCTTCCAGACTTTCACTTCAGGTTTGGCACAGCCTCAGTCACACCCTTCCTCTAGGACTCTGAAGCCTGCCGCTGGCTCCACTATTTCAGGATTTTACACTGGGGCAATAATCTTTGAGTTTTCAGATTGGGGGGGGGGTGGGAATTAGAGCAGCTAGGGTTTACTCTGCCATCTTGGCTCCCACAAGGCCAATCCTTTTATTAATGGTATTTGTTCTGTGAAGTTTGGATTCAGCCAAAGGGCCATACCTGAAGACATAGAGAGTCACAGCCTTGAGGCTGCAGGTTCCCCACCCCTGTTCTAGAGAAAACTCTGACTACATGATATACATGATTCCTCTGAAAGAAACCAAAAGAAATTATCAATGTAATAAACACAATGGAAGACAAGGAGCCAACAAATACTTATAATAATGTATGAAACACATTGGGCATTTTCTCTATTTATATTCCCATTTCTAGTTGTCTCAGTAGATTCGCCCATCTCACTTGGGGCCTAGCAGGTAGAGTGTTGAGTCAGGAAGTCAGGTTCAAATCCCAAGTATGAAACTAGCTGTGCAATCATGGGCAAGTCAGTTAATCTCTCTGGGTTTTCATCTGTAAAAGGCATATAATACCCATAGGACTCACCTCACAGGGTTGCTTGAAGGTTTAAATGATGTCATCTATGATAAGCACTATATAAGTATCTATGGTTATTGCATTCCCTGTAATCATTGTAACCATGCTAGATATTTTTAAGTTGATTTAACCTCCTTGCTTCTTCTATCCTTCTTGTTATGTGCCTCAAAGCGAAGGCCTTCTCCAGTCATCCTGATCTATATCTGGCCATTGGATCCAGATGGCTCTAGAGGAGAAAATGAGTTTGGTGACCTTGCACAGCCCACCCTCACTCAAATATAATTCACTTGCATGTCATGGCATGCATCCCTGATATCATGGTCCTCTTTGAGAATGAAGGACAAACAACAGAGCCTCAAAGCAACCGCAGACTGACCTTAAGAAGATCCAATCATTTAAAATCACAAAGAAAATAGGAAACATAACTGAGTGTCAGATTACCAATTAGCCAAGACAAATATTTGTGTAGTTTCTGAATCCAGATACTCCAAGGTCATTTAAATTCCACCAAGCCTTTTGACAGGATTACATATATATGTTTGTCCGATTATTCCAAAAACAAGATAGAGTATTTGGAAAGTGTTCCCTAGAGCCTCACAGAAAAGAAAGATACAAAGAGTGAGTCATTGGTGAAAAAAAAATATGACTTTAAACAAGGGTCCTGGTTATGTATGTATGTATGTATATATGCACGTGTGTATGTATGTATGTGTATATGTATATGTATGGGCATGTATGCACATGAACACATATGTGTGTGTTGTGTGTGCATGTACATGCTATGTACATGTGTGCAAATATGTATATATCCCCCACTTTCCTCTAAAACTCTAATCCTTATTAATATGTTTAATGAAATGCTCAAATATTAATTTCCATTGTAGAATATGAGTTGTTACTTTGAAAGTAATTCTGGGTAGAAAGAATTCTGGGTAGAAATGAAACATATCTTTGTGAGGAAGAGTTGTAAGATTAATAGATTACAGAACCATAGCTAGTAATCTTTATGTCTGGGACAAGAAGATATGGGGGAGACAATAAGAGGGAAAAGAAACTCCCTTAGAATTCTGCTGGTGGCACCCTCTAGATTTCAGCACCCTGGAATAAAGTCCTGGTTACTTTAATGAGCATTTTCCTGAGGGCTAAGATAATGGACAGTCCGATGGCATGCTTTATATTTTCATATACATTAATTATTCCTGCTGAGTAGGAATTGAGTAGGCTTCAACTATATTTTATTTTAGTTAACAGTACTCTCCAACTTCTGGAGATGTTGATATCTAAATACTGCCCTTTCATGAGACCATAGGATTTTATTTCAAGCCTGATAATCCTATATCACAATGGCAGCTCCCAAAAATTTCTCCTCACTCTCCATGTCTTGGTAATTTTGTCTGTAATGTTTGGAGGTACCTTCCTAATTTGTACTTACAAGTCAGGTCCTCAAAGTACTCCTAGTCCATACTCCTAAAACTATAGCTCATGAGTCCCCACTGATGTATTTACATTTTTATAGTCATTCTGAGGACACAATTATTTTAATGAAAAGTAATTTTTTTAAATGAAGTCACATAGTAAGAAGGCTTACAATAGAACATCTCTGTCATCAATAGAGAGAATGAAAAAGTATGGAGATCATGTGGGATGGGCCCCTTACATGGGGAAAATAAGGAAACTTATACCTCTGACTCTGCAGGGCCATAGAGTTACAAAAATAAAGAAAGAAAGAACTCCTGCTCTCAAGGAATTTATATTTTATTGCTTTGTTGTTGTTGGGGTTTTCTTGGCAAAGATACTAGAGGGGTTTGCCATTTCCTTCTCCAGCTTATTTTATATATGAGGAACTGTAATGGAAATGCAGATTTAAAGATCTTCCCTGCCCCTAGCTTAAGTGCACCTGGAGCCTGTGGTGGGAGGCTTGTTTTTCAGGAAAGCCCACACCTTGATACTTTGTGATTGGGCAGTGGGTCCAGAAGGTTGTTACATTTCTGAGCCAGGAGAAGGCTATATAACCCTAGGAGAGGCTTTGCTTTGGGGCTCACTTTGAGAAGTGTTGGTGATTTGACCAGATGAGACTCTGGGAAGCCTTGTTGAGAGCCCCCCGCTTTGAAAACCCAATGTTATGCTTCCCTCTCTGGTAACTGTGATTTGGTATTGATATAATGTGGACAGTTTGGAAGCCTGTCTGATCTGTAAGTTCGTAACTCTGAAGTTGGGGTGCTGACCTTTTCCCCTGAACTAGGTAATGTATGTTTGTTTGATTAAAGTAAGCTTGTTAACCCATTTTGAGTTGCTTTCCTTTTGAAAAGCAGATCTAAGAACCTGTGTTGGCAGTCACCCTGGGGATATTGGGGTGCTTGCCGCTACAGGAACTGAAGCAAACATGGTAACGTGACTTGCCCAGGGTCACACAGGTAGTCTGAGGCTGGATGTGAACTCAGGTCTCCCTGACCCAATCCTCACACACTATCCACTCCTTATGTCATTTAGCTGCCCCGATATTTTATTGGTAACAAACAATATATGTATAAATAATTAAATACAAAATGTATACACAGTAATTGCTAGAGGGATCAGAATAGACTTCTTATAGAAAGTGGCATCTGAATTGAGCTATGAAGGGAATGCATTCTAGACATTGAGGAAGTCCTCTCATGTTTCTCTAAATTCTTCATATTTATCATTTCTTATGATGCAACAATATTTAGCTACCCTGGTTGATCACAATTTGTTCAACTATTCCTTGCCTGAGTCACACTGATTTTTTAATCTTTTTTTTTGCTACCACAAAGAGAGCTATTGTGGTTGTTTAATCATTTTCAGTTGTGCCATTCCCTTCTCCAGTTCATTTTACAGATAAGAAAACTGGGGCAAAGAGGGTTAAGTGATTTGCCCACAGCTAGTAAGTGTCTAACACTAGATTTGAACTCAGGAAGATGAGTTTCCTGATTCCAGGCCTGGCACTCTGTGCACTATGGCTCCACCTAGTGGCTCTGAGAGTGCTACTGTGAGTATATTTTAAATCCATTCATTATACAAGCAGCATTTACCTATCATGTACTCTGTACTGGCTACTATGCTAGGAAGTGGAAACAAATATGTAATCTAAAACAATCCCTGCTCCTAAAAATTACATTCTATCAAGGGAGTCAACAAGGACGTGCTTGTAGGTCATCTTTCAATCATTTCTGACTCTTCATGGCCCCCCATAAATATTTACAGAATTCTTATATGAAGAATAAATACAAATAAAAACCAGGTAATTAAATAAAAGTGTAGTGCCCACTCTGTGCTCATGCTTCAATTCATACTAGGCTAGCAGGTTAGGTTATGCAAAGGGTAATGACTACTATTCCCCTTCAGGGTTCTAATGGTAACTATGAAGAGTTGAGGTTTCTAATACTCTCCTTTTGGAGACTCCACTCAGTGTGACGTGTAATATTGGTCAACCAGTTGACACCAATTTACAAGAAGGCATTTATGGAGAAGGCATAGAAAAATTAGAAGTTGCCCAATATCCACCAAACCAGTAATGTACTCTCCCCTCTCTACACATATGATGCCTGGGGACAGCAGGAACATATCTAAAGCACAAGTATAGGAAACATGTGACTCCTAGCCCCAGAAGTCCTTTTCTCTTTTTGAGGAATGCCCATTAAAATTATTTCGAGTCAAGGCACTCCTTTGCTTAGCTGGGCTATTGCTGTGCAAAGGAGCTGTGTCTCAGCTGATGGGTCATTCCACTACTGCATTGGATTAAGTAGGTTATTCATCTTCTTTACTGAGTCTTCACCAGATTTATTCCCTCTGACTACCAAGAGGGGGTAGGGGTGTGGGGGGAGAGGGAGAGTAGAATGAAAGGGAGAGAAAGAATCATCTCCTCAAATATTTTGTATTCACACTCATTTCTAGCTTGGCAATGTGTGAGTCATCAGTCCTTATAACTCAGAAGTCATTTAGGAAGCTTGCATTATTTTAGTAACCTTGAGTCATCAAGGCCAAAACTTGACTCTCCAAAGTTCCACATATTGGCTTGGAACCAGGCAAGGAAGGTCTACACATGCTCCAAATAGTCCTCCCATTACATAAGTCAGTAGGCAGGGAAATAAGTAGTATCTGGGGAGATTAAGAAAGGCTTAATGTCAAAGGTGGTGCTTAAATGGCATCTTGAAGGAAGAGAGAGATTTTATGGAGTAGAAATGAGAAGGGAGTACATTATAGAGCCTGGAGGATGGCCATCACAGAAGTTGGATCACAGAATGCAAGAAGCAGAGTAACCTCTCCCATTAATTATTGTCTCTATTAGTGACTCTTAATCTATATCAGTGCAACTATTGAATCCCCTGAAGGGGTTATATTACATGAATTTTTACTATGCATTTCTACTGTGCTAAAACCATTTTCCATATTGTACATAATTATAACTTTGAATAATGTAAATCAATATATGCAAAACCTTCAGAGGATTTATTATTAACACTAATCAGGACCTAGTTGTACAACGAGGCTAGAAAGATAGGTTAGGATGTGCAGTAATTAGCAAACCCCTCCCCTCTCATTTTAATGTGATGTAGTACAGTACCATCAAACTGTCAAACTAAAATAGAAATAGACCCCTGAAGGCTGAATATTGACTTAAAAACTACAAATTAACATTATCTCTATTTCATTCTGGGCAACTAGATAGGTCAGTGAAGAGAGCACTTGGGTCTAGAGTCAGGAAGACTCAATTTTGTGAGTTCAAATCTGGTTTCAGACACTTCCTAGCTGTGTGACCCTGAATAAGTCTTTTACTCTGTTTGCCTCAGTTTCTTCATCTTTAAAATGAGCTGGAGAAGGAAATGGCAAACCACCCCAGTATCTTTGCCAAGAAAACCCCAAATGGGGTCACAGGGCTGGACACTACTAAAAACTTCTAAACAGCGAAGGCGTTTTATTGTATCTTCATCTATTTTGTTAAACATGTCCCAATCACATTTTAATCTGGTTCTCACTGTTTCGGAGGGCACCCTGTGTTTGATACTTCTGGTATAGTAACAAGAAAAGCTGTGTAACCTTGAACATATCACCATTCTCTGCATTTCCATTTCCTCATCTAGGTATTAATTACCTATCAGCATACCCCAGAGGGTTCTTTTGCAGATCAAATGAGATAACATTTGTCAAAGTGCTTTGTCCACTCTGAAAAACCATTCAGAGAAAAGACATTTCTGTTTAGTAGGTGAGGTGACTTGCCCAAGGTCACTGCATTGAAATAGACTTTGTAGAAGAGAATTAGGATAGTGTTCTACCACCTCCTATGAGGGAGAAAAATGACTGCTATCACCAGAGCATAGATGGGGTAGTTAACTTGAAATTTCTATCACTTTTTAAAAAACATGTTAACGTGCCTACTGAGACTACATTCTTTTCATGTATCTATTCACATTTTCTCTTTTCTATTCCTTGCTCATCTTGTACTGCTTCCAGCAGTGTGACCTCAGACTGAAGCAGAGGCTCCTTGCCAACTCCCTGAGATCTGCTGTCTGGGAAGTAGGTTTGCCACAAGTAGTGTCAGAGGGAACTGGCAAGTCCTTTGCTCTGTGTTCAGGTCCCTGTCTCATCTGGGCGGTGTTAATGTACTATGTAAACCTTGCCATTTTTCCCAGGAAAATTTCCCCACAACCTAACCACCCTGGCCACACTTTGAAGAAACCAGTCATTGCTAATGTGTCAGCTAATATCCTTGATATTTTCCCTAATGTATTTCCTAAGATGCAGTGTGGTAGAGGGGATATAAGGTTGGCCTTGAAGACACTAAGATCTGGGTTCTAATCCTGCCTCTAATACATACTGGCTGTATTACCGTGGGCAAATCATCTAATCTTTTAGTACTCCCAGTAATTCTCTAAGACTAAAAAGGTCTTAGGTATATAGTAGATAGAAGGTTGGCTTTGGAATTAGAAAGAATGGGGCTCCACCTCTGCATCATACTAGTTACATGACTATGGAAAGGTCACTTGACCTCTAGATGATCCCAAGCAATTCTCTTGGATTGTAAATTATAGATGAATTGCTGGTTTATATCAAGTGATGATTTTTTCACATTGGGAGTTTCTCCTATGTATAAATCAGAGGTCCAATTTTTTTTAAATCCTTGTTCATTACTGAGGTAAATTTCTCTCCCAAGCTCATTCTTAACTCATTATAGTTTCTAGATGTCTTAGAATTATTGAATCATAGAAATCTAAGACAAGGTCATAAAGCTAGAAGTGAAAGGAATTCCAGAAGCCTTGTAGTCTAAATCCCTCATTTTATAGACCAGGAAACAATGGAAAGTTCCTTAACCACTGACCCAAGGAGGAATGATGCTCAAGGTCACACAGAAAGTTAGAGCCCAGATCTGATTTCCAGTTCGGTGCTATTTCTATTCACCTCCCTTGAAGTTTCAATTGGAATTATTTAAATAAAGGAGATGCTATATTGTGTATAAACACTCAAAAGTCACTTGAAAAGGTTTCAGGTTGTGTTACATGAATGTAATGGGATGTTACTGAGTTGCTAGAAATTATGTATCTGATGAATCCCAAGAAGCACAAAAAAAGCTTAAAAGAACTGATACCAAGTAAAGCAAGCAAATCCAGGAAAACAATATACACAGCAAAAACATTGAAAGAACAGCAACAAAACAATTGAAATTGAATGATGCAAAATTATAATGGTCAATCTTGGTCCCAAAAACACATAAGAGAAGGCACCTCCCCACAGATCTTTGCTGAGATAGAGGGACTAGGGATATAGAACATTATATATTGTGTTAAACTTTTTCAATGTGTTGGTTAGTTTTACTGAATCACTTTCCCTCCCACTCTTTTTTCCTTTATTATAGGGATTATTCTCCAGATAGAGAGATGAGGAATGCATTGGGAAATGTAGATGATATAAAACCATCTATCAGTATTTTTAAAAACTTAGCTTTAAAAGCACTAGGGTCGGGCGGCTAGGTGGCGCAGTGAGTAGAGTGCCGGCCCTGGAGTCAGAAGGACCTGAGTTCAGATCCGGCCTCAGACACTTAACACACACAAACAAAAACCTAACCATGTAACCTTGAGCAAGTTACTTAACCCCAATTGCCCTCCAAAAAGCAAAATAAAATAAAATAAAAGCACTAGGGTTTACGAGAAGTAGAGGAAAGAAGTTAATTTCTGCTCATGTTTTCCCCCTCCAACCTTAGACACTGTTTTGATTGGCCTTTTCTATCATGGTGCCATCATCTGCCATAGCAAATAGCCACATTAATGTAGTAATCTCCATAAAAGCCAAAACCAAGAGTGTCATTTCCATGGAAACAAAAAGGCAGACTAGGATTTAGGAGAACCAAATATTGCCGGAAGCATTTCGGGACTTCTCTTCTGCCAAAGCTGAAATGGCAACTCTAGACACATGGTGGTCTCCCTGGGACTCATTAACATAGCATACTTGGTAGCTTTAATAGGGGTAGGGAGAGGAAAGAGAAAGATGGGCAAGAGAGGGGAGGACAGGACAGAATGGGAGAGGGACTAGAAGGAGGAGAGGGGAGATATATCATAGGGGGAAGTATGGAATATTTTAGGAGAATAAAGTTCATGAAGCAATAAAGATGAACTATAGAGGTGAAAAGAAAAAAATATGAGGTACAAGCACCTTAGTTAACTAGATACAAAGCATTATAGCATTTCACTTACAAGTAATAGGCAGGAAACATTGACTTAAACTTTCAAGGAACATAGGTTGTTCCAAATAAAGGAATTCAACTGGGGTAGATAAGTTTAAAAAAAAAAAAGGAAAGAGATATGTGATTTACCAATTTATAGAAACAGTCTTCAGTTTACTAGTAAGTTGCTTTCCAAAAGTCAGTTGTTTTGAAACACATTTTTCTATAGAAAGACTATTATAAATTATGGCTCACAGAATATACTCAACAGAAGCCTATTTAATGAAAAATGTAACTGAAGCATATGTATTCTAAATTAAAACTCATACTCTGAATACTTATTTCTCTGTTCTTTGGTCCCCTCTATAAGATGATAAAGGTAGACAGTGGATAAAGCACTGAGCCTGGAGTCAGGAAGACCGAAGTTCAAATATTACCTCGTTTACTAGCTGTGTGACCCTGGGCAAGTCATTTGAGCATGTTTGCCTCAATTTCCTCATCTGGAAAATGAGCTAGAGGAGGAAATGGCAAACCACTCCAGGACCTTTGGCCAGAAAACCCCAAATGGGAGTCAGGAAGAATCAGACACTGCTAAAAAATGACTGAACAACAGCAACAAACAACATAGAATAAGGTTATATTGGATGATTTCTAAAATCCCTGCCAACTCGAAATCCTGTGATCCCCATCATCTTTTACCACCATACACACATGCACACATGCATGCACAAAGCCAAGACTAGTGCTCACTAGGGAGAGAGAAATTCCCCTGGCTTCCACTGAAGCAGGCAGCACTGATAGGATAAGAATGCACACTGTTGACCAGCTGTTCTCGAAAACAGATATCATGTTTGTAAATCAGATGTCTGTAAGTCCTTGGCTGAGTGTATAGGGTGGCATCTGTAGTCCAGGGATTTTTCATGGTCTCATAAAAAGAGCACTGGGTTTGCTTTTAGAGGATTTGATTTTTAAACCCAACTTTGCTACTTCTTATGTGACCTTGGACAAATTGCTTCAGCTCCGTGGACCTAACTCAGAATCTGTGATCCCATGATCCTTCTGACTCATGATGACATGATGAATAGATAGCTTTACTAAGTGCACAATTATACATATTAGGGAAGTAGCCAGTCAGATAGAAATGAGGAGTCAATTTATCGGCTCTTTCTTTCCTTTGGAAATTAAGGCACTTAATAGTCTCCTCAAATCAACCAGAAATAATGGATGAAATATTCAAGATGCTGAAAAAAGAAATCCAAATGTAATTTATTTGCTGTTTAATGGGAAAGTACTTAGAGTGCAATAAGAAGGGATCTTCTAGTAGCTTGTTATTTCAAAGCTCTTAGCAAAAGGAATGAAAGGAAAACTAGAAAGCCTCCTGGCTAAGCACTTGCTTCCAGACTCCTTACTTTCTCATATGTGGTTTCTGACCTTTTTGATCAATGAATTAATAAACATGGGACCATGTCCATTAGAACCATGGTAGCTCTATAGTCATCAATAGCTATTAATGGAACACAGAAAACCCACAGACACAGTAAAACACCCAGCTAAATATAGAAAGCTATCCAAACCATAGGCCTTTGGTCACAGTCTTGATAACTTTGACCTTTTTTAAAAATATTTTAGGACTATTCCAATTGCGTCCAGCTCTTCTCTACCAACATCATTAGTTTCACTACCCGCTTCACCATGTTCTCAGTTCAGGTGCCCAGCCACCAGGTTGGGCCAGCTTGGCAGCACCGACGGTGGCTATGCAGTTGCTGATGGCTCTGGCTTCCAAATCTCCATGGCCAGCACTATCAGCTTCCACAGGGGCTGGGGGACCCGAAGCCTGATGGGCAGGGCTGGTCAGGATTGGGGGGAATCCAAGGGGAGAAGGAGACCATGCGAGAGAAGGAGACCTCAACGACCACCTGGCCTCCTTTCTGGAGTGCCTGCGGAGCCTAAAGACCAAGATTCGAAAAGTGTAAGGGAAAATCAGGGAGCATATGGACAAGAAGGGACCTCAGATCAGAGAGTAGGGACTCTATTTTAAGACAATGGAGGATCTGGGCGCAGATCTATACAAGCTCAGTGGAAAACGTCAGACTGATAATGCCCATCAGAGTCAAGTATAAGGCAGAGCTGGCCACAAGACTGTCTGTAGTAAGTGACATTCATGGCCTCCAGAAGGTCACTGATGACACCAGTGTGACCAGGGTGCAACTGGAGACAGAGATTGAAACCACTAAGGAAGAGCTGCTCTTCCTGAAGAAGCATGAGGAGAAGGTGGATTCTCTATGAGCCCAAATCACAGTCTCTGGGCTGATTATGGATGTGGACTCTCCCAAATCTCAGGACAAATAAAGTCATGGCTGATATTGGGGCCCAGTATGACGCTCTAGCTCAGACGACCAGAGAGGAGCTTGATAAATACTGGTCCCAGCAGAATAAGGAGAACACTGTGGCGATTAACACAAGATCTGAGGAGTTGGAAGCAGCTGAAAACACTGTCACAGAGCTGAAATGTAGGGTCCAGCCCCCAGAGATTGGCCTGGATTCCTGTCAAAATCTGAAAACCAGCTTGGAGGTGGAGGGAAACCAGCCTTAGGGAGGTGGAGAGCTGCTGTGCTATTCTAGATGGAGCAAAATCAACACAACCCTGCTGTCCCTGGAGGCAGAGCTGGGCCAGACTGAACAGAAGGACAGTGCCCAGCCCAGGAGTACAAGGCCCTGCTCAACATTAAGGTCAAACCAGAAGCAGAGGTCAACACCTATTGTAACCTGCTGGAGAATGGGGAGGACTTCAATCTTGTGCATGCTTTGGACAGCAGCAGCAGTTCCTTACATAAGACCAGCACTCCAAGGACCATAGACAGCAAAGTGGTGACAGAGACCAATGGCACCAAAGTCCTGCAGTGATAGGGTCATAAACTGAACACCTGGGCTGAGTCAGGAAGTTAATAAAGGCTCTTTGGTCACATCGTCATCATCATCATCATTTATATTTCCCTGATTACATGTAAAAATAATTTTTAACATTTTTTTAAAGTTTTGAGTTCCAAATTCTATTCCTAATTGCCTCCCTTCCCCTCTCCTTGAGATGGTAAATAATCTGATATAGGTTATACATGTGCAATCATGTAAAACATTTCTATATTAGTCATTTTGTGACAAAAGAAAAAGAAAGGAAGGAAGGAAGGAAGGAAGGAAGGAAGGAAGGAAGGAAGGAAGGAAGGAAGTGTAGCAGCAAGCACCCCAATATCCCCAGGGTAGCTGCCAATACAGGTTCTTAGATCTGCTTTTCAAAAGGAAAGCAACTCAAAATCAGTTAACAAGCACACTTTAATAAAACAAACATATACCATTTACCTAGTTCAGGGGAAAAAGGTCAGCACCCCGAACTTCAGAGTTACAGAACTTACAGATCAAACAGACAGGCTTCCAAACTGTCCAATCATTATCAATATCAAAATCACAGTTACCAGAGAGGGAAGCATCAACATCTGGGTTTTCAAAGCCGGGGGGCTCTCAACAACAGCTTCCCAGAGTCTCATCTGGTCAAATCACACAACACTTCTCAAAGTGAGCCCCAAAGCAAAGTCTCAAATCAGGGATTATATAGTCTTCTCCTGGCTCAGAGAATGTAACCACCCTCTTGACCCACTGCCCAATCACACAGCATCAAGGTGTGGTCATTCCTGAAAACGAAGCCTCCTACCACAGGCTCCATGTGACCACATTCAGCCTATTAGGGGGCAGAGTATACTTTCAAATTAAAGAAGGTTCTCAGAGTCACTTAATCAAAGGGCCTAGGGGCAGGGAAGATCTTCAAATCTGCATTTCCATTACAGAAAGAAAGAAAGAAAGAAAGAAAGAAAGAAAGAAAGAAAGAAAGAAAGAAAGAAAGAAAGAAAGAGAAAGGAAGGAAGGAAGGAAGGAAGGAAGGAAGGAAGGAAGGAAGGAAGGAAGGAAGGAAGGAAGGAAGGAAGGAAGGAAGGAGGAAGGAAGAAGAAAAAGAAAGAAAGAGGAAGAGAGAGTCCGTATTAAGACAACATCAATTCTTTCTCTGCAGGTGAACAGCATTTTTCATCATTAGTCCTTTGGGATTGTCTTAACAACTTTGGTCTTCTAAAAGCCTAAAAAGCCTGCCATTCTGTCACCCTACTTTTCTACCTATCTTTGTAAACAGAAATCTTACCTGATTTACTATTGGTTTTGGTCTAAGCCATAAAGGATTTTAGAAACTAAAGTAAATATATAATTGGCTTGAAGCTACATTGATCCTTAGAAAACAGGGAGAGGATAGAACAATAGTATGCTCTGCTGGCCAATCAGTATACAGATTAATAAAGCATTCCATTTTACTTACTATGAGAGAGCATCTTATAAAAGCTGTCAAAAAATGAGAACTGTTTATAGCAGAAAAGACTATCACAGGAGAGAGTGAGTCCTTTTTGAAAAATGGAGGTGCTCAAGCAGTGATTAGATTAAAGCTTGTTGAAAAAGTTGAAGAAACGAGTCATCATTCAGGTAAGGTTCAGACTAACTCAGGATCAGACTTGACCCTGTCTGTTTTTTCCCTTTGTTTTCAAGGATTGCTATGACCAAAACCTTCATTGCTAAGTGACCAGTTTACTGGAAGCAAGGGTCACTGTACTTAGGTAGGCTGGTCCTTAGAAAGAAAGCTTGGCCTATTTCCAGGATCAGATACAAAGCCTGGTACTTTCAGAGCTAGTGCTCTGCTAGCACACTCTTCAAGAACCCAGGTCAAATAAGTTGTTCTTCCCTCCCATTTATTTAGAATTCTTGGCTTCTTTTAAGACTTATATTAAGCACCACCTCCCCTTGGATGCCTTGAGGGCAGGGGCGATTTTTGCTTTTTGTTTTTAAATTATTACTTCAGGGAGTCATGAGCTTGAATAGGAATGCACACATATACGGATACATATATACATATATGTATGTTTATATGTGTGTATTATGTGTGTATGTATCTCAGTTTTCTTCACTAACATCTAATTGAAATTTAAAATCTCCTTCAATAATTTAAAAACATTTTTCTGAGAAGGAATTCATAAGCTTCACCAGACTGCCCAAAAAAGACACGACACAAAAAAAGATTAAGAATCACACTGAGCATGCCTCACATTCTATTAAATAGTCAGTCTACAAAGATCAAGCATTTACTATGTACCAGGTACTGTGCAAATCAAAGGTAATACAAAGAAAAAGCTCCTACTAATGGAGGAGATTACATAGACAGATAAATACAAAGTAGAGTTGAATGGATGGTATTAGCAGCAAAGGGGCCTACAAAAGGCATCCAAGGGGAGGTGGTACAGGATATAAGTCTTAAAAGAAACCATGGATTCTAAGAGGTAAGTAGGAGGGAAGAACATTTTGGGCAATAGTCTGTATAAAGTCATGGAATATCGTATTTAAGAAATGGCCAATATGGCTAGATCATAGAGTGCATGGAGGGGAGTAGAATGAAGAATACTGGAAAGATAGGAAAGGGTCAGGTTATAAGAAGCTTTAAATGCAAACCAGAGAACTTTAGATTTTACTGTGAAGTTAAAGAGGACTTATTGATTTTACTGTATAGTGAGAGTGGTCAGACCCATTCTTCAGGAAAATCTGAACACTGCCCCTACAGCATAATGAGGGACATTATTATCATAACAAGCACAGTTTGGTGTAGGGATTCAGGTGGAGCTAGGGGTGGAGGATAAAGTCTTCTCTTCTTGGGTGATTTTAAATTATCTTCTCCCACTTTGGAGAGAATACTGTAGACCTGAAGTTTTGTTAAAAGAGGCAACCTGGGTGGGTGAGATATAAATTCATTTTGTTTATTCCCTTAAAGTTATCAGACATGTATACATGGAGTCAGATTTAATTCTGAATGACTGATAAAAGAATGAGGAGCCTTTAATACCTTTTGGAACAATCCCAACCCAAGATGTCTATGTCACTCAAATTTATGATCTCTATACATGTTCAACCATAGGATGAAAAGGGAATTTTCTTAATTGAATAGGTTGTAAATACAATTAGATAAGAGAGATTACAAAACCTAAATTGAAAATACAACCCAGCATATCTGTGTTAACTTTACCAATAACAAGACATAACATAGTACATGTCCATAAAATGTTAAGATAGGAAAAGTCCCATTATTCAAGATAGTGTCTTGGGTGAAGTCACTTTAATAGCCATAAACAGAGGACTGCTCTTAACTTCATCTGGCCTTCTACCTATTTTGGGGAAGCATGCTCGCTCTAGGAAGAATAATGCTTTTTGAAGCCAGGAAGCTCTTATTTTATTATTTTACATTTTTTTGAAGGGTAACTCCCTAAAGGAGCACACTTGCTAAGGCTAATACAAGATTGTTTATTTCCTGTTCCCAATTCAAATTTCTGCCCTTGTTCTCCATTGGTTGGATGCAACTTTATGAACTGCCTATTCCATGTTCTTCTCTTAGATGTGTTACCCCTCCTTTGTTATATTTCACATGTGCATTTAAATTAGCTTGTTCTGCCCTGGGGGTGTGTTGGATAATATTAAACAACTCATTAAACATGTGTACAAGTTTCTGACCTTTTACTTGATCAGAAGCCTAGTTCTGCTAGGTTACAGCTTGGGTTACAACCGGTCGCCTATAATGGCAATGGGAATTTGAAGATCTTCCCTTCTCCCTAATAGCCCTAAGAAAATTTGAAGATTTTCCCTGCCCCATAGTAGGTTGAATGTAATCACATGGAGCCTGTGGTGGGAGGAACTTGCTGAAGAGTAGAGCAGAGCCCACAGGAAGCTGGGAGTCAGAACAGTTAGAGTTAGAGGGAGGAGAGGACACACCCAAGGAGACAGCTAGGCTTGTGAATATTTGTTTGCCCCCTGCTGTAACAGCTAGGCTTGTGAGTGTGTTTGTGGGAAGGCTAAAGGATGGTATGGCTCCTTGCTGCACTATGGTATATTAACTTCTTTCTTGCTATGATGGATTTGGTTTCCTGGTTTGGGAATTTGGCTTTCTGGTATCTGAATAAATGTTTTGCTTCTGTCTTCTATATGGATAGTCTGTTCTATTTTGCGATTGAGAACTGTGCCAGCATATTCATGGTCACTGTCTGTGCTGTGAATATTGCATTGTTTGGTGACATGAATGGGATTACAAAATATCAGACCTCTATTTGGAGAAGGGCTTTAGAAGAAGAAATAGATATCCCAGGATGGGAGGATTTACCTTATTCCTCCTTAGCAAAGGAATGGGCTAGAAGTACAGGGCTCTGTGAAAACTGGAAACTGAGGCTACAGAAGGGAGAACCTAGAGATTTAGAAACATGTTTGCAAGGAATACCAATAAAACCAGGGAGTGAACTAGAAGGGGTGTGTAGAAAGGGCTAGGTTTTACTAACAGGTTACCGTATTATATGTAAAGCAGAGACAGGCTATTGGAAGAGAAAACACAGATGGAGAGGAAGTTAGCTGATTTGTATGGAAAATTTTCTGTGCCACAGTGTTTGGGCTCTCTGTCAGAAGAGCAAGCTGGAGGGTCTCAAGGTGGTAGAAAAGGAGGTTGCTGTTGTGGGTTTGGCTCAGAAGAAAAAGTAAAAAACTAACAAGAAGAATGTGCATGCCACCCTAATACAGACTGAGCCTAGTTGCCATGATGATGACTGCCAGGAGAATGTGTGGGAGAAAAATGAAACGAAATTACACAAGTAGGGCAGAAGATCACCCTGCACTGAGAAGAAAGCAAGAGAATTAGGGAGGCCAAACAAAGTTCAGGGAGATAATTCAGGATTTCATTCAGCTGGAGGTTATTGATATATTAAGCATATTCATCCAAAGGATAGGAGGAGCATTAATGTCTTGGATGGTGGGAATCAGTGATGAAGGGGCCAAGAAGTATGGGTAGATAGCGTGGATTGCTTGAAATTTATATATATGAGTCAGAATCCTTTTGTACAGCAGGTTTTTAGAGATTGCTATATGCAAGGAGGTAACAATACAACCAATATTTTAGCTTTAGCTGAGAAGGGATGCAATAAAATATATCCCACTGATTCTGATTCTATGTGGCCTAGTGGAGAGAGACCTTGGTAGGTCTCTTGCTTAGGAACTGTATGAGAAAGATAAAGGAGGAGTTAATGAAAAGTGCTATCATGGTCAGAGACACAAATGCATATCACAATATTCCCTTAGCAGTTTCTCATAGAAATATCATAGTGAAGATGACTCCTCCTGCTTATAAGCACCTAATTCTTACTCTGCTAATTGGTGAAACAGGGAACCCTATGTCAGAGGAACTGGATAAGGTTTCACAGCTAGTAACTTAGGGGAATGGGGAAAAGATAAATTTCTTCAAGAGAGAAGAGCAAATAGCCAGCAGATTCAAAGTCAGAATAGTTTGACAAGAAAAGAATTGTTTACTGCTCTATTGAGAGCAGGGGTAGATTTTGGAAGAATGGATGGTATTCCAACTAATGAACTATACAAAATGTATACAAAAAGTGGCTTAATATTAGATGGAATAGGAAAATGAGGACTGCCCCTACAAATCCTCCTGAATCTTTGTATCCAAGTTCATCACACCTTCAGGGAGAATAAGAAATTGGTCAAGCCCCAGCTCAGATTGAAGAAATACACAGATGGGATTACAGGCCCCATATCAATTTGACCATATATTGGGAAAACAGATCAAATACTGTAACTAGGTCATTTAATATATACTGGGACAGAGGCCTCCCTTATATATGGGGACTTTATATATGGGAACCTGACAAATTTAAACATGGAACTCCTATTACCATCACAGGACTGGGAGGGACTGAAATACCAGTCAAACAAGTAAAACTAATGATGAAAATTGGACAATTACCTAAGAAAGAATATACCATGGTAATTGTACCCAGTTCTGAATACATTATTGGAATAGATATATTGAGAGGTAAGACTCTAAATTTACCTGAGGGGACATACTAATTTGCAGTAAAGAAGAGAGAAATTAATACAGTTTTAGTAGGAAAAATAAAAATGAACCCAATCACTTTACCTGAACTTTCTGAAGTAATTACTTAATATCATGTGCCAGGTGGGAAAGATAAAATTACCAGTACTATGAAGGAATATGTTGAAGAAGGAGTGTGAGTCCTTACAACCACACAATGGAATAATCCTGTCTGGCCAGTATGAAAGTCTGATGGGATGTGGAGAATAATAGTGGATTACAGACAATTGAATAAGGTGACTCCTCCCTTGTATGCTGCTATTCCAGATACTGTCACCACAATAGAAAGGATCCGGAAATTTAATGGGACTTGGTATGCAGTTATTGATTTAGCCAATATTTTCTTTACTATCCCAAAAGATTCTAAACAATAGGACCAATTTTCTTTCACTTGGCAGGCAAGACAATATACTTTTACTGGCTTGCCACAAGGATATCTGCATACCCCCCACTATATGTCATAGGTTTGTGGCTGAACATTTAGATGAATTAGAGCTACCTGGTGTATAGCTTACCCACTATATAGATGATATTATGATACAGGGAAAAAAGGTAAAAAAAAAAGTGGAGAAGAATTTGATTCTTCTAATGAGCATATGAAAAGCAAAGAGTGGGAAATTAACCCTGCAAAGATTCAATGGCCAGCTAAAAATGTAAAATTTGGGGATATACAATGGAATAAGGAGCTGCAAGAGATTCTTCCACAAGCCCAACAAAAGATTCAGGATTTTCCTATCCCTAGGGGTAGCTGGGTGGTACAATGAATAGAGTACTGGTCCTGGAGTCACGAAGACCTGAGTTCAAATCCAGCCTCAGAAACTTGACTGTGTGACCTTGGGCAAGTCACTTAAACCCAATTGCCTTGCCTACTCCTCTCAAAAGCAAAGAAAAGATTTTCTTATCTCTACCAATAAGAAAGAGGTCCAAAAGTTTATAGAATTATTTGAGTATTGGAGGTGCCACATTCTACATCTGGGTCTATCAAAGGACTAGCCATTTGGGGGTCCAGGCTACACTCTAGTGGGCATAAGATCAAGGTATGAGTATCTCTCATTCATTGTTAAAACAAGTAGCAGAGGAATGTAATATATGTCAACTGGAAAAGGAACAAACTGTTCGTCAGGTAGTAACTGAAGAGATAGCAAGGGGAAAAGTTCCAGCCCAAATTTGGCAAATAGATTATAACTCTAGATCTCATAACTCTATATTGTGGAACTCCAATGAAGATTCAAAGTGATAATGGGTCACATTTCAAAGGTAATGAAATGAAGAGTTATTGTATATTAAACAATATAGATGGGATATATCATATTCCATATTATCCACAAACATATGGGTTAATTGAAGGAATGAATGGATTATTGAAAGAACAGTTAAGGAAATTAAGTTCTAATAATTTGTGTCAACATTGGAAAGACGATTTGTTTACTGCTTTACCTAATATGAATAATAGGCCATTAGGAGGAAGTACATCTCTAGCCAGAATGATGACCCCAAATCTGCAAATTAGAAAACAGCAGACACATAAAATCCCAAATATTGAGTACTGGACAGTGAGGCAAGATGTCCCAGCACCATATCCAGGAACACCTGGTTTGTCAGGATATGATTTACATTGTTTAGAGGACTTTGGTTGGATAGAAAACAAATAAGAAAAATCTCTACTGGAATATGTATGAGAATCCCTAAAAATAATTTTGGACAGACATTACCTAAATCAGGATTGGGAGCTTGAGGAATGTATGAATTGGTTGGAGAAATATATTCTAATTATCAAGGAGAAATTATTGTGACATTACAAAATTTAGGTGGAGAACCCATATAATTTTGTAAGAATGATAGAATAGTTCAAGTGATTATTATTCCTTGTGAAACAATTCCCCCTGAGAAAACTGACACTCCTTCTGAAATAACTATCAGAGAAAATGAAGGGTTTGGTTCTACTGATAGAATAAAGTTGGGAGCTAAAGTATGGGTAAAATGGAAGTCAGACGATGTTCCAAAGGCTGTGGCAATTATAGCACATGGGAAAGATAATACTCTAACTGTTGTTTATTTAGGAGATGATTACCAAATTGTACCCTTAACTCATATATTCTACTGTGAATGAGGCTATGATAGTAGGTTCATGGACTCTAAAAGCATGTTTGACCCTATATTTACCCTGCTTCTGGTTATTGTCTCCTTGTTTCTTTTGACTTTTTGTCTGTTAAACATGTTTGCCAGATTTGTTTCCTGTAGTCTTAGTACCCTCCACCTGCAGATGCCTGATCACTTAAGCCAGATGTCACCCCTTGTCCATGACTATGATGTGTCACCCCTGGACCTGGTGTCAACTGACCTCTAGATGCCAGCTAAAGAACCAACCTCTTGAATGGGACCTCTTGCATCCACCAAGCTCCAAATTCCAGCTAAAGAACTGACTTCTCAAATGGGAATTCTTGGGGCAGGGACAGCTCTATGTCAAATTTCAGCAGGAAGTAGCTATGGAGGAAGAGACCTTCTCCCCTTACCCCAAGATTTTGAGCCCCATTCATTTGAGTGGGAGTGATGGGGTATTTGTGCTCAAGCCCCCACCCTAAGATCTTGTTTTATGTACTTATTTTCTGTTATACCTTTTATATTGTTGTAAAGTTCTGTTGACACCAGTTACCCCACCAGTTGCCCCTAAACACCCATTAACCTATGTAATGAAATGTATTGTTAATGTATTTTTGCTATGTAAGGGACATGAAAGATCTTGGGGCCAAATGTAGTGGGTATTAGAAATTTTTCCCTGCCCCTTAATAGGCCTAAAGGAATTTGAAGATCGTCCTTGCCCCCTAATAGAGTGAATGTAATCACCCCAAGCCTGTGGTGGGAGGAACTTGCTGAAGGGTGGAGCAGAACCCACAGGAAGCTGGGAGTGAGAGCAGTTAGAGCTAGAGGGAGGAGAGGACACACCCAAGAATACAGCTAGGCTTGTGAGTGGGTTTTTTTTTTTGTTTTTTTGTTGGTTTTTGTTTTTGTTTTGGGTTTTTTGTTTTGTTTTGTTTTGTTTTTGCCTCACGCTGCAATAGCTAGGTTTATAAGTATTTGTTTGTGGAAAAGCTAAAGGACAGTGTGGCTCTCTGCAGTGTATGGTATATTAGCTACTTTGTTGTTATGATGGATCCAATTTCCTGGTGTTAGGATTTGGCTTTCTGGTGTCTGAATAAATGTTTTGCTTCTATCTTCTGCATGGAGAGTCTGTTAAATTTATCATTGAAAACTGTGCTGGGATATTCATGATCACTGTCAGTGCTGTGAATATTATATTGGCAGTACATCACTCCTGACTAACACGATGTTATCACTCCTTTGGAAACAGATTTCCTTCTTTTGTTTTTCACAAATTTTATATATTCCTTTATACAGGAAGATGCTTTCTTGGAGTTTACTCAGAGAACAAAGAAGGACATGTCTGTTAGGCCAAGGTTCTTCTTCTGGTTTATTAGTTCAGATTTTGACTCTTATTGGGGTTCAAATTATCTGAAATTATTATCAGTACAAATTGTTCCTGTTTTACTCTCTACTGTAACAACAACAACAATAATAACAATAATAATGTTATTATTGATACTTTACGGTTTTATAAAGAGTTTTACATATTCTATTAGATTTTTACTACATCCCCATGAAGATAGTCCTATTATTATGCCCATTTTACCAATGAAGAAACTGAGGCTCAGGATAAGTGAATTTCCCAGGCTCACAGTTAATAAGGTGGGATTTTAATTCAGTTCTTCCCTCTGAGTCCAGAACTCTGTTCACTAGGCTTTTCTTTTCTGCTCTTCACTTCTTTAATATCTTAAGCAGCAGAAGTCAAGAGAGTGGAAGAGGAAAGCAAAAAAAGAAGAAATCTTTCAGCTTCCTTTCCTCATGCCATCTCCCTAACTCAATCCCTAGACTGTTGTGGTATTAGGTCTCCAGAACGCTTTTAGGAATCTATTACATATTGCAATGTAACACTACAAAAGTCTCTTTTTCAGCTTGAAGTTGAATTTTCTTTTTCTTTTTTTAAAACTTAACACCTGAAAAATGCACAATCCCAGGAAACTTTGCTTAGAGCCTACTCTCAATTTATCCTAGAAGAATAAGGTTCAGGATTTTTTAATCACTTGCAAAACTGGTCTATCTTGTAGATACCAGCCATTCTTTCCACAGAAACAGGGGACAGAAGTTTTAGCAGCTTATGTGTCTCTGTGTATATGTATATTTTCAAACAAACATATATATAATATATATGCATATATGTATATGTGTATACACATATGTTTACATACATATATACATATATATTAGCTAAATGGTGCAATGGATAAAATACCAGGATTAGAGGCAAGAAGGCTTATATTTCTGAGTTCAAATTCAGCCTTACCAATTGTATGCCCCTGGGCAAGTCATTTAACCCTGCTTTCTCATTTGGTTGTTTTTTTTTTCAGCCAAAGAAAAGCAAAGTTTATTAAAAGTTTGCCATATTGGGTAGATTCTTAAGGAGCCTCAGTATCTGTAAGGGTTATATTGTTAAATTCTATGGCACTCCCTCATTTGTAAAATGAATTGGAAAAGGAAATGACAAGCCAGTATCTTTGCCAAGAAAACCCCAAATGGGGTCACAAAGAGTTAGACACGATTGAAACAACTAAATAACAACATGTATGTATTTGTGTGTGTGTGTGTGTGTAGATATATGAGTGTGTGGTACATATGTAGATATGTTTTGCCTGATCAAAATATAAGTTCCTCAAAGGCAGGGCCTGTTTCATTTCTGTCTTTGAATGTTTAGTGTCTAGCCCAGAGCTTGGCACATAGCAGGGAAAGAGAAGGGAATAAGTATTTCTATAGAGCCTACTGTGTGACAGGCACCATGCTGAGTAAATTATATCTCATTTGATAGTAGGTGCTTAGTAACTGAGTATTGGAGAGAATTCTGGGAAGATGGCAGAGTAGGTCTGCTTTCATTATTTTCCCCCACAAAAGAGTTAAAATAGCACCTTAGGGCAAACAAAGTGTGGGTGGAGATAAATAAGAATAGTAACACAACTGGAGTCTTCCTGGGACAATTTGAGAAGATTGCAAAAAAATCCCAGGAGAAGTAAGTCCCTGTGAAGAATAAACACCTCTAGGCTAGGGTCTACTTCAACAACAAGCAGCAAACCCTGGGGTTGGTTGGTTTGAGAAGTGACCTCAACCCCAGCAACAGGAACTTTTAAGCAGGGAATAGTGAGGGGAGTTGGACATCTGAGCCCAGGAAGATGAGGGAACCCCTGCTGACAAGGGACGCCAGGCCCAGCTGTGCTGCAAAAAGTGGTGGGGGCAAGAAGGAAACAGTACACGCTCTGTGAGTGCAGAAGAAGTGGAGCAGAAAGCCCGTGACTGTGGGCACTTACAGGATATTGGAGGTTTGGCTTTGGTCCCAGGCTAGAGGGGAGAATGGAAGATTTGGGGCAAGAAGCACCATTTCCCATAGCCCAGGTCTAGAAGTAATTACAAAAATTAAGCTATTGCCACAAAAAAAAAAATGCACAGGCAAAGAAGAAAGAATATAACCATAGAAAGCTACTATAGGAACAGAGATGACCAGAGTTCATCTTCAGAGAAGGATATTGAAGTAAAGAGACCCCCAAGAGTAATGTCAGAAGGACACCTGCCCAAAAAGAATTCATAGAAGATCTTTAAAAAGACTTTAAAAATCAAATGACAGAGATGGAAGGGAAAATTAAAAATAAGTAAATAAATAAGAATAGTCCAAGAAAAACAAGAATGGAATGAAAATAAAGTCTATCAATTAGAAAAGAGTATGCAAAATCTTTTTTTTTAATTTTTGGAAGGCAGTTGGGGTTAAGTGACTTGCCCAAGGTCACATGGCTGGTAAGTGTTAAGTGTCTGAAGCCAGATTTAAACTCAGGTCCTCCTGACTCCAGGGCTGGGGCACTATTCACTGTACCACCTAGCTACCCTGGAGATCCAGAATCTTAAGGAAGAAAATGACACCTTAAAAATTAGATTTGGGCTAAGTGAAGCCATCAAAAAAAGAGATAAAGAAATAATTAAACAAAATATGAATAATGAAAAAATAGAAGAGAACATGAAACGTAAGAAAAACAACAGATTTGGAAAAGAGATCAAGAAGAGAAAATATAAAAATAATAAGACTAACTGAAAATTATGATAAAAAATTATCTTGATATAATAATAAAAGAAATAATTAAAGAAAATTGTCCTAAAGTATTAGAACAAGGTGGGAAAATTGAAATAGAAAAAAATCTGTTGAGATCCTACAAAGAAAACTCATAGGAATATCATAGTCAAATTTCAAAACCCCCAACTCAAGGAAAAAACATTAAAAGCATGAAGATTAAAACAATTTAAAAATAAGGGTGCCACAATTAGAATTACACAAGACCTAGCAGCAGAAACATTAAAGGACTGCAGGTCTTGGAACACAACATACAGAAGAACAAAAGAACTGGGGCTCCAGCTGAAAATATCATACCCTGAAAAGTTAAGTGTTATCCTGAATGGGAAAAAAATGGACATTTGATAAACTCACAGACTTTCAAGACTTTGCTTTAAAAAACCCTGAACTTAATAGGGGATTCAACATACAAGAACCAAGAGAAATATAAAGCACATAACAAAGACTGATTATAAGGGATCCATAAGGACAGACTGCTTACTTTTTATATATGTAAAATGCATTTCTGAGATTCTTATTAATGATTGAGTAGCCCATAAGAAAGATTGGGATAAACCTGATTATGACATGAATTTAAAAAGTAAAACCATTTAGGAACAGCTAAAAAGGGTAATTATTTTATACAAATGAGGTGCAAGAGGAAGAATTGATACAGAGGAATTAGGTGGGGGAGGAGAGCTGGTAGTTCTGGTAACCCACTTTCAATGGGAACAGGTTTAAGAGGGAAAAATACATATATATTTAAAGAGTATAAAAGTCTTCTAAATTCAAAAGAAATAAAATAGTAGGGTCATAGGGAGGGGGAAGAGGACAAGGGAGGGATCTTTAGAGGGGAGGGTGAGAGAATAGGTAAAATAGGGGTATAGAAGGGTGCTTAGATTTATGGGAATTCGAGGATAGGGGAGGGTTCCTTGGAGGGGGTAGGCAAGTAATAGGAGGGCAAGGTAATGGATGGAAGTAAAGTACAGGAGGCAGGAGGGATAGAAAACAAGAGATATGCACAAACATAAAAACAAAGATCAGGAATAAGAGTATGTTTGGGAAAGTATATGTCTATATATGTATGTATATATGTATATGTGTATAGTTAATGTCTAAACTTAATTGTAGCCTTCTGGGAGGGAGGGGAAAAAAGAACAAGGTAAAAAATGCACAGCAGAGAACAAAAGAAAACTTACAAGGAAGCAAAGAAAAGATAGACAATTCTCAACACAACATGCATTATTTATCACACAAGCTTTCTTGAAATGAAAATTTATTGTTACATATTTTGAATCCTCTCTTATATTCTGCTATACACATGATATGCTTTTTTTTCTTTTTTTGAATTTTAGTTGCAATATTTAAATTTATGATATGTTTTTGTTTCTTTTCTCTACTCTGTATTTGTGTTCTGGCCCTTGAGTCTAAAATAAAATTTTAAAAAAATAATTGAGTATTAATTGATTCACCGAATCTATCTGACTAAGCATGCTGGGAGATGGCAGAAAAGATTAAATGTTGCTTCTTTTGAATTTAGTTGACAATTGACTCTAGATTCCAGAAACATTTTCTATCCTCTTTTGTCCACCTCTCATCTCCTGCCTCTTCTTCCAGTCACATGGGTATAACTTTATCACTAGAAATGATTTTACAATGATTCTTCTAGGCACTAGCAACTGTCTGCTTTCTATCAAAAAAAACTCTAAAACATTTTTCACTCCTCTGATTGTTGTCTCCTAATTACCTGGGTTCCTGGATCTGGGATCTTAATCTGTCAACACTCTAATGTTGTAGTTCAAAACCTATCCTTGCCTTCCTATTCTGTAGAACCTTTTGCCAATGATTTCCCATAACTCCTCAACAGGGAAGGTCTACCAAATATGCTGGGAACCATCTTCTAGACCTCTTAACATTGTCTGAATACCCATGGATCACAGAAGCTGTCCATCTGTGATGCCTCTCTCTTTCTACACCTCCTTTTCTGGTCTTACATATCTGATGCTATCCTTATACTGCTTGTCCTGTTGAGCAATGGTTGGTCCTCTGTTTCAACCTACTCATGACTAATGTGAGCTCATTCCTTGTCTTTTGGGTGATACACAACTTTAATTTTTTGGTTCATAGGCTCATAGTTTTAGTGACGGAAGTCCCATGACTAGAACTCATTAACCAGGGTCAGAATACAGATGTTAAAAAGATTGGGTTTGTGTTTCAAGAAGAAGCAGAGTTGTTCAAAGTTCTGCAGTTTCCCACAAGCATTTTAGTGCTCCTTACTACTTGGATAGAAGTGACCAACCTGTTTCCCAAGCAGAATCTCAGGTTCTGTATGCTATGAAAGCCTAGATTTCCTCACCCCTCTCTGTTAACTTTTAATCAAAGAGATGTCATAGTATCATAGTCTCTACGAGTTCTCATTTTATAGATTGATCCCATTTTGTAGATGAGGAAACTGAGGACAATAAATCTTAAGTGATTTGCCCAAAGTAACATAGAGAGCAAAGATAATGGAATCATTGATAGGGTCAGAAGGGGTCTCAAAGGTCATTGTCTTACTCTTATTCAGTTGTTTCAGTTGTGTCTGACTCTTCGTGATCCCAATTGGGGTTTTATGGCAAAGATAATGGAGTGGTTTGCCATTTCCTTCTTTAGCTCATTTTACAGATAAGGAAACTGAGGCAAACAGGATTAAGTGACTTGCCCAGAGTCTCACTGCTAGTGAGTGTCTGAAGCAAGATTTGAACTTGGGTCTTCCTGACCCCAAGCCCAGAGCTCTATACATTGTACCACCTAATTGCCCAAGGTGCTCAACAACAACAATAACCAATTAGTTCTCATTTTACAGATTGACCAGTTTTATTTTATCATTTTTTCCAATTTTTATTTAATTTATTTATTTACTTTTAGTTTACAACCTTCAATTCTACGATCCCTTGAGTTCCAAATTTTCTCTTCCTCCCTCTCCTCCCCCTTCCCCTCATGACAGCATGCAATCTAATACAGGTTCTACAAATACCTTTGCATTAAACATTAGTCAAGTTGTAAAGAATTATAACCAGTGGAGTGAAAAATGAGAAAGAAAAAACAACAAAACAAAAGAGAGAGAGAGAGAGCCAAGTCATTTGCTTCAATCTGCATTCAGACTCTGTAGTTCTTTCTCTGGATGTGGATAGCCTTTTCTATCATGAGTCCTTTGGAGCTGTCTTATAACCTTGCATTGCTGAGAGGAGCCCAGTCTATCAAAGTTATTAGTCATAGTTCCAATGTGTCTGTAATTGTATACAAAGTTCTCCTGGCTCTGCTCTCCTCATTCAGCATCAGTTTGTATAAGTCTCTCCAGGTTATTATGAACCATTTCATAAATGAAGAAACTGAGGACAAGAAATCTTCAATGACTTGTCCAAAGTAACATAAAAAGCAAGGACCATGAGATCATTGATAGGGTCAGAACGGGCCTCAGAGGTCTTCTTGTGTAAGCCTCCCATTTTATAAAATAGGAAACTAAGATGTAGAGAATTTAAGTGATTTGTCCAACAGGATTTGAGCTCAGATACCATGACTCAGGGTTCAGTGGGAAAGTTCAGAGCTCTGCTCTGCACCATTTTTCCTTTCCAGAATTTTGTGAGAGATAACTTGCAGTGAAGTTTCCCATTCTGAACATCCTATATACATTCTTATTTCTTCCTTATATTTCATAAGTACGCTCAGTATCATTTTCCCATATGTGTGTGTGTGGTGTATTTTTTTTTTTGCTTTTTGGAGGGCAATTGGGGTTAAGTGACTTTCCCCCAGCCACATGGCTAGTTTGGTCATTGTGTATTTCAAGGTAACGTGAGAGCTATTGGGTATTAATACCATTGATTTGATTAACTATTGAGACCAAATTAGAGGTGTTTTTAGTTTGGGAAAAAGAATGGTAGTGTGAGAGGTAGCAAAGGGTTAAGTTTCTGTAACTGCAAGAATTGCTGAAACAAGACTACTGATAAAAAGTACCAGAGAGTAGCCTTGGGAAGAAGCTGGGCTCCCAGTTCCCAGAGAACTCCTAGATAATACTAAAAATGAAATAATGTAGAATAAAAGGAGCTGGCAGCAGCACATGGATTTGACCACTCAGAAAGGAGACAGCAGCCTTGGGACACTCAAGCCCAGATAAGGACACATCTAGGCTGGACTGAAGGGAGTTCAGTATTCTGGGGTTGTTAAGCTTGCATAGTAGACCTCATGTATTATGTACATTACTTAACAAAATTAGAGTCTCATTAGTAATAATTATGATAATGGATTGAGATTGCTTTGTGCCAATTAGTTGGCATTAATGAGAAGATTGTGAACTTGCCTCACCAACCAATGGTAAGGTGGGACAGTTGAGAGGGTGTGGAATTCCCACGTTAGGGTTTTATAAGCATGCCTTTGCCTTCTGTAGTGTGCTTCTCCCTTCTGGCCCTTTGTCAGACTGGGGACGCCTTTTCTTGCAAGATCATAATAAACTCTTTTCTACTTCCTGCCTTAAGAAGCCTCTGAGTTTAATTTGGGCAAGGGTCTTTGCCATCCCACACAATTTGAATCCAGGTCCTTTGAGTACAGATCTGTTACTCTTTCCACTACAATAAGAAGTCTCCAGGTGATAGTGACCACTTCAGTTGATAGTGATCAACTGAAAGAGAAAAAGGGATGGTTGGTGTCTGCTAACCTATCCCTTCTCACCCTACAGTTTCTCCTGTACACACATAGACTTTGTGCTTAGGGATGAGGAAAGACAGATGGCTAGTCAAGGGTTTGGTAGGACTTCAATGAGGTGATCAGTACAGATGGAAGAGAAACAATGAGTGAGACATAAATGCCTCTCTCATCCTATGCATTCATGTTCCCCCACAAATTTAGTTGTGTATTCCTCTGCCTGGAAAAGGACAAGAAATACTGAGTTAGTTGTGATGGAGTGTTGGCTTCCCTTCCTATCTCCCTACTAGTCACTCCAAGTTTATATAAAAAGTGTCTCTCCCTATGTGAGAGTGAGAGCCTACAGAGAGAGCAACGTGCTATAGTAGAAACGATGTGAATCTGGCATTAGAAGACCTTGGATTAAATGGTGGAAGTAAATTGAAAGATCCTTTAACTTCACCAGCTAAAGTCTTTATATGTGAGGGGAAAATGGGAAGAGGAAATAGCTAACTTGCTATATTCTTATCCTGTAACAAAAAGATGTATAACCCAAAATAACCACCTAGAATAATTTTGATAGTAAGTAAATCATTTAATTCTGGCTATTTCTCAGTCCTTAAGCCTGCAAATCCAAGAAAGCTTTGTGCAGAATGCTTGTAAATAAATAAATGTGGCTCAAAGAGATCTGATTTCAAAAACAGTGCATCCCTGCTCTGCTTTTTAATTAGTTGTGTGACTCAATCCTCAGCACAGTGTCTGATACACAGAAAGCGTTTAATAAATGCTGGTTGATTTGTTAAAAACATTGCAAGAGTCATTTCTCACATCTGTAAAAGCAGAGAGTTGGAAGAGATGGCCTCAGTACCTTTCAGCTCTAAAGCTAGGATTCTAAGTGCTCTAATTGGAATCAGAAGACTTGTATTTGAATCCCAGACCATTACTTACTAGCTGGACAAATCTTTTAACCTGGTTGTACTTCACAGGGCTTGTTGTAAGGAAAATGTCGATGAAATGTGACTTGTGCCATCCTTTCCCTGAACCTCTAGTACACTATCTGAGCATTTTCATTATAAGCCTACTGAGTTAATTGAAAAACAAAACAAAATACATTACTCTTGCATTCTTTTTCAACTCAGAATGCAGTTCTAGAAAACTAGAAATCCACCCTTTTTATTTCTGCTGATGGCACAGGATTATCGTGATTTATACTATTAATATGAGAAGCAATATGATTATTCAGTTAATATATTATTCATTTCACTCATGATCTATTCTTTTCACATCCTGGCTCTGTGAGTCAATTTTTCCTCCCTGCTATTTTAATAGAGTAGCATTTTAAATTGCAAGAACACTACATTAAACATGTATAAGATTTAATCTCATTTAAAATGCTTTTTTTTTCTAGCAGGATATGCCTAATAAGCATAAAAACAATAATGCTCGCAATTCTATGGTGTATTAACGGAACATATTGTGAAGGATACATCATAAAAATAAGACTGAGCACTAATTAATGAATATGTTAAGACTTTGGTATTCCCCCCCACCCCAAAGCTGCTATATGATTGACAATGAAGGGTTCATCTCTTCCTGAAGATCAATGTAGAAATTGCTGAAAAGTTTATTGAAATCCCTGCCTGGCTTTTAATATAGTATGATCTCTTACACAGAGATCACAGCAGCTGATATCTCCCATAATTAATGTTAGGCTTCACAATAAAGAAAGAAATGGATTCCTATTTGAATAATCACTGATTGGCAATAAAAGATAACATAGTTAGGCTCCAAATGTTCTGTTAATTAAAGGCACTCACAAAGAACTAGAGCAGTCTTGATAAGCTCTATCCCCTTTGCATAACATAGATAAATCAAATCTCATTACAATGCATAGCCTTATTTTTTAAACATAATGTATTCAAATTTAACAATATTTATTGAGCACCTGCTGTGTACAAAGCATTGATCCAGGTGCTAAGAGTACTACCAAATGACACTGTGCCTGCCCTCAAAAAGTATATAGTTTAATAACAGGACTGAGATACACGTATTAATTTGTTGTTGTTCAGTAATTTTCATTCCTGTCCAATTCTTTGGGACTCTCATTCAGAGTTTTCTTGGCAAAGATACCAGTGTGGTTTACCATTTCCTTCTCAAGCTCATTTTACAGGCAAGAAAACTGAGGCAAAGAAAGTTAAGTGACTCACCCAGGGTCACACAGCTAGTAGATGTCTGAGGGCAGATTTGAACTCAGGAAGATGAATCTTCCTAACTCCAGGCTCAGCATTCTCTCTACTGTGCCACATAGCTACCCTAATTACTAATTACTATATTACAAATGCTAAAGTGCACAAGAGAGGTTCAAAGTATTATATCAGTTAGGAGAAGAAAAGGCTTACTTGTAGCTAGGGGTTCAGGAGGAAATCATGAAAAGCTACACAGAGGAAATAGCATTTCATTAGGATCACAGGTAACTAGATGGTGGAATGGATAGAGCACTAGGCCTAGAGTCAGCAAGACTTGAGCTCAAGTATGGCCTCAGTCATTTACTAGCTGAATGACTTTCAGCAAATCAAATAACTGTTATTTGCCTTGGTTTCCCCAAATATAAAATAGGCGTGGTAATAGTACCCACATCCTAGGGTTTTTGTGAAGATCAAATAAGAGAATATTTGGGAAGAGTTTAACTCAGTGCCTGGCAAATAGAAGGCATTTAACCAATGTTTCCTTCTTTCATGGGATCATAGAGAGTTAGAAAAATTAAAAAGGCCATCTTGCCCAACTCCCTTATTTTACATGTAAGAAAACTGAAGTATCCAATCTATAATCATAGAAGAGAGGTAGGACTTCAACGGGTGGTTGGGAGAAAGTGGACATTCTAGGCACAGAGAAAGGAATGAAGGAAAACTTAGATCATATTAAGGGATCAGTGAAGTCTGGCTTGGTTGGAGCATAGGACACATGAGATAAGGTTGAAATCAAATTATAAAGAACATCGAATGCCAAGCTCATGATTTTGAAGTTAATGTGGAAAATAACAAGGAGCCAATGAAGATTTTTGACCAGGGAAATAATGTTCTCTGACCTGGGCATGAAGAAGATTAATGTGGCAGAGGGAAAGTAAAATGGATTAGAAACAAGAGAAATTGGATAAACTGTATTTTCCTTCAGAGAGACCTCACTCAGACTGAGTATTTTTCAGCTAAATTGAACTTAGTCTATGTCTTATAAGTTAAACAAGGTTAAACCAAGCTTATCATTATCAAGCGTCTAGAAGAGTGTTTTGATCTGGAGGGTAATAATTGTAAGAAAACTCTGCCTGGCATATACAGCCTGACATGATCTTTCACTGAGAACTCAGAAAAAACAAATAAACAACAATAAAGAAACCAGCAGAAAATCTTGGCTGTTGGTCATATCCTTAGATAAAAATGCATATAATAGTATACAGTAAAACTCCATCCCCCCCAGATCTGAAACAATTGTTAAGTTGGTAACTGAGCTGGAATCCCCTCTTCCATCTTCCTCCTCCATCTTTTCATTTATTGCCCATGGAGGATTCTGGGGGCCCCAAGAATACAGAAAAAAAATTAGGCCTCAAGTCTGGAAAGGCAGACTGGGAGGGCCTTATAAAAAGCATGAAGGAAACAGTGCAAACAACATACTTAATCTCCACAATCCAGAATGCCAGAACTGGCAGAACATTTTTTTAAAAATGTTATAAATGTAACAACTGTTAATAAAAACAACTGGATAAATGCACAAAACAAAAGACAAAATCTTGCCCCAAACCCTTAGCTTTCAACAAGGAAGATCCAGTATCTTGTGATGGCTTGAGTGCTAGATTTAGAATTAGCCTAGGTTCAAATCCCACCTCATTCACTGACTGGGTGGTTCTGTGAAATTCAATTAACTACTATGGGCCTCAGGTGTTCATTTGTAAAATAAGGAAATTAGGCTGGATACATTCTGAGGTTCCCTCTAGCTCTAAATTTATGCTTTTATGAATTAAGCAAAGAAAATGTATCTGTTCTGACATTCCCCACCCCCCACCACCATTCACACGCATAGGCTTTACAGGCCTTCCAGGAGTTCAACCACTTTTGTCCCTAACTTTTGAACGTGTTTGCTCCTGGTGCCATTTGAGGATCTCTCAGTCTAAATTTATATATGAATTATTGCCTCAGACTTGTTTTATATCACATGATAGTGTTTGGGTTCCAGTCCTCGATTCCCTTCAAACCACCCTGGGTATTTCACTCAACAAAAATGCAAAGGAGGTAGGTGAAGTTGAGGTGAGGAGATTCTCTCCAATTCCCATAATCCCTCTGGGTGCCATGTAAATTAACTTCAGAAAAAGACTGAAAAGGCCAGCATAGAACTAATGAAGCTTATCACTTTTTACCCTTCTAATCCTAGATATATGGTCCCCTGAATGCAATTTGATGACTTCCCAAATTCAACATGGGTCTTTATGATTATAAATTATGAATATATTATAATCTGAGTTCTGACACTGACAAAGACTAATATCCATCATTGGTATAGGGACTAACAATTTATAGTTTCCAGGGTGATGACAAATTTTGCCTTTGTTTCAGCACCCACAAGGAAAAGTAGAGTGTGGTAATAATAATGGAAAAAGTACTGGGTTAAAGTACTGACATTGGTGTACTCTTGCTTCAACCACTAATTAGTTTTTGGCCTTTCCCTCTTTGTGTTCCAGTTTCATTATTCCTGAATCATGGAGATTGGATTAGGTGACCTTGAAGGCCTTTTCTAGCTCTAAATACTTAGCCTTACTATATTATTATATTAAGCACCTTCTGATCCCATGTTAGTTCTTGTTCTAGGTTCTGTCACTGAGAACTCAGGAAAAACAAATAAACAACAGTAAAGAAACTAGCAGAAAATCTTGGCTGTTGGCCATATCCTTAGATAGATATATTGTTCACACTCCAGAAAAAGAAGACTTAACTAGATGAACCTAGTAGTGCAAATTTTTGTAATTCTTTCTTCTTAAGACCTAGGGAAAAATAAAAAGATGGTTTCCGTCTGAATGATCTCTAAGACTTTGCATTCCTCCATTCTTACTGGTTCCAAGTAAAACTACATTAGACATAGTCCTCCACGGGATCTATCTTCAAGGAAAAAGAGCATTTTGATACCCAAAGCTTAACTATCTTTCCCTCCTTATTTAGCTATATTCACAGGATGTTCTGGGCAAGACTTACATGAACAAGATATCTAGGCATTAATGATATCTTTTACAATAAACTGAAAGTTCCCCTTGCTCCCTTGCAAGCTATATGGGTCTGTAATGATAAGAGAATTTGAAGACCTTCCCTGCTCCTTATTAGGCCCAGGGAATTTGAAGATCTTCCCTGAAGCTTAATGGGCTGCACATGGAGACCAACAAGAGAAGTTTGCTTAGGGAAGACGTGTTTTTCAGGAAGGCCCACACCTTTTGTTACTTTGTAATTAGGCAGTGGGTCATGAAGGTTATAATGTCCTCTGACCCCAGAGAAGGCTATATGTACTTTGAGGTGAGGTTTTGCTTTAGGGCTCATTTATGGGAAGATCTGTGTGATTTGGCCAGATGAGACTCTGGGTAGCCATTGAGGCCCCTGGCTTTGATAACCCAGATGTTAGTGCTTCTCTTTCTGGTAACTAACTATGTATGTATGTAATGGTCAGACAGCTTTTAATGGTAATGGTAATTTGAAGATCTTCCCTGCTTTGAAAATAAATTCTGCCCCCTAATAGACTGAATGCAGTCACATGGCACCTGTAGTGGGAGGAGTTTGCTGAAGGGTAGATCAGAGCCCACAGGAAGCTGAGAGTCAGAGCCAGAGAGGCAGTGGGACAGAGAGGACGCTCAGGCAAGGAAATAGATAATTTTGTGAGTAAATATTGATCGTATATTGGTTTGTGGAAAGGCTATAGGCCTTCCATGTTGTTTTGGCTTTTTAATTTCTTTGCTACTATGATGGAATTGGCTTACTGGCTTTGGGATTTGGTTTTCTGGTGTCTGAATAAATGCTTTGCTTCTGTCCTGTATATGGAGTTTGCTATATTTTGTGATCAAGCACCATATGGGAATATTTGTAGTCGCAGTCAGTATATTTATCATGATTGTGGGTGCTGTAAATATTGCACTGGCACTACACAACTAGAAGCCTGTCTGTTGGTCTGTTGAATTGTGTTATTTTCTCTGTCTATATTTTTTGTCTACTTGTAATTTCTCTGTGTACTTTCTGAAGTTCAGGGTACTGACGTTTCCCCCTGAACTAAGTGAATAATATATATGCTTGATTAAAGTAAGATTGTTAACCCTTTTGAGTTGATTTCCTTTAGAAAAGCAGATCAAAGAACCTATGCTAGCAGCCATCCTGGGTATGCAAGGGTGCTTGCTGTTACAAGGTCAAAAGTCCAAAGGCCCCCCCCCATTCTATATCCAGAACTAAATATGCATCTTCTCAAAAGACCTTTGTTCCTACACACCTCACTGGAATCTCAAACAGTATGTCCAAAATGGAGCTTATTACGTTTTTATAATCTACTCTCCCTTCTTGTTTGTTTGTTTTTTTACCTGGCTGTAGTACTATCACAAATCATCTAGTCTACCATATTTATAATCTTGATATTGAGGTTGGCTCTTCCTTCTCCCCCATGTCTCACATCAAAGAAGTTGTCAGATCTTGTCAATTCCGTTTTTGTAATATCTTTCATCCATCCCTTTCTCTCTGTTGTTTTTTTTTCCCATAACCCTTGAACATGTCCCTAGCCACCTGACTGTACTATTGCATTATTCTCCTTAAAAGTCTTTCCACTTTTACTCTTTGCCCTCTAATCTGTCCTTTGTGACCCTACTAAGATAACTTTTCTAATGTTTTGATATTCACTGCTCTGCTAAAAAAAATATATTCAGTATTTTATTATCTCCCAAGTAAAGGTCAAGTTTATTACCTGGAATTCAAGGAGAGTTCTCTGCTGTGGGAGCTACACTACCATTCCAATTTTATTGCTCCTCTTTTGTCATACAACACTATCCAGACTATAATACTCTCCACCTTTCTTGCAAATCCAATAATTCACTGCACTCTCATGCCTTTGTCCTTTTGTTTAATCTGTTTCCTAAGCCTAGAATGACTTTCTCCCTATCTTTGCCTGGTGAACCTATAATTTAAAGCCTAGGGCAAGTGTTTTCTTCTCTATGAAGCTACCTCTGTTGATATTGTGTGTGTGTGTGTGTGTGTGTGTGTGTGTGTGTTTAGGTTTCCAGTATTGCAAGTAACTGGGGAGGGGGGACTAACCTCTGAGAAGAAGGAGGAGGAGGAGGAGGAGGAGGAGGAGGAGGAGGAGGAGGAGGAGGAGGAGGAAAGCCATAATAATAGCATTTATATATGCTTTAAGGTGTGCAAAGTGTTTTATATATGTTATCTCATTTGAGCCTCACAACAACCCTATTAAGTAAGTACTATTATTAATAACCCCCCCATTTTACAGATGAGGAAACTGAGGCAGAGAGAGATTGACTAAGTGGCTTAGAGTCACAGCCCTAAATACATGCCTGAAGCAGGATTCCAGATCTACCTGATTCCAAGTACTATACTCTTATCTATTGGGCCATCTAGCCACCTCTAGAGTAAGGATACTTGCTTAGAGGATGTTGAAAAGCCACCAACTATGAATTCCATAGATTCCATAGCCATAGATTTCTCAGGTAGTATTAAATAACCAAGGCAATATGACAAGTATCCTCCTATTCCTATGGTGTTTTAAAGCAGGTCCTCTTGAATCTAAGCCATGGCCTTTCTTGGGTGACTCTCAGCAGGGATTCCTTTGCAGTCACCTGTGATTCCAGTCTATCAGAATTTGGAGGCAAAGCCAGCTTCAGTTCAGTTGGGTTTCAAGGTCAGGTACCACACAGGCCCCTTGACTCTGGTTAAGTGCCTTCATTGGGCTGTTATGGAGTCAAGTTCTTAAATTCTTTCTTGGAGGTAATAGTGACACCTATTGGTCCTTCCAAGTGCTGTTCTTTACTTTGGGAAGATCCTTATTAGAGCCATCCTGGGCTAATGAACTAAGACATAGAATGGCCTGATAGAAAATTGGCCTTAGTGTCAGGATGACAAGACGTGATATGATTCAATTAAATGTTTCTTAAGCATTTATTGGGCAGCTAAGTGACAACATGTCATCATTTCCCTGATGCCATGGTCCTCTTCGAAAATAAAGGGTAAACATAACAACAAGTGACACAATGGATACAGCACTGAATCTGAGGTTGGGAAGACTCAGCTTCATGAGTTCAAATTCAGTCTCAGATACCCATTAGCTGGGTGACCCTGGGCAAGCCACTTAACCCCGTTTGCCTCAGTTTCCTTATCTTTAAAATGATCTGGAGAAGGAAATGGCAAACCACTCTAGTACCTCCACCAAGAAAACCTCAGATGGAGTCACAAAGAGTCAGACACAACTGAAAAACAACAACAAAAAAAGTGTGCTAAGCATTATGCTAAGGTCTGAGGACAAAAATACAAGCAAGACTTAGGATGATGTAAGGTCAAACTCTGCTTTTGAGCATAATTGCTAGAAGACTTTGGGTGAGTCACTTAACTCCTCCGTGTCCCAAACAAGTCTCTAGGACTATAAATTACAGAGGAGTTTTAGGTCTACCTTAATCAATAAGTTTCCCTAGAGGGAAGCTCTCTACTCAGAGGCAATTACTGGTCTAGACCAAAAATAGTGACCCTTCTCCTTATCAAGACCATCCCTATAACATACACACACACACACACACACACACACACACACACATATAAATGCTAGCATTTATATAGCTTTTCAGTGTTTGTGAAAGTGATTTGCAAATATTATTGTTGATTGATTTATATAATAGTCAATATGTATATATATATATACACATACATACATGTTTTTATCCAGATAGATTATAAGTTTCTTGAGGGTAGCAATTGTTTTTCATTTTTATTGTCATTTGTTAGGTCCTAAATAAATGTTGATTGACTTATTGATTGTTTGGGGGGGGGGGCATGGAATGTGCCAATATCACTTTGCTGAGGAAGAAGAAGAAGAGAAATTCCATAAAGAACTTTTAAAGACCCTCCAAATCATCAACAGTTACTTTGATATTTGGTAACTTCAATGTAAAAGTGGGAATAGGTAAGGATATAGAAAAATATACTGGAAAAAGTAGATCATGATAAAGAGAAGACAAGATTTATAGACTACACAGAAAACTCAGGCTTATTTATCATGAGTAATATCTTTGAGAAAAGAAAAAAAACAGCCACTGACCAAGGTAAACATCGAATAAATAACAACACAAAAAAAAATGAAATTACTAATTACTAATGTTGGAGTCATTCCTATGAGAGTCATCGGCTGTCTATGTCACCTATCAGCTATGTCACTGTCAACTGTCAGACCTCCTACTTAGTAAAAGCAAAGATCAAATTTTATTCATAGATTTCAAAAAGATAATGAAAATGAGAGTAATAGATCATTTGCAATTAAAACAATTCAATCCTGACCTATTGAAAGAAGTTATTGATTATGAAAAATGATTAATAGTTGGTGAAAGGGCAAAATACAGATTATGATAATTTCCCATAATATTTTACTCAATATAAGCCTAATGATATAACAAGGAGATGAAAATAATTTTAAAATACATTTTAATCAGCAAATACTTGACTTATCTGCCAAGCAAAAGGAGATGGCAACAAATGGTAATAGTGGTTTAGAATATAAATTATTCTAGCAGAGCCAAGGTGATGGAGTAAAGGCTGGGACTTGCCTGAGCTCTCCCCCAAACCCTTCCAAATACATGGAAAAATAACTCTAAATAAATTCTAGAAAAACAGAACCCACAAAAAGATGGAGTGAAATAAATTTCCAGCGCAAGACAATCTGGAAGGTTGACAGGAAAATTTTTCAGGTTTTTCAGCCCACAGATGCCAAAGAGAATTTAAAAGGTCAGCAGGAAAGGTCAATCAGACCTGGGTGAGAAAGAAGCACAGTCCAGTGCAGGCCATGGCCCCAGCAAACCAGGAGCAGCCCTTAGGAGTGATTAAATCAGCAGCAGCAGTGACTGCTTCTGGAGCTCTCAGCCCACAGATGATAAGAGGGTCAAACAACTGGTTAAAAGATTACAGGGGTCTCTTTGCTAGCACTGAAGCAGGACTCTGTTGCTTTGCCCATACTTGGATCTGGGTTGCAATCCTGGGTGGCAGTCGTAGCAGAGCTTGCAGCAACAGTGGGGAGGGGACCCTCTTAACAATTCCAGGGCAGAAAAGAGTGCTTGTGGTCACTCACAGACCAGACCCCAGACCAGGAGAGGAGTAAACACCTCTCCCTTCTATCATACCAACTTGGAAGGACTAAAAACTTACTGGTCCCTAGAAGTATCTCTGAAAACAGCTGTACAAAACCCCTAAAGCTTGGAACAGTATACCCTCCACAGTGGGAGCAGAGTCCTACCTTAACAAAGAGTTAAAAAGACAAGTAATTGACTGGGGAAATGAGGAAACAGTGAAAAAATTCAAACTATAGAAACTTACTTTGGCAAAAAGAAAGATCAAAACACACACTCAGAAGAAGAAAACAAAGTCAGAGCTCCTATATTGAAATCCTCCAACAAAAATATGAATTGGTCTTAAGGCACAGAAGAGCTCATAAAGGTTTTTGAAAATCAAATAAGAGAAGTAGAAGAAAAACTGGGAAAAGAAATGAGAGTGATACAAGAAAATCATGAAAATCAAGTCAATAGCTTGTTAAAGGAGACACAAAAAATACTGAAGAAATTAACACCTTGGAGTGGCTAAGTGGAACAGTGAATAGAGCACTGGCCCTGGAGTCAGGAGGACCTGAGTTCAAATCCAGCCTCAGACACTTAACACTAACTAGCTGTGTGACTGTGGACAAGTCACTTAACCCCAACTGCCCTGCTTTCCCCTCTCCAAAAAAAAAAGAAAGAAAGAAAGAATGAGAGAAAGAAAGAAAGAAAGAAAGAAAGAAAGAAAGAAAGAAAGAAAGAAAGAAAGAAGGAAAAAGAAAAGAACACTTTAAAAAATAGACTAGACCAAATGGCAAAAGAGGTCCAAAAAGCCAATGAGGAGAAGAATGCCTTAGAAAGCAGATTTGGTCAAATGGAAAAGGAGATCCAAAAGGTCACTGAAGAAAATAACTACTTAAAAATGAGAATGTAGCAAATGGAAACTACTGACAATGAGAAATCAAGAAATCATAAAACAAAACCAAAAAATGAAAAAAAATAGTTGACAATGTGAAATATCTCATTGAAAAAAAATTGACCTAGAAAATAGATTCAGGAGAGATAATTTTAAAATTATTGGACTACCTGAAAGCCATAATCAAAAAAACAGCCTAGAAATGAACTGCCCTTATATTCTAGAACCAGAGGGTAAACTAGAAATTGAAAGAATTCACTTATCACCTCCTGAAAAAGATCCCAAAATGAAAACTACCTGGAATATTATAGCCAAATTCCAGAATTCCCAGGTCAAGGAGAAAATATTGCAAGCAGAAACAATTCAAGTATGGTGGAACCACAATCAGGATAACACAAGATTTAGCAGCTTCTACTTTAAAGGATCGGAGGGCTTGGAATATGATATTCCAGAGGGCATAAAAATTAGGAATACAACCAAGAATCATCTACCCAGCGAAACTGAGTATACCCCATGGTGGGGGTGGGGGGAATGCACATTCAATGAGGTAGAGGAATTTCATGTATTCTTGAGAAAAGATCAGAGCTATATAGAAAACTTGGCTTTCAAATACAAGACTCAAGAGAAACATGAAAAGTTAAACAGGAAAGAGAAATCAGTAGGGACTTATTAAAGTTGAACTGTTTTACATTCCTACATAGAAAGATGATATTTGTAACTCATAATACCTTTCTCATTATTAGGATAATTAGACAGAGGGAACAGATGTGAGTTGAATATGAAGGTATGATTCTGAAAAAAAATTAAGGAGTGAGAGAGGAATGTACTAGGAGAAAGAGAAAGGGAGGGGTAGGATGTGGTAAATTATTTCACATAAAAGAAGCAAGAAAAAACTTTTACAGGGGTGGCTAGGTGGCGCAGTGAGTAGAGCGTCGGCCCTGGAGTCAGAAGGACCTGAGTTCAGATCCGACCTCAGACACTTAATGCACACACAAACAAAAACCTAGCCGTGTGATCTTGGGCAAGTTACTTACCCCCAATTGCCCTCCAAAAAGCAAAAACAAAAAAAAAGTGTTTTCTACTGTGGTAGAAGAGATCCAACATTGAGTGTAAGTTGAGAGATTTTCTGTGGATGGTTATATTTCCAAGTGGTCATTTATGGATGACAGTGTATTAAGACCTGAATAATCAGGAGATATGTCAATACTCCAAAGAATTTGGACTGACCACCAATGTGAATGAAGAATAACAATTTCCCAGATTGTTAATGTACAGTTAGGTAGACAATGTTTAGAGTTTGTCCATCAGTACAGTGCAAATGAACAACCAATTGGTCCCAGAAATAAACAAGAGGAGAACAAATAGGATACCCTTTGGGAAATCATGAAGTTCCTTTAATGACCCCATACTTCTCCCAGACATAAAGGATCTTTATATCCCAATGTTGTTTATGTCTATGAGGCATGATGTTCAAGGAACTAAAAATAAGTTATCATACTGAGGATCATACAAAGATCTTGCATGGTGTTATAGGTTATATCATAGAATACATAAGGAACCTCAAAAATCAGGAGTAAAGAATATCACCCAGTAAGTGTGTGTGTGTGTGTGTGTGTGTGTGTGTGTGTGTGTGTGTGTGAAAAAGAAAATGGGCTGATCACATAGTGAGAGCAAAGAATGATAGGTAGACAATCAAATGGTTCCATTGGGATCCTGACCTCTGTGATATCAGGAGGAAGTGAGGAAGGCCGTTGGCAGATTGGGTGGATGCCGTCAGTGGTGAATTTATGGGAAGATATGGACAAGAATTACAGACAATAGGTGAGTTACACAGGCGCGAACTGTATCATTGGAGGGGACAGCTAAGACTATAACATCAAAGGTCCATGTGACTGACTATCTGAGACTTCCTAAGAAAACCTTAGGAAGAGCCTTAGGATGCTTTTACAAACTATCTCTAAAGGTTCTTCACTTCTGGGGAGATTTCCATTAGCAACTGATCTCATGGATGGTGGGGATATTCATGATCTTTAACTACCAGTGACACTTCTCAGCCTTTCCCCCAGATATCAAGGGCTTTCCTTACTTCTCTGAGCTCATTGGAACGTGGGTAATGAAGATCACAGGCTCAAAAATAACTAAAGCCCAGCATAGTTTTGCTCTGTTTCATAGCCAAAAACTAAGTCTCTTTCCACAACCACTAACTAAAAAATATACTCCACTAGTTACCAGAACAGGTTGAATAAGAGATTGTAAATGACTCAGCAAATATCCATCCTCCTCCCCTGTACTAGCAAAACAATTCTAAATTTGTGTCTTACTGAAAATAGCTGAGAAGCCAAGACCAAAAGAGGTATTCATATATAGAAAACTAGACCCTTTTGCATTTGAAAAAGATGTTTTGTGTCTTCTTGTCTACCACGGAACTTGGAATGTTACAATGCAACTTAATTTAAAATAAAAATAAATACTTGCAAGACACAAAGAATGGGTTTTTCTGAGTTAGTGACTTTTCCAAGGTAACACAGATAGTTTGAAATACCACTTAGTTTGAACTGAGATCCTCTGATTCTAAATCCAGCACTTGGTACAGTAGAGTATCTAAGAGTATTGATAATTTTAAGTAAAAAGGTTAGTGGTGAGTACTAGACTTGAAGTTAGGAAGCCCTGAGTTCAAATCCTGCCTCAGGTTCTTACTGGAAGTGTGACTCTGGGCAGGCCACTTATGCTCAGTTTTCTCATCTGTAAAATAATGATAACAGTAGCACTTTCTTTCTAGTGTTATTGTGAGAGTCAAATGAAATATTAATAAAGTATTTTGTAAACCTTAAAGTGCTATAAAAATGTTAGCTATTATTCAACAGAGATGCAGTGTCTTTAACAGTAGAATTATACTCAAAATCTGACAGTGTAGTGGATAGAATATTGGAATTGGAGTCAGGAAGACCTGAGTTCAAATCCTTTCTCAGACACTTACTAGGGGTGTGACCCTGGGCAAGGCACGAAACATCTTTCAGCCTCAGTTTCCTCATCTGTAAAATGAAGATTATAATAGCACCTACCTCCCAGGATTGTTGTAAGGATCAAATAAGATAACTAAGCTTTGCAAACCTCAAAGTTCTCTTTAAATCATCACTGTTGCTAATCAGAATCCTGGGGAAACTTGTGACACTTTCATTAACTGAATTTCCTGGTTATGCCAGGGCTCTCCCAAACTCTGCTTCTTTTTCAATCTAAACTGTTGAAAATCTTGGTAAAATATTAATTCACTTTTCTCCCACAGTAAATGCACAATTTTGTAAGTAATTGGGTCTTTCTTTGCTAAAAGATAATTTGTTTGGTAATTTCATCATATTCCAAATAGAAATTCTCAGTGTCCAGTAAAATTGTAACGATGTCCTCATAGGATTGTAGTTCCAAAGCCAGAAAGGACCTCGGAGGTTTTCTAGTCTAATGGACTCTTTTTACAGATGAGGATACTGAAGTCCAAGAAAGTTAAGTTACATGACCAAGTATGTACAGGTAGTGAGTCAAAGAGGCAGAAAATGGATTATGTTCGATTGGAAAATGCCTGGGGGCTCAGGGAAAGGAGGGTAGCCTTCAGTTTAGGCCAGCTATGGGAAATGTCAAAGGTCTCACCGTCCCCAGAATAATCCACAGCGGGAGAATAGGAGAGATAGAATGAATTTAGAATAAATGCGCATTGTCCCTGGGACATACTCTACAAACTTCATTTTAAAATAAGGAAATTGACTTGTTTTCTTTTCATTTCTTTCTCTCTTCTAACAGTGCAAAACACTCCATTTTAGTTCATTCAGGTTTGGAGTTAATTAGATCCTATTCAATTATGGTTTTAATATATAAAGCAGTATTTAGGCCCCAAACTCTCTCTTTTTCTAGTTCTCTAATCCTAGACTGTCAAGATAATATAATTACTTCCAGTCTTCTCTCCACTTTGCCAACTAGAGAGATGGCCTAAGGGAGCCCAGGGCTGGATTGTTGTGGAAAGCTGCCCTAAAGACAAAATCTATTCTAGTGTTTGCCTTTGTATGGCATCTGTGTGTGTCCTTTCCTGACACCAATCTCATTCTACTGAAACTGTGTTTTGGTCAGTCCTTGGAGTACATAGCATAAAATGAGAAATAGGTGAGCATGACAGATTCTGACACCTGCTTGTGCCAGGGAAAGAAATGGGACTGGGCATTTTGCTGCCGGCACTTCCTTTCCAAGGCCCAGTCTGAACAATGACCTTCTTAATGAGTTTTCCCTGAAGGCTCTCCTGTCCCTTCTCCACCTCCCTCAGAGGGTCAGCAAACAGTGCCCTTGGACCAGCACTAAATAAACAAACAAGTAAATCTATCTAGGGCTGGAGAAAACTTGGAGGGTGGAGGATAGTAGGTCAGTCCCTGAGGATCCATATTTAAGATGGCTACTAGAGGAAAAAAATAAATCACTGCCAAGGCAATTGAATCAAAAAAATGTAATAGAAAGCTGACCTTGTGTATGACTATGAGTCAGTCACTTAATTTTCCCTTAGCCTCACTTTCCTTATTTGCAAACTGGGATAATAACGGTCAGTCTCATACAGGGTTGTTTTGAGGACTAAATAAGGACAAGAATGCAAAAGTACTCTGGAAAATTAACTAGAAAGTACTCTGTAAATATTAAATTTCTCTTTTTGCTTTTTGGAGGGGGGAAGGAAGGAATTGGGGTTAAATGACTTGCCCAAAGTCGCAAGGCTAGTTTCATTCTTTTTTTTGCTAAGTATCTGAGGCCAGATTTGAACTCAGTTCCTCCTCCTCCTCCTGACTCCAGGGCCAATGCCCTATTCACTGTGCCACCTAGCCGCCCCAAATACTCCAGAAATATTAAGCAATATTGTTAGGGCTTCTTATTTGGGGTCTGTCATAAAATTGAAGAGAACTTATCAATGTGATAAAAGGGAAGGAGCATTATGTTTGGGAGTCCTCAGATTGAGTTCAGATCCCACATCTTGTATTTACTAGCTCTATAATAGAGATTCTTAACCTAATACCTAGGCAGCTAGGTGGCATAATGGATAGAGTTCTAGGCCTGGAGTCAGGAAAACTTATCTTCCTGAGTTCAAGTCAGGTCTCAGATATTTATTAGCTGTGTGATCCTGGACAAGTCACTTAACCTTGTTTGCTTCAGTTCCTCATCTGTAAAAAGAATTGGAGAAGGAAATGGCAAATCACTCCAGTATCTTTGCCAAGAAAAGTTGACAGAACTGAAACAACTGAATAACAAAAACCTGAGTCCCATGGATAGATTTCATAAGGCCTATGAACTTGGATGGGGAAAAAAAACCAACTACACCTTTATTTCAATATATTTGGTTTCCTTTGCAGTCTTTCATACACTTAATATTACTCCAAGAAGGAGTCCATCCATAGGCTTTACCATATTGACAAAGGAGCTCAAGACACAAAAAGGGCTATGAAATCTTGCTCTAGGTAGGTCCCTTGAAGTCACCATTTCCTCATTCATAAAATGGAGGGGGAGAGGAGAGAGTAGTGTCAAAATATCTTTTCTATATTATTTCTTTTAATCCTCGCAAGAATCCTGCAATGTGCTAGGATTATTTATAAACGAAGAAGCTGAAGCTGAGAGTCAGACTGTAGTCAGGCAGCTTGTAACTGTTGGAGGCAGTATTCAAACCCAGATTCCTTTTGATTCCTGGTCCAGCTCTTTTCCCCAGTCAGAAAGTGGACCAAGGGGCGGCTAGGTGGTGCAGTGAGTAGAGCGCCGGCCCTGGAGTCAGAAGGAACTGAGTTCGGATCCGGCCTCAGACACTTAACACACACACAAACAAAAACCTAGCCGTGTGACCTTGGGCAAGTTACTTAACCCCAATTGCCCTCCAAAAAAGTATAAAAAAAAAAAGTGGACCAATAGGGATCTCACAAAGCAGGAATCAGGGACAGAGGTGCTTGCCCTTCCTTAATGCCCCAGGTTTCCATCTAAATCATTGCCCTGTGCCACCCAAAACAATTCCCTTGTTTATAAAATGTTAATCCCTACCCTTTCTTCCTCACTGGACTCTTAAGAGGATCAAATCAAAGATATTAAAGCATTTTGGGTTTGTTTTTTTTTTTCATTTAATAAGTGTTTAGTTTTTTGTTATTCTGATCTCAACAAACCCCAGTGAATATGAGCATTTCCATATACACGGAAGAACAGAAAAGGAATATTGTATATGAAATCATGAATACATTTGTATGTAAAGAAGATTTTGTTCTCCTTCTTAGAGTTAGTTTCACAGGATACATGGCCAGGGGAATGTCTAGTTTCCAGGTGTTTGATAATAACTTCCAGAATAGTTCCAAGGATTTGAGATAGTAGTTCCCAGAATCATCGTGACAGATAGTCCTGCTGAGGCTTGTGCCATGAGATAGGGGGTGACATAATGTAATATTTACTATGCTTGCACAGAATGATGATATGGCTAAAGTTAACCTGTGAGCTTGATGCTGGCTAGATGCCTTCTTTGTCTGTTGCCTACAAAGCAGGTGGGCACTGGCTAGTAGGGAAACCATGGTGAGTCCATGGGGGAAAACCACAGGGAACCCACAGGGGAATCTGTGTGTGCCTCAACTGGCCCCTATTGAGACTTGAGAGGATTTAGGAGACTGCACAAGTGCTCCTCTTTCTATTGACCCCATGGAGATGTAGGGGTAGTTGCTCCCCTCCCCCTTCTCACCAGTCCCTATAAGAAGAGTGATTAGGGAATGCTGCAGGAGCTGGTTCTCCCAGCAACCATCTGAGAAGACTAGACTAGAATAAAGTTGTTTATTAACCCTACTGAAGGTGTCTACCTGTCTGATCAGCTGAAGAATGAACCTGTTAGAGGCTGGAGGCCTAGAACTCCAGAACCTCCTGTGTATTATCTGCAAAACACCATTACATACAGTTGGGTTTTTTTTAACTATATTAAATATTCAGCACATTAGTTCCAAAGTCATTCTGCTTGTCTGTGTCTCCTGCTAAATCTTCTACTGTTCTTTTCTGTGCACTTTTATAAATGTTTAATTAACACTCTTATTTTTTTTGTTTTTAAATCACTATCATTACCCTCCCCCTCTCCATTACTTCTCTCTCTGTCCAACCTCTCCTCAAAATGTAGAAATTTTCCTTGTAACCAATGAGCATAGTCAAGTAAAACAAATCTACACATTGGTCATGCCCAAAAACGTATGTTTTATCCTACTCCTCTGGTCCATCACCTTTCCGTCAAGGTATAGGAATCATATGTCATCATCAGTCCTCTAAAGTCATGTTTGGTCATTACATTGGAGTTCATAAGGCTTGCAAAGTCTTTTTCTTTTATATTATTATAGTCACTGTAAATTTTTCTTCCAGCTCTTCTCCCTTCTTCTGAATCAGTTCATAAACTAAATGCTATACAATGTAAGAAATAGAATGATGTCCATGACGATGATTGATGATGATATCCATTATCTATTATGATGACAACAGTGATAGTAGTGATGGGGATGGGATTCGTGCTGGACCCCTGAAAGGACCCCAAAGCTGCTGAACCAAGTCTCTGGTGTTTGCCTGAGGCACTTAGCCCATCCCAGTCAAGAATACTTTCTACAGTCCCAGCATTGCACTTTGACCCTGTCCCAATGTCCAATTCTCCCCCAAACTCAGCCAACCCAGTCCTACACAGTCTGTTACCTCCAGATCAGTTCAGGCCATTTCCCACCCTTTATCCATCTAGGCCCCTTCTCTGTTACCTCCGAGTCACTCCAGCCTATTGACTGTTCCTGGATTCCATTTAAATCTTCCCCCACAAAAATCTTTTTCCCTTATAAAAGAGGTCAGTCTCATTTATCAAATGCACTGGTTCTTAACAGTCCCACCTACTTCTATCAGCGAAACAATAAGCTTTGAGAGAAAGAAGGTTCCAGTTGAATTCTTTCGACACAGAACCCACACTTTCTGCCCTTGAATTTCAGGCTTCCCAGAACCCCTAGACCACCTCAGAAGCAATGATAATGATAATCAATTAACAAGCTTCTATCAAGAATCTGGGGGTGTGCCCTGAGTGATTGATACAAACGGAAATCCTAGGGAATCAGGAAAAGGCAGGAGTTTTCATCTCTGACCTGTCACTCATTAGCTGTTTGACCCTGGACATGTCTCTTCATTTCTCTTAGCCTTTAGTTTCCCACTCTGTAAAATGGGGATAAAATGTATATAAAATAACTATTAAAAAAAAACTATAAAAATGAGATAGTCCTCCAGAGATTTAAATTTTACCTAGAGGACAAAACTGGTTCAAAGCTAATTAAATTCAAGATATATATAAAATATATATATATAGTAATGGCATTTGGGGGTGCAGAATAGGGAGAGAGCTAGCAACTGGGAGAAGAAAGTCTTTGGTACTAAGTTAAGCTTTAAAGGGAGTTCCTCTTAAAGTTCCAAGGGGACTAACATTATCTTTGTGATGGTAAATTGAGCCATCTTTTGTCTCCTCACCTAGTCACAAGTCACTGAATGTGTGTGGCCTCAGACAAACTGAGACTTGGGAAAGACCCTAATTTAGAAAAGTCAAGGTCAACCATTGCATTCAGCACCGTTGATATTCATCTTGACCTTTGTTTAGCCACTGGACTTCTTCAATGACTCTGGAGGAAAGAAGGAGGCTGACTCTGCTTCACTTAAATCCAGTTGATGTACAAGCCAAGATGTCACCTTTGCGATGTCATTGGTCCTTTCCAAGAACAAAGGACAACAACAACAGAAGAAGAAGAGGAGGTAACAGTAATGGGCATCCTCAGTATAGAGGATATAGAACCCTGTGCAAAACATGGGACTGAGAGGTTGAATGCTGTATACAGGGAACAGCAAGTAGTCCAGTGAGTTGGACTGTTGACTGCTTGAAGGAAGAGTTCTATGTAATCATCCTAAAAAGTCTTGGAACAACAGAATTGGAGGACTGTAATGGAAATGCAGATTTGAAGATCTTCCCTGTCCATAGGCCCTTTGATTGGCTTAAGAGACTTTGATTGACTTAAGTGACTCTGAGAACCTTCCTTGATTTGAAAATATACTCTGTCCCCTAATAGGCTGAATGTGGTTACATGGAGCCTGTGGTAGGAGGCTTGGTTTTCAGGAATGACCACACCTTGATGCTGTGTGATTGGGCAGTGGGTCAAGAGGGTGGTTACATTGTCTGAGCCAGGAGAAGACTATATAATCCCTGATCTGAGGCTTTGCTTTGGGGCTCACTTTGAGAAGTGTTGTGTGATTTGACCAGATGAGACTCTGGGAAGCTGTTGTTGAGAGCCCCCCAGCTTTGAAAACCCAGATGTTGATCCTTCCCTCTCTGGTAACTGTGATTTGGTATTGATATAATGGTTGGACAGTTTGGAAGCCTGTCTGTTTGATCTGTAAGTTCTGTAACTCTGAAGTTCGGGGTGCTGACCTTTTTCCCCTGAACTAGGTAATATATGTTTGTTTGATTAAAGTAAGCTTGTTAACCAATTTTGAGTTGCTTTCCTTTTGAAAAGCAGATCTAAGAACCTGTGTTGGCAGCCACTCTGGGGATGCTGGGATGCTTGCTGCTATAAGGACAGAGTTGCATAAGGTCCTGGAAGGGAGAATACTGACAAAGGTGGCTATGAGGGAGTGAAGAGTTGTGGCTAGGTAAGAAAACTTTGGTGTAGGTTGCAATCTATGACTCAGACTCACAGATGATGATAATAATTTCCCAGTCATATAATCCTGGGCAAATTAATCTCACTCAGCCTCAGTTTCCTCATTTGTAAAAAGAATGGGTTAGAATTAATTGGTCTCTAAGGACCTTTCCAGCTATAAATATATGATCTTTCTCCAGATGGTTCCATGCACTTACTAAGCACTTTTCTGGCCTTAGTTTGCTTTCCTAAATAAATTTCTCTTCTGGGAACAGTACTTACTAACCAACTAACATGAATGTTAGGGCACCTGGCAGTTGTAATTCTCATTTTAAATTATTAAATTAGCTTTTTGGAACAAAGTAGTCTAACATGAGTTTGGGTAGTGAAATTCAAGTTTGCCAGAGTCAGATCCCCTAGATAAGCTGACCACTGAGATTATAAAACCATCAGAGTGGAAATAATCCATCCTGAAGTGAACAAATGCCTGGAAGCCTGTGGAAAAACATGAATAGTAAATTCATTGATGGTGGGGCTAAAATGACCCAACCATTCTAGAAAGCAGTTTGGAATAACACTAAGAAAATGAAAACATCCATACCCTTTGACTCAGAGATTCTGCTTCTAGATCATACCACAGGGAGCTCAAAGATAGAAATGAAGATCCCATGCGGGAAAAATTATTTCATCCCTTCTTTTTGTAAACAAAGTAGATTTCCCCAAAGAGGAAGAGCTAGACAAATTGTAGTATATGAATGTAATGGAATTAGACTGTGCCTTAAAAACCAATGAATATAGAAAATACTAAAGTATAAGAAGACATATGAATTGATATAAAGTAAACAGAAGGGGAGGTGGGACTACATAATGCCTTCAACAATGTAAGTGGAGGGAGCAGCTAGGTGGTGTAGTGAATAGAGCATCAGCCCAGGAGTCAAAAGGACCTGAGTTCAAATATGATCTCAGACAGTTGATACTTACTAGACGTGTGACCTTGGGCAAGTCAATTAACCCCAATTGCCCTGCCTTCCCCCTCCAAAAAACAAAACAAAACAAAACAAAACAAAAACCAATAGGGGCAGCTAGGTGGTAAAGTGAATAGAGCACCAGCCCTGGAGTCAGGAGGACCTGAGTTCAAATCCAACCTCAAACACTTAACACAAAAATTAGCCATGTGACTTTGGGCAAGTCACTTAACCCCAATTGCCCTCCAAAAAGCAAAGAAAAATAAAAAAAGAAATTAAAAAAACCCAATGTAAGTGGGAAAAACAATCACAGGAACAAAAAACCGAGACTAAATATTGTTTAATTATAGTGATCAAGAATGTCCTGAAAGAAGAGACGAGACTATGCCTACCCCCCCCCTTTATTTTTGCAGAAGGCCTGTAGGGATAGAACATTGTGTATACTGTCAGACTTTGCTTCTGTCCTGTTTAGTTTGTTGGACTATGTTTTTTCTCTTTCTTTTTCATCCTTGTTATAAGAAATCAGGAGCAGAGAAATGGGGAGGAATATGAAAATGTATGATTGTCTTGTCTTCCTATGAAGTTACAAGGGGCAGAGCAGGTATATGAGGCTGGTTGCAGGAGCAGGAACTGAGGTCAGAGGGACAAAGCAGGCCAGATGGCAAAGAGTGGGCTGAAAACCACAAGTGGAAGGAATATGTGTCACTCCCAGGAGTTTTAGCAGCCTCACCCAGATGTTGTGATATTTATAAAGCACTTAAAGGGTTGCAAAACTCTTCATATATTGATCTTCATAATAACCCTTAGTGGGAGATACAACAGGTATTACCCTCATGGGAAACTAAGGCTAAGAGAGAATAAGAGACATGTCCACTAATGAGTGACAGGTCAGAGATTAAAACTCCTGCCCTCTCCTGATTCCCCAGGATTTCCGTTTGTATCAGTCTCTCAGCTTTGGGCCCCCACTCCTTGAAGCTGAGCTGCTTGTGATAGACTAACTGTGAAAGACGAATCTGGTTGAGAGAAAAAGCCTGTGCATTGAATTTTGTTAAAATTCAGTTTCAATTATTTTCAAGTATATATAATAAATTAAATTAGGCTATATAGCAAGTGGGACTTTAGAGAGTTCCTCATCTGCTTAAAACAATAGATAATAAGACTTATTGGATGGAGAGCTGGCATCTGAGTCAGAAAGATATGGGTTCATAATCCAGCCTTTGAAACAAAAAGGCGATATGTGGCAGTGGTAGATACATGCCTTCCTGAGGCCTGAGAGCTAAGATCTGGAGAATCAGCAAATTATTTAACCTCTCAGTACACATCGTAACTCTCTAAGACTACGACTTCTAGAATAGTTGCCAATTTTCAGTGATTAAAGGAATTTCCGTTTTAGTAGAAAGAGTAGGGCACCTAGGTAGCACAGTGATTAGAGTCAAGAAGAGTCACCTTTATGAGTTCAAATATGGCCTCAGACACTTACTAGTTGTGGGGCCCTGGGCAAGTCATTTCATCCTATTTGCCTCAGTTTCCTCTTCTGTAATATGAGCTGGAGAAGGAAATGGCAAACCACTCCAGTACCTTTGCCAAGAAAACCCCAAATGGGGTCACAAAGAGTTAAATAAGACTGGAAAACAACTCAACAGCACCAACAATAAAGAAGGAGTAGTGAATCTGTCTCTTTATTTCCCTTTAGCTACTCTGGGATAAATTCATCACCAGAAATTTCATCATCATGGAAACTGATTGAGTTCTGGTACTTCCTTCTCCTCAGTTACCCTCTGCTGCCTCTCCCTGAGGACTAAAGGGCTTGAGCAAAAAACTACCCCCAAAGCCTCCCTTCTGGCTAAGAATTTCAGACCATCTCTTCATCCCTCCTACCCTCCCCCCCATCTAATTAGATTAGTTTTGACTTGATGAATATCAAAGCCTCCTTTTTCAGTATCCTTCAACACACCCACCTCAAGCTTCCTTTTGGCATTACTCTTTAGGGGCAGGAAGTGTCTATATTTTTCTTATTTGTATCCCTGGGGCTTAATACAAAGCCTGACTCATAGTTTTTGCTGTTCAGACTTTTTTCAGTCATGTCCAACTCTTTTGATCCCTTTTCTGGCATTTTCTTGGCAAAGATACTGGAATGGTTTGCTGTTTCCTTCTCTAGCTTATTTCATGGGTGAAGAAACTGAGGCAAACAGGGTTAAGTGACTTGCCCAGAATCACATAGCTAGTAAGTGAAACAGATCAGAGTTAAACTCAAGTCTTCCTGACTCCTGGCCCAATACTCCATCCACCACAACATGTAGCTACCCACATATCTGGCACATAGTAGTAGTCACTTGATAAATTTTTATTGACTAAGTCAGAAGACCTGGGTTCAGATCCTAGCTCTGACACTTGCTTCCTCAAGCAAAAGCCCTCATTTCTTCAATCTATAATGAAGACCTCCAAGGCTCTTTCAACTCCAAATTTATGATATCTATCAATTTGAGTTGTCTATACCAAGGAAACATAGTCATATTTTTTAAAGAATATTTTCCTTAGCCTATCAATTCCTTTCATGGGAATCCAGAGTATTTGCTATCTAGACTACACACTGGATGTATTTACTGTCTCATAACAGTCAATTTATCTTTCTTTGGTACATGAAGATTAGACTGCAGGCTCTTAGCATGCAGGGATCACACAATTATGGAATTTGGGGTGCTTTTGTGCCTTTTACAATGTTTTACATATCTAATAAATATGTGCAAGAGAGGAAGTGGTGATCCGAGGAGCCATTTAACAATTTGAGGGGTTCCCCTGATTAACCTGATGAAATTACAAGCGTGTAACCCTTCGAGTCTAAGGGGTACCTCTTAATGGAATATGAGCTTGCCGCTAGTATCATACTGACTGGGTGTCAGAAACTGGAGCTGTCTCCTAATGATTGACTGAATGAAAATTAGCCACCCTTGCCCATAGTCCATAAAAATACCTGATTGCTTTCTTTTGCTTTCTTCAAGACTTGTCTTTGTCTTTTCTTCTTGGGTCTTTGCCAGGAAGAGGGGGGAGGGATGGCAAAAGGAAATTTCTCCTTCACCCCACTTCCATTCCCATCCCAAGGAGCAGTTGGTAGCAATAGCACATGGCAATGGAAGATGTACATTTGCATGAGGTCTGAGTGGAGAGCTCCTTAGAGTAGACTTTTCCTACTTTAACAGATGATAGTGAGAGATTTCCTATAGAATCCCATAGAAGAAACAAATATGCACTTGGCCAAGTAGCCCAAGAGGGTAATCACAGCTTAGGAATTGCCTCATGGATAAAACCTGGGTTCAAGAGTTCTTAAATTCCCCAGGACCTATATGATCACAACTGTAAAACACTTCTCACACAAATAAAGTCAGATCTAACTAATTGGAAAAATATCAATTGCTTATGGCTGGGTCAAGCTAATATAATAAAAATGACAATTTTACCCAAACTAAATTATATATTTTGTGCCATACCAACCAATTTACCAAAAAACTACTTTATAGAGTTAGACAAAATAGTAACAAAATTTATTTGGAAGAACAAATGGTCTAGAATATCAAGGGAATTAATGAAAAGAAATGCTAGGGAAGGTGGAGTAGCTATACCAGATTTTAATCCATATTATAAAGCAGCAGTCATCAAAACTACTTGGTACTGGCTGAGCAATAGAGTAGTGGATCAATGGAATAGATTGGACCCAGGAGACCCAGCAATTAATGAATATAGTAATCTATTGTTCAATAAACCCAAAGACCCCAGTTTTGGGGATAAGAATGCATTATTTGACAAAAACTGCTGGGAATACTGCAATACAGTATGGCAGAAACTGGGCATAGATCATTACCTAATGCCATATATGAAAATCAAGTCTAAATGGGTGCATGATCTAGGTATAAAGGATGATATTGTAAGCAATCTGGGAGCAAGGAATAGTTTACTGTAAGCAAGGAATAGTTTACCCATCAGATTTGTGGAGAGGGCAAGACTTTAGGACCAAACAAGAATTAGAGAGCATTATAAAATGCAAAATGAATAATTTTGATTACATTAAATTGAAAAGCTTCTGTACAAATAAAGCCAATGTAACCAAGATCAAGAGTGAGGTGGGAAATTGGGAAAGAATTTTTAGAACTTATGTCTCTGATAAAGGACTCATTTCTAAAATATAGAGAGAATTGAGTCAAATCTATAAGAATACAAGTCATTCCCCAATTGACAAATGGTCAAAGGATATGAACAGGCAGTTTTCAGAGAAAGAAATTAAAGATATCTATAAGCATATGAAGGAACGCTCTAAATCACTATTAATTAGAGAAATGCAAATCAAAACAACTCTGAGGTACCACATCTCTCCAGTCAGATTGGCTAAGATGACAAAACAGGAAAATGACGAATGCTGGAGAGGATGTGGGCAAATTGGAACACTAATGCATTGCTGGTGGAGTTGTGAACTTATTCAACCATTCTGGAGAGCAATCTGGAATTATGCCCAAAGGATTATAAATAATTTCATACCCTTTGACCAAACAATACCATTTCTAGGGTTATATCCCAAAGAGATCATAGAAGAGGGAGGAAGACCCATATGTACAAAAATATTTATAGCAGCTCTTTTTGTGGTTGCAAAGAACTGGAAATTAAAGGGATGCCCATCAATTGGGGAATGGCTAAACAAGTTGTGGTATATGCATGTAATGGAATACTATTGTGCTATAAGAAATGAGGAGCAGACGGAATTCATATTTACCTGGAGAGGCTTATACAAACTGATGCTGAGTGAGAAGACTAGAACCAGGAGAAATTTGTCACAGACACAACATATGTGTGATGACCAACTATGACAGACTGGACTCTTTTCAGCAATGCAGTAATATAAGTCAATCCCAAAAGACTCATGAAGGAGAGAGATGCCTACATCCAGAGAAATAACTAGAAAGAACTGAGCTTGAATCCTGAAGGAAGCAAACTAACTGATCTTTTTCTTTTCATTGTTTGGTTTTATTTATTCTTTACCATTTTTCATCCCATCTAGTACAATTCGCCTTTGTAACTTGACTAATGTCTGATGTGAAAGTATTTGCAGATCCTATACTGGACTATATGCCATCATGGGAGGGAGGGGAAGGAAGGGAAGGGAAATTTAAAACTCAAGGAACTATGGAATTGAATCTTGTAAACTAAAAATAAACAAATTAAAAAAAAAAAGAATGCTGGGGCGGCTAGGTGGCGCAGTGAGTAGAGCATCGGCCCTGGAGTCAGAAGGACCTGAGTTCGGATCTGGCCTCAGACACTTAATGCACACACAAATAAAAAACCTAGCCGTGTGGCCTTGGGCAAGTTACTTAACCCCAATTGCCCTCCAAAAACCAAAAAAAAAAAAAAAAAAAAAATGCTAAAAAAAAAAAAGAGCTCTTGAATTCAAGGGTTTTGGCACTGGATCTTCCAAAGAGAAAAGATTTCCTAAAGCCATGTGCTCCTTGGAAAAAGACAATCGCTTACTTAGAAAGCAAGGTCAGTGAGTTATTCAGATAGAGTAGGTCCAAAAAAAAGGAGATTGCTTTTCTATCAACTCCCTTTCATAGTAGGTTCACCCTAAACCACAGAGTGGAACTATGAGTATGGAAAGCTCTTTGTATGGTGCCATGATTAAAAAAGGCTTCAGCAGAATATTAGGATGTTGCTCTTATAGCAGCCCCAAGTTCAATTCCTTTGGGTAGGTTTTTTGTTGTTGTTGTTTAGTCATTTTCGGTGGTATCTGACTCTTTGTGACCCCATTTGGGGTTTTCTTGGCAAGGATACTGGAGTGGTTTACCGTCATCTTTTCCAACTCATTTTACAGATGAGGAAACTGAAATAAACAGAGTTAAGCAACTTGCTAATAACTGTCTGAGGCAGATTCAAACTCAGGAAGATGAGTCTTCCTGACTCCAGGTCTGTCTCTCTATCCACTGCGCCTCCTAGTTCCCTTTGAGTAAAGTGATCTTTTTATTTTTTTATCAGTTGATGGGCTCTAGAGAGGTCCTTTGTAGTTTTTTTTAATATTTTTTATTAGATGATGTGAGTGCTGTTCCATACCTGATGGCTTCTATTATAGTTTAAGTACAAAAATAGAAATGGAGACTTTTTTTTTAACCTACATTTGGGAGAACCAAGATATGAACTATACCAGGCCTGGAGTCGGGAAGACTCATCTTCCTGAGTTCAAATCTGATCTGACACTTACTAGCTGTGCGACCCTGGGCAAGTCACTTAAAACCTCAGTTCCTCAACTGTAAAATGAGCTGGAGAAGGAAACGGCAAACCACTCCAGTATTTTTGCCAAGAAAACTACAAATGGGGTCATAAAGGATCATACATGATTGAACAACAACAAAAAGTAAATGTTTGTTGAATTGATGGGACTGATCTTTGTACCAACTGGATTAGAAACTAATTCTTGTCTCTGGGAAGGTTTATATAAGTCTTTCTTTGTGAAAGGATTTTTACCAACAAGAATGTGTGGATTGCTATTCCTGGCCAAGTCTGCTTTGCTTCTTTGGTAATGGAAGCCTGAGATTGAGAGGGGAAATAAACATGTCATAGAGATTGTATGTTCTATGTTTATTATGTCTGAATTGACTTAAGCTCTAAATTTTGAATGTTCTAGCAAGAAAGCAAAATGCAAAGCTGGATAAAGGTTGTAAGGAAAAGTGTTTTAGAAGCTGGCTTTGTCATAAATATTCATCCATCAAAACTTTTCACATCTCACTCAGTGCTGAAGCTCAGGAAATGCCTGCCCATAAATTCCTCTGTCAATATATTTCTTTACTTTTTGACATTGTATTATGTCAATTCAGCCTCATGATCTTTCACAAGCACAGTTTTACACCTGCTTTACCATCCTACAGGTCTGCAGTCCATCTTGCTTTTAACTGTGATTACTAGTGAGCCCATGTTTGGGTTCATATTATTTTTGAGTCCAGAGGCTATTTTAAACCCAGGAGATGAAAGTGTCACAAGCAAGCAAGGAGATTCATGGCACCTCTGGGAAACAGCAGTAGTTAGATGGCAACAAAGTCAGAGTTCACCCATCTGAAAGGAAGGTGTGGAAAACCTAGGGGAGTCATCTCTCTACTCAAATATTGAGGGGAATTAATTCAAAATAGAAACTGAAAATTCAAGGAAAGAAGAACTGTAGTTTTTTATTTTTTTATTTTTCTGAACTTAAGCACACAAAAAAGGCATTTCAATATAGAGAGCAGAACATAAAAAGGATTCTATAAGAAATAACACATTGGGGCGGCTAGGTGATGAGGTGAGTAAGAGTGCCAGCCCCAGAGTCGGGAGGACCCGGGATCAGTTCCGGCCTCAGATACTTCACACTTATACAAAAAATAACTAGCTGTGTAACCTTGGGCAAGTTACTTAACTCCAATTGCTTCAAAAAAAAAGAAAGAAAGAAAGAAAGAAAGAATGCATCATCATTTCAAATCACTTTTTTTAAGAGAGAAAAAGGTATACAATATTTGTCACATGTTACTTTCAAAATGGTCCTGCTTATCTGTGTTTCCTTCTGAGCTATTCATTCTTTTTTTTTTTTTTTAAGCAATTGGGGTTAAGTAACTTGCTCAAGGTTACATGGCCAGTCATTATTTGTGTGTGTGTGTGCTCATTTTCTGAGGCTGGATCCAATCTCAGGTCATCCCAACTCCAAGGCCAGTGCTCTTACTCACTGTGCCACCTAGCTGCCCCTGAGCTATTCATTCTTTAAAAATGTTTCAGTGGCCCTCTTTGGGGGAGACATCTCTATGGTTAACTTCCTCCCCCTTCAGAAAATGTTTCTTCAGTTAAAAACTGAAAAAAGAAAAAAAATTGTAAAAATACTTGTAGTTGAATAAAAATTCACACACACATACACACACACACACACACACACACACACACACACACACACACAGAGTGATTGTCCAAAAATGTAAGCCTCTTCAGGCACCTTGAATCCATCACTTCTAAAGAATCATTTATTCTTAAAAGAAAGAACAAAATCTCTGAGTCCTATAAAAAAGTAGAGTGAGCATTCTCAATCTTGCTTATGGACAGCAGGTTGCATAATTTTCCACTCACCTATAACTTTATTATGCTCATTTTATCTATTCATCAGACAAGCCACTTTTTAAGTAATGGGTAATGGCTCTTTATTAAAATGTCCTTTCAGTGACAAATGCATTAGATTTTTATGATCCTTCACATATCTGCCTTCAAAATGGCAGCACTGACTCCACGTTACTTGAGTAGACAAAGGTTACAAAGTGAGGAAATGAAAAATAAATTCAAGGGTCTAGCTGAAGTTTTCCTTGGGAAGGAGACATAGTTTCTTCTCACATATTCCCAACAAAGTTTTGGTTAACCTGATGAATTCTGTCATTTTTACATTTGTAGAATTCTAGCCAAAATTTTCCATCCAGGAAGCAGCCAGATGGCTCTCATTGAGCACCAACACCAAGAATTCCCAGCTGCCCTGTCCTTCAGCACAGCACAGTATATTGAATGTATTTTTGGAACCTAGTCTCTTGGTAAAGCCAAGAGATCCAGGACAAAAGTGCTGCTTGAAATTACTTTGATAGGTGACATTTGGGAAGGAAGGGGAAGAATTGAGGGGTCGATACTTTTGAATGTTTGCAGATTATCTTGGGGGAAGAGAGGAAGGAAAGCATTATGGTGGACTAAATAGTAAAGGGGAGAGGGGGCAGAGGGATGAGACAATGACAAATATGGGAAGGGTTTATAATAATCATTCTTTCCCAAGAGACTGAATTTTTCTGGATACATAATCATCTTTTACTTATTATTTTTACTTATTATTGATTTTCCATATTTTCCCTCTACTATTTGTTCTTACCACGGTTATGAATTGAGGGAGGGGAGGTAGAATTAGGGTGTGTGCCTATGATTTCAGCAGCTTATGGAACTTTTGGTATGGAAACTTCCTAGGTTGATGCAACTAGAAGCAACTCATCAATTATTTATAATCTTAGTGAGTTTCCTCAGAGTGCTGAGATACGGAAGCGATTTGCCACCTTACAAAGCTGGTATATGTCAGAAACAGGACTTGAACCCCAAATCCTTCTCACTCCAAGTAAAACTCTATCCCCTCTTCCTGCATACTGGGCCTAAAATTATCCCTGATTCCATTATCATCTATTTTCTGCTTCAGAATAGGATAATCTCTATAAAGCAAGCCAGTAAAATTCTCAGGATGTCAAAACACTTAGCAGTTTCTAGGGACTGCTCAGAGCTGCCAAATTTCCTCACCTCTTCACTCCCACCCCAATTATCTCAAATCCATTCACAGAAAATGCTACTTACTCCACGGGCTGTTAGACATGTGTCCAACTGGATGCCCTCTGTAGAGGAGAAAGTGTTGACTTTGGTGTCAAATCCTTACTCTGTTATGTTGGATGAGTCCTTCAACCTCTCTGGGCCTCAGTTTCCTCAACTATAAAATTGAAAGGTTGCACTAGATGACCTCTAATATCCCTTTCATCTCTAAATGTGTGATTTATTAAGTTATGCTTGATGTTTTCCTGTTTGAAGGAGAGAGGGGCCAATGGATTGTCTGTGTTTATTCCAAACCTGAGTAGATAAAATATTTGTTTCAACTTGACCGCTCTATTTTTCACATTGCCTATCTACCTATTCCACAATCTTTTGGAAGGAGTTGACTGAATTTAATTTGGCACACTACAAAGAGGATATGATAACATACAATAAGCTTGATTTGTGTTTCACTCCACCATATTGAAATAAAATGGAGGCCACTAAGTTTCAAATAATCATATTCTTGTAGTTTTTCAGGGTTTCAGAAGCAATTTGATATCTGAGCAGCAGTTGCAGAAATTTGTAACTATACTGTGTGAAGGCTACAGTCTTACTAAAGACTGGTTTAATTCTGAAAGAGGCTTAGATATCACGCCCTTGCTCAAAAACTTCCAGGCTGTTTCCTATCCTCTTGGATAGGAAGTTTAAATTTCTCACCTTGACACTTAAGACCACAACCTCACTCCTCCACCACACTATAATTTAACTATATCCTGCTACACAAATTTATTTGCCACTACTTCCTAATACCTAAACTGTATTTCAGCCAGTCTAGTCCCTTAACTAAGCTTCCTTCCCTCTCTTTCACCAAACACACACCATGTTCATTTCTATCTCCAAATCTTTTTGCATGTGTTTAATTCAGTGTAAGGTTCAGATCAAGTCCCATCTTCTCTTTCAGCAATCAGTACAACCCACAATCAGAATGCATTCTCAAAGAAATTATTATCAGGGCGGTTAGGTGGTGCAGTGAATAGAACACCGCCCCTGGAGTCAGGAGGTCCTGGGTTCGGATTTGGCCTCAGAACTTAACGCACACACACACACACACACACACACACACACATACACACAAACTAGCTATGTGTCCTTGGGCAAGTCATTTAACCCCAATTGCCCTCCAAAAAGAAAAAGAAAAAAAAGAGAAAAGAAATTATTATCAGCACCACTCATTTTGGCACCTAAAGTTCATGCCTCTGTGCTTGGTTCCTGAAACGTTTCATGTGTATTTCATCCCACCAACTAGATTGTAAGCCCTCTCAAGTCAGGGACCATTTCCTTTACTTCTGTAGAAAAAAAAGAAGGGTTCCTGCACACATAGGGGATTCTTGGCTTTATCAACCAGAAATGCTGAGCATGATGGGAGAGGAGCCAAAGCCTTTACAGAAGAATACAAGAAGTTTTGAAAGGAAATGGTTGATATGTGCTGACAGGAGAGGATCCACTTATTCATACTGCCATGGGCCCCAAGGAACCTGCATAAGAGAGAGAAGGAAAAAGAATCACTGGTAGAGAAAATAAGTAGACAGGGTAGCTTTCAGAAGTTGACAGCAGTGAAGGCCGGTCAGGCCATGACTGAAAATAGAGCTAGAGATACCGGAGGTAGGCCAGGAACTACAGAGCAGGGGACCACAGTGGCCACACTGAACAGGTGGTCATAAAGGCTAGAGGTGGAGGGAATACCCTCCTCTGGGAAGATGCAAAGAGCAGCACTCAAGACATCCAACAGTGAATTCAGGATCCTGAACCTTCCTCTGTTAGTACTGTGAGTATTATGCAGGGAAGTGAGCCAGGGACTCAGAAGGAGAGGTGCTACTTAAGCCATTCAATTTTTATATTCTTTACATTCTTTCTAATACATGTGTCCCCATTAGTGGTTAGGTAGCCATGGAATAGGGAACAAAGTTGTGAATATAGTGATAGAGAGAACCCCCTAGAGAAAGAAATGCCCACTAATGCATTTAGGTAAAGAAGTTTTCTGCAATCTATAACTTAAGGGAGTTGCTCAGAAAAGTGGCATCACTCGCCCCATCCCAATAAAAAGGCAATAACTTAGATTAAAAAAAATTTTTTAATTTAAAAACTTAGATTAAAACCATAGATTATTATCTATGTTGTATTATATTTTTATTTATTTTGTTAAACATTTCCTAATTACATTTTTTTTTTTGCCTTTTGGAGGGCAATTGGGATCAAGTAACTTGCCCAAGGTCACACAGCTAGGTTTTTGTTTGTGTGTGCGTTAAGTGTCTGAGACCAGATCTGAACTCAGGTCCTTCTGACTCCGGGGCCTACGCTCTACTCACTGCGACACCTAGCCACCCCTCCTAATTACATTTTAATCTGTTTGGAATTTAAGAGTTTTACAGGTTGCTTTCAGGGCCTGTGGGCTTCAGGTTTGACACAGAGCACTGATGGACAAGTGACTTAGCCAAGGTCACACAACCAGTATCTGGGCTAGATTTGAACTCAGGTTTGCCTAACTAACCTAGACCAATTCTCTAACCATTATTCCCAGCTTCCTCTCTGCTTGCAAGAAGGTAGAGCTAAAAACAAGCCAGATTCTCAGAGAGACTTCTGGATAAGTGCAAATGAACCATAGAAAGTATTAATAATTGAGAAGTCTTCAAGAATGCTGCACCATGCTATACCAATAACATATGCTCAATAAATATTTAAGGAATAATTACTCAGATTTTTTATGAAAAAGATCAAGATATTTTTAGTTCTAGATCTAAGATTTGATAATCTTATGCTCACTAAATACTGTGTGTAGGTGCACAGAAACATGAGATAAAGAAAATTCTCCCCCTCCACCCACAGAATATGAATTCTCCCTTTTAACTCTAGTAACATTTTATTTTTACTCTTCCTGGGCAATTAGTATATCACATCTTATACAACACTTGTTTTTGTATTGGCCTCATCTGCCCTCCTACAATTAAAGTTCCCTGAGAGCAGGGATTGTGTCCTTTGTACTTGGACATCCACTTGCAAGAGCAGTGGATCCACAGTGCAGTCGCCATAAAAGTGCTCATGAACTGAACTCAATTGGATCGGATTTCCTTTCTTTTAGTGGGTGCTCAAGAAAGGTTGAATTGAATTAACTTGGAGGAAACAGGTAGAGAAAGTCTGGAAAATGCCATTGATTCTGAATATTTAACCTACCCCTGTCTGTCATCACAGTGGCTCCTTTTAATGAATGCTGTCCAGTGGGATCCAATACTGAAAGGCCAAAGCCTTCCATTCATTTTGAAAACCAAACTCCATTTGACTTTCAAGTGAATTTCCACATAGAAACGAAGATAAAAGGTTTAAAAGGAAAGGACAGAGGTGCTTATCCCCTCTCATCTCTAGGAGAGACAGTCCTGGAACTTTTGAAAATAGAATACAATAAGTTCCTTAAAAGAGGACCTTTTCAACTTCAACAAGGGTTTTAGTTCATTCTTCCTTTGGGGCGAATTTCTCTTTTTCCCCCAGCATCTCTATACCCAGAGTAAGTTTGATAATTCTCAAAAAAAAGGGGGGGGGGGTGAGTTCTCTCACTCCCTGTTGCAAAATCCCAAAGTTCTTTCATTTCAAAAATAAAATAAGAATCTTCCAGTAGCCTCACATCTCTAACTCTCTACATTCTCAGCGTGTGATAGAGGCCTTTTATAATTCATCAAAAAGGCCACATATAATGAGATCAGTTTTTACTATACAGCTGGATCTTGTTGCTGCAGCCTTGGGGGAGGAAAGCACGCCAGAGTAACTGAAAGACTTCTAGATATTGTCATAGTTTCCAACTTGATGAATCGTGTTGTTAAAAGCAGTGAATCATACGTGTGTGATATGTCAGAGGCTCGGTGCATTCATCACTGCTGCCGCCACCACTCCCACCCTTCAAAGGATATTTTTGGTTTGAAGCAGAGCTGAGGCGCAACTCTGCACCTGCTGCTAAAGGCTCAGTCGTAACTAACCTTCTCCAACTCATAGAGATACGTGCTGCTGCTGGCCTCCCCCGGAATCCACCAGGAAATGTGGTACCTTGTCTTTTCCTAGTCTGTAAGTAGGGCAGAATTGGGATGCATTTGAGCATCAACATGGGCAGCAAGTAATATGAATTAGGCCCTTACTCTGTATAGGACCATGCACTTATTTCTGAGAAGAAGTAAAAAGATATCTAAGAGATGGTCCTGGCTTTGCCCACAATCCAGGGCATGCTGGAACCAATTGAAGCCAGCTAGAGGACCAATTGTAAAATTTTCAGCTTGAGGATGTACACCTCAGACATGGCAAAACACTACAAATAAGTGCTGGATGTCTTGTTTTGTTGACTGCCTAGACTTAAGAAAGTGGTAAAGAAAATGTTAATGAGCCGATTAAATTTTAAAATGTGCCATGTACATTTTTTTTCAAAGAGTTGGTGGTTAAATATTTACTAGCACATTTCTTTTTATAATCCACTCTTCATCTCAATCCCTCTTGTCAGCATATCTGTCCAGGAGCAGAGATGCAGTCTTTGGCCAAGGAACAGAGCAGAACCATAAGGATCCCACAAACCCTGAACTTCTAACCCTGCCTGCCTAGCACTATGTTCTGACCAACCAACTTAACTAGCCACAAGAACACTGCCAGCTAATCACACTAGGTCCCTCACCAATCTTTGTATCACTTCTTTCCAACATCTACGACAGAAGTTCTTAACCTGGGGTCCATGGACCTCCAAGTAATCTGTGGATAGATGTTAATGAAATCTATCTGTGAACTTGGAACTGTTATTTTGATAACTGTATTTTAATAGAATTGATTTCTTTTGTAATTCTATTTGTTTTATTCTATATATCTGACATACAAAAGGTTAAACAGCCCTACTCTACTAAAAGAGAGGGAGAAATTAAGGGGGAGAGAGAGAAAGAGAGAGAGAGAGAGAGAGAGAGAGAGACAGAGAGAGACAGAGAGAGACAGAGAGAGACAGAGACAGAGAAAGAGAAAGAGAGAAGAGAAAGAGAGAGAGAGAGAGAAGAGAGAGAGAGAGAGAGAGAGAGAGAGAGAGAGAGAGAGAGAGAGAGAGAGAAGAAAGGAAGGAAGAGGACAACCTCAACTTTGAAAAGGATCTTAAAGGTCAGCTAATTTAATCCCTTCTTCAGTCTGAGTGCTCTGTGGCACTGATGAGACACCATCCCAATTTCTCTTCAATGCTTCCAATGATACCAAATCACTACTTCATGAGGTGACCCATTCCATTGCTAAACTTTTCTTAATTTTTTTTTTGGAGGGCAATTGGGGTTAAGTAACTTGCCCAAGGTCACAGGCTAGGTTTTTGTTTGTGTGTTTGAGACCGGATTCGAACTCAGGCCCTTCTGATTCCAGGGCCGACGCTCTACTCACTGCGCCACCTAACCGCCCCATAAACTTTTCTAAATTAATAAAAATTCTTCCTTATATTGAATTGAGCTTAATTTCTTTTCCCTGTAACTTTTCCATGCTGCTCTGGGCTCTAATTTGTGAAGCCCTGCACAATCTTGCTGACAGTCACCATAGCCCTCAGCCCTCCAGGCTGACCATCCCTAGCCTGGAGAAGAGATGACAGGAGGGAAAGAGCAGCCACTACTTATTTAAAACAGTCATCAATCTTTCCTCCTTCAACTCAAGAACGGGAACTGCACCTGTAGTTTCCTTCATAAAGGGAACTTCTAGGTGAAGAACTCTCCTCTGCCACCTTCTTTGCAATTTATAGTCTAAAAGAGTTCCCTAGAGCACTGAGGGATATGTGGGGTTGGAGGGTGGGGGTGACTGGAAGTCGGGTCAAGAAGACTTTATAGACTCAAGGCCAGCTTTCTAGCCACTAAGCTATAGTGCCTCATTCTACACAAGCCAGGCCAAATATACCAGATGTGTTCTTTCCTCTAAGATTTGACTCCTGCTATAATCTCTCCATCTCCTTCTAAACTTCTCTCCTTTCCCTTGCTCCAGTCACTTATATATACATCATAAATAGCCTTAGCTACTATCCATTCAATTATATCTGACCGATCATTCAAGATCCAGCTTGTCTTCCCTCCTCCATGAAATCTCCTACAGTCCCTCTGTGATCTCTACCTCCCTTGAATTTCTAAATATCTATGATCTTTCATATGATGTTTAATCAAATCAAATCAATTAATCAAATAAAAAAATAAGCACCTTGAGGACAGAGACCATGCAAGGGGCAGATGCTACCTCCTAACCTCCTCAATTTGCCCTGAGCACCCAACCCAGTAGGAGCTTAATAAATATTTTTGAATTAAATTATAACATATATTTCTTTAGTCCTTTAAGATTACAAGTATTTTTTTGTTGTGCAAATATTATTATCATCACTTTACACATCTGAGGCTCAGAGGGAAATTAAGCGAGTTGTCTTTGGTCATACAGCTAATGAGTCTATGAGGGAATTCAAACCCAGGTCCCTGGCCTCCAGATCCAACACTTTCCCCACTACATCACACAACTTACCCGTGCCTCCTACTGTGATTAATGAAGCTTCAAGTAAATAATAACAATTGCTCGAACTTATAGAGTACTTTGTAAGTGCTTTATTTAAAAAAGCACTTTAAAGTTTGCAAAGCACTTTACAGATATTCATTTGATCCTCACAAGAACCTGTGAAGTACTTATTTTATAGAAGAGGAGACAGACTGAGAGGAATCAAATGACTTGCTTAAGATCACACGGCTAATAATTGTCTGAGAAAGTTTCAAACTCAGGTTTTTGCTGACTTTGACTCCAGTTGTTTACCCAAGTACACACTTGGACTTTAATAGACATGAACTACACAGAACTGGCTAGGTAATTTATGGAGTATAGAAAGTCTCCAGCTTCCTTGTTCCCCAAAACAGACCTTAAAACCAGGCAAATAAAAGAGAGAGGAGGGAAAAGGAGAGAAAGAGGCAGACAGACAGAGACAGAGACAGAGACAGAGAAGGAAGGGGAGAGACACAGAGAGATAGAGACAGAGGGGGAGGAAGAGATGATAGTTAAATAGATAATAGATCGATAGATAGATAGATGATGAATAGATAGATGGATGGATACATAGATAGGTATATAGATTGATAGATAGATAGAGCAAGCATTTATTAAGTGTTTACTATGTCTACACTGTGATAACTGCTGGAACTACAAAAGCAAGGAAACCAGGTAGCCCTTACTCTTTAAAGGGCTTACATTCCAATGAGGAAGTAAACACATAAAGGGAGGGAAGAATAGGAAACCAAGGACTGAGGGGAGAAGTGAGTGTGGAGGTAGAGTAGACTGAAAAATAAGCTGTGAGCTTCATTAAAAGAAGGAAGAGAAGAAAGAAAAAAAATAAGGAATTAGGGAAGACATGTTTTATGTCCTTTTATCCAAAAGTTCAGTTTCAGACATGATGAACATGAGGTGCCAGTGGGATACCCCCTAACAAACATTTCCTGGACGGGCATGGGCTGTTCTAGCTTTGCTTTTGTATCCCCATCACTTTGCACAATTCTTAGAATTTAGCAGGTGCTTACTAATTGCTTGTTGAACTAAAGCGAATAGTATTAGTAGCAATAATAATTTTTTTGGACCAGACCTGTGATTGGATTGGCATAGGGGAACTTTCAGTAAGTAAAGTGTTTTTCCCAATGCAGATATGAAATTCTGTGGCCTATATTCTTCAGAGTTTGCCTGGGGTACGTAGAGGGTATGTGACTTGTAATCAATCATTTACAATTACAACCGGCATATGTCCAAGGCAGTATTTCAATGCAGGCCTTCCTGACTCCAAGGCCAAATCAATATCTTCTAGGCCATGCTCTGTTATCATCATTTTTATTGTTATTTGTGTTTTTTGTAGCCCTTCTGGTTACAAAGGTCGGTATCTTTATGTCTAGGATTTTTAGAAGTTTGCTAACACCATATTTCTAGCATATATCACTACTTAAAAGACTCAGTGGTGTTGTTAATGATGAGGATAACAATGATTATTATAATAATTAATAGTAATAATAATTATTAATTAATAATGATTAGGATAATGTTATACTCTTCACTTTATAAAATTCTTTACAATTTATTGCATCATTCTTTCTCCCAATACCTTTACCATATGGATAATTTTTGGTTCATAAATTTCTGAATCTTCATGACCCCATTTGGAGTTCTCTTGGCAAAGACACTGGAGTGGTTTGCCATTTCCTTCTCCAGTTCTTTTTCCAGATGAAAAAACTGACCCAAATAGGGTTAGGTGACTTGCCTAGGGTCATACAACTAGTGTCTAAGGCCATATTTGAACTCAGCAAGATGAGTCTTCCTGACTTCAGGCCTGGCACTCTATTCGCTGTATCACCTAGCTGCCCCTATCTAAATGTATGTCTCACCCCTAAAATGACATTTCTCTGAAAGAAAAAAGTATGCAGGTATTCATTAGAAAACAACACCAGGTTTTAGATAAGCCAGATTTGGGGAGGAAGGGGTTGACCTATATATTAGGACCAATACAGTGCTATTCCTATAGTTTAAGTAACCTAATATGGTATAAGACAGCAGCTCTTGAAATACAGTCCAAATATTCCTGGGGGTCCCAGAAATCCCTTCTGGGGTCTGTGAGGTCAAAACCATTTTCATAATAAAACGTATGTTGTCTATTAAAACATCCTTCCCCCTGGGACGGAGCCAAGATAGCGGAATAGAAACGGCACTTCCAAGGTGCTCTGACCCACAAAACTTCCAAATAATGTAAAAGGGGACTCTGAACAACTTCTGGAGCCCCAGCACCCACAGAACTACACAGAGAAACTAACCTCCCGCTGAGGAGAGCACAGCAGCCCTGCAGGGAGCGGCAAGCAAAGCACTCTGAGAGCAGGCAGCACAGTGCACTGGGAACCGATGGCACAGCACTCTGGGAGCCGAGCCCAGGCCTGCATGAGCCTCGGTTTTAGCCCTACGGCGGCCGGGCCAGCAGCCGGCTGGAGGGATCCCAGAACACCAGCACCTGTGGTGATTCTAGAACTATCAGCACAGATATGCCTAGGACAAAATGAGAGGTAGTGCCCTATGGACTTTGGGACCAGTATTTGGGGAACGTGTCAGCTTCCTCCCCTGGGGGTGAAAAGCTGCTGAAGTAACTCGGCACAGAAGCCATTTTGCAGCGTCACTGGCGGCTCTAGCTCCTGGTCTGCAAACTGTAGGGAGATCCAGCAATTGGTCTGGGGGTTAATCACTCTTGCTTTAAACTGCCTGGATCTGGATTGTGGTCTGGGGAGGATGTTTGGGGTGGGTATCAAATTTGCCAGAGCGGGTGGAGGCTTTACAGAGGCCACCCAACTGGCAGAAATTGTGAAGACCCCACGTTTGGGATGGAAGCTCTCCTGTCTGGTGGCAGAGTCCTACTGTGGCAACAAGCCCAAAAATCAAGTAATTAAGTAGCAACATGCCTAGGCAAAAGAAACAAAATAAACAGAAAAATTCAACATTGGACTCCTATTTTAGGGGCAAAGAGGATCAAAGCATGGAGGAGGACTGTGAGGTCAGAACTCCTGCACCAAAAGCCCCAAATGAAAATATAAGCTGGTTACAGGGCATAGAGGACCTTAAGAAGCAGATAAGAGAAGTGGGGGAAAATTGGGAAGAGAAATGATAAAGATGCAAGAAAAGTATGAAATGACAGTCAACAGCCTGACTGAGGAAAATAACACCTTAAAAAATAGACTAACTCAAATGGTAAAAGAGGCTCAGAAAGGCAATGACGAGAAGAACGCCTTAAAAAGCCGAATTTCCCAGATGGAAAAAGAATCTCAAAAGCTCAATGAGGAGATTCATTCCCTCAGAGTTAGACTGGAGCAAATGGAAGCTAGTGACTTTATGAGAAATCAAGATACTATTAAACAGATCCAAACAAATGAAAGAATAGAAGGCAATGTGAAATATCTCATGGGAAAAACCACTGACCTGGAAAATAGATGCAGGAGAGATAATTTTAAAATTATTGGACTACCTGAAAGCCATGATCAAAGAAAGAACCTAGAAATCATCCTTAAAGAAATTCTCAAGGAAAATTGCCCTGATGGGTTAGACGCAGAGGGAGAAATAGAGGTTGAAAGAATTCACCCATCACCTCCTGAAAAAAGATCCCAAAAAGAAAACTCCTAGGAATATTATAGCCAGGTCCCAGAATTCTCAGATCAAGGAGAAAATACTACAAGCAGTTAGGAAGAAACAATTTCAATACTGTGGAAACACAATCAGAATAGCACAGGACCTGGCAGCTTCTACACTGAGGGATCAAAGGGCATGGAATATGATATTCCAGAGGGCAAAAGAGCTGGGATTGAAGCCAAGGGTCACCTACCCAGCAAAACTGAGTGTTTTGTTTCAGGGGAAAATATGGTCATTCAGTGGAATAGAGGACTTTCAAGCATTCTTGATGAAAAAACCAGAGTTGAATAGAAAATTTGACATTCAGACATAAGAAGCAAGAGATGCTTGAGAAGGCAATCAAGGAAAAGAAATCAAAAGGAACTTATCAAAGTTGAACTATTTACATTCCTACATGGAAAAACAATAACTGTGTCTGATGAAACCTTTCTCATTATGAAAATAATTGAAGAAAGGTATATGGGCATATGTTTACAGGTATACATGGATAGAGGGCACAGGTTGAATTTGATGGGAAGGGATGATTCTTAAGGGGTGAAGTCAAGAGGTGAGAGAGGAAAGTGGCAAGAGGAGATGGGGAGAGACAGGGGAGGGCAAACTATCTCATGTAGAAGAGGCAAGGCGAGGTAGTTGCAGGGGAGGGGAAGAACAGGAAGGCAAAAGGACAAAACCATATTCTCATTGAAGTTGGCTCAAGGAAAGAATGACATACATACTAAATGAGATATCTCACCCTGCAGGAGAGTAGGGGAAAGGGGAATTAGAGGGGGGAGGATGGAGGGGAGGGCATTCTGGGGGGAGGGAATGTTGGAAGTACCCACTAACAAAGAGGGACAGGATCAAAGTAGGGAATGGATCAGGTGGGAGGTGAGATGGGTGGGAGGGAAATATAAGCAGTCTTTTACAATATATCTACTATGGTAATGTTTTGCATAGCTATACATGTACAACACAGACTGAATTGTTTATCTTCTCAGTGGGAGTGGGTGACAAGGGAGGAAGGGAATGGATCTGAAAATCGAAGTTTTAAAATTAAATGTTTCATAAGATGTCCAGGCATTGGGGCTCAGAGCTTCACCTTGCCCTAATGGCAAAGTCGATGGGGGTATGGGAGAAGATATGGGAGAGAGCAGATTGGATGAGGGAATATCTAGTGGGACTGCTATTCTGGGGTGGAGGGTAGGAAAAAAATGGGGGAAAAATTGTAACTCAAAATTTGTTGGAAATGAATTGTGTAAACCAGAAGTTAATAAAGCATTTGTTTAATTAATTAAAAAAAAAACATCCTTCCCTTTTCCAACCACATGTCTGTGTGAGGCCAGATTATCTTCATAAACTTCAACCAAAACAACCTATTTATCATTACAGGTTGAAGGCAGAAGATAAGAGAATCTAGTTGTTTTCTATTAAGCCAGACATTTAAAAAAATTGCAGATATTTGCAAAAAACAATGTCATTCTTCTCACTAATTGTTTTTGTTTTGGAAAATATAGTGATTTTTCATAAAAAATATTTGTTAACACATAATGGATTTATTATTGTTACTTTAATGAATAAATAAAGGGGGTTTTTATTTGAACAGTTTTAAATTCTAATTCAGTAAATATGAAAAGAGATAATCCAAATTAAAAAAGTTCCTTAGGGTCCTATATAATTTTCAAGTGTGTTAAAGAGGTCTAAAAAATAAAAAAATTTGAGAACCACCATATAAGAGAAAAACTTGACTGAGTCAGGAGATCTGGATTCCAAACTGTTTCTACAATGAACTCCCTGTATGACTTTGGATAAGGTCCTTTTTATCTCTGGGTCTCAGTTTTTCTTATCTGGTAACTGAAGAGTAGATTCTGAGATCCTTCACAACTCTAATAATCTACACATTCTGTGAACTTTCCCAAAGTCACATAGCTAATTCGAAAAAATGATTCTCAGAGCTCAGACATCCCCCCCAGCCCCAGCCAGCCTCCTGCTCCAAAGTCCTTCACAAAGACATTACTGATAATAATATTACATTGAGTCTTATCCAGGTCAAACTCCAACCCAGGCCCCAATTGATTGAATTTGTTCTGGCTTGGGTGGAGTTAGATCCTTCTGCCTAGACCACCTAAAACTGGGAGTGGTCTGGTATGGTGGAAGGTCTGATAGAACAGGTATTTCCTCTGTCCAGGAGGTAGAAGGATGGTGAGTGATATCAGCCCTTGTTGAAAAGATATGTAACCCTGTACCCCCAAATCCCAAATTGAGCAGTTCTGGATTGGTCCCCTTAGGTGGGGCCCAGTTCTGGACTGTACTCCCATGCAATGCATGTCAAACCACCTTGAGAGAAATAAAAATGTGAACACACAGCCTAATTTTGTTTGTTTTTCTTAGAACAAACTCTGTTAGAGGCTGACACTGATAACAGGAAGAATTAAAATTTTAGATTTGCAATTCCAAATGGAATGCTCATGGTTAATCTGAATAACACTGTGATGATTTTCAAAAATTGTCTTGAAAACACTATCCTGAGGAAAAATTTCCCCTTGAATATCTAATGTTAATATTAAGAGAGAGTATGGTATAGCAGATAGAAAGTTGATCCAGGAAGACCTGGGCTCAAGTCCCATCTCCTACACATACTGGCTTGTGGGACCCTATGGGTCCCTTCTCACTATCCAGGCACTCTCTAAGACCCTGCAGAGTAGGTGCTCAGATGCATTGGTAAAGGGAGTTTATTCAGTGGAGGCTCTGCTCCCTATATCCACGAAATTACAGAACTAGTTTTTAAAAAACAAAAATCTTATTCAGCTTTCTCCTTTAAGTCACTCCAGTGGGATATCTGTGAGCAATTGTGAACAAGAACACACACAGGGTTTGAAGCTTAGTGCTCTGATTTCCCCCTCTTTTTTCCTTTGCATGGCTTCACCTCACTTCAGTGAAATTCAGGGTTAAACTTAAAACTAGTGCATAGTCTAGGCCATTCATGTCTATTGACTTTTGACTGTGTCTTTGGAGGTCATTGAGGTTTCGTGTGTGTGTGTGTGTGTGTGTGTGTGTGTGTGTGTGTGTGTGTGTGTGTGTGTGAAAGCCTGCATCTTTCCAAGTCTTCAGGAAATCAAAGGAATACTTAAGAGGGCATTCTACTTTCTCATATTGTGAGCTAGACAGAAGGCTGATCAAATTCACAGACAGTCCTCAGAGTGGAAAGAAATCTCAGAGGATGTCTAGTCCAAGGAGTACCTGAACTGTAATCCTTTCATACAATTTCTCCAATAGGTTGTTATCCAGCCTTTGATGGAGGCTATGGGAAAGGCAAGGGTGCACTGTAAACTATTTAGAAACAGCCCTCTGGGGGAAAAAATAGTGTACATAGGACGTACTTTTAAGTTTAATCTGTCTTAGAAAAAAACATGGATACACTTGCACAAAATAATGGGGAGGAAAATGAGTAGAACTCAGAGAACATTGTATACAGTTAATAGCAATATTTTTTTAAGAGCAACTTTGAGAAAATAAGTCATTTTGACTATACAAATTCCCAAATAAACTACCAAGGGCCATATGGAGGAAGATGCTATCTGTATCCAGAGAAAGAACTGATAAATAGAAGTATGCATAAGATGATTTTGCAGATGTATTTGTGTCCAATGATAGTCATCTTTAGGGAGGGGGAGGAAAAAAATAAAGAAATTTACATGATAACTATTACAGATTTTAAAAGAATAGTAAGTTGTACATAATCGATTTGTAGTTTCATTTGCAATCTTTTTATTATGTTATGTTATGAAAATACTTATTTTATTCCATAAATGAAAAATAAAATAAATTTTTTAAAAGTTCAATCTGCATTATTAATATTCTCTACATCACTTTTTTTTTTTGCAAGGTAATTGGGGTTAAGTATCTTGTCCAGGGTCACACAGTTAATAAGTGTCTTGAGACTGGATTTGAACTCAGATCCTTTGGATTCCAGGGCTGGTGCACTATCCACTGTGCCACCTAGCTACCCCAATATCACTTTCTTAAGTCTAGACAATCAACAACAAAATAAAGCCCTGATTTGTAGCATTTGCCAGTTTCTGAGGTGTAAATGCTTACCCTGAAAATTTAACAACTGACTCTGGGGAGTTCCAGCACACCCCTGGTGACAGGGAAATAACAACCTCCCCAGGTAACCTGTTCCTCTAATTCTGGAGAGACTTTATCAAGCTAGAAATCTGCCTTCCTGTGACTCCACCCGATTATTCCTAGTTCTGAACTCTTGGGCCAAAAAAGAAATCCAGTCTAACTCTACAGGACAGCCCTTCAAATACTTGAATACAGCTCTCGTATATCCTCAAAGCCCTTGCTCCTCCAGGCCACACATCCCTAGCTTGATCTGAGATCAATTTTCAAATCATACATTCTCCAGGCCTCTCACTATCCTGGTTGACCTCTTTGGAATTTGGTCCAGCTAGTGGATATCCTTCCTAGAATGAAGCATCCAGAACTGAATACGGCATGCCAACTGCACTCTGACCATGGCAGAGGACAGCAGGGCTCTTACTTCCCACCCTCATTCAAGACTCTCAGCAGTGTAGGTTACATTGCCTCTCTCTCTCTCTCTCTCTCTCTCTCTCTCTCTCTCTGGCCATAGTATAAGGAATCCTTTTAAGGAAGGATTGTTTCATTCATTGTATTTGTAACCCCAGCACCTAATGGAGTGTCTGGCACATAGCGGGAAGGGGCCTCATGAATGATTGCTGATTGATTGATCACTTGATATCTGCAGCCTACTAAAATCCCTAGGCCTTTTATCCCAGGGACTGATGTTTGGCCGTGACTTCCCCACACTGTACAGTCACATTGTTTAGAATACAGTTTGGGAGAATCTATGGCTGGTGTGACACCATCTTAGCCAATGGAGCATGACCCACTCTGTAAAACAGTGAGAAAAACTTGGTTTCCATCTTATTCTGTCTGTTATCTCTTCCCCCACAACCTTTCTCCCTGGTGTGTTATGACATGGGTTTTTACAATCCGTGGCTTTGCTCTGCTCTCTGCGGGCAGTAGACTGTTCTTCCAAATTATACTGCCCCTCTTGCCCTTGTCAGAATTCTGATTCCATTAATGTCCTGATCCCAGATGTTTTAAATGAAGGGGAATGATTGACCTGAGGCTTCATCATCTAAGAAAAGGACCCTGGAGGGTCGAATCTTACCTGTGGCTTGTTTTTGTACCCTTCCTCAAGCTAAGAATGGTCGGTATGTTTTTAAGTAGAATAAAAGTTTATTTTAAAACGTAAAAACTATTCTTAGTTGATAGATTGTACAAAAACAGGCTGGGAGCCGGATTTGGCCTGCTGCAGTGTTTGGTGACTGCTGATCTAAGGTATATATAAAAGTTGTTGTAGTTTGTCCTTTGTTTTCAAAGAGGACCAATGACATCCTGGGGTGACTCTTAATTTGAGTGTGAATTGGATTTAAGTGAGGCAAGGCTATGCAAAGTCATCAGTCTCATTCTCTCTTCCAGAGTCACCAAAGTCCTGTGATAGGACAAAAGTCAAGACTATTGGATGGTCTGGGACGCAGTGGATGACCTTGGCATCTTGAACGTCTGACCAAGGTCTAAGCACCCTCACAGTTGCCTTCACGGCCATTGGAACAAATTATTCTCATCTGCCCTTTCCAACAGAAGAAATCCTCTCTTGCTTGGAGTAAGCAACCTCCTAGCTCACCAAGAGGTCTAAGGCCTGTCAGTTACCCTCAAATTTGATCATCAACCAAGATGGTCTTACCAAGGCTACATATGCTACAGCTTCTGAAGTCACAGGTGAAAGGTAGGTGGGTCAGGTGGATGCTTAAGGTGGTTAAGGAGCCCTGAAAAGGGCTCAGCTCCTATCAGAGGTACTAGTCCTCTGAACACCCTACACACCCCATATCTAAAAAATAAGATATGAATGACTACCAATAGCTTAAATATTTATACATTCTTATAGTACTTTAAAAAATTTTAATAGTAAAAATGTCTTAATTTAAAGAGATGAAAGGTGAAATGGAATGGTGAGATTTCAGGTTCCTGTGGCATATCGATACAGAAAGATATTTTAGGAAAAGGAAAATGGCCTTCCTAGTACCACTCAACCTACTACATAAGTAAGTGCTTATTTATAAGGTGAGTCATTGTGGGTGATGCAGGAATAATGAGACCCCAGAATATCAAACTTGCCTTGGGGTTTATTGAGTTTACCTGCAAGGGAGGCCCACCTACATGGACAGAGACTCCCTTAAGGAACAAAAGGATAAAATATATATATATATATATATATATATATATATATATATATATATATATACCACAAAAGATGGGGAAAGCTTCTGGCAAAAGGAGACTAGGAGGGAATATTACAGGAGCTGACTGATTAGGTAAGATACCTTGATCTGAATGATCAAGCTGATTCCTGGCAGGGAATTTTTAAAGTCTAGGTGAATGGATGTTATCATACATACGGGGTGTTCTTGTTGGGATGGAGAGTCTGGCAAGGTGGTCCATTAACTGGAGAGCTAATGCCTAACACAAGATGGGGGCAGTTATGCTCAGTTTGCAATCCATACCAAGTCAGAATAGCACCATTTCTAAGGTCCTGGGAACACAGTAGAGAGGAAGCTTTTACTGGGGAAAATGGAACTGATCCCTGGACTGGCTCTGTACAGTACAAGCTGAATGATGAAATAAGGGATACATAGGTATCAAGTGTAGACCATAAATGGTAAAGGAACCTGGAAGTAAGTCAGGACACCAGTACAAGGACCTTTTGTTGTCATTTAAATCCCTTAACACCACCAGGGGAAAACCAAACATACCTGAAGTAGAAACAATGAACTAGGAATGAGATACTGGCTTTTAACAATGAATCACAAAGTTGTTAATTGCTTTTTTAGATGGATGCTCTTTTACACAGGTCAAATTGGTACAAAAGTTAAAGCAATGACACTCATCATAGAGTTCCTAGTTGGTCTCCTCATCAAAATGGAAGGTCAGTATGGAAAGAAACAAATTTGGGGCAGAGCGTGCAACAAACAGAAAAGGGAATGTCAGAATCCCACACCGTAACTGGGATGGAGAAGCCATTGATCAGGGAGAATTAACAGGGACTGAAGGAGAGAATCCTCTTGGAACAGGAGAACATGGTCCATGCAAGTAAATACTATGAGGGGTCAAGCTAGAGTTCATAGTTTATATCAAAGCAAGAGATAGAAAAAAAAAAATACATAGCCACAATTCAGTGCTGGGGAGGCCAAACAAGTAGGTCAAGGAAATTTGCTATAGAGGGCATGTCTAACCTGGAGAAGAGAAGACTCGGGGCAAAATGATAGCTATCTTCAGGTATTTGAAGAGCTGTCCTATGAAAGAGGGATCAGACTTGTCTGGCCCCAGAGCTCAGAACAAGGAGCAATATATTGAAGTTACAAAGAGGCAAATTTAGGCTTTACATCAGAAAGAAAAAAACTTCCAAGCAAGAAGAGCTGTCCAAAGGTGAATAGGCTGCCTAGCTGCCCTTCCCTGAGAGGTCTTTATGCAGAGGCTGGGTGACCGCTTGGTGGTGGGTGTGTTGTAGTAAGGAATCCTTTTGGGGATGGATTGAACTAGATGACTGATTGAGTCCTTCCAACCCAAATTCTGTGATTCTGTGATTCTTCAGAAGAATGGTTTGTCTCATATGACATCTCCACCTCAGGGAGCATTCTTTGTGACAGCAATATGGTAGCCATCCCACCTCTTCACTGCACTGCACTAGTACCATTAGCATGAGCATGAATTAGAGAGGGACTCCTAAATTCAATTCAAGAAATATTTATTAAGGACCAACCATATACAGAACACTATTCTAGGTACTAGGGACACCAAGATTTTTAAAGGGATAGCTCTTGCCCTCACGGGACTTACATTCTACCAGGGAGGTGAAAATATGCACACAAGCAAAGATAAAGTAGAACTCCATACAAATTATTCTGGGAAAGTGAGAGGAGGCAGAGAACATTTTTACCTGAAGTGAGAGTGGGGAATATATATATATACATATATATATATATATATATGTATATATATATATATATATATATATATATATATATATATATATATATATATATTGATTCAAAAGATTTCTCATCTCACTGACTTGGAAAAAAAAATCAAGGCCTTCCTTTGAACTCTTCAATAGTAAACGAGTGAGTTAGTGAATGCACATTGTCTTTGCAGACTGGAGAGAATGAAAGAAATGGGCCAGGCTCAGGGAATATCCCAGATCAAGTCACTCTGCAAAGTGACAGGGAGCTGGGGTCAGGGGTGGGGGTAGGGGGCAAATTGCAAGACAATCTGAAAAACAAGATTGGAATGGTGGCTCTTTGAATGTTCATGTCTTAGAACAGCAGTTGCGTTTATGAAGGTACAAATGGAAAAAAAAATTGTTGGCTTCCCCCCACCACACACCCCAACAACAAACAAACAAGGGAATTCATTCTAGGGAATTCATAATGATGGATTTCAGAGAAGGTTCAAAATTAACTCAAAAACATACTTAAAAATCTAGAATGTAATGTGATGTTTGTGACATTATGGCAGCAATACCATAAAATATAGGTTGAAAAGGCCATTAACCTTGAAGTTTATTTATTTTTTTTCTTTTTTTCAGAGGGAACAGAGGGAGGAGTAACTTCAGAGGACCAAAGAGGGAATGAAAGCATTGTGCCTTGTTTCAATGAAATATCAAGTTGACCTTTTTTTTGCTAGCAATCTATTTCTCCCTGCCATTTAATGTTGGCAGCCAGCCCAAGCAAACACACTAAGAAGAAATAGGCAGAGAGAATTGTACCCTTGCTTTGAAAGAAGTTACGCTTAATCCATACTCATTTCATAGCTTACTCTACAGCAAAGGCTCTGGTGTCTCCCAGTGTCACGAGAGACGCTGTTGCCTTGGATGAATATTGCTTCTCATCCGTGAGTAGCTAGCTCCATCTGTTAATAGTTTCCCTAATTGAAATGGGTTAGGAAACAATGGATTCCTCTTCAAGGTAACCTTTTATAAATGTGTACATACCAGCCTACAGCTTTCCAAGTCTCAGGAACACTCATCGGCTGCTGCTGGAATGAAGGCAACAGCCTGCCTGCTGACTGAATGTGTAAATAAACCTGTTCCCTCATCTTTCCACTGTGGAGGTAGGAAATTCGAGGGAGGTTCCTTGGCCTTGCTTTTTTGAAAGTGAGGGGGCCGTCCAAAAGGCAAACTGGAAAAGCAGCTAGAAATAAATGGGATAATTGTTGAGTGTCCCTTCCTTTGGGAGAAAGACCTCCACGTATGTAGGAAGGTGAAGTTTGGGCGTATGTGTGTGGTTATTCCTGTAAAGCAGTGATGAAATTAATTTGATCATCAGTTTCTAAAAGCAAATATATTTGAGGAGGAATATTATTAGGTACTCAGGGTAAAGGGCAACTGTGGAACTTCTAGAAAGAGAAGTTTCTGTTTGTAGTCTCCACTTCATCACTGGACACTTATTCCTTAACCCCTTGTAATCTGGCTTCTATCCTTACCACTTACCATTGGCATCTTTAAGTTTTTTCTTTCTTCATCCCTCTTGACCCAGTCTGAAAGATCTAACACCCTACCCCACCTCACCCTTCTTGATTTTTCCCACTAGGTTGCAATTCAGACTTCTCCATCATGCCCCAGTCACATCTTCCTAGAAGATCATTTCAGCCCGGGAAGTCACACTTTGGAAGTACCATCCACCCTTGGAGCCCCTCCCTCTTATTAGGTGACTTTTCCTGCAACCTCCTTTTAAGGAGGAGGTCCAGGCCATCCCTTCATTTCCCTCTAGGCTGTACTCTTCAAGACTTCATCATAGCCCATCATATCCAGGTACCTTCTTAGGTTTAACCTTAGCCCCTTTTCATCTTCCTGTTATGTGTTGCCTTCCCCATTAGAATAGAAGCTCCTAGAGGGAAGGGACTATCTTTCTTTGTGCTTGCATTGTATTTCCAGTGCTAGCACAATGTCTGGCACATAGTGAGGGCTCCATAGGCTAGCTTTTCCTTAAATAGTATTAAAGTCACCTTGGTTTAGGGGACTAAGGCTTGGACTACTGACATAGTTTCCTGATGGCCTAAGCACAAAAAAGCCAGAGCATAAAAGAATTATTAGCTATTCTCTCAGACTTCTGATCAGCAGCCAGCATGACCAACACAGAGGGAGAGAAGGCACACCTAACTGAATCAATGTTGTATCCTTGCTGAATATCCTTTCCCTGCTATGGCAAAATAAACATTCCTTTTGTTGACTCTAAGTATCTTGTTTTATTCAATTCTCAAACCCGCACAGTTAGGCTAGCCTAAAGGAGGCCTGACCTGTGTTATACTATGAATGGACTCCCCATCATCCCTAGACATGGAAACCTATCTCTTACTTCAACTCGGGTGCCACTTTGTCCATGAAACCATCTCTACTCTACCCCCTACCCAGTAAAACTGGTTTTCTTTTCTCAAATTTCTCATATGGGGCTGTCTAGGCCTTTTGCATACTTATCTCACTCTCCTTTGTATCATAGTGGTTTCTATACTTGCCTTTTCTCCAGGGGTGCGCTGGACCCAGCTCTAACCAACCCAGGAGGAGTGACTGCTAAATTATCAGTGAAAATTTACACCTGGGAAATCAACACATCAGAACTTGATTTTATTGTTTTGTTGATTGTCTAGACTTAAGAAAGCAATGGAGAAAATGTTAATAATGCATATTAAACTCAAAAGTGTATCGTGTTTTTCCAGAGTTGGTTGTTAAATATTTACAAGTGCATCATTCTTTTCTCCCTTATGACCGTAAGCTCCTTAAGAGAAAGTTATGGGGCACTTAGGTGGTGCAGTGGATAAAGCACTGGCCATGGAGTCAGAGGGACCTGAATTCATATCTGACCTCAGATACTTTCTAGCTGTGTGGCCCAGGGCAAGTCACTTAACCCTGATTGCTTCCCCAAAAAAGAGAGAGAGAAGGTATATATTGGATCTATTTTTGCATCTCTAAAGCCCTGCAAAGTACCTTTCACATAGTTTAGTAAATATTTATTGAATTGGACTGAATTAAAAACGCAGGAGTAGGTATAGGCTTTGAGAGGGAGGTAAAACCCCTAATCTGGTGGAAGTAACTAGGGTTGGAACACCTACAGCAGAAGATATTTAACTTTCAGTGCCTGTTTTTCCCCAGCTAATTCCAGGTATAAGTAGACAGTAGTTAATATCTGTCTGGGGCTATCTAGGGATATGGAGAGAGACTAGACTCGTGATTTCACTTATATACGAAAAGTGACAAGGAATTCCTTATTAGGAAACTCTTGCAGACCTTTAGTCTTAGAGTAGCAGTTCTCAAAGTATGGTCAAGGAACTCCTATGGAGTCCCCAAGATCCTTTCAAGGAACCTGTAAGATCAAAATTATTTTCATAATAATACCAAGATGACTTAATTTTTAAATATGGTAAATATCAATAGATATAACTCGCATATGACAAAGGCTCTTTGGAGTACTCAATAATTTTTTTAAAAGAATAATGGTATCTTAAGACCAAGAGTATGAGTAAAGAGGCCCTCAGAGGAAAAAGTTTGAGAACCACTGGTCTTAGACAGTTGACTGGTGTACTGAGAGGTTAAGCAATCTGCCCAGGACCACACAGCCTAAGATGTGTCTAAGAAGTTCCTGACTACTGCTCAAGAACTCCATCCCCCACACTGTACTACCTTTCTAGAAACTGAATACACACACAAATTCCCTCCAGTAATACAAACTACAACCCATCCCTTCCTGCCACTGTTGTCCAAGTTCTCCAACATAGGGTCTACCTAATATATCAGAGGTGTTCCCTGATTTTTCCTGATATCAGCAGGGTGTCCATGGAACACTTGGGCCATACAGCAATCATTCCTTTCTCACTCCTTTCCTGTTTTTCTCTGGAATTCTTTATTGCTTATAGGTTACAGCCTGTTTACACATTTCCAAATGCAGTACATATATTGGGGTCTTTTTTTTGTAATTCTTGATTATGATTATCGCCATCTTTAGTTCTTCTTAGCAATAGCATGACATGGCTTCAGGCGTCACCATCTGAAAGGCTGGTGGGTGGAGGGGGAAGAGGCATCTTGAATCATTTGAGCACTGATCGCTGCCAGGGAATTGCTCATCTTCTCTGCCTCAGGAAAATTCCCTTTTCAAAATGCATTTCACTAGTCCCTCCTTAGAAGGTCTCTTTTATCTGCAAGGTTTCAATGCTACTCCCTCATCTTCCTGATGCTTTGAAAAGCATGAGAATCCATTCCTGGCAAAGATAAGAAGTTCTTCCAGCCACACTCACTCCCCCTCCACTGCCATGCTGTTGTTCAGTCATTTCTGATTCTTTGTGACCACATACACAAGGAGTGGGGAACCTGCAACCTCAAGGTCACATGTGGCCCTCTAGGTCTCCAGATATGGCCCCTTGACTGAATCTGAACTTCACAGAACAAATCCCCTTAATAAAAGAATTTGTTCTGCAAAAACTTGGACTCATTCAAAAGTCTGCACCCGAGGACCTAGAAGGTCACATGTGGCCTTGAGGCCACAGGTTCCCCACCCTTGCCATAGACCATAGAATGCCATTGCTGTCCATGACTCTTTCTTGGCAAAGATAGTGGAGTGGTTTGCCATTTCCCTCTCCAGGGAATTAAGGCAAACAGGGTTAAATAACTCATGCCGGGGCGGCTAGGTGGCGCAGTGAGTAAGAGCGCCGGCCTCGGAGTTGGGATGACCCGAGATCAGATCCGGCCTCAGAAAATGAGCACCCACGCATAAATAATGACTAGCCGTGTAACCTTGAGCAAGTTACTTAACCCCAATTGCTTTAAAAAAAAAAAATAATTCATGCCGGGTCACATAGCTAATAAGTGTCTGAGAACAGATTGGAACTCAGGTCTTCCTGATGCCAGGCCCAGTGCTCTATCCACTAAGCCACCTAGCTGCCTCATCACCACACATAATGATAGGTAGCATCTATATTGCCCCTCAAGCTTTCCAAAGTGCTTCACAAATATATATAATTCTCACTCTGCTGGGAGATATTATTATTACCCCTAATTTTACAGATGAAGAAATTGAGGCAAACAGGTTAAGGGACTTGCCCAAGACCACACAGCTAGTAAGCATGTATCTGGGGCCAGATCAGAACTCAGCTTTTCCAGACTCAATACCCTATTCATTACACTACCTGGCTGCCTTGACACATAAGAAAGCAGGGTAGGCTATTGACAAATCTGTGAATTCCATCTTCTTTCCTTATTACCTTCCTCTTCTCTTTCCCTTTCCCCACCCTCAACCCCATGAATGTGGTACAGTGGTACAGTACTAACTAGTTTTGGAGTCAGAGGACATAGGCTCAAATCCTGACTCTACCCATTGCTAGATACATTATCTTAGACAGGCCAATTCTCTCTGGGCCTCGGTTTTATCTGCAAAATGAAGAGATCGGACTCAATAATCATCAAGGTCTCTTCCAGCTCTCACTCTGCTGTCTACATTTTCCTCTCCTGCCGCCCCCCCTTCAGCTCTTACCTACCCACTACCTGTATAAAAGTAATCGGTTAACTTTATCGGTTATTGGTAGCTTTTTTTCAAAGGATTCTCACAACATTATTATCCCCATTTTATAGATAAGAAAAGAGAAACACAGATATTTTACCACCCTCAGATCACACATCTGACAAGATATAAAAGCATCCCATCTCCTGACTCCTAGGTCCAAGGCTCTCTCCATGACTTTCCACTATTGGGGTGGGGATTGGGGGGAGCAGGTAATGAAGGTGGTATCAACAGTAGATAGAATAAAGGACCAGGAGTGAGAAAGGCTTGAGGCCAAATCTTTCCTTGCACACCTGGGCAAGTCATTCAATCTGTCTGAGTCTCAGGTTCTTTATTTGTAAAAATAAGAGAGGAGAGGGGCAGTTGGACTTAGTATTCTCTAAGGGCCCTTCTAGCACTGCATTATAATCCTGTGGCATCCTTCCTAAGGAAAGAAAGTGGTCTAAGAAACTCATTGGCACCAGGGCCCAAAAATCTTCTGCCTATGGGAAGTAATTCCATTTTGAGGGAGGATCCCAAGGATCTGGCTTGTTTAATTCAAAGGACTGAATTTATAATGGTGCAAATTCAGCTGCTGTGGCACCCTGGGTTGTAGAACTATTTCTGGGTAAGAGGTACTTCTGCCCTTTGGCTTAAAGTTCTCAGTTTATAGGCATGATTGACATGTGAGATTATTTTAAGTAGCAAACCAGTACCTCCCCCCAAATCAGAAAATAAAGTCTAAATAGTTGACTTTGGGCCTCTATACTTCTATCAATCAGATTGGTTCTCTTTCTTCCTTCTTAGCATGACCACCCAAGAAACCTCTTACCCATTTAGTTTCTGTCCTGTAGGTCTTTCCTGAACTCAGTTGTCTGTCCATTCATCTCTTTTAGGTAGAACAGTGGATAGAGTGCCAGGTCTGGAGTAAGGAAGGTCTAAGTTCAAATCTGACCTCAGACACAAATTGTGTAACCCAGGCATGTCACTTAACCCTGTTTGCCTTAGCTGTCTCAAAAGGAAATGGCAAACCACTCTAGTACCTCTACCAAGAAAACCTCAGATGGGGTCACAGTCAGAGTCAGACTTGACTGAAAAACAACAAAAATAGTGTCCCAGGCACTATGCTAAGGTCTGAGGACAAAAATACAAACAAGCAAGACTTAGGATGACCTACGGTTAAACTCTGCTTTTGAGCATAATTGCTAGAAGACTTTGGGTGAGTCATTTAGTTCCTCACTGTCCCAAATAAGTCTCTAGAACTATAAATTACAGAGGAGTTTTAGGTCTACCTTAATCAATAAGTTTCCTTAGAGGGAAGCTCCCTACTAAGAGGCAATCACTGTCTAGACCAAAAATAGTGACCCTTCTCCTTATCAAGACCATCCCTATAACATACACACACACACACACACACACACACACACACACACACACACACACATAAATGCTAGCATTTACATAGGTCTTTAGCGTTTGCAAAAGTGATTTGCAAATATTATCAATGTTTGATTTATATATCAATCAATATGTATATATACATACATGTTTTTATGCAGGTAAATTATAAGTTTTTTGAGGGTATGAATTGTTTTGCATTTTTATTGTCATTTGTTAGGTCCTTAATAAATGTTGATTGATTTATTGATTGTTGGGGGGGGGGGTGAAACACACCAATATCACTTTGCTGAGGAAGAGAAATTCTATAAAGAACTTTCAAAGACCCTCCAAATCATCAACACTTACTTTGATATTTGGTAACTTCAATGCAAAAGTATATGCTCTCTTTCCACCTCAACCTCTTATAATCCCATTTTCTCCAAGGCTCAACTCATAGGCCATCTCCTATGGAAAGTCTTTTCTGATCCTTTTGCTTGTTAGTCCTTTCTTCCTTTTCAAACATTTATGTCTATGTTGTTCAGTCGTTTCAGTCATGTCTGACTCTATGAGCCCATTGGAGGTTTTCTTGGCAAAGATGCTAACAAGCAAAAGGATCAGAAGATGGAATGCCGAGTTCTGGGGTCCAGTAAGACCAATGCTAACATAAAGGACATGGTGGGCGTGTAATATGAAAGAACCCTAGAAGCATTGGCTAAAGCCAGATGGTGAAGGGCTTTAAATGTCAAGCCAAGGATTTTATATTTTAGCCTATAGTCAATAGAGAGCCACTGATGAGCTCAGTCAGACTACACTATAACTTAGCAGCTTCTGGAGATGGAGATGAGTGGGTTGGGGAGGGAGAAGGACAGGGAATCGGAGTTATGTACAGGGTGGAAAGGATGACTTCTGGGCAGCTACCCTACTTTCCTCCCAACCTTTTGCTCCCAATGAAGCGACTCAATGAAGACTTGGCATGCCACCTCTGAAAGGTTGCCAACCCTTGGACTACATATAATGCTGGCCCTGCAGGAGAGCCTCAGAGTTCATGACTCCATCAGTCTCCAGCCAAAATACACAGGTGCTGCTGGGCCATGGAGGGTCCAAAGCAAGCTTTCACTTTGGCTGTTGAAACAAGGAGCTCTTTAATTTCCCATCAGGATATCACACTTTCCTGATGGGTGAGTAGTCTTGGCTCAGAGTGTCCAATGTAGCTTTAGCTACAGGACAGGACTGTTTACATTACTTGGGAAGGGCAGGAAGAAAAAAGTTGACAGGGAAAACAAAAAGAACCTTAAAACTATGGTTACTGCCCCTCCTCCTGACCAGTGTGGGCTGGAGAATTCGAACTGGTTACATTGAAGATTCCCATCCTTTGATGAAAATGAGGACCCTTCCTTAATGACCAAAATTTCATAGATTCTCACATAATAGGAGTTGTACTATTAGTATCTGTTGATTGAGAAAATGCATGCTGACAAGAAAGCTCCTGCAAATTCTGTAATTTTGTTTTCAAATGAATTTGCATTTTTTACTAATAACCACATCTGCATACATTTGAAAACGAGTAATACATATATGTGTGAGACATAGAATTTATTCAGTCTGCAAAAGGAAAGCTTACTTTTTATTTATTATTCTGAGTCACACTGCATATCTTACTGAAGCTAAATAAAGATAAAAATGACAATGCTCAGTGCACACATGGACTTTAAGGCCACTTGAGGGAGTCTGTCAGGGGTCTTCAGCCCACAGGTTGACAACAAAAGTGCTATAGCAAATAACACTGATTGCTAATCAGGGTTGTAACTTAGGCAAGGCACAAAGAACTTTGTCCCAGGCATCAAAAGTTAGAGGATACAAAAATTTTAGATAAAGGTTTTGCTACTCTACCATTTTAAAATGTACTACATTTTATTTTGACAGAACTTACACTTCTTCAGCAGCATAGACAAAGCTGAGCTTAGCACCTAGTTAGCAAGAATAATTAGTTAAAATAGGAAGCTATGAGAAAGTATGCTTTTTCTCTTACCCCATAGCTGCATTCCAAGTGAGCTCCTCCAACATGCTAATCTGGCTACAGAATTCCTTACAAAATATAGCAACCTTGTGATATTCTGAAGTCTATCTCTGCTCCTCCATAGGCTAGTCGTGTCCTGGAGTCTCAACCCAAAGGAAGTCAATAACCCAGGTTCTTTCCCACCTTGAGTCTCTCACTCCCACCACTCCTAGCTGAATTTGTCTTAATTACCCTGTATATTATTTTCATATTATTTGCTACAAAGTTGATTTGAGGGTAGGCCCAGTGCTACTTGTTGCAGGCACCAGAATTTCTAGTTCTGGTTCTGTTGCTAAGATAGTCAAGCTAGCAAGCTTCAGCCAGTCAACCAGAAACTTCATCTAAATTCAAACTACCAAGTTTTATCCCTATGACAGATCAGTTAGCCTTACTCTTTCCTAGACCATACTTTTGACCCTAGTCTGCTCTCTCTCTCTCTCTCTCAAATCTGGGCCCACTGTTTACATGGGAGATGGACTGGGAAAATGAGGATGCTTGAAATGAGCCATCTCTACAATTAAAAAAAAATAACTCAAAACTCTTATCCTTTACACTAAGGAAGGAAGCCTGGATAGTGGTCTGGCTCTATTACTAAGAACCTGGGTGACCTGAGGCAAATCACTTAAGTTTTCTACTTTCCAGTCTCCTCAACTGATATTGCTCCACAAGCTAGTGTTCCTGTGTCTCTCAGGGTTGCTGTAGGAATGAATTCCATTCAATTTAATCCAATAAATATTTATCCAGTGCTTACTGTGTACAAGAAGCTAAGTTGGGTGCTGAGGACACAGAGGGGAAAAGGCAATCTGCACGAAAATCAGTTGAAACAAATAGAGATGTTTCTCCTAGGAAAGATAAGACATGTTAGCTGCCTTTAAATATTTATATGATGGTCACATGGAAGAGAGATTATATTTTTCTATGCTTGACTCCAGGGGCCAGAACCAAGTACAATGGATGGACAACATGATAGCACTGACTACTTGAAAAAGTGCTCAGGGGGCGGCAAGGTGGCGCAGTGAATAGAGCATTGGCCCTGGAGTCAGAAGGACCTGAGTTCAAATCTGGCCTCAGACAATGAACACTTACTAGCTACATGACCTTGGGCAACTCATTTAACCGCAGTTGCCCTGCCTTCCCCCCAACTTCATAATCAAATGTAAATGACTGTTAATATTCCATTACATTTGAACAAAAAAAGAAAGAAAGAAAGGAAGGAAGGAAGGAAGAAAGAAAGAAAGAAAGAAAGAAAGAAAGAAAGAAAGAAAGAAAGAAAGAAAGAAAGAAAGAAAGAAAGAAAGAGTTTCTCAATTTGGCATCAGAGGACCTGGATTCAAATCCTCATTCTACTGCTTGCCAGATGTGTGGTCTTGCACAGGTCATTTAATCTTGCCGGGACTCAGTTTCTTCATAGCCTATAAGTCCCTTCTAGATCTAAATGTATGATTATAAATCATAGGAGAGCATATTTAAGGACTACATAACAAGGAAATGGTGAACAATTAAAGCTGCCTAAAAGCAAAATCAATTATTCTGGAAAATAAAAAGCTACCCATTTTGAGAAGTTTCCGTGTGGAGGGTGGATGACTACTTGTTGGGGATATTGGTGAAGGCGGATCTTCTTCAGGAATAGAGTGGATGGGTTTGCCTTTGAGGCACTTTCAACTTTGAGGTTTGGTGGAATTTTATGAGGAAGTAATCCTAGTAAAGATTGGGAATACCTGAGTTTACCTCCTACCCTGACACATATAGTTATTTGACCCTGAGCAAGTCACTTAATGTTTCTGTGCCTTAGTTTCCTCACATTTAAAACAGAAGGGTTGGACTTTATGACCTCTAAGGTCTAAATCTATGACGCTATTTACCCCTTTGAGATTTCTGGAGGAAGGGGTGCTAGAGCTGAACTTTGAAAGAAGTAATTGGGGTGACTAGGTGGCAGTGAATAGAGCACCGGCCCTGGAGTCAGGAGGACCTGAGTTCAAATCCGACCTCAGACACTTAACACTTACTAGCCATGTGACCTTGGGCAAGTCACTTAACCCCAATTGCCCTGCCTTCCCCCTCCAAAAAGCAAAAAACAAACAAACAAAAAGAAAGAAAGAAGTAATAGATATGATAGGGCTTTGAACAGTTAAGAGTTCTGTATCCACATAAGATGTTATTCACTGAAGGATAACAAAGTGCCAGGCTGAGAAGAGGGAAGGAGAGGCCTAGGCCAGAGAAGGACATTTTGTTTGTTTTGTTGGTTGAGTCCAAAGGGATTCAGAGCATTTGAGACTGCTTGGCAGCTGCCCAAGAGCCTGAGGTTCTTAAATAAAATGCATTCTGATTGTTGGCCTCCAAGCTGGCATGTTTCTAATGTGGGAGAAAGGAGAAACTGTCAGGAATCTGACTCACTGACTTGCTGTGGAATATCCTGGACCCCAGGCTTAGAGGTCAGCAGCTTAACCCTTGATGGGAATCACAGAACCATAGCATGTCAAAGGGAGTCTAGAGGTCTAGAGATGGTCTAGTTCCATCTTCTCCGTTTACTGAGGAGGAAACTGAGGCCCAGAGAAGGGAAGTAGTATATTTAAAGTCACACATTTCATTAATAGCAGTCAGTATTCACACCAAGACCACCCCCCCCCAATCTCCTAATTCGCTGTTCTTTCCACTAAACTCCTGTATTGGTGCTTACTTAGATCAGATCATGGCTTGTGAATTCATCTGACAGCTTGATCACATTAATGTAAACTGGTGTGGGCTAGTGAAAATATTTGCAAGGATGGTGATATTTATCCAACCCTCTCTTGAAGGGCAGTGTAAACAGAGGTGAAACAAGGAATTTCCATGTCCTGAATGACCTTTAAGATTTATTCCCAGGGTTGACCCTTAAGAAAGTTATCAATGACTATCTCCTTTTAACCTCCAATCTCTCCTTTTTGTTCCCCTCTTCCTCTACCCCTCCCCCAACATGCCTTCTCTCCTACCTCAATCTTCTATTACCTTCAAGCTGACCCAATGACTGCCCTCCTGATGTGCTAAACCATATACCCTCTATTACCTTTTTTTTCCTTTCCTATCAAAGCTGAGCTCTGCTAGCTGTCCCTTTGCATAAGATGTAAACTAATTCATAATCAAATGTCAATGACTGTTAATATTCCATTACATTTGAACAGAGAATAGCTTAACCCAGAGGAATACATTTCAGGTAGCCATACTACAAACACCCGAGGGAGATAACTGGGCTGGACAGAAAGACCTTCCCAATGTTCCCCAAATCACCCCTCCCTTAAATTTCACCTGTTCAAATCGCACCTCACAACAGCAACTTACTTTGGCTACAAAAGTAGGTGCTGATCTCCCCAGCTTCATACCCCAAATACTTTGTATCTGTTTTATATGTACTTATATAATAATATGGTCTCTGCAGCCAGATCAAATAAATGCATGTTCTTAGAGGGCTGGTATTGTTTTCACTTGGTTTTGAATTACCAGCGCCAATTTATCCTGGTTTGAGCCAGTAAATCTTATTTCTCCTCCTCCTCCTCCTCCTCCTCCTCCTCCTCCTCCTCCTCCTCCTCCTCTTCCTCCTCCTCCTCGCAAGAAAACAAAATGAGTAAAAACATTGCTCCCAACACCTCAAAAATCAGAATAACTATCTGGGCACAGAAATTATTCCCAAAGTTTCCAAGAGTCAAACCCTTTCCTGACAAGGTGGGGAATAAATGAGAATACTGAGATCCCCGAGATCTTTTCCTGTTATAATCACAGTAACTGTGCCTATTTATGCCGCTAGGGTTTTGGTGATTTTGGTTTTTTTAACCTAGAAGAATCAAATTCAGCAATCCTTTGCCTTGCCCACTCCTGCCCCCTCCAGCTCTCATTCCTAATTGCCACAGCATTTCTTTCATTTGGTCTTTCCTAGAGTCCAATTTTTCTGTAATGATCAAGATTGTGGGCTATTTGTAAGAAGCTTTTTCATGGTGGAGGAAAAATACCATTAATGGGATGCAGAAAGAGCTGTAGGACTTTTTGAACAAAAGAACTCATTGAATAAGCAATGTGTATTATCTGCATCTATTTTTAAAGATGAAGCTGCTGGTCTTGGAGGAGAAAAAAAATCAGGCAGGAGAATCTTCTGAAGGTCATCAAACACTGATGGAAAAAATATCTGAAGTTAGCCTTTAGAACAAGGTACAAAGTTTTATAGCCCTGGGTCCTGCTGGTACCAATTCAGATGTCATGGGCACTTAGCATATATCAATTTTAAGTGTCACTCTATTCTCCCAGGGTATCTTTAATAGGCAGGGTCTCCCTACTGAGACCCCAGTTTTTCCCTTCCTAACTTGGTTAGTATAGGTGAGGGTCTGATTTAATCGTAGAGTCATACCTTATTATTACCAAAGTTGAGATCCTTTGCAGTAAACTCCAGCTGAGGTCCTTTTGATGAGTAATTATAGACTTTCATATTTCATTAGCTCTGTCTCACCTTTACCCTAGAGTTGTTCTACCATAATTTCTACTGCCCTGCCAGTGGACAGCTTCCACAGGGAGAGGCAGGGAGGAGAGAAAGAAACAGAGGAGCTGATTGAGTATAAGAGAATTTTCCCATGATCACCAGGCTGCTAATTGCTGGTTTTCAGGCTCCCAAAACAAGAGATCTGTTAATGACATTTCCAAAGTCAGCCATGATGTGTGTTTCTGAGGGGTGGTTGTGGTTCTATCCACTTGAAGGTGCTGGCTTAGCAGAAAGAGTACCAGACTCCATTCTCTTATCTGTAAAATGGGGATCATAATAATAGTTAGCATTGTCGTAGCATTTTAAGTTTTATAAGTGCTTTACATATATTATTCCATTTGATCCCTACAACAACTCTGGGAGGCAAGTATTACTATCGTCTGCATTTTACAAATGAAGAAACTAAGGCAGATAAGTTAAGTGATGCCAGAATTAAATAAGAGTTTTATATAGGGTTTAAATAATAGTAGATAGAGAAGCCAGCCTGCTGATCACAAAGGTATGGGTTCAGATCTTGCCTCTGATACCTACTTGTGCTTGATGACCCTAAGCAAATCATTTAATCTCTCAGTGCCCAAAGAAGCAGGGGCTATAAGAACAGTTACTGGTCTGCTTTGCTAAAGGAAGCCCCTTCAGTGGAAATTTAAATCCAAAGTGAATTTTTTAAATTAAATTAAATTCCCAGTGGAAAATTTTTTTAAATACCTGCTGCAAAGTATTGTTATATAATATTTTGTAGATTTGAAAATGCTATTCTTTATCCCTTTCTCTTAGTAAGAAAGCACGGTAGAGTGAGAACATTGGATTTAGAGTAAGGACACCTGAGTTGGAGTCCCAGTTCTGGCACTTACTGGCTATGTGACCCTGGACAAGTGACTTAACCCTTCTGAGATTCACTCAGTTTTTGTTGTTGTTGTTGTTGTTCAGTAATGTCTGACTCTTTGTGACCCCATTTGGGGTTTTCTTGGCAGAGATACTGGGGTGGCTTGCCATTTCCTCCTTCAGTTTATTTTACAGATGAGGAAACTAAGTCAAACAGGGTCATACAACTAGAAAGTATCTGAGACCACATTTGAACTTAAGATAAGTCTTCCTAACTCCTCACTCCATCCACGGAATCACTTAGCTACCCCTCATTTAGTTTGTTGGTCTGTAAAATGATGTTATTAGAGCTACATGGGACTAAGCAGACCAGCAACTATTCTGTAGCTTATAGATCCAGTTCCCTTGGTGATTTTCCTAGAGTCATATAGCAAGTGTGTGTTCTGGAGGCAAGACCCAAACCCTTATCTTTGTGCCCAGCAGGCTGGCTCCTCTAGCCACCACAGTGCACATTGTCTAGACAAATAATATTATCTTTAGCACTGGATATACACTGGTGTATATCCTGAATAAATGGGTAAAATAAATATTTTTTCAGGTAGGTCTATCTTTCAACAGGCAAGTGTTGGTTTTTTCCAAGCCTCAAAATAGGTTTAGACCTGACAAACATATGATATTTAGTCATTTAAAATGTTTAAAATATTTTTTAAAATACTATTATCTTAGCACAGGGGCAGCTAGGTGGCAGAGCAGATAGAGTCAGGGAGACCTTGACCTAAACCCTACCTCAGACTCTTCCTAAATCCACTTATCCTTCCTGTGTCACATAATCATGTATGGTATAGTAGCAGGAATACCAGATGTTGAGTAAGAGAAGCTGGGCTCAAATCCCAGATCAGCCACATACTGCCCGTATGACCTGAGGCAAGTCAGTGCACCTTATTCCGCCTCAGTTTTCCCATCTGCAAAGTGAAGAGGTTATACTAGGTGACCTGTAATGTCACCACCAGCTCTAAATCTATAACCTTCTAAATATATGCATGATGCACATATGCAGTCTAAGTGACAATGTGACCCAGGGTAAGTCATCTCACCATGCAGCCTCTCTCATGTGCAGAATGAGAATGTCATGCCAGATGACCTCCAAGGTCCCTCCTAGATCTTAATTTATAATCTTGTATTACATGCATACCTGCACACACAAACGTATGCATAATCTATGTGAGCTGGGACAGACAAATTTCACTTTGTTCAAGTTCAGTTTCACTATCTGTGAATTGAGACTGTTGTACCTTCCAGTATAAGATAGATAAATACATATATGTGTATGTACATATTTGTACATATGTATATATCTATTTAGGTAAATAAAGTTTAAAATTGCAGTTAGACTTTTAGATACTCTCTCTTTATAGATAGAGAGATGGATAGAGAGATAGATAGATATAGAGTGTATAAATATATACACATACTTATATATGTATATATATGTATGTTTGTACATGTGTGTATAATCTCCTTTCAATAGTACTCTGTGTCTTCTTTATTAATATATTGTTAATTTTCAACATTCACTCCCATAAGTTTTTAAGTTTTAAATTTTCTCCCTCTCTCTTCCCCTCCCTCTCCCCAAGATTCTGGCATGCACTCTAATATAGGTTCTACATATATATTCTGTGTCTTCTTTAATTTCACATTGAATGAGCCCTTGTCAGTAAGTTATCTGCATGGGCATATCCTTTTTTTTTTTTGGAGGGGGGAAGGTAGGGCAGTTGGGGTTAAGTGACTTGCCCAAGGTCACAAGAGTAAGTGTTAAGTGTCTGAGGTCAGATTTGAACTCAGGTCCTCCTGACTCCTGGACTGGTGCTCTATTCACTACAGCACCTAGCCGCCCCCCATATACTTTTTTAATGATGCAGCCTGAAAAACACTTTTTGAGAAGCAACGGTGCAGAGGAATTGGAAAAAGAAGAGGAGAGAAACTGAAGGCTACTACGGTGCTACAGCAAATGTCAATACTGATTCTCCAATAGTGCTTTGAGCTGGGAGAAAAAACCATCTGGAAGTTCAAACCTCAAGTGACTTGTTTTCTGAGGGAAAAATAGTGTTTCCTGGAACTTGCAGAATTCATTTTTCAGCTTATAGACCTGTACTTCCACAAAACGTTTCTCTAATGTTGATCCTAGCAGGGAGGTGATCCTGGGTCTTTACCAGTTATACCAATGAGGTGTAAACTCTGATAGGTTTTACCATGCTGGTAAGGTTTTGAAAGAACCAACATGACTAAATGTGAAGAAGTACATCACCAGTAGGCTGGTCACCTAAAAATTCATTTTATTTTTTTGGGGGGGTTGGCAAGTCATGAAACAATGAAAAACAAAAATGACCAGTTCCACGTGGTCCCCTTCTACTTGTACAGTGACGTAGGCAGAGAGGTGGAAAAGGGTGAAATAGGTATTGAGAATGACACGGTTTTTAGACCATCACTAAACTTTGATCATTACTACTCCGAATGAGACTCTTGTCCAGTGATCAACAAGAAGACGTAATACAGAAGGAAATGATTCATATTAATCTTGACATTCTTGCTACAAATGAAGCCAGAAGAAAAAAGGAAATTATAGCTGAATAGAAGGATGGCTCATAGGTACTCCTTAGAAAAGTCAAGAAATGAGTTGGCAGAATTGGTTTTTATCATCATCTCAAAGAGGACAAGAAAAGTTATTTCGTGAACTGCCTGGTCATCCAGTATTGTAGTATTAACGTACAGAGTCATTATGCTGACTTCACTGTTATATGCCTGTGAAACCTGGACAATGTGCCAGCACCATTCTAGGAAACTGAATCATTTCCATTTGAATTGTCTTAGGAAGATTCTGAAGATGCCCTGGCAGGATAAGGAACCAGACACTAAGGTCCTTACTTGAACTAAACTGCCAAGCATTCAAACTCTGCTTCAGAGAGCACAACTCCTTTGGGCTGTCCACATTTGTTCAAATGCTAAATGTATGCTTGCCAAGTAGAGTATATTATGGACAACTCACAAAGGGCAAATGTTCACAAGGTGGTCAGAAGAAGTGATACAAGGATACTCTCAAGGTCTTTCTAAGAACTTTGGAATTGATGGTGTGACATGGGAGACACTGACCCAGGACTGCTCAGCATGGTGTGTCCTCATCAGAGAAGGTGCTGTGCTCTATGAGCAAAGCAGAATTGAGACAGCTCAAAGGAAATGCAAGATGCACAAATTTAAAGATTCTGCACCAAGTGTTCACCCAGACCATTTGTGCCCAACCTGTGGTAAAACATTCTGACCTCATATTGGTCAGGTCAGCCACAGCTGGACACACTGTGACTTGAATCTAACATAGTTGATATTGCTTTGTTTCTCTTTGAGAACAAAGGACACCAGTCAAATAACCAACTAATCATAAGTATTTGCAAAACGAACACCATGAAAATAATTGCAATTTATGCTCCAATATCTATATTGACTGCTGAAGATAAAATGACAGAGAAATTATTTTAAAAACTTGATGAGACTTCCTACATTAAATCATCAGACCCTCTGATACTTATTAACTACAATGTAAAGGTGGGAAAAGTTTTGAGGAAGGAGAAACTATTTTATGGGAAAGTATAGTTCAGGAAGAAGAAATAGGAAAAGCCAAGGACTTGAAGACAGCAGAGGAAAGGCGGGGACTTGCCTGAGCCATCCCAAATTCTCCTCTAGAGAACTTTAAAATAACAATTCAAAATGAATTCTGGAGCAGCACAAAAGGGAGGAGTGAAACAATTTTCCTTCTCAAGACAATTTAAAAGGTCAGCAGGAAAGGTCTGACTTACTGGGATGAGAGTGGAGTACAGCCCAGGGCCAGCTGAACCTCAGCAGGCCAGTAGCAAGCTTTGGGGTTGACTGAATCAGCAGCAGCAGCTTCCAAAGTTCTCAGCCCATAGAAGGTAAGGGGGTGAGACAACTGATCAGAAGGAGATTTCAGGGAACCCTTTGTTGGCACTGGGTGCAGGACTCTTTTGCATTGCCCATACTGGGATCTGAGTCACAGTCCTAAGGCAAGGAGAAGAAACACTATCACACTGTGTAGGTACAGAGGGGTGGGGATCCTGGTCACAGTTCTGGAAAGAAAAAAGTATTTGTGGTCACTCACAGATGAAAATACAGGCCAAAAAAGTAGTAGATATAGCTTTCCCCCAAACACACCACTGAAAATTTACAGACCCCCAGTATTAGCTCTGAAAACAGCAGCATAAAAAACATGAATCTTGGGACAGTGCCTCTACTACCTCAGAGCCCAACTTTAAAAGTTAAGAAATAGGATGGAAAATGAGTAAACAACAACAATAAGAACCTGACCATAGAAAGTTACTATGGGGCGGCTAGGTGGCGCAGTGAGTAGAGTGCCGGCCCTGGAGTCAGAAGGACCTGAGTTCGGTTCCAGCCTCAGCCACTTAACTCACACACACACAAAAAAAACCTAGCCGTGTGACCTTGGGCAAGTTACTTAACCCCAATAGCCCTCCAAAAAAAATAAATAAATAAAAGAAAGTTACTATGGTGACAGGGAAGATCAAAACACAAACTCAGAAACAGAGAACAAAAGCAAAACAACTACATCCAAAGCCTCAAAGAAAAATGTGAATTGTTGCAGGCCCAAAAAGGAATTCTTGAAAGAGCTCAAAAAGTATTTTAAAACTCAAAAAAAGAAAGATAGAGGGAAAATTAGGAAAAGGAATAAGAGATGCAAGAAAATCATGAAAAAAAGAATCAACAGGTGGTAAAGAGGCATTAAAAAATAATGAAAAAAAAAACTTTAAAAAACAAAATAGGCCAAAAAGAAAAAAAAGGTGCAAAAACTTACTGAAGAAAATGCCTACTTAAAATTGGGCAAGCAGAAGTTGACTCCATGAAATCTCAAGAAATAATAAAACAAAATCAAAAGAATGCAAAAATAGAAGTGTGAAATATCTCACTGACAAAACAACTGACCTGGAAAACAGGATGAGGAGAGATAATTTAAAAATTGCTGTACTACCTGAAAGTCATCATTAAAAAAAAGCGTAGACATCATCTTTCAAGAAATTATCAAGAAAAACTGCCCAACGGGCGGCTAGGTGTCGCAGTGAGTAGAGCGTCTGCCCTGGAGTCAGAAGGACCTGAGTTCGGATCCGGCCTCAGACACTTAACTCACACACAAACAAAAAAAACCTAGCCTGTGACTTTGGGCAAGTTACTTAACCCCAATTTCCCTCCAAAAAAAAAAAAGCAAAACTGCCCTAATATCCTAGAACCAGAGAGTATAATAGAAATTGAAAGAATCCATTGAACTTCTCCTGAAAGAGATCCCAAAATGAAAACTCCTAGGAATATTATAGCCAAGTTCCACAGCTCCCAGGTCAAGAAGAAAATATTGCAAGCAGCCAGAAAGAAGTAACTCAAATATTATGGAGCCACAGTGAGGATCACACAATATCTAGCGGCTTCTATATTAAAGGATCAGAGGCCTTGGAATATGCTATTCCAGAAGGCAAAGAAGCTAGGATTACAATAAAAAATTACTGCACTGAAAAACTGAGTGTAATCCTTCAGGGGGAAAAATGGATATTTAATGAAATAGAGGACTTTCAAGCATTCCTGATAAAAAAGATGAACAGAAAATTTGACTTTCAAACATAGTACTCAAGAAAGGCATAAAACGATAAACAGGAAAGAAAAATCATAAGGGATTTAATAAAGTTAAACTGTTTACATTCCTATATGGGAAGATGATACTTGTAACTCCTCAGAACTTTCTCATTATTAGAGCAGTTATCAGTATACATACATAGACAGAGGACATGGGTGTGAGTTGACTATGATGGCATGATATCCAAAAGAATAAAATTAAGGGGTGAGAAAGAGGGATGCACTAGGAGAAGGGAAATGGGAGAAGTAGAATAAGGTGAATTACCTTACAGAAAAGAGGTACAAGAGAGATTTTATAGTGGAGAGTAAGATGGGAAGGATAGACAATGCTTGAACCTTATTCACTGGAAGTGGCTCAAGGAGGGGATAATATACATTCTCAGTTGGGTATAGAAATCTATTTTATCCTATAGGGAAGTAGGAGGGAAAGGAGATAAGGTGTGTGTGGGGGGGAGGTGATTGAAGGAAAGGCAGATTGGGTGAGGTAGTAGTTAGAAGCAAGACTGTTTTGAGGAGGGACTCTGTGAAAGAAGAGAAAGAAGGGTAATTGGGGTGGGAGGCAAGGATAGATGTGAAATACACACTAATCAAAACTGAAAAAAATTACAGCATGTGTCTCTGATAAAGGCCTCACTTCTTAAATATATAGAGAACTGAGTCAAATTCATTAGAATGCAAGTCACTATAATGTTAATAGAATAGGAAGAACTTTCCCACCCATTCATAGGCCTAACAAATAGAGCCTGTGATCACATGGAGCCTGTGGTCACATTTAGCTCAGACTGGGAGAAGCTTGCCCAAGGAGGAGAGAGAGAGAGAGAGAGAGAGAGAGAGAGAGAGAGAGAGCACAGAGAGTGGAGCAGAGAGAGAGAAGTGAGCAGAGGGAGGAATTTCTCTAGGGGAACTTGCTTTTGTGGGGAGGCCTGACAGAAAGAAGGCTTAAGATGTCATCACTCCCTGGATTAGTGATAAGTACCCTGTTAAATCTTACCTCCTGGTATTCTAATGATGTCCCAAATAAATATTTTGGTTTTGCCTTTGAGGAAGAGAGTCATCTATATTTTGCTAATTTACCCTGGAAACACACATGCATATTCATAGCGGTGGCTATGGGTATTACATTGGCATTACAGTCATTCTCCCAATTAACTAATGGTCAAAGACTATGAACAGGAAGTTTTCAGACAAAGAAATCAAAGCTATCTATAGTCATAAGAAAAATCTCTAAAACACTATTGATTAGAGAAATAAAAATCAAAACAACTCTGAGGTACCACCTCATACCTATCAAATTAGTTAATATGACAGAAAAGGAAAATGACAAATATAGGAGAGGATGTGGAAAAATTGGGACACTAAACTATTGGTGGGATTGTAAACTGATCCAACCATTCTGGGGAGCAATTTATAACTATGCCCCAAAGGTCATAAAAATATGCATATACTCTTTGACCCAGCAATACCACTACTAGTTCTATATCCCAAAGATATTTATAAAAAAAAGTAAAGTGTCATATATGTACAAAAATATTTGTAGTATTTCTTTCTATGGTGGCAAAGAAATAGAAATTGAGGAGATGTGCAATCAGCTGGGGAATGGCTAAACAAGTTATTGTATATGATTGTGATAGAATATATTGTGCTATAAGAAATGATGAGCAGGATGCTTTTGAAAAACTTGGAAAGATTTACATGAACTGATGCAAAATGAAGTGAGCAGAATCAGAAGACCAGTGTATATAGCAACAGCAATATTGTATGGTGATCAACTGTAAATGTCTTAGCTATTTTCAGCAACACAATGATCTAAGGCAGTTCCTAAGGACTTTTGAGGAAAAATGCTAGCCACTTCCAAAGAAAGAACTGAGGGAGTCTGAATACAAATAGAAGCAAACTTTTTCTTTATTTATTTTTCTTGTTTGTTTTGGTTTTGGTTTTTGGTCTGAATTTTCCTTCACACAACATGACTAATATGGAAATATGTTTTGCATGACTATGTTTCCCTGGGAAAGTCACTTACCCTCTCTCTGCCTCAGTTTCTCCATCTGTAAAATGGGAAAATAATAGCACTTTTGTGAGGATCAAATAAGATAATATTTGTAAAGTGCTTAACAGTACCTGGCACATAGCAGATGTTAATAAATGCTTATTTCCTTAATTCCTACTCAGAAGCCTCAATACATAGGGGTGACCTTAAGTCCTCAAAGACGGTGCCAAGTTCTGTCAGATCCTACCAAGCTGGAAATTTTTGAGTACAGAGGCAGCATGGAGTAGGATAGTGGTGTTAAACTCAAATAGAAACAGGGACCACTAATCTGTACATAAGAATCCTTGCTGGTCCATATTGGCTTATTTTAAAATGTAATGTTATCTATATTTTATTGTATTTTTATTTTGTTCAATATTTCCCAATTACATTTTTATCTGGTTTCGGTCATTCTCAGGAGTGTTGCCTCATGGCTGTGTGTTAAACACCTCTGGTGTAATGAACAAAATTCCGCCTCTAGATTCAGGAAGACGGGTTTGAATCTTGCCTCAAACACTTCCTAGTGGTGTGGCCCAAGGCAAGTCAGTCAGTCTCTCTGAGTTTCAGTATCCTCATCTGAAAAATAGGGATGCTCATTACACCTAGCTCATACAGGGTTGATGTGACGATCAAATGGATGTAGGTAGAGTCTTTGTAAAGTTTTAAACACTATGTAAATGTGAATTATTCCTATTACAAGTTTAGGGACAGATTACAGGACTATTGTCCAAGGACCAACCCAGCTGATTCAAAGAGACTCATTAGAAAAACCTCAGCCATCACGTGACGAACATTTTCCCCCACCCTAAGAATTCATTAAAATTATCTACTTTAAGGCCAGAGATTATAATCTGTGTGGTGTGGTTTGTCCTTCCATTCTTGAAGAAGACCATGACATCAGGAAGACGATGTTATGACTTGTAAGTGAATTGGATTTAACTGAGGGAAGGCTGTACAGAGTCACCAGCCTCACTTTCTCCTCTGGAATCATCTGGGTCCAGTGGCCAGATATAGATCAGGACAATTGGAGATGGCCCAGGATGCAATGGGAGACTGGCCTTTTTTAAGCCAAGGAAGGAGGGAGCACCTACACCCCTGAAATCTTTATTCCTTTAAGTACTGAGGAAATTAAGAGACTACTGCTTTCCTCAATTATAATGCCAGAAATGCATTATCTACCTGTTCTTTCTTCCTTCCTTCCTTCTTTTCTCTTTCTTTCTTTCTTCCTTTCTTTCTTTCTTTCTCTTTCTTTCTCTTTCTTTCTCTCTCTCTTTCTTTCTTCCTTTCTTTCTTCCTTTCTTTCTTTCTTCCTTCCTTTCTTTCTTTCTTTCTTTCTTTCTTTCTTTCTTCCTTCCTTCCTTCCTTCCTTTTTTCTTTCTTTCTTTCTTTCTTTCTTTCTTTCTTTCTTTCTTTCTTTCTTTCTTTCTTTCTTTCTTTCTTTCTTTCTTTCTTTCTTTCTTCTTTCCTTCCTTCCTCCCTTCCTTTTTTCTTTGTCAAAAGAAATCTCATCACTTCTCTTCTCACCTTGAGGACTTTCCCAGTAGGATCACTTCTGTAAGTCTCTCCTCCAGTTACCAATTTTTGCTGATACTAAGTTTTTTCTAAATAAAAATACAAATTCAACACTTTTTTTCCAGTTTGTTTCATTGCTTTGAAATTCTCCCTAGGAGGTTTTTCATCAAATTCCGTCAGACATGGACTCCTTTTCTAAACTCCTTGCCCTGGTTCTCTTCTGGGTCCACAGGATTCATTCAAACTAAGATCATGAAATCCCTATGGCCCAGTCACTCACTCATCCTTCACTCTCAACACCGAACTCTCAACTTTTCTAAGTTCCCCATCCACCATCCAAGACTCTTTGAAGGAGAAGCTGAGTACCTGAAAACAAAATGAAAATATGCTCAATGTTTTCCAGGGTCTGAGTACTTAGATTTTGGAGATTATTTCTCATGAAAATGGCTCTCCTGTGCAGAAGCCTTGAAAATTCGCTAAAACCTTTAAGCCTTAATTATACATTCCTCCCTTTCACACAATCTCCCATCTAGCCTGAACTTCTTGCTGTTTTTCACAAACATGCTATCTCCCATTTCTGTGACCTTACAGGTTTCATGGTAGATAGGTACTTGGTCATCAAGGGGTGAGATGACTGGACCTTCTGAACTACTAAGAGTGGCAAAGAGTAAAAGCCCAGAGAACTGTCTCTTCCTCCTTCATCCTCTATCACTCCCTTCCTTGCATTCCTCTCCAATGCTTTTCCTAACAGTCACTGACTCCTATAGTATGTACTAGACTTGTTCTTTAAAAGAGTGGGGAGGCTCTTGACAGATTAAATTATAGAAGTTTAGCCTAGTGGGCAATGACAGAGTTATTCCAGACCTCTAATGGCCTGCAGTTGAGTTCCTGAGTTCCTGATTTGGTAATTACCAAAGTAGCAGTATTTTATATCCTTTAAAGCTTCAATTGCATTCTTTTAATGTTTAATAAATCTAGTTTTAATTACCTTTTATGAGTTATAGTGCTTTATTGCCTTTTAAATCTCAAACCTGGATTGCTATACTTATCTAATTTAGGCCTGGTCCACAATACTGTACATTTCCTCCTCACCTTTGTCCCTTAGAATCCCTAGTTTTCTTCAAAGTTCAAATCATCTATCCTATATGATGCCTTTTCTGATTTCCCCAGCTCCTTTTATCTCACTTCTCTCAAACTGCCTTAAATTTATTATGCACACACACACACACACACACACACACACACACCCCACACACATTTATTTTGCATATGCCTATGTGTGCACCTGTTGTCTTTTCCACTTTGAGTACAGAAATTGCTTCATTTTAATCTTTATACTTCCAGTAAACAACAGTGCCTGATGTGTTGTAGGAGTTTAATTTATGCTGATTACTTGATTATAAGCTCAGCCTGTGACCTGTTAGCATAGCTGATATTAATGAAACTAAAATTAGAGATTCAATTATCTTATGGACTTTTTCGTTTCCTCCTTTTTTCCTTTTACAGGTTTAAAAATCTACAGCCAAGGGGCGGCTAGGTGGCGCAGTGAGAAGAGCCCTGGCCCTGGAGTCAGAAGGACCTGCGTTCGGATCCGGCTTCAGACACTTAACACACACATACAAAAACCTAGCCATGTGACCTTGGGCAAGTTACTTAACCCCAATTGCCCTCCAAAAAGCAAAAAAAAAAATCTACAGCCATGCCAGCTAGATTGCACAGTGAATAGAGCTCTGGATTCAGAGGCAGGAAGACCCGAGTTCAAACTCTACCTTAGCCACTTACTAACTGTGTGACTCTAGGCAAATCATTTTGCCTCAGTCTCCTCATCTATAAAATAGGAATGATTATAGGTCTACCCTTCAGGATTATCATGAGTATAAAATGAAATAAATATTTGAAAAGTGCTAGATAAATCATGGCTAATGTTATTATACCTCTAATTCCACCTATCAGCCCTTCATGGGGGCACATGCATGATGTTGGTCAAGTATAAGGGAAAGAAGGCTTACCCTAAAACCATCCTTACTGCTGGGTCTGAATCATAGATTTAGAACTGAAAGGACTAAAAAATATGTTGGTTGGTGTAGGGGGAGAGGAAAGGAATAAGCACTTATTAAGAACCTATTATGTGCCAGTTATGATGCTAGATACTTTTTACAAATATCATCTCATTTGATCTTCACAAAAACCCTGTGAGATAGGTATTATTATTATCCCCATTTTATAGTAGTAGAAACTGAGGCAGAGAGAAGGTAAGTGATAGCCTAATTACTAAATACCTGAAGTTAGATTTGAACTCAGGTCTTCCTTTCTCCAGGCCTATCTATCTCTATTCCCTGAGCCGCCTGGCTGACTCCTATGCCAAATTTGTAAAGAAAAGAACAGCAATGCAATGAATCCTTTCACATGAGTAAAGGTTTCTGGCTGGGAGTGTAGCTTTGTGAATTTCTAATAAACAGGAGTTGGCAGGTTCCTTGTTATTTTAGACTTTTAAGTAGTGGCTAGATAACAGCCCTTCTAATATGTTCTAAGGGGGTATTCAAGTCAATTATGGATTGGACTAGCTAGTCTTGAAGGTCTTTTCTAACCCTAAAAATTCTGGGATTTTGAGACGCACAGGGTCCAAGGCAGGTTGTGGCTTATGGTGAGAGCCTTGGATTTAGACTGAGATAGCCTGGTCCTTGCCACATACTACCTATATGCCCTTGGGCAAGTCATTTAACTTCTGGCCTCTGTTTCCTCATTGATGAGGGAGTTAGATGTCTTATCACCCATTATATGAATTTTAGCAAGAAATTTCAAATAGAACATTTTCCTTCCAGATTTGAACCTGTGCTTTTTCAGGTTGCTCCATATATTACCATTTGAGGGATCACTGCAAAATCACAAAATAGATTTGGATTTAGATGACCCAAATTTGGATCCCACATTTTCCAGAGGTAGCTAGGTGACCCAGTGAATAGAGTGTTGAACCTGGAGCATCAGGAAGGTCTGTATTCAAATTTAGCCTCAGTAACTTAATACCCATAGGATCCTGAACAAGTCCTTCAACCTCTCTCTTCCTCAGTTTCTCTTCCTATAAAGTGGGGATAATAATAGTACCTACCTCCCATATTTTTTGAAACAGCTAGATGGTATAATGGATAGATATGGTACTAGGCCTGGATTCAGGAAGACTGATCTTCCTGAGTTCAAATATGACTTCAGATACTTCCTAGCTGTGTGACCGTGGGTAAGTCATTTAACCCTATTTGCCTCAGTTTCCTGAACTATAAAATGATCTGGAAAAGGAAATGGCAAACCACTCCAGTACCTTTGCCAAGAAAACCCCAAATGGGGCCATAAAGAGTTAGACATAACTGAAACGACTAAACAACAAACCAATGGTTGTTATAAGAATAAAATAAGTTCATATTTATAAAGTGTTTGGCAAATTGTATAAATGCTAATTACTGTTATTATTACTTACTATTTGTATGACCTTGAATAAGTCTCTTTACTGTTAAAAGTGATAACGAACATTTACATGCTTCTTCAAGGTTTTCAAAGTATTTTATGTATACTTCCTCATTAGTCCTATTTCCTCATCCGAAGAATTAAGAGATTAAATAAAATGGTCTCTAAAGTATCTTCCAGTCCTACAACTTATGATCCCATAAGCATTTGTCATAAAAACCTCTCCTATAGGGAGCTAGTTTGGGATTTCCTCATCTGCTTAAGGTGGGGAAAAAGACATTGACAAACACAACAAAATACCTTGTGTTTACCACTGCTTTTTTTAAGTCATTCATCTCAGAACTGTATGCTGGGAGCCTATTAGGCTGAGTGAATTGCACTGGCCAAGACAATGGGTTAGTATTCTTTAGAAGCTAAGAAAATAAATCACTCTAGACTTATTTCCTGCTCCTTCTGAAAGAGAGAAAAAGGTTATCCAGATGCATTCTCTGTTCACTTAAATCATCCAACTATTGCTTAGGAGGACTGGTATTTGTAATGATATATCCAGGGGAAAAGGACATTTTCTAGGATGGAAGTTATACAAGTCTACTGGGAAAATCCAGAGGCATCCTGGGATACCTATGCGGAGATATTATGCTAGTATAAATCACACACAAATACACGTACTTACATATGCATAAACACAACATGCATATTGAATGCATATATAAACCTATGTAGATGCACAAAAACACCTAAAAATACACAAAATAACATGCTTACAAACACATGTGTATATACCTAAAACTATGGCTGGTGAGTCTTATTAATTAACTAAAATAGTTGACACAACTTTATCACAGTTGTAGCCTTGTGAGGTAAGGAGCATAAATATTATTCCCTTCATTTTATAGATGAGAAAAGTGGGATTCAGAAGACAGTACCTTATATGACTCTGTAAGCTTTGTATATACTTTACACTCTTCAAAATGTTTTCACCCATCTAACTCAGTTGATCCTTACAATGCTTTTCAGATGCATATAGCAGGTAGTATCTCCCTTTTACTTCTTTTATATTTCAATAAATTTATGATTTTACTGTTGTGGATACTCCCTCCAATGGCTCACCCATACCTTTTTGTACTATGTGCCTCTTGTCCCCCTCCTCCCAGAAATTCTCCATATGGGAAGACATCTACCCTAGTACTGGGGGACCTTCCACTTACACTATGTGAAGACCAGGATATCATCACTCATGGGCTCCAGGGGTGGGGAACCTGCAGCCTCAAGGACATGTGTGACCTTTGTTCTGTGAAATTTGAATTCAGTCAAAGGGCCACACTTGAGGACCTAGAGGGCTACACATGGCCTCGAGGCCACAAATTCCCCACCCTGATTACTTTCTATTATCCATTTCTCCAGCAATATGACTGTCCTACTTGCTTGTTCTGGTCCAGGCCTGATTCAGTCTGTTTTGATGGTTTGAATTTGGGATTAGAATGAAATGAGACACTCATAACATTTAATGAAAAAAAGTAATTGTTGCTGTTGTTCAGTCATTTTAGTCATGTCTGACTTTCCGTGACCCCATTTGGAGTTTTTTTGGCAAAGATACTTGGAGTGGTTTGACATTTTCTTCTCCAGCTCATTTTACAGATAAGGAAACTGAGATAAACAAGATTAAGTGACTTGCCCAGGGTCACACAGCTAGTAAGTGTCTGAGGTCAAATTTGAACTCAGGAAGTTTAGTCTTCTGACTCCAGGTCCAGCACTGTATCTACTGTGCCAATCATCCTGATGAATATTTGGTCACTGGACCCAGATGACTCTGGAAAAGAAAGTGAGGCTGGCGACCTTGCACAGCCCTCCCTCACTCAAATCCAAGTCAACTGCAAGTCATGTCAGCATTTCCCTGATGCCATGGCCCTCTTCAAAAACAAAGGACAATTACAACCTGTGAGTAGACCAAGCTGCCTGAATGGGGACCCAGCCAGTTGGGTAACTCAACTCATCCTCTCTTTTTCCCTCTCCTTCTCCCCTCCAAAGGAAGGTGAATTTAGATATTTCAATAGATGATGGGCAGCTATGTGGCACAATGGATAGAGCATCAGGCCTAGAGTCAGGAAGAATCATTTTAAATAAAATTTAATTCATTTTTCTGAAGTCAAATCCAGTTAATTTGTTAGCCAGTTGATAGTTAATCATAGCTAGCCAAGTAGATGGATTTCCATTTTTTAATTTTTTTTTTTTTTGCTTTTTGGAGGGCAGTTGGGGTTAAGTAACTTGCCCAAGGTCACACGGCTAGGTTTTTATTTGTGTATGTGTTAAGTGTCTGAGGCCGCATCCGAACTCAGGTCCTTCTGACTCCAGGGCCAGCACTCTACTCACTGCGCCACCTAGCCACCCCGCATTTTTAAATTTTTTAATTAAAAGATATATAACAGCATCAGCCCTGGAGTCAGAAGGACCTGAGTTCGGATCCAGCCTCAGACACTTAATGCACACACAAACAAAAAAAAAAACCTAACTGTGTGACCTTGGGCAAGTTACTTAACCTCAATTTCCCTCCAAAAAGCAAAAAAAAAAAAAAAAGATATATAACAATTAAATAATAGGTCATAACAATCAATGACTATAATAATTCCTTGCCATAAGTCATATTTCTCTTCCTAGCTGTGTGACCCTGAGCAAGCCACTTCACCTTGTTTGCCTTAATTCCTCATCTGCAAAATGAGTTGGACAAAGAAATGACAAATCACTCTAGTATCTCTGGAAAAAAATAAGCAAAACCCCAATGGGGTCATGAAGAATCAGACTGAAACAACTGAACAGCAACAATAGATGATATACTTTATAAAAATATACCCCAAATAAACATTAAAAATGATAAGCCAAATACTAAATTAATATCTTTAAATATTTTCTCTATTAACAGCACAAAACTACTCTTACAACGATGTGATTGAACATGTTTCATCATTTTTGTAAATACCTGTGTATGTCCCAGCGGGTAGGGAGAACTTATAAATAATAATTGTTAGCAATTAGTTATCCAGTTAATTCAGTTCTTGTAGGTAGTCAAGTAGGCAAATTTCCTTTTTTAGATTTTTTCTATTAAAAATATACAATATAACAATTAAATAATAGGTCATAACAATCTATGACTATAACAACTACTTTCCAGGAGTCATATTTCTCTGGGTGTAGATATTCATTAACTGCTGTGTGACCTTGGATAAATCACTTAACCCCAGTTGCCCTGCCTTCCCCCCTCCAAAAAGACAATATATATATTAACTACAATACAAAAACAACAAGTAAAAATGAATCGTCTCTGATTGCAATGCAACAAGATTTTTAAAACAAAGCCATTTCTCTTGTTAAACATAGTTCTGCCTAATGTATGGTTTCCTATTCCTATTTTAGTTGTATTTTTGTATAATTGTGAGGAACAGCAACAAGGTCAGTTTGGCTGGATTATAGAGTATAGAAATTGATCAATTTTACATTGTTGTTTTACGTGCAATCATCTTTTTAAAAGTTATACTATGTTATGGAAATGCTTATTTTATTCCATAAATTAAAAATTAAATTAAAAAAGAAAGAAATTGATCAAGCTACATTTATTACTACTTTTACTAATCTACATATAATCAGTATATACCACACAGGACAGTAATGTGTAAGAAAGCTTGACAGGCAAATTGAAACCAAATTGTGAAGGGCTTTAAATGACAGAAGAATTTCTATTTGGTCCTAGAGTAAATAAGAAGCCACTGAAGTTTATTGAGCAGGATGGTTTAGAAAAATCACTTTGGCAAATAGGTGGTGGACAAATTGGCGAGGGGAAAGATTTGAAGCAGGAAGACCAGAGAGGAGGCTGTTGCAGTGGAACAGATGAAAGAATGAACTAGAAATGCAGCTGTGTAAGAGGAAAGACAGGGACAGATGTGAGAAATGTTGTGGAGATAGAAACAAGATTTAGCATCTGCTAAGGATGCGTGAAGTGAATCAAAACAAAAAGTTGAGGATGACACTGCAGTTGCAAACCTGTTAGACTAAAAGGTTGTTGGCACCCTTCAAAAAAAAAAAAAAAAAAAAAAAAACAAAAACAAAACCACACCCACCACCACACCAACCCCCCAACCAAAAAAAAAAAAACCCACACAACACCCAACACAAACCCCCCCCCCCAAACCCCAAACAAAACCAGAGAGGATGCTGGGTGATAGAAGGAGGGATTTGTTCAGTGGCCTTTGCACACCTAATATTGTGGCTGCCCAGGCTGTGGTTAGGAGGGATCAACATCTGGCATGGAAGGGGTGAAGTTGAGGGCTTGTACAGAAACAGGAGGGGATGAAGTGGGGAGTTCTGGGGAATAATGGGAGGAGGTTTTGTGGTTTGTGATGAAAATCAGCTATCATAGAGAGAAAGTCTAATGCTACCCTGAGTACCTCACTTTGGACACAACCCATCTAGATAACAGGCATCCTTCATTAATTCAGTTTTTCCTATAGGGATAAGTGAGGCTGAACTTTTCTACTGATGAGCGATCTCATTTAGGAGGCTTGATTTGATTGGTGGAGTGATATCAGCAAACAGAAATATCTGGAAGCTTCAATCTTCTGTAGGGAATCCCTTTTTAGACCCTGAGCTAATGACTGTCCACAACACAAAACAACACACCCAAAACACAAAAAAAACAAAAAAATATATTATTTGTTTTATTATTTTAATATCTTAATATAGTGACTTTTTAAATTATTAGCAAAAATAAAGCAAAGATGAGGAGAAAAGGTAGATCTGACCACATAAATTCAAGGGAGCTCTGGAACGGAAGCAGCATAATTATGAAGGATTGTATACTAAAGTATCTGAAAGCCACCAAATAATGGGGAAAATAGTGGATTTTTATGAGTACTCAGAGCATTGATCAAGCAAATATCAATCACTACCAATCACTTTATAGTTTCTACAAGATCTTTATGAGTAATTCATATATAACATCTACTTCTATATATTTATATATAATTGTTATTTAATTATATATAATTTATATATATGTATATGCATATGGCATCCTCAAAGAAAATATGGTAGTGACACCTAATGATCAGAGGATTCTAAAACAAATTATATTTTATGATTGCTAAGGAGTATTATTGCACCATAAGAAAAGATGAATATGAAAAATACAAAGAAATATGGGAAGATTTATGAAGGAAAAGTGTTTCCTGGAAAGCAGCCTTTCAAGAAGGCCAGGTATTTTGAAATCCACCCATTCCTTCCAATGTAAAAGTGAAGAAGGCAACTGTCTTTCCCAACCCTGCAGTACACAAAGGTAGAAATTTTTCTGAAAAGAATACTGTCCCAATTTTTCACTTATATTGGCATGGATCTTACTGTATTCTATCACTACTGAATCAAATACTGTTACATGAAACAGTAAGTACCTTTTAACCAAACATGTGACTAAAAAGATGTGATCTGCCATTAAAAATTGCTTATAAAATCAGCCTGATGCCTTCTCAGATTTTTTTCTAATATTTTGCCCAAATCATAGAATAAGCAAACCAACAACAAAATGACCATTGTAAGCAATCAAGCTGTGAATAGTTGTATGTGCCAATGTACTCACCTTTCACAAAAGAAACAAAGACCACATGTGAATTAACTTTGATGAGGGAGCACCAATGCTGTCTGGTGCATTTGTCACGAGACCTACAACTACCAACCATTGTCATACCTTTACTTGGAAAGTGAGCCACTAAAAACCTATCTGTCGCCTAAAGAAGTTTAGCCTATTTAATTTTGGCCCCTGCCTACTGCCAAGGTGTGCAGGTCTGGTCTACTGAAACAACCATTGGTTTTAGAATCAATGGACCTGTGTTTGAATCAGGGCTCTGACAGCTACTACTTGTGTGATCCTGGCCAACTGCTCTCTGGGCCTCAGGCTCCTATCAGTAAAACAAGGGGGAAGACGAAGATGTTCTCTACTGTTAATAGCTAACAGTATAGTCCTTTATGTTTTGCAAAGTGCTTTACATGTATTATCTCCTTTGATCCTCACAACAGTGTGTAATTTCAGTATTTTCATCATTCCTTCTTTTACAGATGACACAATGGATAACTCAGGAAGTTTAAGTGACTCGTCTCACTGGTAGTAGGTGGCAGAGGCAGATCTTCCCAACTTCAAGTCCAGTCTTCTAACACATGACATTGCTTGTCTAAGATAACTTCTAGTTCTAAATCTCTGATCCTTTGACCTATGACCCTATGAATCTTTCCATTATTTTTCAGTCATCTTTTACTCTTTATGACCCCATTTGGGGTTTTCTTGGCAAAGATACCAGAGTGGTTTGCCGTTTCCTTCTCCAGCTTATTTTTACAAATGAGGAAACTGAGACAGGATCATACAGCTTGTAAATGTCTGAGGCCAGATTTAAACTCAGAGAGAAGAGTCTTCCTGACTTCAGGTCTGGCACTCTATCCATGGTGCCACCTAGTTGCTCAAATGAACAAAACAATGTCTTCCACCATTCTAAAACAGATCTTAGAATTTAAGCTACGAATGTCATCATGGAGGCCTTTTTGTTCATGCCTGTCAAGTGAAGATAACCAAATATCCCATGAAATAATGTGCCTTATTTTGCTCTCTGAAGACAGTGATCCATTCTTCTGTTTAGCTTTATGTCTTCTGATTTTGTTTGTAGTGAAAATGTTCATAGTGACCTGACAGTCCCTTCAGTACCATGTCCATTAGATTAAAAAACCACACCTGGAATATCAGAAGTTAGATGAATGTTTAGAGATAGCATGTGATTTTTAGCATCTTCTGCTTCCTTCCCTGCTCCTCTACCAGAAAGGGAAGGCTCTGTAGAGGACTGAGAACTTACTTTGTATTTTTCTTTTTGCATAGGTTGCAATGGCCAAAGAATCCTCCCTAATAGGGAGTCTTCCAGAGATAAGCTTCTCTGTACTGAGCTAGATTGGTCTTTGGAAAGCAGGCAAGGTCTATGGCCAGAACCACACTTGAAGCCTGTCTGATATAGGAGAACCTTCCAGAGCTTGCAATCCACTGGCAAAAGCCACTGAAAACCCAGGATGACCTTTTCATTACAAGGTAGCAGAAGGGATTTTATGGAAGTTCCATTTAAACAGTGGAATAAAATTAGAGGTTTGTTAGCATGTTATAGTGAAAAGCACAATGATCTTGGAGTCAGAAGACCTGGATTGGAATCTCAAATCTTCTACTTCCTGACTGTGTGACCCTGGGCAAGCCACTTAACCTCTGTTTCCCTTAATTTCCTCATCTATGAAATAGAAATAATAACAGCACCTATCTTCTAGGGTTGTAAAAAGTAACTAAGATAATAATTACAAACCACCTAGCACAATGCCTGGCACATAATAAGTTCTATAAAAATGTTATCATCATCATCATCATCATCATCATCATTTCTTCATCTGGAAATCAAGTAACATTTTCAGTAATACAGAGCTGTTGAAAGGATCAATTTAAATAAAATATATGCATATAGTTCGCGGATAAAAATTATTTCTACTATTACATGATATTATGTATTATTATGTGACATGCATTTTTATTGTTGGTATTAGGAAGAATAGTGGCAGATCCAAAGCCTAGAATCTTAGAGGCAGCATGGTATAGGGGGAGAAAGAGTGCCTGGAGTCAGAGGAACAGAAATCAGATCCAGCCTCTAATGCTTGCTACTGTGTAAATGTCATAGGGCAAGACATTTAACCTCCCTGCCCCTCAGTTTCCTCATCTGTAAAGTCAGAAGGACCTGAGTTCAAATCTAGCTTCAGATACTATCTGCGTGACCCTAGGCAAGCCACTTAACCCTGTTTGCCTCAGTTTCCTCATCTATAAAATGAGCTGGAGAATGAAATGACAAACCACTCCAATATCTTTGCCAAGAAAATCCCAAATGGGGTCATGATTAGTTAGGACATAACTGAAACAAAATAACAACAACAAAAAGTGAGGGGGTTCAATTACATGGCCTCTGGAGTCTCTCAAGATTTGTGATCCTATCATTGATTCCTCATTGAGTTCTCTTTCATGGCAACTAGCAGTGTGTTGTCCAGAACTACCTCTCAGTCAGACACACATGGAAGCATCTATTTCCACTTGGAGTCATTTACAAACAGAATTCATTTGTGGATTTTCCACTGCTTAATTAGACTTACTCCTATGAGACTTACTCTGATACCACACTAAAGAGAAAGACTTTGGCTGGGTTTATGAAGAAAATAAGATAGAAGAGAGACATCCATGGCAGGATAAAATGAATGAAACAGAGACATCACTGGCTTGTAGAACTCCAAGGCTGCAGTAAGTGTTTCTTAGCTGGTAAAAACTGTCAGCATGCTATTGTATATTGCCATTTCAAAAGGAACTACTCAGCAGAAAAAAAGAAGCAGAAAAAAGGGACGGCATCATCAAACTGGAGCAAGGGAAGCACCTTCCTCTAAGATGATTTCTTAGCTATAGAGCAATGTGCCTTCTGCGGGCTTCATCTTCATAGCTGTATGGGGAGCCTGGGGTTATAGACTCTGTGTGGGAGCTGGGATAGATAACGATGTTTACTGTAAGCACTGTGTCCAGACAGTAAAATGGGACTATCTCCTGTTGACAAAACATTGCATCTACTTCTGGGGAGGAGGCAGAAAGGAAAGCCAACAAATACCCAGCGGTGACCTTGACAGCTCGGCAAGGAGCACAGATCAAGGCTGATGCACTGTGATGCAAAGCCATAGGACTATTTCTAAGAATGGAGAGCCATCTACTGGATGAGCAATAAATTACAGACACCATGTTCTAGATTGCCCATAAAAAGTAACTAGCACCTGAGTTTTAGCTTCTGCTTGTCAACTCACTTGAACTCTAACTTTATTATTATCATTATTATTAGTCTTTATTAAGAGTTGTAGTGTCAGACTGGAGCCTAGAATCTTGCAGGCAGCATTATAAGGGGGAAAGGACTGACTGGAATCAAAGGAACAGAAACAAAATTCTACCTCTGATGAAATCTTCCCTCCTTGTTTTGTGGATGAGCAAACTGAGGACAAAGAAATATAAGTCATTTCTCCAAGGTTCCTATCATCCCTTTATTCTGTGTTTCTCTCAGTGCAAGGCTTATGCCAAATTACCAACTATCTTGCCTAGCTATTTTTTTAATGAAGCAAAATGTCTTTATTATTTTTAAATTATTATTAAAATCTTTGGAGTTTACATCACCCTAATTTCTGGACATATCTCTCCACTCAACTCAAAGAGACATCCTTCATTAACAAAGGGTAGGAGAGAAAGAAGTGGGAAAGTGATTCAACAAAGCAAACATATTAACCAGCACTAAAAGTGTTCTTCCACTTTTTCAAATAAGGGGAAAGGAAGGGGAGGTGGCAGAGTTAAATTTTCTCATCTCTTCTCATCATCTTCAACCTCTGTTATTATACTATATAAGATTAATTATCATATATAATGTAATTATATATGACAATAGGAATTGAGTTAGTTTAAAAGGGTCCTTAGATACCTTCTAGTAATTTTAGATACCTTATTTTACAGTTGGGGATGCTAAGTCTCAGGGAGTATAAGTGACTTGCCCAAGATCACCCAGTAATGGAGTGTCAGAGACAGAACTGGAACCCAGGCCTTCCTGACTTCAAAGTCAGCAATGTATCTATTATAGCACATTGCCTCTCATTCAGCTTGGGTTTTTTTGTTGTTGTTGTTCTTTCTCTTTACATTTTTGCAGTCATATATTCTTTCCTTGTTCTGATTACTTCCCTTTGCATCAATTCATTAAGTTTTCCCATATTTCTCTGAATTCCTCATATTGATAATTCCTTACAACATGGTAATACTATGTTATTTTCATGTACCACAATTTGTTTAGCCATTCCCCTATTGATGGACATCTACTTTGCTTGAATGAAGCAATGAAGATTTTTAATATGAACATGAACGTTTTGGTGTTTTTGTCTTTGACCTCTTTGGAATATGTGTCTACTTACTGGTGGGGTCTCTGGGTCAAAGGGATGGACAGTTCAGTCATTTTTTAGTATAATTCCAAATTATTTTCCAGTAGGGTTGAGCCATTTCAAAGCTCCATCAACAGTAAATTTAGCGTGCTCAGGGTCTAGTTAATTTTATGGTCAATCTGGAACAGTGTAACTGGTCTTTTAATAGTAGCTCCGACACTGAACATCTCTATCTTGTGTCATCTTTGCCAATTTGTTGAGTGTGACCTCAGGGTTGTTTTGATTTTCATTCCTCTTATTATTAACAATTTGTATCAAAATTTCATATGGTGACAATAGTTTGACAATAGTTCTCTTTGGAGAGCAACTTACTCATGGACTTTGATCACTTGTCTACTGGGGAATGCCAATTTGGATTTTTACTTTTGCAATTTGCTTAATATGGCCCAAACCTTCACTTCTAGAGCTATCTGCAAATAAATTGGCCAAAGTTTTAGGTTCTCCCTTTAGAGACCTACCCAATTTGGTTCTTACCAGTAGGAAACAGTCCTTCACTTTTTCCTGGAATTTAACAGGTAAATTTGTGCTTATGCACGATTTAAAGTCAGAGTCTAACTGTGTTTCTACAGATCCATTGGGAAGACTATTAAGAAGACTTCTAAGGATATACATAAAGTACAGTATGCATAAAGTACAGTAAGTTTTGTTCCACTCCTTTCTCAACCCCACCTTCCATAGGGAAAAAGTACATGTTACCCTTGTAGGCTGTGAACCCCATATCTAAGCGGCTTCTGGGTTAATAATGCCCTATTGGTAGGAACTCTGACATCATCCTTGGTAGGTTTAAAAAAATTTTAAGTGCCACTTGTGAGATACTAATAAGCAGCTCACAGATTGAAATTGGCCAATTGGTGGAAGCAGAGGGAATTGGCCATTTCCATTCAAAGCTGACTTTGTTTCTTCTGATGAAAGCTCTGAGTCCTGTGGGTGGCAAAGTGATTAGAAGACCTACCTTCTAATCTTAGCTCTGACACTTAGTAGCTTACTCTAGTGACACTTAGTAGCTTACTCTAGTGACACTTAGTTTCTCTGAGACTTAGTTTCCACCTTTGTAAAAAAAATGGGAATAATAATAGCCCTAACCTCATATTTTTGGTGTGAAGATAAAACAATACTATATAAATGTGAGCTCTTATTATTCTGGGATTGCTTGAACAGCTAAGAAAGGTATAGCAAAAGCAATCAAAGTGTGGTTTAATTTCAGTTTAAAATATTTCCTCACCACAATGGGACACTTGGAGACAGTATGTCATCTGGGGAAACCAGTATCCCACATTCATTTACAATCCCAATTTACTTACATACCCTATAACTATTTCTAAAGCCCTACATAGAAGCACTTTGGGATAATAGAAACAGCATCTAGGTGGCATATTGAGACAGTTTGGTATAATGGATAAAATGTTAGACTCTGTTTTCAAGTTATACTTCAGACACTGATTTTATGACCCTGAGCAAGCAACTCTATGGGTCTCTGTTTCTTCATCTTTAAAATGGTAGGTTGGAGGAAATGGCTTCTGAGGCCTCTTTCAGCCCTGGATCAAGGATCATTTGTTTCTTCTGGGGCAAATTGCTTAACCTTAAGCCTGTTTCTTACTCTTTAAAAGTAGGACTGGATGATTTTGTAAGCTACATGGCACAGTGGACTCATCTTCCTGAGTTTAAATCTGGCCTTAGGTATTTAGTAGCTGTGTGATCCTGGGCAAGTCATTTGATCCTCTTTGCCTCAGTTTCCTTATATGTAAAATGAGCTGGAGAAGGAAATGGCAAACCACTCCAGTATCTTTTCCAAGAAAGCCCCAACAGGGATCATGAAGAGTTGGACACTACTGAACAATAACAACATTGTGCACAGTAAGCAACAAAAGAAATCTGTTATTTCATATGATTTCATCAGTGAATTATAGACTATAATTGCCCTACACCAATGAGGCCTATAAAACTCCCAAGTGTGTGTTTGGGAGATAGAGGAGGACTGAATTAAAATGTAATTAAGTAAATAATTTTTTAAAATGTAAGTGAGAAATATTTTGCAAAATAAACAAAAATATAATTGTAACCCCAGTACCAAAGTCCATTGGCATAGGATTGTCTCCTTATTGGTAGATAGCGATGCCTTGAGTCTGTAGAGGGGGAGGAGGGAAGAGTTGGCAAGAGACTTCAGTCTTTGGTCTCTCAGGTCTTCTTCAAGCATTGAGTTGTTCTGGGTGCTTCTGGCTTCCAACTTTGAGAGGGAACATGGAGGCCAACCCCACCTGAGATGCTGAAAGAAAAGACTCCAGGAAGACATCAGCGAAGCTGGAAGTCTCCATCATGTCTCTACCCCCAGCTTACAGCAGGGACTTTGGGAAGTTTCCTCTTTGGTGAGATCTGAGGCATACATACATTATATATGTTTTATATGTGTGTGTGTGTGCATATATATATATATGTGTGTGTGTGTATGTATATGTATGTATGTATATGTATATATAGATGATATATATATATATATCCCTATGTATATTTTCTCTGGTTTCTGTTTTGCTATGTGAATAAATGTGTTTCTTCACTATTCACTATGTATATTCATTGTGGAACTGGTATTTGGTAGGAAAGGAGATAAGCCTTGGATAGAGAGCTTGGGTTCCTATTTCCCCCCAGTTGTGAACAGTGATCAGAAGCTAGACTGAATCTGAAAACCTCATCCCCTAAACAAATAGTATTTAAAGGGGCAAGTAGATTTAATTTTAGACCCGTACTCCATCTCTCTGAGGAGAGGAGAGTAGTGGCTTCTGGTCCCTACCCCTTCCTTCCCCTCCTAGAAACAAAGTCTCCTTTGGAGAAAGATGAGGAAATAAACTAAAGATGACTATTCTGCCCCCCTTTGATCTACACAAAGACATTACAATGCCAAGTGCAGGGAACAGCCATTGCTACATGTGGAGGCCTCATTATACAATAAAACATAGATAATCTTAATATGTGGTTTTCTAAGTCAATATGTGCCTGCAAAGATCTTTACATATAATTTAGTGATAACCATTTCTATTTGAGTTTGACACCACAGCCCTATACTATAGTGGCTTATTTAACAAGTTACTGTTATTAAAAAAAAAAAAATACATATATATATATATATATATATATATATATATATATATATATATAAATTATTGCTGGTAATGGTCAGCTGTCTCACGATAAGATGTAGCTAGGCTTGTGTGGAGATAACAATCTCTCATTGGGCCTGAATTCACCATAGTGAAACCTATCAGAATATGTGTTCTCCTGACATGACAACATTCAAGACCCTGGGATCTTCTGCACTCCACAGTATGATTTTGGGGTTGTTGTTCGTCCTTCATTTTCCAAGAGAAACGATGACATCATAAGGATGATGTCTTAACTTGTTGAATTGGATTTAAGTGAGGAAGAATTACACAGTCATCAGCCTCACTCTCTACCAGAGTCATTTAAGTCCAGTGGCAAGACAAAAGTCAAGATAACTGATGATGGCCCGGGGTTGCAGTGGATGACTTTGGCATCTTTGATTTCTGACCAAGCTCTAAGTGCTCCACAGAGTTTATTTCAGCCACCTTCATGGCCACAGGAACAAATTGTTCTCCTCTGCCCATTCCACTGAGGGAAGTCCTCACATACTTGGAGTAGACGTTCCTAAGTCACCGAGGGATTTGAGGCTGGTCAGTTACCCTCAACCTGGTTTAGCCCATCTGCCAAGACTACCTTATTGAAGTGTGACTGCTATGCATGCTACAGCTTCTTGGAGGTACAGGTGAGAGCTGCATGCCAGGTAGACAGCAAAAGTGGCTGAGCAGACCTGAAAAGGGTTCAGCAAGGCCTCACACCCGAGGGGCCAGTCCTCCCTGAACACCTCATATACCCCATGATAATAGAGTAGTACGTTAAGTACCTTGAGGAAAGGGTTATATAAGTATTAGCTATTATTCTATAAATAGCAAAGAGAAACCACATGGTACAAGGTACAATTTAATTCAAATATTTACTAAATGCTATGATGTGCAATACACTATATTGTATGCTAAGGATACAGTGAAAAATGACATCCTCCCTGTCCTCAATTGGAGTCCAATAGGAAGCTATAACTTCTATCCTAAATAAGTAGACAAAAGATAAAATGTAATAGGGACAAAGGAAAGATTTAGATGATTGTTTTTAAGAAACTTTGAAGATGTCACCTTCAGAGGAGGAGAGCAGAGAACTTTTGAGAGGAGGTAGGTATACAAGCCAGGTCTAGAAAGATCATAGAATAACAGAAAGATTTCCATGGAGCTAGACTGGAAGAGGCCTCACAGGCCATCTAGTCTATCCCCCTCACCTCACAAATGATGAATCTGAGGCCTAAGTTAAAGAGACTTGCCTGAAGTCATACAGGTAGCTTTTGAATGCAGGTTCTCTGACTCCAGAGACAGTAACCTTTCCATTGGACAAAGTTATTTTCCAACAGCTAAGAAACATTACTTTATAGAAATATGAGTGACAGCTTGCACAAATAAATGCATAGGGTGAATTCCAGTAATAGCTAGCAGTCCAATTTGGCTGGAATGTGGAACACATAAAGGAATATACTGTAAAAGAAGGCTGGAAAGGTAGGTGGGCAACAGAAAGCCTTAAGTGAAAGGCAAAGGAATTTTTATATTCTCCTTTCCAGAAATAAGGAGTTATAGCAGTTTTTTGAGAAGGGGAATAATATAATGTGTTCATTGGAGAGTTTTGGAGTTTCTTTTGACAACTACATGAAGACAGGACTAGAGAGGAAAGAACCTGGATGTAAGATACACAGGAGGTTTCTTCATAGTCTAGGACAAAGGAGATTTAAAGATGAACTAGAGTGGTGGCCTCTTCAGTCAACATTTTTTTTAGGATATTCCCTACCTACTTTCAATACTAGTCAGGATAGGACATTATTTCAGAATTAGAGTCTTGTTTCTGCTAGCTGGGATCCATAAGTCACCTTGGGCTTTGTGGCAAGAAAGTAGACCTTGGAGAAGGGAATAAGTGACCAAACTGAAGTCGGTTGAATGAAGAATGTCAAACTTTGAGCCAAAGGATATGAGTTCATATCCCAGCTTTGCCACTGACAACTCCTATGACTTTGGGTAAGTCACAATCTATCGAGATCTTTGTTTTCCCACTTGTAAATGAGGGAGTTGGACTGGATAACCTTTAAGGTTCCTTCTTGTTTCATATCTATGATCCTCTGATCCTTGAGTCAGTGGAATTAACATACAAGCTGTACTTCACAGAAATGCTTTTATTATTATCTAATTATTACTGCAAGAATTAGACACCATATTTCTTAAAGCTCAGGGAAAAGTTGATCCTCCCCTACTGCCAAAAGGCATTTTTCAGTGAAGCAGACATTTAATAGCTGGCCAAGTTACTCTCTGCTTGCCTCAGTTTCCCTATCTGTAAAATAGGGATAATAATAGCACTTTCCACTGGGGTTGTTGTGAGGATAAAATGAGATAATACTTATAAAGCACATTACACCTTAAAGTTTTATAAGACTGCTAGCTATTATTACTGTGGAACCATAGGCAAAGCATTTATCTTCTCAGTTCCCCAGGCAATTCTAAGACTGAATTTCTGATCTGTGTAGGTGAAGGGAATTTTAATACCAGAAGTCTCCCATACCCATGAAATTATAAGATAAGATTTTAAAAAGAAATAACAAAATACTCTCCCTTAAATGCCTACATATCCATGACCAGCCAAGATCCTTTTCAATTATCAAAAGTATTAGAAACAACTTTTGAACACGAACACTGGATCTATACCAATGAAGTGAGTTGAACAGCTAAAACAAGGTTTGATAGAAGTAGGGATAGGGACTAGAACTCTGATTTCACATATATAGGGAACTCCCAGATGAAGAAATTCTGTCGATCAATGCAAGCTGGCACCTTTTCTAAAATGTTTCATCTTAGACAACTTTCCAGATATGTGCAAATGCCTTTTGAGGAAGTGAGGGTCCGCTGGTATGAAACATCAATTTTTTTTTAATGTATTGTATGGTTTTGGTGATTTTTTTTCCATTTTCTTCATCTTAAAAAAAATTCTTTGTTAAAAGAGATAACTTTTGGTAGGTGAGAAGGGAGAGATAGAGGGGGAAACCTAGGTAATTAAAAAATATATCAATAAAAATCGAATTTTAAAAATTTTTTGTAATCTTCAGAGAGTTGCCTAGAATAATTTCCTGGATCATATAGCCAAAATGTCAAAGATGAGACTTGCTTCCTTTTTTTAGGGAGAAAAAGAAAATATTTTAGAATAGATTAGTTATAGTGAGTAAATCTATGAGATAAATTCTCAACTAACAATAATAATAATAAAGAAAATAAAGATGGTATTTATATAGTACTTTAAGGTTTGAAAAGTACTTCAAAAAGAAGACAGGAAGCAAGCATTTATTATCTACTATATACCAGGCAATGTGCTAAGCGCTCACAAATATTATCTTAGTTGATTGTCACAACAACCCTAGGAGGTAAGTGCTATTATTATCCTCATTTTTACAGATTTAGGAAACTGAGGCAGACAATGGTCAAGTAATTTGCTCAGAGTTACACAGCAAGTAAGTGTCCAAGGCTAGGTTTGAACTCAGGTGCCACTAATATCTTTTGTCAAAGCATTCAGTGGAATGAACTGAGTAGGTTTCCACTCAGAGAGCAGAACCAGATTCACAACCTTTAAATAAAAATGAATGAATGTAGAAGCAAGGTGCAGGATTAAACACAGAGAGAGAGAGAGAGATGTTTTATACAGCTGGCTATACTCAGAGTGTATGAGCTTTATTCTGGCAGTAGTACCAGTATTTCTTGATAATGAACTGCATGACAGTATTAACACCACTTCGCCGATGTCTGGTAGGATGCAATTACAGCTGCAATATCTCCTGGTAATGTCTCCCAGTCCCTAGTCTCATTCCCCCAACATTTGGCTCGCTTGGCTGCTCCAGTGACTTATGTGCTTCTACTGTGATCAGAAGCAGCACTTAATTGCTTTCTCCTGTTGGCTCTGAATCAGTGAATGCACCACCCCGCTGTATATTCCTTTTCCAGGTCACTGACCTGCAAAGAAAAGAGAACAAGGTCTTCTGTAGTCTCAGAACTCTATCTTAAACCGTTTTCAGTTCCCTTTGGATTTTTCATGCCTTCTTCCACAGTTCTGAGTCACTGAGGTAAATGGCAGAGGTGTAGACTCTTCTGTCAGGGAGTTTGTTTCCATCTAGGCCTTGGTTTTTGCAATATTGAAAGGCATTTTTCTCTGAATGAAATTCAAGATGGCCAGTCACAGCTGGGAGAGCAGCACAAACAACTCTGATTTTCCACTGCCAGGGACCTGTGACCTAGACCACGGCTTTCACCTTTTTTGGAAACACCTATGGGTGGGAGACCTTCAAGTAAAGAAGGTAACAAAACGTTTGCTATTCCTAATTCTTCTGAGCAATTCAGGTGGATATACCTGGCATGACAGGGAAATTTCTGGGAATACGTTAGCAACATGATGCAAGGCAGGAACTGGGAGCATTGAGAAGTTAGGTGGGTGTGGCCTCTTAATGCTGTGGCAAAGCCTGACTTCTTTCCATTTTAATTCTAATACAAACCAGGGTTAGAATAGCCACTATTATGAGAAGCAGCTTGGCAGGATGGATAGAGGGCTTACCTTGATGCAGGAAGACCCAGTGTTAAGTCTCACTTCTGATGTGACCCAGAGCAAGTCACTTAATCTGTCATTGCTCAAGGAAGCTCTCTAAGATTGTAAGTTACAGAGAAGGTGCTGACCAGAACTGGCAAAAGGAGTTTTCTCTCCTGGAAATTTCCTGTACCAGTGACCATGAGTGCATACCTCCCTCTAAAGCCACTGCACATGAACTGCCAGAGGGAGAACATATTAGAAGGTACATTGTTTTTTAAATTAGTCTTATTCCTCACATTTTTAAAAAATGGTCAGTAATTGGTCAGTCATTTGGTGGGTGAATTCCAGTTTAGATAGGTAAACAGGTGCACTTAGAAAGCCCTGGGGACAAAAGGACCAGCACACATTGCAGCCGTACCACATCCATCTGAATGAATATCAAAGATCTGAGTCAATTAGACATATTTTCAGTTCCTATGGCACAGGATAATAAGGGATAGTTCTATGTTATTGGACTGCATCAAGTTTTTAGATTCCAAATTGCTCTGCAAAAATAAACCATATATGCCAGCAGATGCTCTGGACTCTATCCAAAGCTTGAAGTCAGCAGACACCTAAAACTTAAATGGACCGGCTAGGTTTGTTGTTCACACTGAATAGCTTTTGACTGGCTTATAGAAAGGCTGCAGCAGCCCATGAGACTCTCTGATGGTCTTCTGATGGTGTGAAAGTGGGCAGAGGAAGCAGCAGAGGCAGCACAGCCTCATACAGCATCTCTCAGGCTCCAAACCAGCCGAGCTCTTGTCAGACATTGGGGAAAAGTCAAAATCGGCCACCTAAGTGGATGAAAAAAACCCCAGATCAATGTAATGCCCCCGACTCCCCCAGACCACTCTCCTCCCTCTTCCCTTCTATCCCCACGTACAGCAAACTGATGGTCAGGTTTTACTGGATCAGTTGTGTTCGTTTATGATTTAGCCAACCAGGAGACTAACAACCAGGGCCCACAAAAAAATTTAAGAAACCCAATATAGAAGCAGCTCATTCCATTTTTTAATAATTACTAGAAAGTTTTTCCTTACAGAAAGCCCAAATTCCCCTATAAGTAATTTTCATTGGTCCTCTAGGAAAAGGCAGAATAATTCTAATCCCTCTTCCAAATAGAATCTTCCAAATATTTTTAGACTGTTCTCCTTCCCTTTTCCCCTTGCCCTACATCTTCTCTTCTCCAGGTTAAAAATTCCCATTCCATTCAACCGATCCTTACAGAGAATGGCTTTAAGTCCCTTCATAATCATGGTTGCCTTCCTTTGGTCATGCTCCAGTTGGCAATTTATTGTTCTTCCTAACGCATGGAAACTATAAACAAACTCCAGAAATAGTTTGGCCAGAACTGGTGGGACCTGAATTGCCTCTTGGCACTTTCCTTTGTTGTTTCTAGTTTTTATTTATTGTTTGTTTCATTTGTCATTCATTCATTCATTGATTTATTTTTGTCCCTTAGCTTCTACCTTAGACAAGAAAGGAAGAAGAAAACTAAATGGAATTAGTTTGGTTGTTTTCTAATGGCTCTCACTAAATGCTGAGAATTGTCCAAAATGAAGACTTTGGGCTATGGATTTCACTTATTGAATTTACTTCTCTCCATCTTTCAGGGGAAATAAATAACTCTTCCTTCTCCCCCCAAAAAGGCATCTACAAATATAGGTAGAACCCCTCCTTTCACTAAAATTCTGAAATGAGGTTTTTTTTAAATGTGTTCTGTGATTACATTTGGTATAGAGCAGTGCTGTCAAACTCAAATAGAAACGGGAGCCACTAAGCTCTATGTAAGGATCCCTGTGGGGCTACATGTTGACTTAGAAACCTAAACATGCTTATGTATTTATTTTTTTAATTAATGTATCAATGCATTAAAGTCAGATAGGAATTCTAATTTAATTTGGTTCTAGCTATACTCAGGGGTGTTGTGGGCTATGTGTTTGACATCTCTAGTATAGAGAATTCTGGGGAAGTTCCTAACAATGCAAGTTGGTACCTGTCCTACAACTTCTGGTCTTAGAGAGGTACCTGGGGCATTAGGAAGTTAAGTGATTTGCCCAATGTCACAGAGTCAGTGACCAGGTCTCTATCCACACCATGCCACCTTATCTTAAAGTGGGAGTTATTTTTTTAAAATGGGAGTTACAAAAAGTCTTTAAAAAAGGATCTTTGAAATATACAGATGTTTCTAGGGACAGATCATATATAGAGCACAATCAACAGTTGTCTTTCTCCCTATTTTCTCTTTCCCTACTTCAGCAGGTATTGGAGCCCTTCCTCCAGACATGCAGACTCATGCTAGTCATGCCTGGGGTTTTTCTCCTAGGTATAACAGGAAGTACAAAAAAGTAACTGGGATGGATGAGTCAAGGACTTGACTTAGCATCAAGGCGTTTCTTGCTGCGGCTGACTTGTGTGTGTTGCCAGATTCTTAGCCTGTGTTTCTGATTCCTATTGCCTAGACTCTTTGCCTGGCTTCTGAATCTATTGCCTCTCCGAACATCAGACATCCACCTAATCTCTTCAATCTTGTCTAGTGATCTGGACTCCAGATCTAGTGTTTGACTTGGCTCCTGGTATTGGTGAATGCCCTGACTTTGGCTAGCCAATATAGTTTTCAAGAGCCATGACCTTGTCCTGACCTTCAGTGCTTGAATATACATCAGATTGATCACCTGGCTTTAGATACCCAGGATCCTCTTCAATCACCGGCTTCGTGGCCCTTCCCCAGAGCTGACTCACTCCCGTGTATAGACCCTACCCTGTGTTCTCTTGATCCTCACCATTGTATTTACAATCTGCTGCCATCCATAAAATTGGCATGGACAGACTATGGTAAGTGCTAAAGACTAAAGACTAAGCTAAAAGTACAAATTTGTCTTAAATTATTCCAAAACACCAAGCAACCAGAGACAACTACTTTAACAAGATCATGACTACAAATGGAAAAACAACCACCCCCCAACCTTGCTACTGCCCTGCTACCTGTCTCCCCTCTGCCATTTCCACCAAGGAAACCCTGTAAATGTGACTAAGAGGACCAGCCAATACCTCTACCAGGTCCTTCTGCTGGGTGCTGTTCCAGTAGGTCACATACATGATGAAACTCAACATTCCCGAGATGAGTAAAACACAGGGCAAAGCAAAGAGAGCTGGGTGCATGCCTGGGAAAGATAACAGAACCAATGTGTTGAGATTTGGGCATTGACTTCTGAACACAGCTCGAGGGTGAGAAAGAAACAGTAAACTTATTTTCTAGTTTGTTTATATGCTAGACTCAGATTAGTATTTTTATTTTCATGTACAGGTTCAACCCTCATTTCATGTAAGACCAATAAATGAAACTTTGGATTTAATAAAAGATTACCTGGGGGCGAGAGGTGATTATTCATTTCAGTATAAGATTCACAGTGGGATTCACAAGCTCATCTATTAAAAAGATATGACCCCACCCCTACTTTATGCAATACCAATAAATGAAAATCCAGCTTTAATAAAATACTATGGAGGGATGATTATTCACTTCAATAAAGAATTCACAGTGGAATTCATAAGTTCATCTATTAAAGAGATTTGATTTGTAATAATTCTTTACACCAAGAACTTGAACCAAACCAAGAACAGGAATTAGCTAAACCAAACAAAATACACCCATACATACATATTGTTCATAAAATGTCTAAATCAAATCTGTGTTTATTTTTATTTTATTTTGAGACTGGGTCTTCTATTTCACCTGGGCTGGAAGTATAATGACCACGTACAGGCCTGATCTAACTACTAATTAGCCTGAATCTTTAACCTCCATTTTTTCTGATTTGGGTCAGTTTGTCTCTTCTTAAGCAGCCTGGTGGCCCCCTTCTTTGGTGGGTTCACCATATTGTTGTCAGGCCAAGCGCTGACATGTGATCTGCTAAACCTCCTGCAATTCAGAGCTCTTAAACTCAAGCAATCCAGAAGCCTCATCTTCCCCATAACAGAGATTACAGGCACGTGCCACCATATCTAGGCTGTTGGGTTTTGATTTTGTTTGGTTTTTTGTTTGTTTTTTAAGAAAAACATTATAATATAATTTGAATCAAAACAGAACCTATGTTTCCTACAACCACTGACCTAGAACAAAGTCAGAGTATCAACATAATCTATGAAGCAAACCTGAATGCAACCAATATTTTATTTGGATCAAATTCAATACTTGCATCCATTTTTTTCAGGAATATAACTATTGTATTGTCTGGCAAGGTGAAGTATACTGGTATAATCATGCAAAGTAGATTCAAGTGTTTAAAGAACACATCTCAGTCTGCTTAATTTACTTCTCCCTTGGGTACACCTTAGTATACAGCACAAGAAAGAAAATCCAGCCATCTGTGGTGGGAGCTTTATAACCCAAGTTCTGCATTAATCCAGTGAGTTATTCAGAACAGTTTAAAAGACCCAAAGGAGATAGACCCCAGGGAATGAATGATCTGGACTCAGTTTCTAAATTATTAGAAGTTCACCAGATGAAAGTCTTACCTGATATAAGATGTTAGTACATCATATAATAAAATGGCAATAAAAGGCATTTGTTAAGGAAAGTATATTATTTTAAGTGGGCAGCTAGGTGGTTCAATGGATAGAGTGCTAGGCCTGGAGTCAGGAAAACTAATCTTTGTGAGTTCAAATCTGCTCCAGAATTTGTCCTGAAGGATTATTTAAAGTTGTTCACAGGGTTTGGGGGAGAGCTCAGGAGAGTCCCTGCCTTTTCTCCACCATCTTGGCTACACTCTCTCCCAGTTCAACTCTGGCATCAAACACCTAGTACCTGTGTGACCCTGGGCACTTTACCCTCTTTGCTCAGTTCTTCAAATGAACTGAAAGAAGAAATAACAAACCACTCCAGTATCTCTGCCAAGAAAACCCCAAATGGGATCACAGAGAGTGGGACATGACTAAAACACAACTTAACAATAAATGACTTAAGAGTGTGCAAGAACCAGCTCATACCAAAGAGCTGATTGTTAAATTTTCAATAGGAGCATCTACACCTCAGAAATCAGCTAGTGTTACAAATCAAGACTTGATTTCTTGTTTTGTTGATTGTCTAAACTTAAGAAAGTGAGGAAGAAAATACTAATAATGTATATTAAATGTAAAAGTGTGTCTAGCATTTTTTTTTACCAGCATCTCCCTAGATGTAGTTGACCTTGACTGGGGTCATGCCCAGAGTTTGAGAAAACACTGGTTTATGATCCTGACCTCACAGATCATAGGTGGTCTCAATCTGGGAAAGTACCTTGCAAGGGGAGGAGGAAGGAGACCATCTGATTTACAGTAGTACTGATGCACAGGTAAGCAATGAGGCTCAATTACAGGACTAAAGGACATTTTGGGTTGGATAGCTGTAATGGAAATGCAGATTTAAAGATCTTCCCTGCCCCTAGGCCCTTTGATTGGCTTAAGAGACTTTGATTGGCTTAAGAGACTCTGAAAACCTTCCTTGATTTGAAAATATACTCTGCCTCCTAATAGGCTGAATGTGGTCACATGGAGCCTGTGGTAGGAGGCTTGGTTTTCAGGAATGACCACACCTTGATGCTGTGTGATTGGACAGTGGGTCAAGAGGGTGGTTACATTCTCTGAACCAGGAGAAGACTATATAATCCCTGATTTGAGGCTTTGCTTTGGGGCTCACTTTGAGAAGTGTTGTGTGATTTAACCAGATGAGACTCTGGGCAGTCGTTGAGAGCCCCCCAGCTTTGAAAACCCAGATGTTGATGCTTCCCTCTCTGGTAACTGTGATTTGGTATTGATGTAATGGTTGGACAGTTTGGAAGCCTGTCTGTTTGATCTGTCTGTATACTCTGAAGTTTGGGGTGCTGACCTTTTCCCCCTGAACTAAGTAATATATGTTTGTTTGATTAAAGTAAGCTTGTTAACCAATTTTGAGTTGCTTTCCTTTACAAAAGCAGATCTAAGAACCTGTGTTGGCAGCCACTCTGGGGATGCTGGGAGGCTTTCTGCTACAATAGCATACCACAAATCACTTAGTCCATGGTTTTCCAAATTAACTTGGTTATAGAACATTTTGAGTGTGGATAATATAATTAATATTAATAAGGAGCAAACAAATAGTAAACTAGTAATTAAGCTTAAAAGCTTAAAACTAAACTAAGATTCTGGGGATATCCTATATAACACTTTAAGGTTTACAAAGTACATTACATGTGCTCAAATCACTTAATCCTCAGACCAACCCTGTGAAAAGTGTTATTGTCATCCATTTTACAGATGAAGAGTCTAAGGTCTAGAAGGAAGAGCCCCTAAAAGCTAGTCTGAGGGATGGGGAAGGACAAGAGGCACAAAAAATCCTCCAGGAAAAGGAAAGCAGGAAATTTTTGGAGCCAAACAGAGGAAATCAAATATACTTTTAGGCCACAAAGTTGACAAGAAGAGCAACTGATGTGTAATGGAAAAAATACTGGACTTAGAAAGTCAAAAGATCTGAATCTAAACCATGGCTAAATCTGAACTTCTGTGTGATCCTGGGCAAGTCATTTCTCCTCTAGGAAATTTAGACTCCTCCTGGGTAAAATAGCAATGGTTGGGGTTGGAAATGCGAGTCAAAGTTGGAGTGGGGTGTATGCAATAATGTCTAAGATCTCTGGTAGCAACTGATTCTGTGATTTTGTTGTTGTTATTCAGTCATTTTTCAGTTGTGTCCAACTCTTTGTGACCCCATTTGGAGTTTTCTTGGCAAGGATACTGGTGTGGTTTGCCATTTCCTTCTCCAACTCATTTTACAGATGAGGAAACTGAGGCAAACAGGGTTAAGTGACTTGTCCAGGATCACACAGCTAGCAAGCATCTGAGGCTAGATTTGAACTTAGGAAAATGAGCCTTCCTGATATCTACTGCACTACCTAGTTGCATAGGTAGGCTCTATTATTATCCCCAGTTTCAAAGATAAGGAAATTGAGGCAGAGTTCAGTGACTTGTCCAGATTTCCTCAGTTATTAATATCTGAGGCAGGATTGAATTTAGGTCTCACTGATTCCAGGTCCAACACTCTATCCGTTGCACACCATGCTGCCTGGTGAGCAAAGAGCTCTAAGAGGCATTATTGGAATCCAACTCTACTTTCTCCGAGCCCAGCATTAATTTCACTCCACCACATGCTGTTGGATTGAACTTCCATTGTCAGTGTGTGTGATCTTCCACTTTGACCCTCCCCACTGCAAGAACCTTCCCTAAGCCTGGCCTCACAACCTGACTCTTTGGCCCTCCCTTTCAAATGGAAAGCCTCCTACAAGCTCTCTCCTCACAGGCTCTTTTCCCCATGCAGCAGCCAGAGGGAAAAAACAAACAAACAAACAAACCAAAATGCACTGTCTACCCTTACTATATACTGCCAGTCTCCCACTAACCCTCTCTTCTCCAGTCATGGAAGAAAGTGCTTCCCCTCTTCTTCCCTTCAATGAATAATCAGCCCTAGCATCGACATACTTTCACAAAAGCCCTGCTTACAGCTTCCAGAACTCCTAGGTTCCGTGGAACAATTAGGGAAGCTGGGATTTAGTCAAAGGATTGTTTGGCAGAATGAGCACAGGAATTGATTCCAAGTTCCAGCTCTAGCACTTACTAACTCTATCACCTTTTGTCACTCAGTGTCTCTGAATTTTGATTTCCTCTCCTATAAAATGAGGGGGTCAGACAAGATAGCCTCTAAGTTTCCTTCTAGATCCAATCTATGCTCCTTTCATTTAGTCCAATAAATTTGCTTTATACAGAAGGTAACTGAGATATAGAGAAATAAAGTGATTTGCCCAAACTGAGGTTTTTCTGCTATCCTTACACAAAAGATTAGACTCACAGGAACTAGGAGATCCTCACAGATCATCTATAACAGAAAATGGACTCTTTGCCCCCAAATTATCCCCATTCCCTATAATAGTAGATGAAAATTATTCTTAAGCATAATTATTAAATTATGCATTTAACTATCAATTAATTTATTAATTCATGTACAGTATAATTATGGTATTATAATTAAAGATGGAGGCAGCATGGTATAATATGAAACCTCCTGGATTATCTATCATCTCTCTATATGTCTGCCTATCTATAACAATAACAAAACCTCATTATTAAGTCCAGACAGCTTGCCACTAACTGGGTGTGTGACCTTGGACAAGTCATTTCTATAGGCCTTAGTAGGTTTCTTATTTGTAAAATAAGATGATTGAACTAGGTGATCTCTAAAAGATGAATTTTTTTTCAAATTGCCCTGGGACTTGAATACTTTTCACACTTAAGAGTTCCTCGCTCAGCTGCAACTATACTCAGAGCATCAGCACGTAACAACTGTTACCCACCAACAGTTTAGCTGGGAATATTTGATGCTTAGCTGAGGGCAAGTTTCCATGCAGAGAAAACCCCCTAAAAGTGTCAGGTCACACACAAGGGAAAAGAAGAGGAGATGAGTGGGCACCAAAAAGCAAATTTCATTTTCTGATGAGAGTCCAATCACTTACTAGTCGTCAACACTTTAATCAGGTGATACTGATGCAGATGGGTGATGCCATTCTGGGCTCTGACACTGAGACAGTACTGCCCTGGATCCTTGAAGATGTGGTTCAAGTTGTAAGAGGAACCATTGACCACCACGAGGTGGCACTCATTTCCTTCTAGTAGAACACAGTCTGGCTTGATGAGCCAGCATAAAGTCAGAGGAGAACTGAAAGTGTGAGAAGAAAAAAAAGACATAAATGGCTTTTAAGAAATGACTTTAAATATAGAATCACATTGGGGAATGGCTGAACAAGCATACAATTGTAGGGAAATACTACTGTGCTATAAGAAATGATGAGCTCAACGATCTTAGAAAAACATGGAAAGACTTGAATGAAATAACGAAGAGCCAAATGAGTGGAACCAAGAGAACATTGTCTACAGTGATAGCGATATTATTTTAAGAACAACTTTGAGTGAATAAGTCATTTTGTCTATTATAAATACCCAAGTTAATGATAAAGGATACATGAAGACACTATCTGCATCTAGAGAAAGAACTGATAAACAGAAGCCTGTATAGAATAATTTTGTACATATATGAAATACATATGTGCATATCTATATGTATATACCTATTTGTGTCTAATGGTAGTCATCTCTATAGAGGGGAATAGAATAGAATAGTTATATATATATATATGTAATACATATGTGCATATATATATGTATATACCTATTTGTGACTAATGGTAGCCATCTCTATAGAGGGGGGATGGAAGGGAAGAAAAAACAGAAAATTGTTTAATTTTATTGTATTTTTGAAATGAATAATAGATTTGCAGTTTTGTGTACGATCATCTTTTTATTGTACTATGTTATAGAAATGCTTGTTTTAGTACATAAATTAAAAATAAAATTAATACAGAATTACAGCAACTCAGAATTGGAAGAGAACCTTACATCAGAGATTATCTAGTCTAATCCATAGCTGAACAGGAATCCCTTCTACAACATAGCTGCCAAAAGATCATCAGAGAATACTGGAGCTAGAAGGAAATTTACACATTACCTAGTCCAAAGTTTTTTGGAGGGGTGTTGTTTGTTAGTTTTAGGGGATCTTGGGAGTGTTGCTTTGTTTTTGTCATAGACCAGGGACCTGCTAGAGCCAGCTTGAATTATCTCTGGAAAAAAAAAAGTGATTAAATTTTCAATGTGAGCATTTACACCTTGAAAATTGGCAAATGCTACAAATCAGCCTTTGATTTATTGTTTTATAGGTTGTGTAGACTACAGAAAGAAACAGAGGAAATGCTTGTGCAGATTGGAACTTAAAAGTGTGTAGTGGGTACAGTTTTTTTTTCCCCAGGAGAAAACATTTTAAACAGAAAACTGTTTAACATTTATCAACACTCCCCTGTAGGAAGTCTAGCAAAACATGAACTCTCCTCGCAGAATAATGTTTTTAAATGCACAAAATAAAATCCTTAGGATTATAAAGGAAACTAATTATATTGCCCTCTTTTATATAAAGGAATTATATTGGCTATAAAATATTTTTCAAAAAACAAGTCATGGACCCCATATTAAGAAATCCTGATCTAATCCAATCCTTCGATTTTCTACAGTACAAAATTAAGTCCAGAGAAGGGTCCAAGGTCACCTAACTAGCATGTAACAAAATGAGGACTAGAACCCAAGTGTCTTACTAGGCAGGCCAGTGCTCACACTAGCCTGACTCCTTAGTGCAATCCCTTGAAATTGACTATAAAGGGTGAGATTTGATCTGGCCGATACACATTTTGTCAGGGACATCAAATTGGTAATCCTCTCAGGGCTCTAAGAAAAACTGCAAAGTAGGGGAGGCCTGTTCTTTGAGCACTCCCCCATCCCTTACCACAAACCTCTCCTTATGAGGAGGTACCAGGTACCTATTAATTGCCTTCTGGGATTTATAACTTAGCATTCCAATTCTAGAAAGTTATCTCTTATCTTCAAAATGCCTACAGCATCGGAGACAAAAAGAGAAGGAAAAAAAAAGTCCAGGAGAAGCCTTAAGTTTTCTTGCTGCATTGCATCATTCCTGGAGACCTTGAAGTTGTCTTTCCAAAAACAAGTTTCACATATATTTAACCCCAAATGTTTATTTAATGTCAGTAGGTGCTATGCATACAAAGATAAAAACCCACCTAGTTCCTGCCCTCAAGAAGTTTACAATCTGATCAGGCACATAATTTATTTTACATTTGCAAATGTACTCCCGAGGAAAAAATGGTTGTGCAAACTGGTTAACTGAGAGATGTGTCCTTCAAAGAACAGGTATTTAATAAAAACTGGTTAAACAAGAACTTTCAGGGGCGGCTAGGTGGCGCAGTGAGTAAGAGAGCTGGCCTCGGAGTTGGGATGACCCTAGATCGAATCCGGCCTCAGAAAATGAGCACCCACACACAAATAATGACTAGCCGTGTAACCCTGAGCAAGTTACTTAACCCCAATTGTTTTAAAACAAAAACAAAAAAACAAGAACTTTCTTGCAAATTGAGAATCTTCGGGTTTGAAAAAAATCCAAGTGATTTTCAGGTGACCCAACGAATTTTCACTAGTTCATCTCTCAGCACCCATGGATGCATCTTACTAACGACATAGTGCTAAAGTCTCAAGCAATCTTCTGTACAAGAATGGGACACAATAAAAGTTCTCCATGGTGCCTTCCATGGACACTCCAGTCCATAACTTATCTTGTCACAGAATTTCCGTGTCAGAATCTTCAGAGGACACTTGGTCAACCTATTCCCCAAACAGGAATTCCCTCCAAAACATCTTTTCTGCAATGAGCAGTCAACCAGGTTGCATTTGGCGACCTCCAACTAACTACATATTGAAACATGCCATTCCATGGTCAGGACCTTTTTCCATGTATCCAGGTGAAATCTGTCTCTGTAGCTTTTACTTGGTTTGCTTTCTGGGGACAAATGAAAAAAGCTAGGTGACACAGTGGATAGAATACAGGGTCCAGAGTCAGGAATACTCATCTTCATGAATTCAAATATGTCCTCAGACACTTACTAGCTATGTGAGCTTGGGCAAATCATTTAACCCTGTTTGCCTCAGTTCCTCATCTACAAAATGAGCTGGAGAAGGAAATGGCAAACTACTCCAGTGTCTTTGCCAAGAAAACCCCAATTGGGGTCACGAAGAGTTGAACATGACTGAAATGACCAAACAACAACAAAATAATATCTTTCTTAAATCATTTGTTCTCCAGACTAAATTTTCCTATCTCCTTCAATTGGTCCTTCAGATGGAATGGTTTTGATTTCCTCATAATTCTGATAGCTTCCTTTGGATTTACCCCAGATTTCATTATCCTAAAACAAAGGACCCATAGCTAAATATAATACTCCAGGGCTTGGGGAAAAAACAATTTGTAAGTTATTTCTTAAGAGAGTCAAAATACATTCATCATTTCATATGTCTAGAGGTGAGTGGGAGAGATCAGAAGACTCAATTAGAGACTAGCAATTTTAACAGGAAGTTGACATAATCCAAGAAATATAAGCAGTGTACAATAGAGACCTTCACCAATATCCAGGTTATTCTAAAAAATGGCCTCACTCTCCTTTAAGCAGGCATGGAGCATTGCTCACAAGGGTTCTTACCAGTTATAGGAAGCAGAAACCATAAGAGTCTGAGGGGCTCAGAAGACAGAAGTGATCTGGGCTGTGAGTGATCCTGGGAAAGTCAGTGAACCCTGCTTGCCTCAGTTCCTCTCATCTATAAAATGAGCTGGAGAAGTTTCCTTCTGGTGAGTGAGAGCCACTTCTGGTACAATTCTAGACCAATTCCTAGTCCTTAAGAAAAGATCATGTAGGATCACTGAATCATGAATTTAGATCTGACTTTAGAGGACATCTAGTTCAGAGGTATCAAACTTGGCCTGAGGCCATGTGGAAAACTAGATTAAAATGTAATTGGGAAACATTTAATAAAATAAATAAGAATAAAACACAACATGGACAGTGTGAATTTGTAATTTCCTAAGTACTATGCAGCCAGCAGGGATTCATTTCTACTTGAGTTTGACACCATTGACCTAGCTCAACTCTCCCTTTTTCAGAAGGGGAAAATGAGACCTGAAGAGGCTGTGACTTGTACCATGGGGTATGACAGGGAGTAAGGAGAAGAACCAAGATTGGAAAACAGATCCTTTGATTCTATATTCCATGTTTTCTTTGGTGTACCGCACTGGAAGAGAGATGAAGGAATTTAGCACTTGCTAGGCATCTATTAAGTTCCTGCTGTATATTATACTGCTGGCATTATACCAAATTTTAGAGTTTGTCACATAGAAAAGACTTGTGCTTTTTCATCTCAGGGATAGAACTAGAAGTTATGGGTAGACGCTACATATGGGCAACTTTAGGCTAGATAGTCAGGAAAGATTTCCGAAAAACTAGAGTGGAATGGGCTGTCCCAGGCAGTAATGGGCTCCCTCCTAGTTGGTGGTATGCTAGTAAATGTTTAACAATATGCTCTCCAAAAACAAACATACAAATAGGCACAACATACCTTTAAGCTTAATCTGCTTTATCAAAATTTTCTCCATCACTTTCCTGTGATTAGACAATCAATAAAACAATAAATCAAGCCCTGATTTGCTTGTTTGCCGATTTCCAAGGTGTAAATGCTCACACTGAAAATTTAACAATAGGCTCTCCTGGTATGAGCCAGCTCCGATATACCCCTGCCTTCTTTAGAGGTCTTCTGGTTGATGCTGGATGATTGCTGATTATAAATGGTATAATAGAGCTTCCTCTTCAAGCATAGGTTGGGGGTGTCTGTTACTATTATTATTTGGGATAGAGAATTAGAAGACACAGATCCCACTCTGTACATGCTTACAGTCTAGATGAAGAAACAACACACACATGACAAATAAAAACCTAAACTAAGTACACATTAAGACAGAATTAGCTGGTATATGTAAGTAGTAAGAAGTAGTAAGCTAATATTAATAATAGCTCCACTTGGGGGGGGTGGCTAGGTGATGCAGTGAATAGAGTATTGGCCCTGTAGTCAGGGGGACCCCAGTTCAAATCTGGCCTCAGATACTTGACACTTACTAGCTATGTGACCTTGGGCAAGTCACTTAACCCCAATTGCCCTGCCTGCTCCTCTCCAAAAAGACAAAAACAATAATAATAATGATAGTTCCACTTTCTATAGTGCTTCATAGCGTTTCTCACAACACTTCTGTGAGGTAGGGACTGCAACTATTACTCCTTATTTTACAGAGGAGGAGACTGAGGGTCAGAGATGCTGAATGGCTTGTGCAATGTCACTTAGCCAGTTAGAACAAGTCACTTTCCACCATGCCAGGAAAGGCATCATCAGAGGGGGATGCAATTAGCCTTAAGAGGTTTTTGCTTTAAGACAGATGGTAGATAGGTAGATGGAGAGATAGAGATAGATCATTTATTGTGTTTACTATATGCCACAGTATAAAAGAACACCCTGCCTGAGCTGAGAGATATAGGGACAGTCAGTCCCGCTGCTGCCACTGCAGCTGCCACCCCCCTTCACCACCACCACCCCCTCCCACAGCCCCATCCATCTGTCCCCAGCCCTGCCACTCACTCCAGGCACAGAACACTCAGTCATGGATAAAAATGAGCTGATTAAGAAGGCCAGATTGGCTGAGCAGGCTGGGAGATCTGATGACATGGGAGTCTGCAAGAAGTCTGTAACTCAGGGCGGCTTGGTGGCGCAGTGAATAGAGCACCAGCCCTAGAGTCAGGGGGACCTGTGTTCAAATTTGACCCCAGACACTTAACACTTACTAGCCATGCGACCTTGAGCAAGTCACTTAACCCCAACTGCCCTGCCTTCCCCCCTCCAAAAAAAAAAAAAAAAGAAGTCTGTAACTGAGCAAGGAGATGAATTATCCAATGAGGAGAGGAATCTCTCTCTTGCTTACAGTAAAGTCATAAGGGCCTGGAGTTCATCTTGGAGGGCTGTTCCAAGTATTGCACAAAAGATGGAAGGTGCTGAGAAAACAAACAGCAGATGACCAGAGAATACAGGGAGAAAATTGAGACCAAACTAAGATATATCTGCTGTGACGTACTGTCTGTATTGGAAAAGTTCTTGATTCCTAATGCTTCACAAGCGAAAAGCAGTTTTCTATCTGAAAATGAAAGGAGACTACTGCTGTTATTTGGCTGAGGCTGCTGGTGGTGATGACAAGAAAGGTGGATTAATCAAGAAGCATTTGGAATCAGCAAAAAGGAAATTCGCCCAATGCACCCCTATAAGCCAGGGTCTGACCTTGAACTTCTCTGTGTTCTCTTATGAGATCCTGAACTCTCCAGAGAAAACCTGCTCCCTTGCAAAGCCAGCTTCTGACAAAGACATTGCTGAACTTCATACATTAAGGGAAGAATCATACAAAGACAGCACACTCATAACACAATTACCGAGACACAATTTGACATTGTGGACATTGGATACCCAAGGAAATGAAGCTGAAGCCAGAAAAGGAGGGGGAATTAGCCAGCCTTCCAACTTCTATCTGCCTCATTCTAAAATTTACACAGTAGACCATTTGTCATCCATGCTGTCCCACAAATAGTTTTTGTTTACAATTTATGACAGGCTTATGTTATTTCTATTTGGATTTCTACATTTCCCACATGGTTTTATGTTTAATATTAGGGGAGTAGAGCCATTTAACATTTGGGGAATTATCTCTGAGGTGGCCAATATGGAGATATGGAATTTTTATACATGTTTTATATGTTTGGCATAGTATTTTTTGGCACACTGTGATTTCACAAGGCTAGTGTTAAGACAGCTTCCACATCCAAGCAAAGAAAACTGCCTATATGGGAGAAGAAAGAGATAATTGGTTCCAGCCACAGGTGTAGTTATTGTAGGTCATTTAGGGTTGGAGCATTCATGACTGTGGTAGAAAAAGATGTCCCATAGATATTAGATGTCATTCCATGTGTATGTGTGGAATACACAAGCTCAACATGTGTCCCTTTATGATTGCAGTTACAAAAGTGCTCCTTAGACAAAGTTTTAACCCAGTCAATTTACTCTGGAGAAGGGCAGAAATAGTTCACATTCCATTATTTGTAAAGTTACCTGCTGTTTGCTTTCATTATCTTTGCTACATTCATTTTATTCATATTTAAATGGTTTAGGCAACCTAAGCACAAATGTAAAAGTAAAGACTCAGTAAACATGAATTGCTTGATATTCATAAAGTCACTGTATGTCACACACAGGAGAAAAACAAAAAACCTATGCATTTAACTGTTTCTAGGTTTCTTGCTTTTGTGATTTTTTTGAGACTTGCCTAACATGCGTGTGCTGTAAAAATAGTTAACAGGGAAATAACTTGAAATGACAGCTACCTTTGTTTAATGTCTTAGGAAAATTTCATGAACAATTCAAGCATAATTGTTAAGAACATGCATATTAAGTTGATGTAAGGGGAACAAAAGTTTTATGAATGGGAAAAAAAATAAAGAAAAAAAACTGTTTCTGATGAGACCCCATCCCACACAAAATAAAAATTAAAAAAGAATTGTCCACTTAGGGTTAAAAATAAACATTTCCAGAGAGTAGTCACAAACATACTAAAGGGGCTTGCTTCTTCCTCATTGCTCTCTTTCCTCTGCAGACAGTTGCTAGGTATAGCCTACAGAAGGGACATCAGGTGGATGAGAGACAGGGATACAGGTGCAGACACTTTAAGGGGGTGACATTTTCAAATACAGCACAGGACTGGTCCAATGGATCAGTTGTCCAGAATCCCTAGATATCAAGCCACTTCCTATGTGGTCCAAACCTGGGGGTTGTGAGCTTGTTTGTTCATTTTTCAATATATTGATAACTATGTTGCAATATAATTGGTTTCCTCTGTAATCCTATGTATTTATTTTATGGATTAAGAAATCATTCTGAGAAAGGGATCATAGTCTTCACCAGACTGTCAAAGGAGATCATGATGCAAAAAGGGGTAAGAACCACTTCTCTGAAGACCATTATATGGCAGAAGCTGTCCTCAAATGGTTATAAGATCATAAACTCAGAAGTGGAAGTGACCTCAGAGGCCATCTATCCCTCCAAGTGATTTTCCCAAGGTCACATAAGTAGGAAGTATCAGAAAACTGGTGTGAAGCAAGTCAGTTGGTTCATAACCATTTACCAGGCACTACACTAAGGGCTGGGTTCACTGTACTCTCTCCCTAGTGACAAGGAACATTGATAAGCTCAGATCATCAGAAATCCAGATCAATGTTAAATCCCTACCTGAGCAATAATACTACACTTTACACTCCTGCTGGCCAGCTCACAAACATGGCCCACAAGGGGCAGAGAGAGGGAGGGAAGGAAGGAAGAAGACAGCAAGGGAGGGCATCCTTTGAACCAATCAATATGATAGCCAGTAAACACTAATCTTATTTTCATTAACCCCAATTAGAACAAGGGATTTGGGACTGACGAGCAGCTACTGCAGGGCCTGGAAGTACCTAAAAAAGGCTTGTTGATCGATTGATGATTGATTAAGAGAGGATTTTCTCTCCTACATCACTCTAGAAGACCAGGGCATAGTTGTTCCTGCTGGAGCTGAAAGGGGAAAAAACAGGGTAAAAGAGCAAACATCTTAATAAGAATCTAAGCAACACTGTAGAAAACTGGTGAAGTTGGGAGATTAGAAAATAGTAGTCTCTTGTTTCTTACCTCCCACTGATATGCAGAGAGAACGTCACATTTTGCATCACTTTTGTCTCATTCAATCCTAAGATTTGGATGCTTCTAATAGCATCTGAAACATAGAATTTAACAATTTATCACAAACAGGTAGATTTTAGCCACAGTTGACCCTACTGTGAGGTGAACTGAAAAAAAAACAAACAATTCTAATCTGATTCATTAGGATTGACCTTGGGGAGAGGGAAAAGGAGAAAGAGAGGGAGAGAGAGACAGAGAGAGACAGAGACAGAGACAGAGACACACACAGAGAGAAGAGAAGGCTTATAGTCTGAAATTGTACTGATCTACAGTGGTCCTAAAAGATCCCTGGTTTGCACAGACTGTACAGAGATAATATAAAATAGAACGAAAGGCATAGTCAATGCTGGATAAGCCGTAAAAACACAATCATGGTAATAGACTGGGAGCTAGGAATTAGTATTACTATTCTGAAAACCAATTTGAAACTAAAAGTATCTAAAGTGTGCATTCCCTTTGACTCAGAGGTACCACTACTGAGTATATAACCCCAAGGAAGTCAAAGGCATAGTAATAACACTTAGTATGATAGGACGTAATAACATAACAGTGTAATATACTATAATAGCTAGCATTTAAATTGTACTTTAAGGTTTGAAAAATACTATACAAATATCTCATTTTATCCTCCCAACAACCCTGGGAGGTAGGAATTATTATCCCTATTTTACAGATAAGGAAACAGTGCTTAAAAAAAAAAAAGAACTGGATTTTAAGAATTTTGCAAATCAAAGCTATTCTTCATGGTTTATCTCAGCCTATGATTTTGCATTCCATTCGTGGACGGAATATATATATTATGGCTCTTATAACAAATATGCTTTACTTTTTATTTCTAAGTTGTTTCATTTCTGCTTGGTATCACTTTCTAGTTTTCCTAATGAAGTGAAGTGCAGTTAAATGCCCACACTACAAGGGAGAAATTGCTTATAGCAGTATTACCTTCTCTAGATGTTATTTCTGCATTGTTGCTCATCCTTTGTTTTCAAAGAGGACCAATGACATCACTGGTGACATAATGACTTGAGACTGGACTGGGTTTAAGTGAAACAGCTGCTCAAAGTCCTCATTTTCTCTCTTCCTGGACTAATGAAGTCCAGTGACAGGACAAAAGCCAAGGTGATTGGTGACAGCCCCAGACTCAGTGGATAACCTTGAGGCCTCTGATGCCTGACCAAGCTGTAAGCACTCCACACTATCTGCCTCAACCCTCTTGATGGCCATTGGAACCAACTGTTCTCATATGCTCATTTCACTGGGGAAAGTCTTCACACCTCCCTAATTCACTGCCAGGTTTGAGGCCTGTTGATTACCCTCAACCTGGTTTAGCTTGTCTGCCAAAAAGTTTTACCAGAGTGTGACTGCTGCACATACTTTTTAGACACTAAAAGTAGCTGAGCAGCCCTGAAAAGGCCCTCACACCAGAAGTGCTAGTCTTCCCAAACACCTCACCACCCCTATTTATGTGTACCTTTGTAACCAATACAGGGATTTTTTCTCCTTATCTTAGAATCCAGAGGGAACCCCTGGAGTTTAATAAGCAGGGCAATAACATAGTCAGACCTGTGCTTTAAGAATTTCATTTTTGCAACTGTGTGGAAGATGAGCTGGAGATGCTGGAGGCAGAGAACCCAATTCGGAGACTATATCAAGTCCAGGCAAGTAGTACTAAGTTCCTGTATTAGGGTAGCAAGGCCTACCCACTTGCAACCTCCCAAATTTGTCTAAGGTCACACAGTGAGTCCCATGCTGGGACCTAAACCTACTCCTAATTTCTAGGCCAAGGTTCTTTCCACTAAACAAGTTTAACTCAGTGCCCCTCCTATGCCAAGATTCTTTAAGGGTCCCAGTCCTGCAGTAATTCACTGAATAATGCTATCTTCGTCTTTGGGTGATGATCTCTAGCTGACATAAGTAACTCCATTTTTTGTTCACTGGTCAATCCTATGTTCCTATGTACCCAACAATTGACTTTAGGGACAAGAATGCAAGGTTAGCAGACTATCAATTTAGTAAATTTCATCTAATCCCAGTGTGTAAGGTTAGCAAACTTTACTAATCACTGTATTATTGTGGTCAAAAAGGGGGAGTTGCAGTCCAGTATACCTTCTGACTGAATGCCCCTGAGCTCCCTTTCTCAGTTCTTGTGATTCTGACCATCAACTATAATCAGATACAAGGGCAGGGACCCGAGAGACCTGGGCTCTCAAATGGAGGACCAGCCTGCTGTATGCCCAAACCACTGTCATCATTATGTCCCTGTACATCTGAAGGTGGAGGGAACCACACACATAATTAAATGCCTGTTTTACTCAACTATTCGATTTGTGATCCTTTGAGGACTTAAGTTCCTTCTTCATATCTCTTCATCCACAAATCCCTTGTAATCTTCATGGAGTAGAAGCTAGGGAAGGGTATTACAAAAGGGATTCATGCATGGGGTTTACTAGAGGGCCTCTAAGGGCTCTTGCAACTCAAATGATGCTTAACACATAGTTCAGCAAGCATTTTCTCTCTAACTGCAACCTTACATACCTTCAACCAACTTGGATTGATTAGTATTGTTGTCAATTTGCATAAAAATATCAATGTCTCACATTCACATAGCTATTTAAGGGTTGCAAAGCATTTTACATGGAAAAAGGGGAGACTGGGTCTCCTCACTCAGGCTGAAGGTACAGCAGATATTGTTTAGACATTTTCATTCATGCTTAACTTTTCATGACCCCCTTTTAGGTATTTCTTGGCAAAGATTCTGGAGTGGTTTATTGTTTCCTTCTTCAGCTCATTTTACTGATGAGAAAACTGAGGCAAACAGGGTTAAATGACTTATCCAGCAGTCACACAGCTCTAAAAAACCAGATTTGAACTCAGGGTTCAGTGTTCTATCCACTGCACCACCTAACTGCCCACTCATGGTTCTAATCCCAATACTGATCACCATGGAAGCTTTAATCTGTTCTTATTTTCTGACATTAGGCAACCTGGTAGCTCACTGATCCTAGGGTGCCAGACCTACATTAGATTATCAGCTTCAGCCCTACTGCAGCTCAGAACTCTTGGACTCAAGAGCTTGTGAATCACAAAAGCCTCAATCTCCCCAGCATCAGGGATAATAGGAGTATACCATCAAGTCTGGCTCCATTGCCTTTTTGTAAAAAAAAAAATTCTTTTAAAAAGACATCAATATTATTATTGTTATCCCCATAATCCCTCCTTTTCCCTCTCAGAGAGCCATCTCAAATAACAAAGAGTATTTTTAAGATAGAGAGAAAGAAAGGGAAAAAAATCAGCAGAACTGATCAATATATTGAAAAAGTCTGAAAACATGTGCAATGTGTAAGATCTACGGAATTTCCACCTCTGGGTGAGGTGAGTTGGCGGTGCCCTCTGATATCTCTTTATTTTTGAGTCCTGCTTGATCTTTATAATTCTGCAACATTCACTTTTTATTTGTGCGGGTATTATATAGTTCTTTCCATTTACGTCATCATAGCAATTATGTTTATTATTTTCTTGGCTCTGTCTACTTCACTCTGTATCAATTCATATAGATATTTCCATGCTTCTTTGTATTCATACATTTGTCATTTTTTAGAACACAGTGATATTCCATTATTATATACCACAATTTGTTTAGTCATTCCCCAGTCAATGGATATCTATTTGGGATCTGATTCTTTGCTTTCACAAAAAGTGCTACTATAAATATTTTGGCATTCCCATAGGACTTTTTTCTTATCAATGACTTCCTTTGGGTATAAGTCAGGTAATAGAATCTCTGAGTCAAAGGGTAGGGATATTTTATATGGACTTTATTTGAAAAATTCTACATTGCTTTCCAAAATAGCTGTACCAATGTATAGCTCCACCAAGAAGCATCAATGTGCCTATTATCCTCCAACTCTTCCAGCACTGACTTGCAATTTTTGGTCACCTTTGCCAATTTGCAGGATGTGAGGTAAAACCTCAGATTTGACACTTCTCTTATTATTAGTGATTTGGAGCATTCTTCTATGTGGTTGTTAATACTTTGCTGTTCTTCCTTTGAGAACTATTTGTTCATATTGTTTGACCAAGTGAATTGTCTGGGATTTGGATTCTGGACTGTATATCAGATCCCTTAATTCATTAAATCCTTCCTAAGTGGAGGATCTCCAATTTGTTATAAAGGAGATAATGCTATGTGTGTGAATGTTGATGGTTGTTATTTTATCTTTCCTTGACCTATTTTCCAAGTCAATTGTCTTTGATAGGAGATACCTTACATTTCCTTCTATTATTTAAATTCTTTAATTTTGTTCTAATATTTTTTTATTGTTTCATGGAGTTATTGACTCTTCTGATTTTTTAGGGAGCCTGTTTCTTGGGTAAGTTTACTACCATCTATCCCAAGATATTAATTTTCCTTTCAGATCTTTCCTCCATAGCTTTCCTGTCATTTATAATTTCTTGCTTCTTTTCTTCTAGGCATTCTTGTAGTCCTCATAGCCAAGTTGTTTTCTATGAGACTCTGTTCTAACTGTGGTTTTATCTCTTCTTCCAGGTTTTTCTTTTGGTCTTTTATTGAGCCATAATATTTTTTTCCTTTTTAAAATTGCATATGTATTTTTTAGTCACATTTTGAGTTCTGAGTTTTCTCCCTCCTTTCCTCTCTTCCTCCCAAACCCATACTAGAGAAACCCAACATTTAATATGGATTTATATATGGAACCATAGAAAACATATTTCCATATATCCATTCTTTCCCTGGAAGTAGATAGCATTTTCCTTCATAAGTCCTTTATATTTGATTTGAATATTCCCATTACTCAGAATAGCTTGGAAATTCATAGTTAGTCTTTAAATAACACTGCTGTTACTATATACAACATTCTCTTGGTTCTGCTTGTCTCTCTCTGCATTACATCACACAAGTCTGTCCATATTTTTCTAAAATCAACCTGCTCATCATTCCTTATAGCACAGTAGTATTCCATCACAATTATATACCGCAACTTATTCAGTCATTTTCCAATTGATGGCCATCCCCTCAATTTGTGGTTCCTTGCCACCACAAAAAACAAAACAAAACAAAAAACTATAAAATTTTTTGAACATGTAGGTTCTTTTCCTTTTTCCCTGATCACCTTGGGAAACAAATCTAATCGTGGTATTGTTGAGTCAGAGGGTATACACAAGTTTTACAACTCTTTGGGCATAATTCCAAAGGCTCTCCTGAATGGTTGGATCTGTTAAGAGCTCCACCGGCAGGGTCTCAATTTTTCCATATCCCCTCCGACATTTGTCATTTTCCCCTTCTGTAATTTTAGCCAACTTGATAAGTGTGAGATGGTACCTGAGAACTGTATTAATTTACATTTCCCTAATCAATAATTATTTAGAGCATTAATTATTACTATAGATAACTTTGATTTCTTCTTCCAAAAACTACCTGTTCATATCCTTTGGCTCCATAATATTTCTTTATAATGCCTTATACTTCTCTTGTTAACTCGTATCTCTAGCTTTAGTTCTTGATTTGGCATTTAGTATCAGCACTGGGATTTTCCCTCTCCCACTGTGGTGCTCAAGCCCTGTTTGGACCTGCCCTTGCTTTCCTTGGTTTCTGCTGGTAGGTTCCAGTTCTTGCATTCTGTCTACCCTTAGAGTACTGGCAGGTTTCAGGATCCCTGATCAGATTTTACTGTTTGAATGCCATGTATTTTAAAGGAAGAAACTATAAATTGAGATGTGAAATGAGAGGGACCCTATTTTAGATTTAACCAATTCAGTTGTATGATTTAAGTGATATAAAATGGAAATGAAAATCACTCCATAATTCTTAGATTAATGTAGTAATTAGGGTTGATACATTTTTCTTTGTATTTCATAGAACTGTAATATAATTGTCTCTGCCCAAGAATGTTCATATGGGGCAATGTAGAAAATCTAGAAGTTCCTGAGGAAGGTATTGTTTTCATAATCCTGGAGTTCACATTTTTAGCTTAATTAAAATATGCTATAGAAGAGAATGCCTGTGGTATTTATAATACAAAGGTTCCTAGGGGACCTATATCTTAAGTAACAATTTCCATTCATAAGAAATAAAATGAGGTAATAGTAGAGAGCTGGCCTCAGAGCCATAGGGAGGTTCTTTACTAGGACTTTCCTAAACCAATGAAATCACAGAATTTGCTCCAAACTACTGATACTAAAGAAAATGCAAATCATAACAGTTCAAAGGCTTTACTTTACACCTAGAAAATTGGCAAAGATGACAAAAAGTAGAAATAGCTAGGTAATGCAGTGAATAGAGACTTGGACCTGGAGTCAGAAAGACTTGAATCCAAATCTGACCTTAGACACTTACCAGATGTGTGACTATGGGCAAATCATTTAACCTTTATCTGCCTCACTTTCCCCATCTGCAAAATGAGGATAATAAATGAAAATAAAAGCACCTACCTTCCAGGGTTGTGAGGATCAAATGAGATCATATTTGTAAAGTTCTTTACAAACCTTAAAGCTCTATGTAAATAAATGTTATTATTTTCAAATACTATTAATAATTGTAAATATTATAATAATATTATATAATATAACTATATTGTATATAATAATTATAATATATTGGTAATTATTAATATTTATTAAATGTTATTGTTACAATCAATATTATACAAAAATTAAGTCTGGGAAACAGTATGGTACAAATGACAGAATGCTGGATTTAGAGTCAGGAGACCTGGATTTAACTCCTGGCTCTGCCACTGGCCAATTCACTTACCTCTCGGGCCTCAGTTTCCCCATCTGTAAAATGAGAGGGTTGCACAATATCTAAGACGATATCTAAGGTCCTTTCCAGCAGATTCTAATCTGCTCCTATGATCTGAAGGCTGTGCTGCCTTAGAATTAAATGGGACCAGATTTCAGATTCACAAGCTGTTAAAGAGTTAGAGAATTTGCCCTTTGTTTTCTCTTTTTCTTTCTCTCGAGATCACCTTCATTAATTTTTCTCTTTGCATTTCTCTCTTTCTCACTTAGAGACCACCTTTTCCAAAACCCTCATTTTATAGAGAAGAAAACAAAATTTGCTATCAGGGCAGGGACTAAAACTTAAGACTCTTCACTCCAAGTTTGGCTTTTTCAGTCAGGTTGTCCAAATCTGACCTTCTGAGATATCGCCCAGTCCTATTGGTTGATGACCCTGGTCTCATGACTCATGGAATAGCTGAACAATAAATTGCTAAATGCTCTATGGCCCTAAGCTCCCAAGGGTCACATGGCTAGCTAGCTCTCTGGAGCATCTGACCATTTAACACTTTATCTTTCTAGATACACTCTTTTCTCTGTTTTTTTTTTTTTTTGTCCATTTGATTTTTTTGTTTTGTTTTGTTTTGTTCTCTACCTGTCTAAGCACTGCTCCTTTGGCATGTCATACCCATATTGCAGGTATACTTCAAGTCTCTGTTCTGGGCCCTCTTCTCTTTTCTGTCTATGCTTCTCACCCAGTGACCCCATCAGTTCTCATGGGTTTAATTATCCAGCCCTACTCTCAATCCTGAGCTCCAGTGCCATATCACTAACTGCCTAGTTGACATTTTGGACTATTAGTCTTTACTATCTCAAGCACAATTGATTACCCCCAAACAGAGCATAAGTATACTTGGAGCCTGTGGTGGGAGACTTGGTTTTCAGGAATGCCCACACTTTGGTGCCCTGTGATTGGGCACTGGGTCAATAGGGTTGTGACATTTTCTGAGCCAGGAGAAGGCTATATATACCCTCATGTGAGATTTTGTTTTGGGGCTCACTTTGTGAAGTGTTGATGGGCATCCCCTCAATTTCTAATTCTTTATCCCCAGAAAAGAGCTGCTATAAATATTTTTGTACATATAGAACCTTTTCATTTTTGTTTATCTCTTTTGGGGTAGAGACTTAGTTGTAGTAGTGCTAGGTCAAATGGTATGCACGGTTTTATAGCCCTTTGGGCATAGTTCCAAATTGCTCTACAGAATGGCTGAATCAGGTCACAACTCTGCCAACAGTACATTAACATCTCATTCTTTCCCACATCCCCTCCAACATTAGTCATTTAACTTTTCTGTTCTATTAGTCATTCTAATAGGTATGAAGTAGTATGAAAGAATTGGTTTAAGTTGCATTTCTCCAATCAATAGTGAGTTACAATATTTTTTTGTATGGCTATAGATAGCTTTAATTACTTCATCTGAAAACGGATTATATCTTTTGATCATTTATCAATTGGGGAATGCCTTTTATTTTTATAAACCTGACACAATTCTCTATATTAGAGAAATGAGGCCTTTAGAGAGAAACTTACTTCAAAATTTTTTCATAGTAACTATTGATAACTGTATTTCCCTCCATCCTATTCCCTGTACCCCCATTTATTCTATTCTCTCTCTCTCTCCTTTCACCCTGTCCCTCCTCAAAAGTGTTTTGCTTTTGACTATCCCTTCTCCCATCTGCCATCCCTTCTATTACTCCCTCCTTTCCCCTTCTACTTTTCTGTAGGTTAAGATAGATTTCTGTACCCTATTGAGTGTGTATCTTATTCCCTCTCTGAGCTAATTGTGATAAGAAGTAGGTTCACTCATTCCCCCTCTTCCCCTCCATTGTCAAAGGTTTTTTCTTGCCTCTTTTCTATGAGATAATTTGCCCCATTCTACCTCTCCCTTTCTCTTTCTTCCAGTTCATTCCTCTGTCACACCTTAATTTTATTTTTTAGATATTATCCCTTCATATTCAACTGCTGTTGCTACTGATTCAGTCACTCCCAAGGCTTGCTCCTGGCCTGCTGGAGCCAGGCTGTGCTGGTGGGGCCTGCACTGGACTGTGCTCCACTCCCACACTGATGTATCAGAACCTTACTGCTGACCTTTTAAGTTGTCCCTGCTGTCTGTGGGCTGAGAGGTCTGGAAACTGACACAGCTGCCAACAATGCAGTCACCCTAAGGCCTGCTCTGGGCTTGCTGGGGCCCAGTCTGTGCTGACTGGCACAGCCTGCCCTGGACTCCTCTCTCAGTCTGGTGCAACAGACCTTTCTTGCCAACCTTATAAATTGTGTTGGGCTGGAAATTTGTTTCACTCCCTCTTTTACGGGTTCAGCTACACTGGAATTTGTTTAGAGTCATTTATAAAAGGTATTTGGAGGATTTTGGAGGAGAGTTCAGTCAAGTCCTTGCCTTTACTCTGCCACCTTGGCTCCACCGTTTCTTGTGGTTTTTACCTTGGATTCTAATTCTTCTTAACAACATGACAAATGTCAAAATATCTAATTTTTTTAACTTCAATAAATGATTTATTATTTTACAATGAAAGAGTCCTTATTTGATTAAGAACTTTAATATAATAAATAAGAGAATGAAAAACTTTAAAAAATTTTCCTAATTACATTTTAATCTAGTTCTGGTCACCCTTGAGTGTTGTAGTCCACATGAAGCCTATGTATGTTTGACATTTCTCTGCTTTATATACTCTGTCTTTATATACAGCCATAATAAACTACTTGCTGTTTCTTCCACAGGGCATTCCATTTCTAAACTTTTGTACAAGCTGTCCCCACATCTGGAATGTTTTCCCTCTTCATCTCCACCTCTTAGAATTTGGGTCTCTTTTAAAACTCAACTCAAGGGACACCTTCTGTATGAAGTTTTTCTTGATTCTCTGCAGCTGCTGGTGCCCCTGTCCCCCAAACATAACATCCACACCCCACTTCCCCACCCTAGGTGATCATTCCTTGAAAGATGGCCTTGGGATGTTGTGCACTGAGTAAATCAGAGGAAGATATCATTCCTGATTGACTGACATACCTCTAAGCCTATGGTGCTATATATGGTAGAGAGATTTGCAGAGAGAAGTGAAATTTGAGAGATGAAATGAGGAAGAAGGCATGAACTTTTGCACAGCTAATGGTAGGTCCCTTATTCATGAACAAATGAGGAAAGCCAGTCAACCTCCCAACATGTCCCTTGATTCCCCACACTCAAGTGTACCCTCAAAAATTGCTAAGAACAGACTTCTTCTTTCTCTGTTTGTTGAGATTTGATCTTGCTCCTGAGTTAAAGAATTAATTTACTCTTGTGCATTCTATCAACTAGTTTAATCTACATATCATGCCCAATTTCTATTTACTGTTTACTTAGATTAATGTGTTTGCTCACAACATGGTAACACGCATTTAATGAAATGGAGCTAAACTGGCTGAACATAAGCTATTCATTAACCTTTCTTTGAAAGGAAACAAGGAAAATGGTTGATCCTGTGGGTCTTTTATAAAATACAGAGCTTCCTATTAATGCTCTGAAAACTAGGTCTTCATTGACCAGACCCCTTCCTCTGCACACGTATTCTATACATACAGGCACAATGTCTCCTCCATTAGAATGTAAGCTCCTTGGGGGGTGGAGCCAAGATGGCAGAGTAGAAACAGCATTTCCAATGTGCTCTGCCCCACACAAATTTCAAATAATGTGAAAGGGGCCTCCAAACAACTTCTGGAGCCACGGCACCCACAGAACGGCACAGAGAAGCTAACCTCCTGCTGAGGACAGCCCAGCAGCCCTACAGGAAGCGGCCAGAGCAGCGCTCTGAGAGCAGGCAGCACAGCATGCTGGGAACCAACAACACAGCACACAGAGCCGAGCCCAGGTCCGTGGTTTTAGCCCCAGGGCAGCCGGGCCTTCAGCCGGCTGGAGGGACCCCAGAACACCAACAATTGTGGCGATTCCAGAATTATCAGCACAGATATGCCTAGGACAAAGTGAGAGGTTAGTGCCCTATGGACTTTGGGAACAGTATTTGGGGAACACTCGGCTGCCTCCCCTGGGGTCGAAAAGCTGCTGAAGAAACAGCTGCACAGAAGCCATTTTGCAGCATCAGTAGTGGCTCTAGCTCCTGGTCTTCGAACTGTAGGGAGATCCAGCAATCAGTCTGGGGGTTAATCTCTCTTGCTTTAAACTGCCTGGATCTGGATTGTGGTCTGGGGGGGGGGAAGTTTGTGGTGGGTATCCAACTTGCCAGAGTGGGTGGAGGCTTTACAGAGGCCACACAACTGGTGGAAGTTGTGAAGACCCCACGTTTAGGCGGAAGCTCCCCTGTCTGGTGGCAGAGTCCTACTGTGGCAACAAGCCCAAAAATCAAGTAATTAAGTGGCAACATGCCTAGGCAAATGAAACAAAATAAACAGAAAAGTTCAACATTGGACTCCTATTTTAGGGGCAAAGAGGCTCAAAGCATGGAGGAGGACTGTGAGGTCAGAACTCCTGCACCAAAAGCCCCAGATGAAAATACAAGCTGGCTACAGGCCATAGAGGACCTTAAGAAGCAGATAAGAGAAGTGGGGGAAAATTTGGGAAGAGAAATGAAAAAGATGCAAGAAAAGTATGAAATGACAGTCAACAGCCTGACTGAGGAAAATAACACCTTAAAAAATAGACTAACTCAAATGGCAAAAGAGGCTCAGAAAGGCAATGAGGAGAAGAATGCCTTAAAAAGCCGAATTTGCCAGATGGAAAAAGAATCTCAAAAGCTCAATGAGGAGATTCATTCCTTCAGAGTTAGACTGGAGCAAATGGAAGCTAGTGACTTTATGAGAAATCAAGATGCTATTAAACAGATCCAAACAAATGAAAGAATAGAAGGCAATGTGAAATATCTCATGGGAAAAACCACTGACCTGGAAAATAGATCCAGAAGAGATAATTTAAAATTTATTGGACTACCTGAAACCCATGATCAAAGAAAGAACCTAGAAATCATCCTTCAAGAAATTCTCAAGGAAAATTGCCCTGATGTTTTAGACCCAGAGGGCAAAATAGAGGTTGAAAGAATCCACAGATCACCTCCTGAAAAAGATCCCAAAAAGAAAACTCCCAGGAATATTATAGCCAGGTTCCAGAATCCCCAGATCAAGGAGAAAATACTACAAGCAGCCAGGAAGAAACAATTTCAATATTGTGGAAACACAATCAGAATAGCCCAGGACCTGGCAGCTTCTACACTGAGAGATCGAAGAGCATGGAATATGATATTCCAGAGGGCAAAAGAGCTGGGATTGAAGCCAAGGGTCACCTACCCAGCAAAACTGAGTATCTTGTTTCAGGGGAAAATATGGTCATTCAGTGGAATAGAGGACTTTCAAGCATTCTTGAGGAAAAAACCAGAGTTGAATAGAAAATTTGACATTCAGACACAAGAAGCAAGAGATGCTTGAGAAGGTAATCAAGGAAAAGAAATCAAAAGGAACTTATCAAAGTCGGACTATTTACATTCCTACATGGAAAAACAATAACTGTGTTTGATGAAACCTTTCTCATTATGAAAATAATTGAAGAAGGGTACATGGCATATGTTCACAGGTATACATGGATAGAGGGCACAGGTTGAATTTGATGGGAAGGGGTGATTCTTTTTCTTTTTTTTTTTGGAGGGCAATTGGGATTGGGTGACTTGCCCGGGGTCACACGGCTGGGTTTTTGTTTTTCTGTTGGGTGTCTGGGGCCGGATCCGAGCTTGGGTCCTTCTGACTCCAGGCCCAGCACTCTGCTCGCTGAGCCACCTAGCCGCCCCAAGGAAGGGATGACTCTTAAGGGGTGAAGTCAAGAGGTGAGAGAGGAAAGTGGCAAGAGGAGATGGAGAGAGACAGGGTAGGGTAAACTATCTCATGTAGAAGAGGCAAGGGGAAGTAGTTGCAGGGGAGGGGAAGAACAGGAAGGCAAAAAGGCAAAAGCATATTCTCACTGAATTTGGCTCAAGGAGAGAATCACATACATACTAAATGGAATATCTTACCCTCACTCACTCTCCTGAGTAGGGGAAAGGAGGAAGAGAGGGGGGATGATGGAGGGGAGGGCATTCTGGGGGGAGGAGAGATTGGAAGTACCCACTATCAAAGAGGGACAGGATCAAAGTAGGGAATGGACCAGTTGGGAGGTGAGTTGGGTGGGAGAGAAATATAAGCAGTCTTTTACAATATATCTACTATGGTAATGTTTTGCATAGCTATACAACACATACTGAATTGCTTATCTTCCCAGAGGGAGTGGGTGACAAGGGAGGAAGGGAATAGATTTGAAAATTAAAGTTTTAAAATTAAATGTTTCATAAGATGTCCAGGCATTGGGGCCCAGAGATTCACCTTGCCCTAATGGCAAAGTCGAAGGGGGTATGGGAGAAGACATAGGAGAGAGCAGATTGGATGAGGGGATATCTAGTAGGACTGCTATTCTGGGGTGTTGGGTAGGGAAAAATGGGGGAAAAATGTAACTCATAATCTGGTGGAAATGAATGATGTAAACCAGAAGTTAATAAAGCATTTGTTTAATTAAAAAAAAAAAGAAATAGGGAAGTTTGGAGGAAGGACAGGTATAGGTGGGGAGACAGTGAATTCCATTTTGGACAGAACAAGTTTAAGATATCTAAAGGTCATTCAACTGAAAATATCAAAAAGCCAGTTGGTGATTGTGAGACTGGAGCTGGGGAGAGATTAGGGCTAGACACAGAGTTATGAGTCATCTGCATAAATGTAATAATTAAACCCATGGAAGATGAGATCACTAAGAGACAATATGGTAAGAGGAATATCTGCCAGGCTCCCTCACCATGTGGGTCAGGCTAGTTCTTTTCCTTAAAAGTACTGAGGTTGTCAGGCGGCTAGGTGGCGCAGTGAGTAGAGAGCCGGCCCTGGAGTCAGAAGGACCTGAGTTTGGATCCGGCCTCAGACACTTAACCCACACACACAAAAAAACCTAGCCGTGTGACCTTGGGCAAGTTACTTAACCCCAATTGCCCTAAAAGGGGCGGCTAGGTGGCGCAGTGAGTAAGAGCGCCGGCCTAGGAGTTGGGATGACCCGAGATCAAATCCGGCCTCAGAAAATGAGCACCCACACATAAATAATGACTAGCTGTGTAACTTGAGGTTGAAAATTGGAAGGGAAGCAGAAAGCTGGGAGACAATTTTTATAGCCAGTGTCTCTGATAAAGGCTTCATTTCTAAAATGTATAGAGACCTGAGTCAAATTTATAAGAATACAAGTCATTCTCCAGTTGATAAATGGTCAAAGGATATGACCAGGTAGTTTTCAGATGAAATATCTATAGTCATATGAAAATGCTCTAAATCACTATTAATTAGAGAAATGAAAATTAAAACTACTTGGAGGTACCACATCACTAGCATTTAATAAATGCTTAATTATTGGGAAAAAAAAAGAATGTAAGCTCCTTGAGGGTAAGAACTGTTTTACTTTTCTGTCTTTATATCTTTCACTCTATGGGGCGGCTAGGTGGCGCAGTGAATAGAGCGCCGGCCCTGGAATCAGAAGGACCTGAGTTCGGAGCCGGCCTCCGACACTTAATCCGCACAAACAAAAACCTAGCCGTGTAACCTTGGGCAAGTTACTTAACCCCAATTGCCCTAAAGGGGCGGCTAGGTGGCGCAGTGAGTAAGAGCGCCGGCCTCGGAGTTTGGATGACCCGAGATCAGACCGGCCTCAGAAAATGAGCACCCACGCATAAATCAAATGACTAGCCGTGTAACCTTGAGCAAGTTACTTAACCCCAATTGCTTTTAAAAAAAAAAATATATATATATATATATATATATATATATATCTTTCACTCTACATCTGCTACCCAGTCTAATTTCAACTCTGGGGAACCAGATGCCCTTCCCAGGAAAGCTCATCACTTCTAATCTCATCACCACACTTCTAACTCAAACCTTAAATACCACCTCCCTCAGTCTCCTCTCCCCTCAGATTGGAGAGCTGGGGGGTGGAGTACCAAACTCCTTCCAATCCCTTCCTTTATAGAGGGCAGAAACTGGACTCAGCTCATTCCACTCTAAATCTGCTGCTTTTTCTGAAGGAGACACTATTCAATACTGTCCCATCCCCATCTCCTTTTGTATATTGTCTCCCCACATTAGATTGCAAGTTCCTTGATGGCAGGGACTGTGTTTCATCTTACTAGCTCCTGGGAGTTTAACACAGTGCCTAGATATTGCAGGTGCTTAATAAAGGTTTATTCTGGATTGTGGTACATCCTTGTTTTATAAGAGGACCAATGACATCACAGAGTGATATCTTGAGTTGCACATAAATTGGATTTAAGTAAGACAAGAGTTACACAAAGTTGTCAGCCTCATTCTGTCTTCCAGAGTCATCAAAGACCAGTGGCAAGACAAAAGTAAAAGATGATTGGCAATGACCTTGGATGCAGTGGTTGACCTTGGTGCCTTCAATGACTGACCAAACTCTAAGCTCTCTTTAGTACTTGCTTCAGTCACCTTCATGGCTTTTGGAATAATCTGCCCATTCAACCAGAGGGAAGTCTCCATATGCTTGGGGTAGATATCTCCCCAACTCACTGATGGTGCTGAAGCATGTCATTTACCCTCAACCTGGTTTAGTCTACCTGCCTATATGGTTTACCAAGGCATAATCACAGTGCATGCTACAGCTTCTTAGGGCTATAGGTGACAGTTAAGTGTCAGTGGACACCAAATGTGGGTAAGTAGCCCTGAAAAGGTCCTTACATCAGAGGTGGCCATCCTCCTTGAACACCCCAGGGCTTACTGACACATAGTAGATGATTAATAAAAGCTTGTTGGTTGACTGATTAAGGAATACATTTATCACAAGTGTAAAAGTGAAAATTTATAGGGGCTTGTACACTTGAACTTAGTAAACATTTATCAAGAACCTCTTATGTGTCAGGCTTTCAGAAAACAGACAGACTCTATCCTCAAGACCTTTCTATTATCCCTATCTGTTTAAACTGTGCAGACCCAAACTATCTAAAAGGATTACAGTTGTAGAAACAAGAAAAGTCTGAGTATCAGTCAAAGAAAATGAAGGAATAAAGACAAAATTAAGACACGCGAGTTGGCAACTCTATATGGGAAAGCAGTCACAGAAGAGATGTCAATCTAATACTCATTAGGAAAGTAGAATGGAGATCTTCAGGGACTCATGCAATCGAGTAAGGAGAGAGGGAAGAATAATAAATTAAAACAACAAGATATGTGAAGAGATCACAGTGGGACAAGCTGAACAAAAGTCAGGAGTGTGTTAGAATAGAAGACATTAACCCAAGCCTTGCTTAAGTTTAAAAGTAGATAAATGTTATCAGTGATTTAACTGATAGTAACATTTCTTATTGGACTGCTGGGTGGCACCATAGTGCACAGAGTGCCAGGCCTGGAGTCAGGAAGACTCATCTTCCAGAGTTCAAACCCAGCGTCAGATACTTATGAGCTATGTGACTCTCAGCACTTAACCCTGCCTTCCTTAGTTTCCTGTCTATAAAATCAAGCTGGAGAAGGGAATAGCAAACCACTCCAGTATCTTTGCTAAGAAAGCCCTAAATGCGGCCACAAAGAGTTGGACATGACTGAAACAACTGAACAACAACAATGACAATAAACATTTCTTTTTAGGATAGTGAAACAATCTAGTTAAAAAAAAAAAAAAAAAAAATATATATATATATATATATATATATATATATATATATATATATATATATAACTGCTTATTTCCTAGATGCTAACAGTGCCTCAGAAAGTGCTTATAGAAAGAGAAAAGACAAAAGAAGGAGATCAGAAGGGGGAATATAGAGACATTTCAAACTTGCTTGTGAATTGGATTTAATCAAGGCAGAGTTGCACAAAATCATTTTACAGATGAGGAAACTGAGGCAAACAGGATTAAGTAATTTGCCCAGGGTCACATAGCTAGTATATGTCTGAAGCTAGATTTGAATTTGAATATAGGTTTTCCAGATCACAGGTTCAGCATTCTATTCACTACACCACCTAGCACCTGACTGATTTCTGACTACATTTTTATTCTGAGCACCCAAAACTATATGATAGAACGATGAAATATCTCTTGCTTTTTCCCCACAATGTGTTTGTCAAAGCAGATTTTCCGCACTTGTTGCATTGAAATCTAAATAATGAGACAAGCTGGGTGTGAAACCAGGCTTTAAGTTGAAACTTTAATGCTTCAACCAAATCTCAGTTTCTGAAATCTGAAGTTACATCAACTCTCTCGTTCAATGACTCATCATACAGAAGCACACAGAACTCCTGCAAACTAAATAAATAAGTTTTTTCAATATTTGTATGGTTATTTTTCAAATGGAAGTAAATGTTATCATGATTAGTAAAATACAAACTCATTATAAAACACTACTGAATCCATTGTAACCTTTTGTCATCATGTTTTCATATCAATCATAGAACTATTACCACTTGGAGGCAATGGTCCATGATATTTTTTACATTAAAAATAGAACTTTTTTTTATTAAATGAAGAAGTTAGAATTCAGCTTGCAGTGGACTTAGGAGAGTGTTATAGGCTAGAAAGTGGAAGTACAAAGTGTAGATGTCTTTCTCAAGGATGAATCCTTGGAAAATCAGTCAGTCAATATATATTTATTAAGTATTTACTATGTGTCAGGCACTTTGCTAAGCACTAAGGGACACAAAGAAAGACAGTCTGTGCCTTCAAGGGGTTCACAATCTAAATGGAGGAAGATACACACACACACACACACACGTGCATATATGTATATAATACGTGTGGGAGGGATAGGATCAAATGAGTTGTTTTTTTCAGGAAGGGAAAGATATGGATATGGTTGTATGAATTAAGGAAAGAAAGAACTAGTAGATAGGAAGAAAGTGAAGGGGGGAAGAGGGTAGGAGAGAGAGAGAGAGAGAGAATGATAGTAGAAATAATTTGCTGAGAAGACAGGAATGAATAGGATCAAATGACGGGGTCTAGGCTCTGGAAATCCCCTTGAATCTTCCCACTTGGTGACGCATTTGCCTGAGTCCATAAGCCTTTCATTATCCCCAGGCCCAAATCTCTGTTACTCTTAACCTAGCCTATCCCTCCATTGTCCAGCTACTTCCCACTCTTGAGCCTATTAAAATATTTATACCCAAATCAACTGTTACACTCTTGAACTGGCCTAGCCCACTTGACCTAGGCATTTACCTGAAGCAGTAAGCCTTTCATGAAGCCTTACTCTTTCTAGCCTAGTCCTATCAAAATATCTATACCCAAATCAACTGTTACACCCTTGAACTGGCCTAGCCCACCACTGTCATCTCCAGGTAGCCTCCAGTAACTTCACTCATTTACTAGAGTCTGACCTCATCTGACTCCTCCTGAAGACCCTCCCCAAATTCCTCCTCTAGACCACCCCTAGATTCCTCCCAAAACCTTTCTGTATATAAGACCCCATCTTGTTTCCATGTGGTTTTTGAGAGCACCATAGAATTTTCTAGCACAGATTTCCTCTGTATCCAATATAAGACGCTTGTCCAATGCAAGCACCACAGATACCGAGGCTCCTTAAGAGTCTACCCATTATGGTGAACTTTTAATAAACTTTGCTTTTCTTTGGCTGAGAGAAGACTTGAGTCGAATTCATTCAGAAGGACCTGGCACGTTGGTATTTTGGGGTCTCATACACCCTTAACCCTCTACCTCATCAACCCCTGTCAGTGGAATGGAGCTATGGGCAGTGCCTAATAAGGATAATAATGAACGTTTATATGCTTTAAGGTCATTTGCTAAGCACTTTACAAATATTATTTAATTTGATCCTTACAACTAACCCTTGAGATACATCCTATTATTATCCTCATGTGCTTTCTAAATTCCAGGTGTAAGGAGGAGGTTAACTGAGGGTAAAAATAAGTCTTTGAAATCACCCCATCCTATTTAAAGTTGGTGTCAAGATGTTAAGCCCTAATACCTTAACTAGGGGATAATACTTCTTTGTTGAATCAACTAATCATAGGCTTTAAACTAAGTGCAAAAAAGTCCTTGATCAACTGTAGGGATGTTGCACAGAAAATGTGGCCAGGCCCAAGAAATCTAAGTACCTAACAATAGAGAAGAAGAGCTCTCCAGATAAACCACAAAGAAGGAATCACTTTAGGGGGGAGAAAAGCACCTCTTCTGCTTTAGAATCCTCTCCCTCATGCCCTAACCAGAGAAAGACCTCAAGATTTCTGGAGGATAAGAGAATTTTGGACTTCCCATCTTCCTATTAGCATTCCAGGAATATCTATGACCCTTTGTCACAGGTACTTGCTAAATTCTAGCTCATTTCCTCTAGCCTTTTTATATATGGGCAGGAGTCTATGACACACTTTTAAGGGGAATATTTTATATCAGGTATGCCATCACAGTAAGTGCCCCTTTCTAAAATTTTTCTAAAAAATTAGTCTGGGGAAGAGCCAAGATGGCGGCATAGAAGTAGGAAAAGCCCATGTACTCCCCCCATAACCACCTCAAATGTCAATAAAAAATGACTCTAAACAAACTTTAGGGCCACAGAATGCACAAAGTGACAAAGAGAAACAAATCTCCCACTGAAGGCAGCCTGGCAGGAGGACAGGAAGGGTCCATTGCAGCATGCTGGGAGCATAGCCCAGCCCTGTGTAAGACTATGGTTTTAACCTTCGGGTGGCGACAACCAGTCATGGCTGGAGGGACTTTGGGAGAGTGGATCACCAGCAGCAGTGGTAGTTACCAGAATTATCAACCCATAAATGCCAAAGACAAAGTGAGAGGTCAGTGTGGACTTTGGGAACAGGGGGTCTGGGAGTACAGTCTGGTCTCTGCCCCCAGAGGGAGAAGTGGTTGAGGCCCAGCTGCCACCACATGGCTGCTTCAGAGCTCCTGGCCTGCAGATTGTAGGGGCACCAAGCAACCATTCTGAGGGGTAATCACTCTTGCTTTAACCTGCTTGGATCTGGATTGGTGTCTAGGGTGGAAGTCCTGGAGTGTGTGACCAGGTGCCAGACCCGGTGGAGGCTTCAGAGAGGGCAGCCAACTAATAGCTCCAGCAGCTGCAAAAACCCCAGCAATTTGGGACAAAGCTCTCCTCTCTGGAAGCAGAGTTCTACTGTGGCAAAAAGCTCAAAAGTCAAGTAATTGAGTGGCAACATGAGCAAGAAAAGGAAGCAAAGCAAGCACAGCAATCTGACTTTAGATTCCTATTTTGGGGATGAAAAGGATCAAATCATGGAACAGGAGGAAGACAACAAAGTCAGAACTACTGTACTAAAAGCTTCCAAGAAAAATATGAATTGGTCACAGGCCATAGAGGAGCTTAAGAAGGATTTTGAAAACCAAATAAGAGAAGTGGAGGAAAAATTGGGAAGAGAAAGGAGAATGATGTAAGAAAATCACTAAAAGCAAGTCAATAACCTGACTGAAGAAAATAACACCTTAAAAAATAGACTAACTCAGCTAGCAAAAGAGGCTCAAAAAGCCAATGAGGAAAAGAATGCTATAAAAGCCACATTTGCCAGATGGAAAAAGAATCTCAAAAGCTCACTGAAGAGAATCATTCCTTCAGAATTAGATTGGAACAAATGGAAGCTAGTGCCTTTATGAGAATCAAGATACTATAAAACAGATCCAAACAAATGAAAAAAATAGAAGGCATTGTGAAATATCTCATTGGGAAAACCACTAACCTGAAAAATAGATCCAGGAGAGATAATTTAAAAATTACTGGACTACCTGAAAGCCATGATCAAAAAAAGAACCTCGAAATCATCCCTCAAGAAATTCGCAAGGAAAATTGCCCTGATATTTTAGAACCAGAGGGCAAAATAGAGGTTGAAAGAATCCACCCATCACCCCTTGAAAAAAGATCCCAAAAAGAAAACTCTTAGGAATATTATAGCCAGATTACAGAGTTCCCAGATCAAGGAGAAAATATTATTAGCAGCCAAGAAGAAACAATTTGAATATTGTGGAAACACAATCAGGATAACACAGGATCTGGCAGCTTCTACACTGAGGGATCAAAGGGCTTAGAATATGATATTTCAGAGGTCAAAGGAGCTGGGATGAAAACCAAGAATCACCTACACAGCAAAAATGAGTATACAGTGTTTCAGGGGAAAGTATGGTTATTCAATGAAATAGAGGATTTTCAAGCATTCTTGATGAAAAAAACAGAGTTGAATAGAAATTTTGACATTCAGATACAAGAAGCAAGAGAATCATGAGAAAGTAAACATGGAAAAGAAATCATATGAAACTTATCAAAGTTGAACTATTTATATTCCTACATGGAAAAACAATAATTGTAACATATGAAACTTTTCTCAGTATGAGAATAGTTTAAGGGAATACAAATGCATATATATATATATATATATATATATATATATGTCTCTATACATTCATATATATGTCTATATAGGAGGGTATATGGGTGTATGAATACATATGTGAATGTGTCTATACATGTGTACAAGTATACATAGACAGAGGGCACAGGACCAATTGTTTGACTCAGTTTTCTCTACTGTAAAGTGGGAATGATAATGGCGCCCATCTCCCAGGGTTGTTTAGAGGAATAAACAAGATAATATTTATAAAACACTTAGCACAGTGTTCTGACACATAGTAGGCACTTAAATATTTTCCCCCACTTCCTGATCACTGGACTTAGGTCTCTCTGTGGAAGACCTTCTCAACTAGTTTATAGTGAGTATTCTATATACCTCCTGGCATTAATCTCCAAAGGCTAGTCCAGGGGTGGGGAACTGTGGCCTCGAGGTCACATGTGGCTCTCTAGGTCCTCAAGTGTGGCCCTTTGATGGAATCCAGACGTCACAGAACAAATCCCCTTAATAAAAGGATTTATAAAACTTGGACTCAGTCAAAAAAGACTGCACCCAAGGACCTAGAAGGCCATGTGTGGCCTCGAAGCTGCAAGTTATTTCCTTAGAATTCCTTAATTATACTCCCAAGGACTAGAAGGTTTATTTGTTCTTACAGACAGATTACAAAAATCTACCAATTTACAAACATATTTTGTATACTAGCCAGGTGAATATCCTCTACTCAATTCAAGAAGCATAATCACAGTCTATGTCCAGCTACTGTGCTAGGACTTTAGGAGATATAAAGACAAAAATGAAATAGTTTTTGTTTTTAAATAGTTTTTGTTTACATATTATTGGACAAAAATATGCGTGTGTGTATACATATATATGTATATATACACACAAAAAGAAAAACAACATGTATGTTTTAATATAAATATATATTTAGATATAATAAAATGCATAAAATAATATAAAAGTACATTATTTACTTTCTATATGTGTTTTCTTTGGGGTAAGAGAGAAGACTAACAGTGTTGGAGGTGATCAGGAAAAGCCTTTTGTAGGAGGTGATACTTCAACTGAATTTTAAAGGGAACTAGGGATTCCAAGAGGCAGGGGTGAGAAGGGATGGCATTCCAGGCCTGGGTTAAAACCTGGGCAAGAGCATGGAGGTGAGAGATAGAATATGGTGCACAAGGAACAAGTAGGACAGTTCATGAATAATGTGAAATAATGTGAAATCTGTATATAGAGATAGGTTGGAGCCAAGTTGCAAAAGACTTCTGGCCAAAAGGGGGAATTTTTATTTCATCCTAGAGCAATAGGGAGTTACCTGAGCTTCTTGACTAGGACTATAGCACAGGTTGTATTTTAGGAATATCAATTTGGCAGCTTGTGCAGACAACAATCAGAGAAGGAAGAGGCTGGAGGTGAGGAGAGCAATTATGTCTAGCTTTTGCTATATTCAAACAACATAATGAAGATGGTGATGACCTATCATTGTGTAACAGAACGCCTGAACAAGATGAGCTGAGGCATGGGCTAAATTGAAGACTTTGGTTCAGATTCTTCATCCAGGTTATCATAACCAAACAACACTTAATAGGCTGGTATTGTATCTAATGTGTTGTGCAGGTCACCACAATCTGTGGCATCTTCTTTCTCAACCCAAGCCTGGTAGTGTGGTGTGATAGCTAGAGTTCTGGGAAAGAAATCAGAAGATCTGAGTTCTAAACCTGGATCCAAAGCTCTTTGCCAAGTGACATTAGTTAAGAGATTCCGATTTGCAACCTTCTTTGCTATGGCCTCTGTTCTGGAGCTGCTGAAGCAGGAGGACGACCGCAGCAAGATGAGATCCGTGTCTGTGGACCTGAATGTTGATCCTTCACTCCAGATTGACATCCCTGATGCCCTCAGTGAAAGAGATAAGGTCAAGTTCACAGTGCATACAAAGACCACCCTGTCCATTTTTCAGAGTCCAGAGTTTTCTGTTACAAGACAGCATGAAGACTTTGTGTGGCTGCACGATACACTTACTGAAACTGAAGAATATGCAGGACTCATTATGCCACCTGCTCCTACAAAGCCTGACTTTGATGGCCCCAGAGAGAAGATGCAGAAGCTGGGGGAAGGTGAAGGCTCTATGACAAAAGAAGAATTTGCAAAAATGAAGCAAGAACTTGAAGCGGAATATCTAGCTGTCTTTAAGAAGACTGTATCATCCCATGAAGTTTTTTTTCAGTGACTTTCTTCTCATCCTGTCCTCAGCAAAGATCACAACTTTCATGTTTTCCTGGAATATGATCAGGATCTAAGTGTTAGGAGGAAAAACACTAAGGAGATGTTTGGTGGCTTCTTTAAAAGTGTGGTGAAAGGTGCTGATGAAGTCCTTTTTTCTGGAGTTAAGGAGGTAGATGACTTCTTTGACCAAGAGAAGAATTTTCTCATCAACTATTACAATAGGATCAAGGATTCATGTGCAAAAGCCAACAGAATGACCAGATCCCATAAAAATGTAGCAGATGACTATAACCATACTTCAGCCTGCTTGAATAGCCTCGCTTTAGAAGAGCTGACTGTCATCAAAAAAATATTTACTGAAAGTTGCTGAGCTATTTGGAAAGCTACGGAAAGTGGAGGGTCGAGTATCGTCAGATGAAGATTTAAAACTGACAGAGCCCCTCAGATACTATATGCTCAACATAGAAGCTGCTAAGGATCTCTTATACAGACGCACAAAAGCCCTCATTGACTATGAAAACTCAAACAAAGCTCTGGACAAGGCCCGGTTAAAAAGCAAAGATGTCAAGCTGGCGGAGGCACACCAGCAGGAATGCTGTCAGAAATTTGAACAGCTCTCTGAATCTGCAAAAGAAGAACTGATCAGTTTTAAACGGAAAAGCGTGGCAGCATTTAGAAAAAACCTAATTGAAATGTCTGAACTGGAAATAAAGCATGCAAAAAATAATGTCTCCCTCTTGCAAAGCTGCATTGACCTTTTCAAGAACAACTAAGTTGCCTTTACTCTGAATGAACCTGAATGAACTGAAGATGAATGTGAAAACCAGCATCAATTGCACTCAATTTCATTAGCCATGGAAGATTTATTTTTACTTTTGACTAAAACTTTAGGTCTAAAAATTTATATACAAATAAATATTTTGCTTTCTGAGAAATGACTAATACACATAACCATGTTTAATTTTTTTTCTTAGAATTTTCCTTTGAGTTAAATTTGCATGTATGTTATTTGGACATAGCTAACCTTTCTGTCAAATACATTTAATACCTCAAAGTGGACAGTGTATAAGTCCTAGATTCTAAATAATTCTTTTAAATGGTAAGGAGAAAGGTACCCAAAAACATGCCTGTTGGAGCAGAGCATAAGAGAATTTAGTACAAGAATGCCTCATTTTTTGTGCTCCCATCCAGTTAAAAACTAAAAATTGGAATTAGGAGCCAATTATATACAAAAAAAAAACAAACAAAAAAAACATTCTTCAGCTTAAGAGTTGAATGACAGGTGTCCAAACACTCCATTCTTTAATCAAACTTTTTTCACCTATCATTCCCATAGTTCTTTAACCATCTCAAGTATTTATATTATATTGGGAGATCAAGGATATTTCATTAGATTTATTTTTGTAAGTAATCTTGTACAGTACAGGTTTTGTAGTTGGAATACAAATACACTTGTAGAAGAGAAATTTTCTCCTATTTAGAGTGTCACCAATTTAGGAGTGGAGAGGAAGTTACCTTAAGGGTATGGAAACAGTGCAGTGGCCTAGTATATAGTATAATTGGCTGTATTGATTTTTTTTTTTTAACTACTCCTACTGCTTGGTATGGAGGAGCATAAAAATCCATTTAAGAGAGGGCTTGTGTGTGTCTTTTTTTTCTTTCCCTTTTTGTCTGCTTTGTTTTTTTACACAAACTGGTTTATTGCAAAATGTATAATAAAACACAAAGAAAATTTAAAAAAAGAGAGATTCCATGTAGCTTTGGTTCCTTTGTCTGGCCTTACATTACCCCCACTGTGTTATGGATTATCTTGGATAATACAAGAACCATCCCAGACTTGGGAAAAGGTGGAGAACCCAGGACCAGCACTCAGCTGTAGCAAAAAGGAAGGTGGAGCTGTAGCAAGTGACTGGCACAACCAGCGTCTACAGGAGTGAGTGACCTAGACAGAAATGAGGAAGTGTCTCGGAGAATGTCTAACCACTATGACAGATTTCCCAGCAGGGAGGAGTTGGTGTAGGCCCAGCATAAGTGATACAGGCTGGAGTCAGTGCGAAGGGCAATGCAGCAGTTGTCTTCCATGATTGGACCGGCAAACATGAAGAACCCTTAGTGGCTGTCTGGGTCACCTGCATTGATAGATCACATTGGTCAGAGAAACCAGAAAGCAGACAGTACATGGTTTGTCCTCCTATATCAAGCACAATTCAAATTTTTTTTTTCTTTTAAACAAATACTTTATTAACTTCTGTTTTACATCATTCATTTCCGCCAGATTTTGAGTTACATTCATTTTCCCCCCATTATTCCCCTACCCAACCTCCCAGAATAGCAGTCCCACAAGATATCGCTTCCTCCAATCTGCTCTCTCCCATACCTTCTCCCATACCCCCATCGACTTTTCCATTAGAGGAAGATGAATCTTTGTGTCCCAATGCCTGCACATCTTATCTCCCAATTATAGGCAAAAGAGTATTAATAATAGTATCTATATATATTTGAAACATTTAATGTTACGACCTTGAATTTCAGATCCATTTCCTTCCTCCTTGTCACCCATTCCTTCTTGGGATATAAGTAATTCAGTATATGTTGTACATGTCTAGCTATGCAAAACATTATCATAGTAGATATATTGTACAAGGCTGCTTATAATTCCTCCCACTCATCCCACCCCCCACCTGGTCCATTCCCTACATAATCCTGTCCCTCTTCTATAGTGGGTACTTCCAACCTCCCCTCACCCCAAGGATGCCCTCCCATCCATCATCCCTCCTCTCATCCCCCTTCCCCCTATCCTGCTGCAGGTTGAGATATCCCATTTAGTATGTATGTCATTTTCTCCCTGAACCAAATTCAATGTGAATGTGGTTTTGCCTTTTTAGCCTTCCTTATTCTCCCCCTCCTTTGCAACCACTTCCCCTGCATGAGATAGTTTACCCTACCATGTCTCTCCCCATCTCCTCTTGCCACTTTCCTCTCTCACCTCATAATTTCATCCCTTGAGTACTCTCCCTTCCCAACAAATTCAACCTATGCCCTCTATCCATATATAACTGTAACCATATACACACACATTCATATATGTATTCGTATGACCACACCCCCTTCTTCCATTATTTTCATAGTGAGAAAGATATCATCAGTCACAGATATTGCTTTTCCATATAGGAATGTAAATAGTTCAACTTTGATAAGTTCCTTTTGATTTCTTTTCCCTGATTACCTTCTCAGGCATCTCTTACTTCTTGCGTCTGGATGTCAAATTTTCTATTCAACTCTGGTTTTTCCCTCAAGAATGCTTGAAAGTCCTCTATTCCACTGAATGACCATATTTTCCCCTGAAACAAAATACTCAGTTTTGCTGGGTAGGTGACCCTTGGGTTCATTCCCAGCTCTTTGCCCTCTGGAATATCATATTCCATGCCCTTCGATCCCTCAGTGTAGAAGCTGCCAGGTCCTGGGCTATTCTGATTGTGTTTCCACAATATTGAAATTGTTTCTTCCTGGCCGCTTGTAGCATTTTCTCCTTGATCTGGGGATTCTGGAACCTGGCTATAATATTTCTGGGAGTTTTCTTTTTGGGATCTTTTTCAGGAGGTGATCGTGGATTCTTTCAACCTCTATTTTGCCCTCTGGATCTAAAACATCAGGGCAGTTTTCCTTGAGAATTTCTTGAAGGGTGATTTCTAGGTTCTTTCTTTGATCATGGCTTTCAGGTAGTCCAATAATTTTTAAATTGTCTCTCCTGGATCTATTTTCCAGGTCAGTGGTTTTTCCCATGAGATTTCACATTGCCTTCTATTCTTTCATTTGTTTGGATCTGCTTAACAGCATCTTGATTTCTCATAAAGTCACTAGCTTCCATTTGCTCCAGTCTAACTCTGAAGGAATGAATCTCCTCAGTGAACTTTTGAGATTCTTTTTCCATCTGGCAAATTCAACTTTTTAAGGCATTCTTCTCCTCATTGCCCTTTTGGGCCTCCTTTGCCATTTGAGTTAGTCTATTTTTTAAGGTGTTGTTTTCCTCAGTCAGGCTGTTGACCCTCATTTCATACTTTTCCTGCATCCTTCTCATTTCTCTTTCTAATTTTTCCTCCACTTCTCTTATTTGATTTTTAAAGTCCTTCTTAAGGTCCTCTATGGCCTGCAACCCGCTCATGTTTTCCCCTGGGGCTTTTGGAGCAGGACTTCTGACCTCACAGTCCTTTTCCCGCTCTATGCCCCCAAAATAGGAGTCTAGGGTTGCATTTTTCTGTTTCCTTTGCCTTGGCATGTTGCCACTTAATTGCTTGACTTTTGGGCTTGTTGCCACACCATGGCTTTAAGGCCAGATAGAGGAATTTTCGTCCCGAACGTGTGGGGGCAACTTCCGTTTCTGGCAAGCTATAAACCCACCCACAACTTCCACCCTAGATCACAATCCAGATCCAGGGAGGTTAAAGCAAGAGCGATTACCCCCCAAGACTGATCGCTGGATCTCCCCACATTTGTAGGCTGGGAGCCGGAAATGCCTCTGAAAACTACACAGTGGCGTGTCTCCTCAGCAGCTTCTAGCCCCCAGGGGAGGGAGCTGACGCATTCCCCAAATACAGGTCCCAAAGTCCATAGGACACAACCTCTTACTTTGTCCTAGGCAAGTCTATGTTGATAATTCTGGCGTCTCCACAGTTCCTGGTGTTCTGGGGTTCCTCCAGCGGGCTGCTGGCCCTGCCGCCCTGGGGCTAAAACCTCGGCTCACGTGGACCTGGGCTCGGCTCGGCTCCTGCGCTCTGCGTGGTGCAGGCTCCCAGACCACTGGGCTGGTCCTTCCTGCAGGGTGCTGGGCTGTCCTCAGCGGGAGGTTAGCTTCTCTGTGTCGTTCTGTGGGTGCTGGGGCTCCAGAAGATTTTCAGAGTCCTTTTTTACATAGTTTGTGGAGAATCTGGGGGCAGAGAGGCTTGGAGGAGCTGTTTCTACTCCGCCATCTTGGCTCCGCCCCCCCCACAATTCAAATTTTAAAAAATATTGTATTACTTTAGCCCAAGAGATATAGTCATTTCGGGTTAGAGTGATTGCCAAAGTATGCAATGTGAAGAGCAAAAAAGATGCCCTAAATCTCTCTTTAGGACAATTTGTCACAGTCACTGTAATTCCCACCATGCCATATGCCTTTAAAAAGACTGACAGAAATGCAAGGTTCTAAGACAATTCCAAAAGACACATGATGGAAAGGGCTATCCACATCCAGAGAAAGAACTACACAGTCTGAATGCAGATTAAAGAAAACTACTTGCTCTCTCTCTTTTGTGCTTTGTTCTGTTTCATTCCTTCTTTCTCATTCACTCCATTGATTATAATTCTTCTTTACAATTTGACTAATGTTTAATGTGAAGGTATTTGTAGAACCCATATCAGATTGCATGCCCCCATGGGGGGGAGGGGGAGAAAATTTGGAACTCAAGGGATTATGGAACTGAATGCTGTAAACTAAAAGTAAATAATAATAATGATAAAAGACTGCTGGAGTCACAGCTGCAGACCCAGGCAGCCTGTGCTGGGGAGCCCTCCAGGAGGCCTGAAATCATCATAATCTCTGATACTTGGTGGCTGCACCAGGGAACCACACAGACAGAGACAAGATTAAGGCCCCCTGGAACCCTTCTAGCATGTCTCAAGTCAACATGCTTTCCAGTACCTCTTAAAGGCAGTTCAGGGCTATAGCAGGGGACAAGTCAGTTGCTGGTGGAAGAATACACAGGAGACAGAGATGGAACTGAGGTAAGCATCTGAGTTAGGCCACCTGGACACAGAGAGAAGACAGGGCAGTGTAATGGAAATGCAGATTTGAAGATCTTCCCTGCCCCTAGGCTCTTTGATTGGCTTAAGTGACTCTGAGAACTTTCTTTAATTTGAAAATATACTTTGCCCTCTAATAGGCTGAGTGTGGTCACATGGAGCCTGTGGTAGGAGGCTTGGTTTTCAGGAATGACCACACCTTGATGCTATGTGATTGGGCAGTGGGTCAAGAGGGTGGTTACATTCTCTGACCCAGGAGAAAGCTATATAATTCCTGATGTGAGGCTTTGCTTTGTGGCTCACTTTGAGAAGTATTGTGTGATTTGACCAGATGAGACTCTGGGCAGCCATTGAGAGCCCCCCAGCTTTGAAAACCCAGATGTTGATGCTTCCCTCTCTGGTAACTGTGATTTGGTATTGATATAATGGTTGGACAGTTTGGAAGCCTGTCTGTTTGATCTGTCTGTATACTCTGAAGTTTGGTGTGCTGACCATTTCCCCCTGAACTAGGTGATATATGTTTGTTTAATTAAAGTAAGCTTGTTATAGAATTCGAGTTGCTTTCCTTTTGAAAAGCAGATCTAAGAACCTGTGTTGGCAGCCACCCTGGGAATGTTGGGGTGCTTGCTGCTACAGGCAGTAGAAGTTGAGTCTAACATCTTGTCCCAGGGAAAGGGATCAGGACCCAGTCACTCAATTCAGAATGGCAGCAGGATAGCCCAAGCAGCATCCAGATTATAGAGGGGATAGAATCAGGCACTCTATTGTACATGGCAGTCCCATTCCAGGAGCTGAGGTTGGAGATGATTAAGAAAATTCTAAATATAACTGATGAAATACTATGGGTAAGAGAAGCCCAAGAGTTAAATCAAGAATATGAAAGTAAGCCCATAAGAAGTATAAGGCTCCCCACCACACACACAAAAAAGAATGGCTTGGTCACAAGTATTCTAAAAGTAAATGAAGGGGGCGGGGCCAAGATGGCAGAGTAGAAACAGCTCATCCAAGCCACTCTGCCCCCAGATTCCCCCCAAACTATGTAAAAGGGGACTCTGAACAACTTCTGCAGCCCCAGCACCCACAGAACGACACAGAGAAGCTAACCTCCCGCTGAGGACAGCCCAGCAGCCCTGCAGGAAGGACCAGTGCAGCAGTCTGGGAGCCAGCAGCGCACAACGCGCAGAGTGCAGGAAGCGGAGCCGAGCAGAGCCCAGGTCCACGTGAGCTGACGTTTTAACCCCAGGGCAGCAGGGCCAGCAGCTGGCTGGAGGAACTCCAGAACACCAGCAGCCGTGGCGACTTCAGAATTATCAACATAGACATGCCTAGGACAAAGTAAGAGGTTAGTGTCCTATGGATTTTGGGACCTGTATTTGGGGGAATGCGTCGGCTCCCTCCCCTGGGGGCTAGAAGCCACTGAGGAGACACGCCATTTTGTAGTTTTCAGAGGCAGCTCCGGCTCCCAGCCTGCAAATTGTAGGGAGATCCAGCGATCAGTCTTGGGGGGTAATCGCTCTTGCTTTAACCTCCCTGGATCTGGATTGTGATCTAGGGTGGAAGTTGTGGGTGGGTTTACAGCTTGCCAGAAACGGAAGTTGCCCCCCACACATTCGGGATGAAAATTCCTCTATCTGGCCTTAAAGCCATAGTGTGGCAACAAGCCCAAAAGTCAAGTAATTAAGTGGCAACATGCCAAGGCAAAGGAAACAGAAAAATGCAACCCTAGACTCCTATTTTGGGGGCATAGAGCGGGAAAAGGACTGTGAGGTCAGAAGTCCTGCTCCAAAAGCCCCAGGGGAAAACATGAGCGGGTTGCAGGCCATAGAGGACCTTAAGAAGGACTTTAAAAATCAAATAAGAGAAGTGGAGGAAAAATTGGAAAGAGAAATGAGAAGGATGCAGGAAAAGTATGAAATGAGGGACAACAGCCTGACTGAGGAAAACAACACCTTAAAAAATAGACTAGCTCAAATGGCAAAGGAGGCCCAAAAGGGCATTGAGGAGAAGAATGCCTTAAAAAGTCGAATTTGCCAGATGGAAAAAGAATCTCAAAAGTTCACTGAGGGGGGCGGCTAGGTGGCGCAGTGAGTAGAGCGCCGGCCCTGGAGTCAGAAGAACCTGAGTTCGGATCCGGCCTCAGACACTTAACCGACACAAACAAAAACCTAGCCATGTGACCTTGGGCAAGTTACTTAACCCCAATTGCCCTAAAAGGGGTGGCTAGGCGGCTCAGTGAGTAAGAGCGCCAGCCTCGGAGTTGGGATGACCCGAGATCAAATCCGGCCTCAGAAAATGAGCACCCACACATAAATAATGACTAGCCGTGTAACCTTGAGCAAGTTACTTAACCCCAATTGCTTAGAAAAAAAAAGTTCACTGAGGAGATTCATTCCTTCAGAGTTAGACTGGAGCAAATGGAAGCTAATGACTTTATGAGAACTCAAGATGCTGTTAAGCAGATCCAAACAAACGAGAGATTATAAGGCAATGTTAAATATCTCATGGGAAAAACCACTGACCTGGAAAATAGATCCAGGAGAGACAATTTAAAAATTATTGGACTACCTGAAAGCCATGATCAAAGAAAGAACCTAGAAATCACCCTTCAAGAAATTCTCAAGGAAAACTGCCCTGATGTTTTAGATCCAGAGGGCAAAATAGAGGTTGAAAGAATCCACAGATCACCTCCTGAAAAAGATCCCAAAAAGAAAACTCCCAGGAATATTATAGCCAGGTTCCAGAATCCCCAGATCAAGGAGAAAATACTACAAGCAGCCAGGAAGAAACAATTTCAATATTGTGGAAACACAATCAGAATAGCCCAGGACCTGGCAGCTTCTACACTGAGGGATAGAAGGGCATGGAATATGATATTCCAGAGGGCAAAAGAACTGGGACTGAACCCAAGGGTCACCTACCCAGCAAAACTGAGTATTTTGTTTCAGGGGAAAATATGGTCATTCAGTGGAATAGAGGACTTTCAAGCATTCTTGAGGAAAAAACCAGAATTGAATAGAAAATTTGACATCCAGACACAAGAAGCAAGAGATGCCTGAGAAGGTAATCAGGGAAAAGAAATCAAAAGGAACTTATCAAAGTTGAACTATTTACATTCCTATATAGAAAAACAATAACTGAGTGATGATATCTTTCTCACTATGAAAATAATGGAAGAAGGGTGTGTGGTCATATGAATACATATGTGAATGTGTGTGTATATGGATAGAGGGCATAGGTTGAATTTGTTGGGAAGGGAGAATACTCAAGGGATGAAATTATGAGGTGAAAGAGGAAAGTGGCAAGAGGAGATGGGGAAAGACAGGGTAGGGTAAACTATCTCATGTAGAAGAAGCAAGGGGAAGTGGTTGCAAGGGAGGGGGAGAATAGGAAGGGAAAAAAAGGCAAATCCACATTCTCATTGAATTTGGTTCAGGGAGAGAATGACATACATACTAAATGGGATATCTCAACCTGCAGCAGAATAGGGGGAAGGGGGATGAGAGGAGGGATGATGGATGGGAGGGCATCCTTGGGGGGAGGGGAGGTTGGAAGTACCCACTATAGAAGAGGGACAGGATCATGTAGGGAATGGACCAGGTGGGGGGTGGGATGAGTGGGAGGGAATTATAAGCAGCCTTGTACAATATATCTACTATGATAATGTTTTGCATAGCTAGACATGTACAACATATACTGAATTACTTATCTCCCAAGAGGGAATGGGTGACAAGGGAGGAAGGAAATGGATCTGAAATTCGAGGTCTTAAGATTAAATGTTTCAAATATATATAAATACTATTATTTATACTCTTTTGCTTGTAATTGGGAGATAAGATGTGCAGGCATTGGGACACAAAGATTCACCTTCCTCTAATGGAAAAGTCGAAGGGGGTGTGGGAGAAGGTATGGGAGAGAGCAGATTGGAGGAAGCGATATCTTGAGGGACTGCTATTCTGGGAGGTTGGGTAGGGGAATAACGGGGGGAAAATGATTGTAACTCAAAATCTTGCGGAAATGAATGATGTAAAACAGAAGTTAATAAAGCATTTGTTTAAAAAAAAGTAAATGAAAGAAATTTTTTTTAAAAAGTTTTTTTTTTTTAAGAAAATGAATTTTTGGGAAAGCTAGGAGGTGCAGTGGATAGAGCACCAACCCTGGAGTCAGGAGGACCTGAGTTCAAATCTGGCCTCAGACATTTAACACAAAAAACTAGTCATATGACCTTTTGCAAGTTACTTAACCTCAATTGCCCTACCTTCCCCCTTCAAAGAAAAAAGCAAAATTAAATTTTTTTTAATTGGAAGGAGAATTCCTAGCTTAAATCAGAAGAGGGAAAATATGACCCCAACAGTGTACTCTCTGAATGACAGAATGGAGCAAATAGAACAGATAGTTACTGCCATCAAGGAGATCAAAATCTAGTGGAAGAAAGACAACACATAAAAAAAAGATGAAGAGGGTAGGGAAGGAAGAGTTCCCTAACTCAGGGGACATGATGAAATCCTGCAGGCAGGGGGAAAATGATGGAGTGCCTGCCCTGGAACCCCTCCACACTCTCCCTTCTTCAATCAGAGGGAAAGAGGGAACTAAAGGGCAGAGGGGGGCAGAGGAATTGTGAATTCCACCACTGGCTTGTGGCCATCATCTTGGGAAGTATTTCATATGAAGACCTCGAAACTGCTTCTCCAGGTACTGTAGCTAGAGTTACTGAAGACCCCAAAAAGAAAGTTCCTTGGCATTGTTAAATGGTTTAACATCTGAAAATCATATGATTTTGTCACAATAAATGATAATAAGGAAGAGGCATTTACCAGTTTCTATGCCTTGGCAACCTAAGGACCATGGGATTTTTCCATTTGACTTAAAGCTGAAATCTTCTATATGTGTTGTCTCCCTCATTAGAATATGAGCTCCTTGAGAGCAGAGACTGGTCTTTATTTTTTCTATTTTTAACTCCAGTATTTAACATAGTGCTCTGCATATAGTCTTTAGTACTTTTTTTCATTCATTCATTCACTCACACATTCACGTACTTGTCTTTCTGGTTTCTATTGTCTTCCTGTTTCTATTTATGTATTTGTTTTTAGCATTTTTTTCTTTTTAAAATTTGAATTCCAGATTTTCCCCCTCCTTCCCACCCTTCCCTCACCCATTGAGAAGTCAAACAATATGATATGAATTATACATGTGAAAGCATGCAAAATATATTTCCATATCATCAATATTAGAAAACAAAGCAAGAAAATTATACTTCAATTAGTACTCAGAGTTCATCAGTTCTCTCTCTGGAGGTAGATAGGATTTCTCATCATAAGTCCCTTGGAATTGTCTTGGATCATTGTATTGATCAGAATAGCCAAGTCTTTCACAGTTGATCAACATTATAACATTGCTGTTACTGTGCACAATTACCTTCCAGTTCTCATTTCACTGAGCATAAGTTCATACAGGTCTTGTTACCTCATCATTTCTATTAGCACAATAGTACTTCATCACAATCATATGACGAAATTTGTTCAGCCATTCCAACTGATGAGCATTCCCTAAATTTCCAATTCTTTGCTGACATGAAAAGAGCTACTATAAATATTTTTGTCCATATAGGTCCTTTTTCCCTTTTTTATTTCTTTGGAGTTCAAATTTAGTAGTGGTATTGCTAGATCAAAGGGAAGGCAGGTTTTATAGCCCTTTGGGCATAGTTCTAAATTGTTCTCCAAAATAGGTGGTCCAGGTCACTACTCTACCAGCAGTTCCTTAATATACCTATTTTCCTGCATTCCCCTCCAGCATTTGTCATTTCTGATAGATGTGAAGTAATTCCTCAGAGTTGTTTTAATTTGCTTTTCTCTAATGAGTAGTAATTTAGAACAGTTTTTCTTTTTTAGGTCCTCTTAAAATGTTTTCTTTTATTGCTATTGCTTTTTTAAATGTAATTTGTTTTTAATTTATGGAACAAAACAAGAATTTCTTTAACACCGCATAATAAAAAAAAGATAATTGTGCATGAAACTGCAAATCCACTATGTACAACTTGCTATTCCTTTTAAACATGCAACAAAATTATCGTGTAAATTTCTTTTTTTTCTTCTTGGAGAGTTTTGTTATGACATATAGAAATGATGATGATTTATTTGAATCCACTTCATATCTTGCTACTTTGCTAAAACAATTGTTTCAACTAACTTTTTAGTTGAGTCTTTGGGATTTTCCAGATATATCAATATGTCATCTGCAAAAGGAGATACTTTTATTACCTCATTCCCTAATCTGATTCTTACTATTTCTTTTTCTTCTTTTATTGCTGTTTCGAGGATTGTCAATATAATATTGAATAATATTGATGACAGTGGGCATCCTTGTTTCATATCTGATCTTACTAGGAAGGCTTCTAGTTTATCCGCATCACAATGTTTGCTGATGGTTTTAGATAAATACTTTTTATCAATTTAAGCAAAAATCCATTTATACCAGTACTTTAAAATGTTTTTTTTTTATCAAATGCTTTATTAACTTCTAGTTTATATCATTCATTTCCACAAGATTTTGAGTTACATATTTTCTCCCTGTTTTTCCCCCTACCCACCACCCCAAAATAGTGATCCCACTGGATATCCCCTCCTCCAATCTGCTCTCTCCCATATCTTCTCCCATATGGCCTCTGACTTTCCAGTAGGGCATGGTGGCTTTCTATGGCCCAATGCCTGTATATCATATTTCCCAGCTACATGTAAAATAGAATTAATAATAGTATATATGTATATAGTATAGTATATATATATATATAGTATATATACTATATATATATATATACATATATATACTATGTATATATATACTACGTGTGTGTGTGTGTGTATATATATATACTATGTATATATATACTATGTATATATATACATATACTATATATATATACTATGTATATATATATACTATGTATATATATATACTATGTATATATATACTATGTATATATATATACTATGTATATCTATATACTATGTATATACTATGTATATATGTATATATACATACATACATTTGATTTTAAAGCTTTGAATTCCAGATTCATTCCCTTCCTCCCTTGTCACCCACCCTTACTGGGAAGATAAGCAATTCAATATAGGTTGTACATGTGTAGCTATGCAAAACTTTTCCATAGTGGATATATTGTAAAAGACTGACTATATTTCCCTCCCTCCTATCCCACCTCCCACTTACTCTATTCTCTACTTTCATCCTGTCCCTTTTCAAAAGTGGGTACTTGCAACTTACCTCCCCCCCCAGCCTGCCCTCCCTTCCATCATTCCCCACCTCATTCCCTTCCCCCCTACTCTCCTGCTGGGTGAGATACCCTATTTAGTGTGTATGTCATTCCCTTCCTAAGCCAAATTGAATGAGAATAAGGTTGACCCATTCCCTTTTGCCTTCCTGTTCTTCCCCTCTATTGTAACCATTTTCCCTTTCCTTTTCTATGTGAGATAGTTTACCCCATTCTGTCTCTCCTCATTTCCTCTCATTATATTCCTCTCTCACCTCTTAATTTCACCTTTTAAGTATCATCCCTTCCTATTCAATTGGTCTGTACCCTCTATCTATGTATACCTGTACAGATATACAAACACATTCACATATGTATTCATATGCCTATATACCCTCCTATATAGACATATATATGTATGTGTGTATATATATATATATATACATACACACACATACATACATTCATACATGTATGTATATATGTGTGTATATATCTATATCTATCTATCTATATATATATATATATATACATATATATATATTCCCTTCAATTATTCTTATACTAAGAAAAGTTTCACACATTATAATTGTTGTTTTTCCATTTAGGGATGTAAATAGTTCAAATTTGGTAAGTTCCTTATGATTTCTTTTCCCTGTTTACCTTCTCATGCATCTCTTGCTTCTTGTATCTCAATGTCAAATTTTCTATTCAACTCTGTTTTTTTATCAAGAATGCTCAAAAGTCCTCTATTTCACCAAATTACCATATTTTCCCCTGAAACTTGATACTCAGTTTTGCTGTGTAGGTGATTCTTGGTTTTCATCCCAGCTCCTTTGACCTCTGGAATATCATATTCTAAGCCCTTCAATCCCTCAGTGTAGAAGCTGCCAGATCCTGTTATCCTGATTGTGTTTCTACAATATTCAAATTGTTTCTTCCTGTCTGCTTGTAATATTTGCTCATGGATCTGGGAATTACAGAACCTGACTATAATATTCCTAGGAGTTTTCTTTTGGAGATCTTTTTCAAGAGGTGATTGGTAGATTCTTTTTCAACCTCTATTTTGCCCTCTGATTATAAAACATCAGGGCAATTTTCCTTGAGAATTTCTTGAAGGATGATTTCTAGGTTCTTTTTTTGATCATGGCTTTCAGGTAGTCCAATAATTTCTAAATTATCTCTCCTGGATCTATTTTCCAGATCAGTGATTTTTCCCATGAGATATTTCACATTGCTTCTATTTTTTCATTTGTTTAGATCTGTTTTATAGTATTTTAATTTCTCATAAAGTCATTAGCTTCTATTTGTTCCAATCTAATTCAGAAAGAATGATTCTCTTCAGAGCTTTTGAGATTCTTTTGCCATCTGGCAAATTTGGCTTTTTAAGGCATTCTTCTCCTCATTGGCTTTTTGAGCCTCTTTTGCCAGCTGAGTTAGTCTATTTTTTAAGGTGTTATTTTCTTCAGTCAGTTTGTTGACTCTCATTTCGTAATTTTCCTGCATCATTCTCATTTCTCTTCCCAAATTTTCCTCCACTTCTCTTGCTTGATTTTCAAAATCCTTTTTAAGGTCCTCTATGGCTGTAACCAGCTTGTATTTTTCTGGGAAGCTTTTGGTGCAGGAGTTCTGACTTCACTGTCTTCCTCTTGTTTCATCCTTTGATCCTTTTTGTCCCCAAAATAGGAGTATAAAATTGGGTTGCTCTGTTTGCTTTGCTTCCCTCCTTTACTCATGTTGCCACTCAATTACTTGACTTTTGGGCTTTTTGCCACAGTAGGACTCTGCTACCAGAGAGGGGAGCTTCATCCCAATCACTGGGGTTTTCTCAGCTGCTGAAGCTATTAGTTGGGTGGCCTCTCTGAAGCCTCCATGTGCTCTGGTGAGCTGGTCGCACACCCTAGGACCTCCACCCTAGACAGAGATCCAGTTCCAAGCAGGTTAAAGCAAGAGCGATTCTGGTTGCTTGCTCTCCCTACAATCTGCAGGCCAGAGGCTGAAGCTGCCACATGGTGGCAGCTGCATGGCTGCAGCACCTCAGCAGCTTCACCCTTCAGGGGATGAAGGCTGACCTCACTCCCATACTACCGGATCCCAAAGTCCACACCGCACTGACTTCTCACTTTGTCCTTAGCATCTTCTGGAAACCACCACAGCTGCTGGTGATCTGAAGTCCCTCCAGCCAGTGGCTGGTCAGGCCACCCTGGGCCTAAGACCTTCAGCTCACATGGGGCTGGGCTCCATTCTGTGCTGGCCACTTCCTGCCAGCCTGCCAGGCTGTCCTCAGTGGGATGATGTCTTCTCTGTTGCAGATGCTATTTTGTTGGTTCTGTAGCTCCAAAGTTTGTTCAGAGTCACTTTTTACATGAATTGGAGGAGGGAGGAGTCCCGTGGAAGTCTTGTTTCTACTCTGCTATCTTGACCTCTCAAATATTTTTAATATATTTTTGCATCTGTTCATATAATTGTGATTTTAAAAAATTTATTATTGATGTAGTTAATTATGTTAATAGTTTTCCTTATGATAAACCATCTTTGCATTCCTGGTATAAATCCCACTTGATCATAATGTATAATCTTTGTAATATATTGTTGTATTATTTTAGCTAGTGTTCTTTTTAGGATTTTTGCATCCATATTCATTAATGAAGTTGGTCTATAATTTTCTTTTCTCTGTTTTTAATCTTCCTGGTTTAGGTATCAGTATTGTATTTGTTTTATAAAAGGAATTTGATATAATTTCTTCTTTATCAATTAATTATTCCAAATAATTGATTTAATACTAGAATTATTGATCTTTAAATGTTTGATAGAATTCACTTATAAATTCATCTGGTCCTGGTGTTTTTCCCTCAGGAAGCTCATTTATGGCCTGTTCAATTTTTCTTTGTAAACTAGATCTACTTAGATATGTCATTTAGCATTTTGCTAATCTAAGCAATTTATATTATTTTAAACAGTCTTCCACTTCATTTAAATTATTAAATTTATTTGCACAAAGATAGGCAAAATAACTCCTTATAATTACTTTAATTTCATCTCTGTTAATGGTATATTTACCCTTTTCATTTTTGATATTAGTAATATGGTTTACTTCTCTTTTTTAAAAAAACAAATTAACCAATTGTTTTATCTATTTCATTTGTTTTTCATAAAAGCAACTCCTGGTTATATTTATTAATTTAATGTTTTTTTGCTTTCAATTTTATTAATCTCACCTTTAAATTTCAGAATTTCCAATTTAGTGTTTAAGTGAGAATTTTTAATTTGTTTTTTTTCTAGTTTTTTAATTGCATACTCAGTTCAAAGTCTGCTCTTTCTCCATTTTATTGATATAAGCTTTTAGAGATATAAATTTTCCTCTAACCATTGCTTTTGCTGTATCCCATAGATTTTGATATGTTGTTTCATTATTATTATTTTATTTAATGAAATTATTGATAGTTTCTATGATTAGTTCTTGTAGCGGCAAGCACCCCAATATCCCCAGGGTGACTGCCAACACAGGTTCTTAGATCTGCTTTTCAAAAGGAAAGCAACTCAAAATGGGTTAACAAGCTTACTTTAATCAAACAAACACACATTACCTAGTTCAGGGGAAAAAGGTCAACACCCCGAACTTCAGAGTTACAGAACTTACAGATCAAACAGACAGGCTTCCAAACTGTCCAACCATTATATCAATACCAAATCACAGTTACCAGAGAGGGAAGCATCAACATCTGGGTTTTCAAAGCCGGGGGGCTCTCAACAACGGCTTCCCAGAGTCTCATCTGGTCAAATCACACAACACTTCTCAAAGTGAGCCCCAAAGCAAAGCCTCTCCTAAGGGTTTATATAGCCTTCTCCTGGCTCAGAGAATGTAACAACCTTCTGGACCCACTGCCCAATCACAAAGTATCAAGGTATGGGCTTTCCTGAAAAACAAGCCTCCCACCACAAGCTCCAGGTGCTCTTAAGCTAGGGGCAGGGAAGATCTTTAAATTTGCATTTCCATTACAGTTCTTTAACCCACTCATTCTTTAAAATTAGATTGTTTAACCTCCAATTAATTTTTCACCTGTGTTTCTGTGGTCCTTTGTTAAACATAACTTTTATTGCATTATGATATGAAAAGGATACTTTAAATATTTCTGCTTTTCTGTTTTTAACTATAAAATCTTTATGTACTAATATATAGTCATTCTTTGTAAAGGTACCATAAAGTGCTGAGAAAAAGGATCATTCCCTCCTATTTTCATTCAGTTCTCTCTAGATATCTATCATACCTAACTTAACTTATATCTATCATACCTAACTTAACTAAAATTCTATTCATTTCCTTAACTTCTTTTTTATTAGATTTATCTAGTTCTGAGAGGGGAAGATTGAAGTCATCTATTATTTTAGTACTACTATCTATCTCCACCTGTAACTCATTTAATTTTTCTTTTAAAAATTTAGATGTTAGTTTGATCAGTAGTGGGAGTAGAGAGCCCTGAGAGCAGCACCATCACCACCGGGGCCTAGTCACCATCACAGTCTGGGAGGAGCCGCTGCTGCTACAGCAGGCCCTAGTCACCATCACCCCAACAATGAGCAGTGAGGCTGAGCCCCAGCAGCTCTCCGCCACCTGTGTCCACAGTGTTGCCAATACCAAGCCCCACATCACTGGTAGCAGCAGAGGGGGCAGTGGTCCCACAGCCTCACATCCCATGGCGGGGACCAGAAGGTCATCACAATGAAGGCTTTGGGAACAGTAGAATGGTTCGATGTAAGAAATGCTATGGTTTCATCAACAGGAATGACCCCAAGGAAGACGTATTTGTGCACCAGCCTGCCCTAAAGAGGAATAACCCCAGGAGGTATCTTCCAGTGCAGGAGACAGAGAGAATGTGGAGTCTGATGTTGGGTGCAAGGCAGCTTATGTAACAGGCCCTGGTGGGGTTCCAGTTCAAGGCATAAGTATGCAGCTGACTGTAACCATTGCAGATGTTATCCATGTCCTAGGGGTCTTCCACAGAACTACCAGCAGAATGACCAAAAGAGTGAGAGTGGGGCAAAGAAGGAGGGAGCAGAGAGTGCTCCAGAAGGCCAGCCCCAACAGCACTGTCCCACCTTACTACATGCAGAGACCCTATGGGTGTTGACCCTCCTGTGCAGGGAGAAGTAATGAGGGTGCTGACAACCAGGGTGCAAGAGAACAAGGTAGACCAGACCATGATTCTGCAGGGGCCCTCCTCATCAAAGACAACCTAGAGAGGAAGGTGATGAAGAAGACAAAGAGAACCAAGGAGATGAGACCCAGTATCAGCAGCCACCTCAATGTCAGTACCGACACATATGCCCAGAGAACCCTAAACCATAAGATGGCAAAGACAAAAGCAGCTGAACCATGAGCTGAGAATATGTCTTCTCCCAAGGCTGAGTAAATGCCAGCTTATCATCTCTACCGTCATCTGGTTTAGTCATCATACGAAAAGAAAGAATATGAAATTCCACCAAAGGAAGACCTAAGTGTTTGCTTTTTGCTATTGACCAGATAGCTAGAACTCTCTGCATTATCTATGCATCACGGGGTTTTTATTATTTTTACCTAAAAAGTCTCTTTTGGAGAATGACAAACATTTTTTAAAAAGCCTGGTTTTCTCAATACACCTTTAAAGGTTTTTAAATTGTTTCATATCTGGTCAAGTTGAGATTTTTAAGAACCTCATTTTTAATTTGTATAAAAGTACAACTGATTTTTTAAAAAATCCACAAACTGCAAGCACCTGTTAATAAAGGTCTTTAAATTTAAAAAAATTTAGATGTTACAGTATTTGATGCATATAGGTTCAGTATGCATATTGCTTCATTGTCTATGGTACCTTTTTCACCAAAATGTATTTACCCTATTTATCTCTTATTTAAATCTATTTTAGCCATAACTTTGTCTGAGATCATAAAGCATTTTTTTTTCATATGACTATAGATCACTTTGATTTCTTCTGAAAACTGCCTGTTTATATCCTTTGACCATTTGTCAATTGGGGAATGGCTCTTAGTTTTGTAAATTTGATTCAGCTTTCTATATATTTGAGAAATAAGACCTTTATCAGAGGAACTTGGTGTAAAATATTTTAATATTACTTCATTGTCTATGGTAAATTTTTAGCAAAATATAGTTTCCCTAATTATCTCTTTCAATTATGTCTAATTTTACTTTGTCTGAGGTCATGATTGCTATTCTTGCCCTCTTCACTTCAGCTGAAGCATAATAGACTTTGCTTCAGCCCTTCATTTGAACTCTATGTGTGTCTTTCTGTCCCAAGAGTGTTTCTTATACACAATATATTATTGGATTCTGGTTTTCAATCCCTTCTGCTATCTCCTTCTTTTCTGTGAGCTAGCTCATTCCATTCACATCCATGGTTATGATCAATAATTATGCATTTCTATTCAACTCATTTTTCTTTGTCCTCTCTTTCTTTTTATCCTGTCCCTTCTCAAAAGTCTGTCTTGTTTCTGACCACTGCCTCCCCAAATCTGCCCTCCCCCTTATTATCTCTCCCCCATATTTCTTATCTCTTTCCCCTTCTATCTCCCCATTGGGTAAGATAGATTTCTATACCCCATGAGTATATATTTATTCTTCCCTCTTTGAGCCAATTCCAATGAAAGTGAGGTTCAAATATTGCCCACCACCTCCTTCTGCCCCAATTTTCCCCTCCATTATAAAAGCTCTTCTTTGCACTCCTACTTTTTGTGAGAAAATTGGTCTCATTCTATTTCTCCCTTTCCCCTTCTCCCAGTACATCCATTTTTTTCACTCAGACATTTTTTTAGATCATCCCAATATAATCAACTCATACTCATGTCTTCTGTCTATTCAGACTCCTAACTGCCTTAATAATGATAAAGTTCTTAGAAGTCCCATGTATTCTCATCCAATATAAGAATGCAAACAGTTTTACATTACTGCATCTCTTATGATTATTCTTTCATGTTTATTTTTTATGTTTCTTTTGAGTTTTCTATTTGAATGTTAGGTTTTCTATTCAGCTCTGGTCTTTCCATTGAGAAGGTTTGGAAGTCCTCCATTTCATTAAACATCATTATTTTTCCCCTGAAGTATTCTACTCAGTTTTTCCAGGTAAATTATTTTTGGTTATAATCCTAAATCCTTTGTCTTCTGGAATATCATATTCCAAGCCCACTTCTTCTATAATGTAACAGTTGCTAAATCTTGCATGATTGGTTTCTTTCTCGATGTTTGCAATACTTTCTCCTTGACCTGATAATTCTGGAATTTGGCTATGATATTCTGGAGGGTTTCATTTTTTAACCTCTTTCAGAAGATGACTGAAGTAGTATGCCTTGACATTTCACTGGCTTACGAGGGGCCCATCTTTGTGTCCTGAATTCTTGTAAACCCAAGAATCCTGCATTCTGCTAGGTTATCGAACATCTTTAACCCAGTGTGCCCCAGCCCACTCTTATCTCATCCGGCTAAAGTAGTAAGCCTTGTAAACCCAAGAATCCTCCCTCCGGTCATTGGAACAGCCTGCGTTATCTAAGAGTGCCCCCGCCCCATATCCTGCCCGACCAGCCTGCCCCTGATACAATGGTAGCTTTTGGACTATTTAAACTGTGTGTCTACTGGGGTTCAGTGCAGCTCCTGGGACTTTTCCTAGGACTGCCGATGGCCAGCTAATAAACACTTCCTGAATTCGATTATTGATGGTCTTGGCCTGGTGATTCTGTCCGAGTGTCCATTTCAATGACTGGTGGATTCTTTTGATTTCTTTTTTACCCTTTGGTTCTAGGATATCAAGGCACTTTCCCTTGGTAATTTCTTGAAATATGATGACTAGGATCTTTTTTTTTTGACCATGGCTTTTATGTAGTCTAATTATTCTTAAAATATCTCTCCTTGGGGCAGCTAAGTGAAGCAGCGAATAGAGCACCAGCCCTGGTGTCAGGAGGACCTGAGTTCAAATCCAGCCTCAGACACTTAACACAAAACTAGCCATGTGACCTTAGGCACATCACTTAACCCCAACTGCCCTCCAAAAAGCAAATAAAAAAAAAATCTTTCCTGAATCTATTTACCAGGTCAGTTGTTTGTCCAGTGAGATATTTCACATTTTCTTCTATTTTGCTTTTTTTTTCCTTTTTCTTTAGCCAGTTTTGCTCCCTGAGAATCATCCTTGACTTTTTTCACTCTTTCATTCTTCACGTCCAAATATTTTCCAAGTCTTGTCAATTCCACCTCCTATAACATCTCTCATTCTCGTTACTCACTCCACCATCACCTTTCCTCAGGCCCTCATTATCTCTCCAATCAACTATTTCAACATCTTTCTTTCTGTAGTTTCCTTTCCCTTCTCCAATCCATTTTCTACCCGCCTATGTAACTAATATTGCTCAAACATGGGTCTTTGTCATTCATCTGCTCAAATATCATCAAAGGCTTCCTATTTCCTTTTGACTAAAATAACAATAGCTAGAACCAATATAACATTTTAAGGTTTGCAAAGTGTTTTACAAATATCTCAATTGACCCTCACAATGGCACTGGGAGGTAGGTGCTATTATGATCCCCCTTTTACAGATTAGGAAATTGAGGCAGGCAGAGTTTAAGTGACTTGCCTAGAGTCACACAGCCAGCAAGTACCTGAGCTTTGATTTGAACTCAGGAATTCTTAACTCTAGGTCTTTTGTTCTACTGTATCACCCAGTTAGAAATACAAACTCCTTAGGTTGGCAATTAAATGCCCCCACAATATGGCCCCCATCTACTCTTTCAGACTTCCTATGATTTCCCTTCAAGAATTTCACATTCATGCCACCCTACTTGCCTAGATGCCTGAGTTGGAGAGTCATCTCTTTCATTGCCTCTGCCCAGACTGTGCCTCATACCTAGAATACCCTCATTCCTCTCCTCAGCTTCTAGAACCCCCAGCTTCTTTTAAAGATTACCTCCAGTGTGACCTCCTGTCAGAAACATTTTCTGATCCAGACAGTTGTTGATATGCTTTTCCTTCTGAAGTTATCTTGTGTTTATTTATCTGTACAAATGTCATATGTCCAAATGGATCTTTATTTTTGACTCAGTCTTCCCATTATGTAGCATAGTACCTGATAAGAGAGTGGATGCTCAACAAATGTTTGTTGAATTAAACTTGAAATCACTTATCAAAATACACAATTGTTATCTGAGGGCAGTCATGTCTTAAGGCAGGAGTGAGCACCAACACCTGAGTAGGCAATTGGATATAAGATTATTTGGTTAGATAACCCAGCAAAGAAAGCAGCATTCTTTTTTTTTTTTTTTTGAGAGGCAATCAGAGTGAAGTGACTTGCCCAGGTCACACAGCTAGTAAGTGTCAAACATTTGAACTCAGGTCCTCCTGAATTCAGGGCCTGGGCTCTATCCACAGTGCCACCTAGATGCCCCAGAAAGCAGCATTCTTAAAAAAAAGAGAGCCAGGATAGATAAATTTTTATGGAGATGAAGGAGTTAGGCAATTAGTAGAATATAACTCACAATCATGTAATTTTTCAGGTTAAAAAAAAAAAGATACCTACACAATGTGCTTTTCTTAAGGGTATAATGCTAATTAGTCACAGAGTTAAGGCTAAGATTCCTGACCCCAAAGATCAGTATTCCTTTGTACAGAGTTACTCAAAATCAGCTGTTTTCTTTTGATGCTGGGAGCTAAATTGGATAAGCAGTGACAGGAGTGCATTTTGACTAAAATGTGTCTTTCCAAAGCTATTATCAATTTGCCTCCTCATTCTTTCCCCCTAGAGAATAAATAGTGGCAAGGAAAAAAAAGAGAGAGAAAGAAAACAGAAAGAATGACATCTTTAAAGATACATTTATTAGCATACAAAGAGATAGCCTGATGACTTGCAAAGTGACAGTATATCAGCACCACAATCAACCACCGAAAGAAACCGTGAGGACAAGAGAATTTGCTGTGGGGCCCAGAAGGATGAATGCAATGCTGAGAACTCCTCCTTATCCTCTAGGGAAAGTTCCATTCCTTGGGCCTTGCTTCTACTGGCCAAAATTAGACCAGACTGGCCCAGGATTAGGGGCAACTGATTTGCCCAAGACTACTTCAATAGCCTTTTAAATGGTCTTTCTGCAAGCACTCAAATACTTCAGGTTATAAATATGCTGGCCAGTGATCACAATGAGATACAGAGGTCACTTTGGGCTTTTTTTTTTCTCTATTCTGAAGCAGATTCAAGAGAGTAGCTGCTAAATGGATTCCTCCCCCATCCTCCATCCCTACTCTATAGCTTTTAAAGAGACTGAGGCAAAGACCACTGCCAAGAAAAAAGGATGCTTTCCCATGAGTATAAGTAGAACGAGCCAGCTACTTGCTTGCTGAAAATTGCTTTATAATTAGAATTTGAATATGAGAATGAAAGAAAGAAAAATACGCTGAGAGAATCCTCTGGGGAAAGCAGCATATGATTGAAAGACATGAAGAGAGGGTTCCATTTTGGGGAAAATAATCTCAGATACTAAACAACATGAAGTTGCCTTCAGACAAAGCCAGAATTAGGATAGGGTCAAGTGATTTGACCAAGGTCACAGAGGTAGCAAGTAGTAGAAGTTGGATTTTAACTTCGGTTCTCTGGATTTTATTACAGCACTTTTCCCATGTTTTAAGAAAATTTAGTGAACTTTGCTCATATGTATTGGGATGTTTCAGATAACAGCAATTTTTTTTTGGGGGGGAGCATGGGCAATTTGAAAAATTGCCCCAATATTTCATAAATATAGACACAGACTTGATCCTGCCTCTAGCCTTCCCATTTCATTACTCTACCAAGAAAGAAATGTAAATTTCTAAAGAAATGTAAATTTCCAAAGAAATGTAAATTTCCAAGTGTTATCAGAAGCAGGAATTTCTGATATTATTAATGTGCTGTATGGAATATTTATTAATAATATAAGGAAACTCAGTATATTACAAATAGCTGATTTACAAACATCCTTTGCTTACAAACCAGAATGTAGAGGAAACAGGTCCACCCAGAGCTCCAAAGAGATAGTAAAAAAAACACAGTGGCTAGCAAGTGACAGTTGAATGCCGACTTGGGTTCAAATCCTCCCTCGGACATTTTCTAGCTATGCAACCCTAGGCTGGTTTGGTGCTCAGTTGGTGCTCAACATATTTCCTCATATTTAAAATGGAGATAATAGTAGCCTAGAACTACTGTTAGGATCAAGTAAGAAAACATGCATAACATTCTTTGTAAACTTAAAGCATTATATAAATACTAGCTAGTGTAACTGTTGTTGACTATAATAGAACTAGAGGAATTTATAATAGGATATAGAACTAGAATTATCCATATTCCTTTCTCTCTGTACACCAAATTACAGAAACCCCCAAAGCTGCAGTGGGAAAGTGGTGTTCTTTTTCCACAGTGTACTCTCACAAGAAATAATACTACTGTCTGATAGTAATAGTACTAATAGGTCTCAGTTCCATAGCACTATACATTTCATTAAGTATTTTCTATATAACATTTCATTTGATAATGAAGAAGCACAGTTTGGTGTGAAGAGAACCAGTCTTAGGGTCAGGAAAAAAGTAACAAAAGTAACAAAAAAGTCACAAAACCCTGAGTTCAAGTCTCAACTTCTGACACATAGCAGCTGCATATGACTGGAGAAGTCACTTAACCTCTTACTGTTTTGGGGGATTCTCTTCAACAGCTGAAGACCTACTTTAGAAGAATCTTACTATAACAATGATATCAAAGATACAGGAAAGAAAAAAAATCTAATTTGATTTAAAAAAAAAATCCAATGTGGTGGGTAATGCAGGTATACATATGCCCATTTTAGAGATGTGGAAAAAGAGGTTCCCACAGATAAAGGAACCTGCCCAGCATCATACAACCATTGAAGTGCCAAAGCTAGAATCAATCAACAAGCATTTATTAATCACCCACCAGATGCCAGGCCTGCAAGTTAGGTACTATGCTTGGCCCTGAAGATACAAAAGACTAAAAGGATGCAATCACTTCCATGAAGGAGTTTCCAGACCAGCTCAGTGAGAGAGCACATGCATGCATACATAGGCCTGTGGGGAATAGATCTCCTACCAACTCCCACCCTACCATCTCCCCTCTACTTCCTAGCTGAATCCTCTCCTCCCCCAAGTACATAAAGTAAAGGAATCTAATTACAGAAAGTAAAGGTTTAAACTAACCCTAAAATCTATTGATCATTAAACATTTATAAAGTACTTACTATGCTAAACACTGGAAAAACAAAAAGAAGCAAAATACAATCCCTGCCCTCAAAGAGCTTACAATCTAAATAAGGAGCTGTCAACTGTAAAAAATTGTAAAAAAAAAAAAATCCCAAGCAATTCCTTTATGAAGTTCCAACAATCTCCTTGATGGCAAAAGGCCCAACTCCCCCACAAATAGATTTTTTAAAAAATAGACATAAGGTGATTTTAAGAAGATGCTAGCAGTTGGGGGCAATGAGGAAAACACTTCATATAAAAGGTAGTGTTTGATCTTCTGACTAAACATTCTCTACTCTTCCCACTATGCTCCTATATCCAGCTACATAATTACAGAAATAGTTGGGATTTTTTGGTGGCCTCCAAACCTAACCACAATTAATAACCTTGGGGCTGCTAGGTGGTGCAGTGAATAGAGCACTAGCATCAGGAGGACCTGAGTTCAAATCCAGCCTCAGACACTGACACAAAAAACTAGCCGTGTGACCTTGGGCAAGTTGCTTAACCCCAATTGCCCTCCACAAAAGCAAAGAAAAAAATTTTTTAATTAATAACCTTATTTCTAAGAGAAAATTAGGCACTCCAAGTAGAAAATACTTAATTTATAAACTTTAAGAATATAACTTTCCAAGTTGGGAATTATTTATAGTTTTTGAGGAACATCTGATAAGAAAGAAATTCCTTTTCTGGGTGAATTGCCAAATAAAATGAGCTCAGACCTCTCAAGGAGATGAGGGTCTAGGCTTTGGGCCCTCAAAAGCCATTTTCTTTTAGGGATATGTGACTTATTTTACAGTTTTTCAAAAATTCAGATCAAGACTCTCAATTCTTTTAAGGAGAAAAAAGAGGCTAAAAATCCAAGGACTTTAATTATTAATTCATTAAAATCATATATATGTGTGTACATATTCACATGTGTGTATATACATAGCTACATATATGTATGCACATGTGTAAATGACAATTACTTCTGTTGTTGATGTTCAGTTGTGTTTGACTCTTTGTGACCCTATTTAGGGTTTTCTTGACTAAGATCTTGGAGTGGTTTGCCATTTCCTTCTCCAGTTCATTTTACAGATGAGGAAACTTAAGGCAAGCAGGATTAAGTAAATTGCCCAATGTTACAAAGCTAGTGTCTGAGACTGGATTTTAACTCAGGAAGACTCGTCTTCTTGACTCCAGGCCTGGAACTCCATCTACTGTACCACATATGTATTATTTAGTCTTAGCTTGCCAGGCTTCCTAATGTCTTCTTTTTGTCTGTTTTTTTATTTGCTTTTTGAGCATCAGTTTCTCCACCTGAAATTGAGATACTACTTCCATTACATGCTTTCTTGGGTTGATGCTAGCTAGGTAAGTGCTTTATAAACCACAAAGAATTATATGCATTATATGAAGAGAGGCTATATACAACATAGTGGATAGAGAACTATCTGAGTTCAAGTTATATAGATATAGGTTCGAATTTGGCCTCTGAAACATAGTGGCTGTTTGCCCAAGGGCAGTGGGCAGTGTTCCTGGCAACTTTAGCAATTTATACAGACTTTAAACTTCACAGACTTTAAATAGCCAGAGCAATTGCTGAATAGCACTGGTAGAAGGAATTTCTCACTAGGAATTTTCTACACCAACGAAATCACAGGTCCCACCAAAATAAAAAAAGAAAGCATCATATATATGTGAGCTCTTAGCCCTGGATTTGGGGTCAAGAAACCCAATTTTGAGTTTTGACTGTGAATCTGGTCCTGTGATTTGGGGAACATAGAATGGGCTGCCTCAAGAGGTAGTAGATTTTCCCCTCACTGTAGGTCTTTCTTCCCTTTATCTTTTATTTATAATGCAAAATGTGGTTTAGAAATAAGTTTTCTCTTTATAGGGAGAAAGAAAAAAAATAAAGGCACTGATAGATTTTGCTTAATAATTTCATGATCTATGGAGACAGGCAGACAGATATCATCTAAGGCTGACCTAATACCCTGGAAAACCAAGTAATAGGCCAGGGAGCCATGTATTAGAAGATGCCAAACATGGAATATAAAAGTGGGAAGGCATACTTTTCCCAGGCTCCCTGTGAGTCTAGGGCAATCCTGGTGCTGGCTAGATCCTAATGAACCTAGACTAGCCATTCCAATTATGAGTATGGTAAGCACTAAAAACAAAATCGGCCCATTTTGGTCATTTTTCTTTCAGTTTGGACTGTCTGTGATAACAGACACTCAGCTATTAGGGACCCAATTCAGACTGTTGACCTTGGACATCTAGTTCATGAAGGCTAGCTCCAAGGAGGGAGAAGCAGCTCCATACCAAGTAGTAGTAATTGAGACTGGACCAACTAATCAATCAACAAACATTTATTAAGCACCTACTATGTGCCGGGCTTTATGTTAGGTAAGCATTAGAAATGTAAACACAAAATGAAATAGTTGCTGCCCTCAAGAAACTTTCATTATACTGGGGATAATAAACAATAATAATATTAATCATTGAAAAGTATTTAACACAGTGTCCAGCACTGGTATATACATGTTAGCTATCATTATTATAATTATGCCCACACATAAGTAAATGCAGGACATGGACAATAGTGGGGTGGAAAATAGAAAAAGTCACTTGAAGCACTTGAGCTGATCTTGGAAAAGAAGTAGGGATTTCAAAGGGGCATGGGTGAGAGGGGAAGAACATCACCATGATAGGCATGGTAGCTGGAGGTGGCATGTTCTATGCCAGGTACAGGATATTCAAAGATATCTGAAACAGACCATCCTGTCCTTTACCATAAAACCCCCAAGCATTAATAAAGGAAGGAGGGCAGGGAAGCAAAGATGCAAGCATTCTAACTCCTGGTTAGGACCTCTCAGAGGGCACAGGGCACAATTTCTGTGATTTCTCTGAAACCTCCAAGCAGGCCTGGTGGAGAATATGCTGTTGAACATAACCAAAATAGTGCTTCCTTAGATTTCCAGTCCTTCCAGGCTGAGTGGGGTCACAACAATCTTCCCAGCAGAGGGTATTTCCAGGTTTGCTCAGCTTACTGGCCTCCCCTCCCAGGCTGGCTGAGACCGAGGGACCCCCCTTCCTCTCAATATTCATCAAAGGGCATCTAGCCTGTTAGAGAAAGAAGAGAAGGAAGAGGGGGATGGGGAGAGAAGGGAAGAGAGAGAGAATGGAGAGAGAACGAAAACCGTTCTGGACTCGGAGTCGGGAAGGGATTGTGCAAACCCGCAGAAATAACCGTGATAATGACGTGACCTTTCAGTCAAGGATCAGTGTCAAGAGGGTCAATGCCCACAGCATGTCCTGCCCGGCGGTCCAGAAGAATGACATGCATCTTAACTGGCACAGCTCGGGGGACGGCAGGCACGGAGGTCATAACCAGGCTTACCTGCTGATGACCTGACTTGGGACACAAGGAGGAAGCAAGCGACCCCGACGATGCGGCTCCAGGTGACGGGCGCCACTACAGCCATCTGCATTCCGTTCTCGGGTGGGCGGCAGGACCTGGCGATGCCAACCTGCCGCCTCTGCTGCCCCTTCAGCTCCAAGACCCGGGCTCAGACACCTTCTGCTGGCGCTGATGCTGCGGATGCTGCTGCCGCTGCTGCCACCTACAGCCCACCTGAGGCCACTAAGTGCTTCCAGCTCTCTTACCGGCATTCCACTTGTCCTACTTTAGCGAGAAGCTCCCCTCCTCCACCAGCCCTTTCTAATTGGGGGTAATGGAAAAAGGGAGGAGGGATCTTTTAAAAACTGGCAACACCTCTAAGGATTTAAAGTTGGGAGGGACCTTAGAGATTGTCCAATTTAGGGGGTTCTTGAGCTGTGAACTTGGATGAGTAAAATGACATCATCTTAATTTTCTTTTCTTTTAAAAATTTTTTTTAATTTTAGACAAATAATAAAACAAATACATAATAGGAAAAGAAAAAGAAACATTATAAACTTAAATGTAAAAGAAAAAACCATGTCATGTGCACAGCGGAACAAAGGAGAGGATTCAGAATCATCATCTTAATTTTCAATAACCTCTAATTGAAATTTAGCATTTTTATTGTGAACTTGAGCAACACGTCACAGTTGTATTAGCAGTGACTTTGCCACCACGAAAATTCACATATATTTTCATATCACATAGTTGTTGCAGATATTGCAAAATATGGACCATGCTTTATCACTACTTAGAAATTACTGCAGTTATTAGACCTGCTGCTAGATCAAATACGATCTAAGTCTTCCTGTTTAAGTTTTAATGTAGTTGGTTTCCTTTGTAATCCAGAGTCAAGAAGACCTGAGTTCAAGTATGATTTCAGATAATAGCTATCTCACCCTGGGCAAATCAACCTCTGTTTGCCTTTGTTTCTTCATCTATAAAATGGGTTATTGTGAAGATCAAATGATAATAACTTTAAAGCATGATGCCTGGCACATAATAAGTGCTATAGAAGGGTTAGATATCATCATTATTTAATTTTATTCACTTAAAAACTGTCTGAGTTGGGGTGGCTAGAGTGAATAGAGCACTGGTCCTGGAGTCAGGAGGACCTGAGCTCAAATCCAGTCTCAGATATTTAACACTTACCAGACATGTGACCTTGGGCAAGTCACTTAACCCCAATAGCCCTGTCTTCCCCCCTTTGAAAAGCAACAAATAAAACAAAACAACTGTCTGAGAAAAGTTGTAAACTATACCAGATTGCCAAAAGTGTCTATGACTACTGCTAGATTGCACTTGAGTAAAACTTCCCTATCTATATTTTAATGTAATTTGATTTCCTTTGTAATACTATGTATTTTATTCATTTAAAAACATTCTGAGAAGGGATCCATCAATTACATCAAGCTACCAAAGGGATTGATGATATTTAGAAAAAAAAAAAAAGGAACAGCCTCTGGTCTAATTCAACTGCTTTATATTAAGGAGAAAAGTAGTAAAGTAGAGAGGTAAGATGATTTGACCAACGTCACACTGGTAGGGAGAGGCAGAGGTTAGATTCAACATAGGTCATTTGACTCCAAATACAGCATAGTAGAAATGTAATTATTTTAGAGATGAGCACCATGAAAGGTAGCATGTTGATCAATCAGAAGGAGCATGTGGGTGCGCACACACATGTTTACTAGATTTATGATTTCATTCATAGAAGAAATTTCCACTGATGGAATTCCTTCAGCTCATGTGGATTAGCACTGATCCTTATACTCTTAGAGAGCTGGCTTGGGTTGCTGAAATCACACAGTTACTATATTCCAGTTAGGACTTGATCATATCTTCCTAATTCTGCAGCTACTCTGCTTCAGGATTCCACACTGCTTTATGTGTGCAATTCAGTAGTTACATAGTCATAAAATAAAACCTAAAGTGCCTCTAATTTGCTAGGGCAATGGAGTGTTTTGGTTTTCTGGTTAACTGTATTGGGGTGATGGTGGTAGAATGTGTTTGAATCCTTTTTGCAGTCTTCTAAAATGTGTCAAACTGTAGGGAATTCAGAGAAGCATGTAAGAAAACAAGCATTAGTTAAGCACCTATATGTGCCAGGCACTATGCTAATATTATTTCATTTGATCCTCACAGCAACCTGGGAGGCAAATTAACCCCATTTTATAGTGGAGGCAAATAGAGATTTTGCCTTGCTGGCCAGTGTCTAAAGTCAGATTTGAATGGACCCCATATAAAGCATGTTGTTAAAGACTGAAGACAAAAGGAAAAGGGATGGCAGAGGTTAAGATGAATAGTATCATAGAAAAAATGAACATGAACTTAGACTGAGAGGAAGTAGATGATAAAAGGGCCTAACATGCTATGGTCCATGGGATCACAAAGAGTTGGACATGACTGAACGACTGAACAACAACAAAATTTCTTGGCTCCAGGCCCAGTGCTCTCTCGACCATGTGGTGTAGCAACCATATGGGAAGACACATATGAACCAAACAGTGAAGAAAGGAGAACCAGGAAACCAATGTACACAGTAGCTACAACAATGTAAACAGAATGGATAACAAAAAGAAATTGAATGATAATAATTATAATACCCTACATTAGCTCAGGAGAAGAACTGAGAAAATGTATCTCTTCAATTAAGAAGTAGTTAGCCTGGGGGCAGCTAGGTGGCACAGTGACACCAGCCCTGGTGTCAGGAGGACCTGAGTTCGAATTCAGCCTCAGACACTTAACACAAAAACTAGCCATGTGACCTTGGTCAAGTCACTTAACCCTAATTGCCCTACCTTCCCCCCTCTGAAAAGAAAAAAAAAAGTAGTAGACTGTAACACCAATGCAATATTCACAATGCCTACCATCACTATAAGTATACCTGCATGGTGCTCAATAGCAAAATATAACACTCTACACATAGGAGACAGAAGCAAAACATTTATTCAGACACCAGAAAACCAAATCCCAAAACCACTAAGCTGATTCCATCATAGTAGCAAAGAAGTCAATAAGCCACAATAGCATAGAGAACCACAGCATCTTTTAGCCTTCCCACAAACCAATATTTACTCACAAGCCTGACTGACTCCCTGGGACTAGTCCTCTCCTCTCAACTGTTCTAGTCTAGCTCTGACTCTCAGCTTCCTGTGGGCTCTGTTCCACCTTCAGCAAACTCCTCCCACCACAGGTTCCATGTGATTATATATTAGTGAGCATTGTTTATTTTCAAAGCAGGGAAGGTCTTCAATTTTTTTTAGACTTATTAAGGGGCAGAAAAGATCTTTCAAATTCCCATTATCATTACATAGCCATGAATATCAAACATGATAGTAGAGTTCTTAGTTTTGTTGAACTTTAAAATATTTTTTATCTTATACCCTGAGATTCAAGGAAATTCCCCATTCAAGAATCAGGTTTAGTCCTGGGGAAGCCTGATCCAAAAAAGTAGAAATTAGGGAAATTAGGTCTTTTTTCTTGAATTCTGATTATTTGCTTTAACCCCTTCCCACAGAGCTATAAAAAATCTTTTAGAAAAAGCTTGGGTATGGTTCATGGCAACTATCTCCTCTAGAAGAGACTAATAGAGTTCCTTCTAGAAAGGGCACTCTATACAAAAAGTAGTGGATATCAGGTATATGACAGATATGAAGGCCATGTTGGGGTGAAGCTGAGGCTCAATTCAGCCAGCAGCTAACACCAGGCCAGGCAGCCCTAGAAATAGCCTCTGTCTCCAAGCTCGCCTGCATCTACTCCATCCTGCACTATTATGAGGTCATAGTCACAGAAGAAAAAAATCAATGCCCTCATTAAATCAGCAGGTGTAAATGTTGAACCTTTCTGGCTTGTTCTGTTTACAAATGGCCTAGACAATATTGACATTCAAAGCCTCATCTGTAATGTAGGAGCTGGTGGAATTTCCCCAGCAGCTGGTGCTGCTACTTCTGGGGTGTGCTGCCTCACTGAAGAGAAGAAAAAGGAAGTTGAGAAAGGAATCAGAGGATTCAGATGATGACATGGGCTTTGGTCTTTTTGACTAATTATCTCTTGTATTACAGCGAATAAATAGTTGAACTCTGAAAAAAAAATTTTCCCCAATTACATGTAAAGACAAACTTTAACATTCATTTAAAAATTGTTTTTGAGTTTTAAATTTTCTCCCCCCCTCACCTCCACTTTCCCTATGACTGTAAGCAATTTGAAAAAGGTTATATATGTCTAATCGTGTAGAACATTATTCCATATTAGTCATGTTGTGAAAGAAAAAACAGAACAAAAGAAAAAATATTAAAAAAAAACTACATTGCATGCTATGATCTGCATTCATATTCCATCAGGTCTTTCTCTGGATTTGGATAGGATTTTTCATCATGAGTACTTTGGAACTGTCTTGGATCATTATTGCTGAGAATAGCTAAGTTATTCACAGCTGATCATCATACAATATTGTTGTTACTATGTACAGTGTGTTCTTGGTTCTGTTCACTTCAATTTGCACTAATTCTTGCAAGTCATTCCATGTTTTCCTGAAATCAGTCTGCTTATCATTTCTTATAGCACAATAGTATTCCATGACAATTATATACCACAACTTGTTCAGCCATTCCCCAATTGATGGGCATCCCCTCAATTTCAAATTCACCACAAAAAGAGGTGCTATGAATGTTTTTGCACACATAGGTTTCCTCCACAGCCCTTAAAAAAATCTCTTTGGGATATAGACTTAATGCACAGTTTGATTGGCCATAATAGCTCCAAATTGCTCTCCAGAATGGTTGGATCAGTTCACAACTCCACCAACAAGGGATTAGTGTTCCTTTTTTCCCAGCATTTATCATTTTCCTCTTCTGTTATATTAGTCAATCTGATAGGTATGAGGTGGTACCTCAGAGTTGCTTTAACTTACATTTCTCTAATCAATAGTTATTTAGAGCATTTTTTCATATGACTATAGATAACTGATTTCTTTGTCTAAAAACTACTTGTTCATATCCTTTGACCATTTATCAATTAAACTCATATTCCTAAAATTTTGACTCAGTTCTCTATGTTTTTGAGAAATGAGGCCTTTAATCAGAGATACTTGTATAACTGCAAGCAAAGTAGTACTTTCCTGCTTGTTTCAGTTATTCAAGGACCTTTGGGCCTCACCTCTGATTATATCAAATCTTTAGTGTATAATAGGCCTGAGTTTGGAGACCTTCCCTGCACTTAATAGGCTTAACATCATCACATGGAACCCATGATGAGGGGAGTTTGCCAAAAGAGAAGAACAGGAAAGGTGGAACAAGAAGGAGCAGAGCAGATAAAAGCTTGAGCACTAGCTGGGACCAAGCAAAGCTGAGAGAGAGAATGTTTGTGATGTTGGCACTCTGTCTGTCTGTGTTGATTTCTCAGATAGAAGTCCTGTCTGTTATGTGTGGATTTCTCAGACAGAAGTCCTGTCTGTTCTGTATTGGTCTCAGACAGAAAGTGAATTGAGATGATAGTGGCCGGCAATATGTGTAAATATTGTTGTTGTCCTGTTAAGCTTTGTTTTCCTAGAAATAGAAACTGTGAAGAACTTGGAATAGAGCAGTCGATGTGGAACTACTATATGAAACAGGAGTGGAGAGCTGCCTACCTGTGAATACAGGCAAGAGCTGGAAGCAGCCAACCCAGGGAAGAGGAGAAAAGGAGTTTGAAGTCAGCCTTGAGTTAAGATGAAAGAAGACTTTACTTGGATATTCAATGCTGACTGATGATATTGTAACTTACTATGACATAAGTGTTTGTACTTTCTGCTACCCTTTAAGGATGATTATCCCTTAAGGATAATTGGTTTAAGGATGATTGGAAGCCAGCCTGGAGTCAAGATGAAAGAAGACTTGACTTGGGTACTCTATATTGATTGAGGAGATTGTGACTTATTGAATGCTATGTTTTATTTAAGACTATGTGGGCACCTTAGCAATAAATTGTTATGTTATATTGTTATGAATGTTGTGCTTTAGTTTCTTGAATGTTTTGCTTTAGTTTACTACTGAATAAATAGAGAGTTCACTATATTATGCAATTAGATCCTTAAAGTTATTCATAGGAGCAGTCCTCAGAAGAGCTCCTCATGACTGGCTTTACAACTTGCTATTAAAAAAAAAAGTTTTCTAGCTTTATGCTTTCCTTCTAATCTTGGCTGTATTGGTCTTATTTTTGCAAACCCTTTTTAATTTACACTAATAAAAACTATTTTACATCTCATAATGCTCTCTACCTCTTGTCTGATCATAAATTCTTCCCTTCTCCATAGATTTGAGAGGCAAACAGGTGAACCTTGTTCTCTTACTGTGCTTATGGTATTATCCTTTATGTCTAATCCATGTACCCATTTTGACCTTATCTTGGTAAATGGTACAAGATGTTGGTCTATTCCTAGTTTCTACCATACTGTTTTCCAGTTTCCCCTGAAGTTTTCATCAAATAGTGAGTTCTTGTCCCAAACACCAGATTACCATGGTCATTTTGGGTTTATCAAACACCGGATTACTATGGTCATTTACTACTATGCCCTGTGTGCTACTCTATTCCACTGATCCACCACTCTATTTCGTAGTAGCAGATTGTTTTTGATGATTTCTGGTTTGTACTACAAAGTTGGTATTACAAATTTGAGATCTGATACAGCTAGGTCACCTTCCTTCACATTTTATTTTCATTTATTCTCTTGATATTCTTGACCTTTTGTTCTTCCAGATAAATTTTATTTTTTTCTAACTCTACAAAATATATTTTTTGTAGTTTGTTGGTGTGGCATTGAATAAGTAAATTAATATAGCTAGAATTGTTACTTATATTGTCTCAGTCTACCCATGAACAATTGATATTTTTCCAATTGTCTGATTTTATCTGTGTGACAAGTGTTTTGCTATCATGTCATATAGTTCCTGGGTTTTCCTTGGCAGGAAAACTCCCAAGTATCTTATATATTTTTTCTTTTTCTTTTTTAAAAATTTTATTTTAGACTCAAGTGTCAGAACACAAATACAGAATAGAGAAAAGAAACAAAAACACATCATCAACTGAAATATTGAAACAAATACAAAGAAAGAAAAAAAAGCATGTTGTGTGCATAGCAGAAGGTAAGAGAGGATTTAAAGCACGTAACAATAAAATTTAATTTCAAGAAAGCCTGTGTGACAAATAATACACATCATATTGAGAATTGTCCATCTTTTCTTTGTTTCCTTGTAAGTTTTCTTTTGTTTTCTGCTGTATAATTTGGTTTTTTTACTTTTTTCTTCCCCCACCCCACCCCCTCCAGAAGGCTACAATAAAGTTTAGATATGTTTCTCTATAGCTATAGATATATACACATACATATATACTTACATACATATATAGACATATACTTTCGCAAACATACTCTACTCCTGATCTTTGTTTTATGTCTGTGCATATCTCGTTTCTTATCCCTCCTGCCTCTTCTACTTTACTTCCACCCACTACCTTGCCCTCCTATTACTTGCCCACCCCCCTCCAAGGATCCTTTCCCTATCCTCCCATTCCAATAAATCTCAAGACCCTTCTATATCCCCCTTTTACCTATTCCTTCACCCCCCCCCAAAGATCCCTCCCTTGTCCTCTCCCCCCTCCCTAGGCCCCTACTGTTTTATTTCCTTTGAATTTAGAAAACTTTTATACTCTTCTAAATATATACATATTGTTCCCTCGTAAGCCCATTCCCGATGAAAGTAGGTTACCAACCCTCCTCCCCATCTAGTTCCTCTGTATCAATTCTCCCTCTTGCACCTCATTTGTATAAAATATTGCTCTTTTTAACTGTTCCTAAATGGTTTTATTTTTAAATTCATATCATACTTAGGTTTACCCCAATCTTTCTTATGAGCTACCCAATTATTAATAAGAATCTTAGACATACATTTTACACATGTAAAAAGTAAACAGTCTGTCCTTATGAATCTCTTATAATCAGTCTTTGGTATACGCCTTATATTTTTTTTATTTTTCAAAATTTTATTTTAGACTCAAACATCAGAACATTCTCTACAGAATAGAGAAAAGAAACATAAACACATCATAAACTTAAATACTGGAACTTAAATCCAAAGTTAGAAAGAAAAAAAAGCATGTCATGTGCATAGCAGGACCTAAGTGAGGATTCAAAATATGTAACAATAAATTTTCAATTCAAGAAAGCCTATATGATAAATAATACTTGTGTTAAGAATAGTCTATCTTGGGGCGGCTAGGTGGTGCAGCGAGTAAGAGTTGGGACGACCTGGGATCGGATCCGGCCTCAGAAAATGAGCACCCACATATAAATAATGACTGGCCATGTAACCTTGAGCAAGTAACTTAACCCCAATTACTTTAAAAAAAAAAAAAAGAATTGTCCATCTTTTCTTTGCTTCTTTGTAAGTTTTCTTTTGTTCTTTGCTATGCACTTTTTTACTTTGTTCTTTTTTTTTCCTCCTCTCCATCCCCCCACCCCCCGCAAAGCCACAATAAAGTTTAGATATGTTTCTCCATAGCTATAAATATATACATACCCTCCCTACCCTCCCCACCCCCAAGTATCTCATGTTGTCTTTACAGTCATTTTAAATGGAATTTCTCTTTCTATCTTGCTTCTGGATTTTGTTGGTAATATATAGAAATTATGACAATTTCTATGGGTTTATTTTCTATTCTGCAACTTTGCTAAAGTTGTTAATTATTTCAAGTAGCTTTTTAGTTGATTCTCTAGTATTTTCTAAGTATACCATCATATCATCTTCAAAGAGTGATAGTTTTGGTTCCTCACTGCCTATTCTAACTCCTTCAATTTATTTTTTCTTCTCTTATTGCTATAGCTAACATTCCCAGTACAATATTGTATAATAGTGGTTATAATGGATATCCTTGCTTCACCCCTCATCTTATTGGAAAGGTTTCTAGCTTAATTTCATTACATATAATGCTTGCTGATGATTTTAGATAGATACTACTTATTATGAGGAAAGCTCCATTTATTCCTATACTCTCTAGTGTTTTTAATAGGAATGAGGACTATATTTTGTCAAAAAAATTTTCTGCATCTATTGAGACAATCATATGGTGTTGTTACTGATATGATCGATTATGCTGACAGTTTTCGTAATATTGAACCAGCCCTGCATTCCTGGTATAAATCCCACCTGGTCATAGCATATGATCCTTGTGACATATTGCTGTAATCTCCTTGTTATTTTATTTAAAATTTTTGCTTCAATATTCATTAGGGAAATTGGTCGATAATTTTTTTCCTCTGTTTTCACTCTTTCTGGTTTAGGTATCAGGTCTATATTTGTGTCATAAAAGGAATTTGGTAGGACTCTTTCTTTGCTTATTTTTCCAAATCGTTTATGTACTATTGGAATTAATTTTTCTTTAAATGTTAAGTAGAATTCACTTATGATTTCATCTGACGCTGGTGATTTTTTTCACTGATGGTTTGTTTAATTGTTTTTTTCTAAGATGGGGTTATTTAAATATTCCATTTCTTCTGTGAATCTGGGCAATTTATAATTTTGCAAATACTCATCGATTTCACTTTGATTGTCAGATTTATTAGCATACAATTGGGCAAGATAGCTCCTAATAATTCCTTTAATTTCCTCTTCATTGGTGGTAGTACCTTTTTCATTTTTGATACTGATAATATATTTTTCTTTTTCTTTTAATCAAATTAATCAACATTTTATCTTTTTTTTTCATAAACCAGTTCCTAGTTTTATTTATTAGTTTAATAGTCTTCTTAGTTTCAGTTTTACTGATCTTACATGTGACTTCCTAAATTTCCAATTTGATGCTTAATTAGGGATTTTTAATTTGTTCTTTTTCTAATTTTTAAAATTGCATGCCCAACACAAACATTATGAAAACAAACACTTAAAAGACAAAACCCTTCATGGGACTGATTTACATTGTCCAAGCAACTGGTAAGTCTTTATCTTTTGTTCTTTTCTAGGGTCCCCCCTCTCTGAATTTTTAAGTGTTTTCCATGGCCCTCAATACCCAGGAGGCCCCTGGTATACTTCACTTTTTGGCCATCCACTCACTGTCCACTTAGCTGGCACTCTTTTAACCATGATTTCTCTTCTGGTCCTCTCCACATTCATTTTCCAATTCTGGAACCATAATCAAATCAACTCTGTCATTTTTTTTTTAGAAAGCATGAGTCAGTATACTTCCCTAGGTTTCAGCTGACATTTCCTATAATTTCCTAAACCAGAACACTAATCATTATGCTCCTATATATGTTGTCACTCCCCCTTCACCCTACCACCTTTAGACTACAAATTCCATGAGGTCAGAGACTATCCAGGCTTTTGCATTTGTATCCTCAGTGTTTAGTACTTTGCTTGGCAGATAGTAAGTGTTTAAAAACATCTTTTCATTTATTCACTCACTTATTCAATCATTTGTGGTTCTTTAGTCCTTTTAGCTACATAATACTCTTGTCCCTGTATATATGTACATATGTATATGTGTTTATGTATATGTGTATATACATATGAACACATATGGGTGGTGAGGTGGCACAGTGAATAGAGTACCAGGTCTGGAGACAGGAAGACTGGAGCTAAAATTTGGCTTCAGATATTTACTAGCTATGTGACCACAGGCAAATCCCTGTTTGGCTCAGGTTCCTCATCTGTAAATAAGCTGGAGAAGGAAATGGCAAGCCATTCTAGTATCTTTGCCAGGAAAACCCCAAATGGGGTCACAAAGAGTCAGACCCAACTGAAAACAACAACAATGAACATGTACAGATACATATATAGGCATATGTATATGTGATTATATATGTATATGTAGTGCCAATGCCATATTTACAATGACCATGATCATGATAAAGACTGTGATTATAAATATTCTTACATTGTGCTTGATTGCAAAACAGAACAAACTCTCCATATAGCATGCAGAAGCAAAGCATTTATTTAGACACCAGAAAACCAAATCCTAAAACCAGTAAGCTGATTCCATCAGAGTAATAAAGAAGTTAACAAGCTATAAAAATACAGAGCCACACAATCCTTTAGCCTTCCCATAAACCAATATTAGATCAATATTTATTCACGAGCTTATCTGACTCCTTGATCTTACATGTGACTTTCTAAATTTAGGATACAAATGCAAAAGCCTGTTTAGTCTCTGATCTCATGGAATTTGTAGTCAACCTCTCCCCCAGTTGTCTAGTCTAGCTCTGACTCCCAGCTTCTTGTGGCTCTTCTCTACCCTTCGGCAAACTCCTCCTACCACAGGCTTCAGTGACTACATTCAGCCTATTAGGGGGCAGAGTTTACTTTCAAAGCAGGGAAGGTCTTCAAATTCCCATTCCCATTACAGTATATATACACATACATATATGCTTTCTTACATAAGGACACATATAAATTTCTTACATACATTTTACAGATGTATATATGTAAATATCTATCTATCTATCTATTTTTTCAACCTAATAATGTGAGGTTAGACAAAGTTACCAAGTTCTCTCTAGGAATTTTTCCTAACAGGGAATGATTTTATCTGAATTGAAAATGTTTTATCTAAAATAAACTCCCTAAAGTCAAAGAAAAGAAAATCAAACTGAGGGTGGGGGTAATGGGAAAGGGGGAGAGAAGAGGGATTTTATTGCTTTCTAGGCTTAAAATGAGCTAATTATTGTAAAGGGTATTACAATAGACTTGGTAAACAATCCTTTAATTTAGTTCTGAGTTGGACCCCAGTGATTTCCAAATGCTTTTGCAATTGTCAAAATGCAATGAAGCAAATTAAGGAGGATAGCCCCAGAAGCATGAATGTTTGTTTAAAATTGGGAACAGAGGCAATTTTTCATTTGGTTGGATTTCTTAATCCATATCCCCTACTGGATCACTGCCTTTTCATGGTGGAGGGGTTTGTGTAGCTTAGTGTATAAAGTCAATCATGAACAGCTCTCCTGAGGACTGCTGCTGTGAATAACTTTAAGGATTGCATAGTATAGTGAACTCTCTATTTATTCATTAATAAACTAAAGCAAAACAATCAAGAAACTAAAATACAACTCACAACAATATAATATAACAATTTATTACTAAGGTGGCCACATAGTCTTAAATAAAATGTATCACTCAGTAAATCACAATCTCTTCAGTCAATATAGAGTACCCAAATCAAGTCTTCCTTTATCTTGACTGAAGGCTGGCTTCCAATCATCCTTAAGGAGTAATCATCCTTAAGCCAATCATCCTTGAAAAGTAGCAAAAAGTACAAACACCATCCACCCCTAAGTCACAGTAAGTTACAATATCATCAGTCAGCACTGAGTACCCAAGTAAATTCTTCTTTCATCTTAACTCACAACTGACTTCCAAACTCCGGGGCTCCTTTTCCATGGGCTGGCCACTCACAGCTATTGCCTGGATTCACACATAGGCAGCTCTCCGCTCCTGTTTCATACATCAGCTTACAGGGACAGCTCTTGGAAGTTTCTGTTTCTAGGGAGGCAAAGTTTAAAAGAGCTACAACAATATTTACACACATTAAGCTTAATAGAACTAAGCTTCATTAACACACATGGCCGGCACTATCTTCTCAATTCACTTTCTGTCTGACAGAATAACACAAACCAACAGACAAAGCTTCTGTCTGAGAAATCAAACACAAATCAACAGTAAAGTGCCAGGACTTTTGTAAACAGTAGTAAAATCCTCTTTTAGGATTTCTGTATCAGTAATAAAGTCCTCTTTCAACAGACAGAATGCTTTGTTCTGACAAAGTAACACCAATACAGTTAGACAGAGTGCCAATACCACAAGCATTCTCCCTCTCAGTTCTCCTTGGTCCCAGCCTGTGCTCAAGCTTTTATCTGCTCTGCTCCTTTCTGTTCTGCTCTTTAGGCAAACTCCTCCCGCTCCATGTGATAACTATTAGGCCTATTAAGGGCAAGGAAGGTCTCCAAACTCCCTTAGGCCTATTAAGGGCAACACAATGTATACTGTTTCCAACAAAGACTTGATACAATCAAAGACAAGGTTCAAAGGCACTTGAATAGTTGAAATAAGAAGCAAATTATTACTTTGCTTGCCACTACACAGTGAAATTATGAGGTATGCTGTGCTGGGGCATCCAAGACAGAGAGGTCATAGCAGAGATTTCTGACACAATGTAATTCACTGGAGGAGGAAATGGTAAACAACTCCAGTATCTTTGCCAGGAAAACCCCATGGACAATATTAAAATAATAAAAGGGGGCGGCTAGGTGGCACAGTGAATAGGGCACTGGCCCTGGAGTCAGGAGGACTTGAGTTCAAATCCAGTCTCAGATACTTAACACTTACTTAGCTGTGTGACTCTGGGCAAGTCACTTAACCCCAATTGCCTTGCCTTCCTTCCTCCAAAAATAAATGAATGAATGAATGAATGCATGCATGCATGAATAAAAGATATAGCACTTGAAAATGAGCCCTGCAGGTCATATGGTGTCTAATATGCTACTGGGGCAGGGTAGAGAATGACTACAAATAGCTCCAGTACTAATGAAGCAGCTGGGCCAAAGCTGAAATGAAGCTTAGCTATGGATGTGTTTGGTGACAAAAAGAAAGTCCAATGCTATAAAAGACCAATATTGCATTGGAACATGGAATGAAAGATCTATGAACCAAGGTGAGCTGGATGTGGTCAAAAAGGAGTTTGAAAGATTAAACATCAACATCTTGGGTGTCAGTGAATTTAGATGGTTGGAAATGGGTGAATTTAATTCAGATGATCAATGATAAACTACTGTGGGCAAGAATCCCTTAGAAGAAACAGAGAGCCCTTATAGTAAATGAAAGGGTGAGAAAAACGGTACTGGGGTATAATCTCAAAAATAACTTAATGATATCTGTTTAAATCCAAGGCAACCCATTCAGTACCACAGTTATACAACACTGATGCCAAAGAGGCCAAAGTTCGTTGGTTCTATGAAGATCTACAACATCTTTGGGAAATAACATGAATAAAAGATGTCACATTCATTATAGGGGATTAGAATACTGAAGCAGAAAATCAAAAGGGAATTGAAATAATAGGCAAGTTTGCCCTTGGAGTACAAAATGAAACAGGGCAGAGATTAACAGAGTTTTGTCAAGATAACTCATTGGTCATAACACTCTTTTTCAACAACCCAAAAGGCAGCTCTACACATGGACATCACCAGATGGTCAATATTGAAATCAAATTGATTATATACTTGGTAGTCAAGGGTGAAGTTCTATGTAGTCAGTTAAAATTAGACCTGGAGCTGACTGTGGCTCAGATCACGAGCTTCTTATTACAAAATTCAGACAAACTGAAGAAATCAGGGAAAACCATCTGATAGTATAGGTATGAATATACAGTGGAAGTGATGAATAGAATAAGGGATTTGACCTGGTAGTGAAGAGGTTCACCATAAAATGAGGTTTAGGCTAAGGGTGCTTGAGACCCTGAAATACCAACACACCAGGTCCTGCAGAATGAATAAGACTCAAGTCTTCTCTCAACCAAAGAAAAGCAAAGTTTATTAAAAGTTTGCCATAATGGGTAAACTCTTAAGGAGCCTTGGTATCTGTAAGGCTTGTATTGGACAAAGAGCAAATCTGTGCTAGAAAATCATATGGGGCTCTCACACCACATGGAGACAAGATGGGGTATTATATACAGAAAGGTTGTGGGAGGAATCTAGGGGTGGTCTAGAGGAGGAGTTTGGGGAGGGTCTTCAGGAGGAGTTAATGAGGTCAGACTCCAATAAAGGAGTGAAGTTGCTGGAGGCTACCTGGAGATGACAGACAATGGTGGGCTATGCCACTTCAAGGGTGTAACAGTTTATTTGGTTATAGATATTTTGATAGGACTAGGCTAGAAAGAGTAAGGCTTTATGAAAGGCTTACTGCCTCAGGTAAATGCCTAGGTCAAGCGAGAAGATTCTATCAGAGTTCAAGGGAGTTCCCAGAGCCTGTACCTCATCAGTAGATAGAGTGCCTGAAGAACTATGAACTGAGGTTCTCGATATTATACATGAGGCCGCAAAAAAAAATTCCAAAGAAAAAAGAAGAGCAAGAAAGCAAAATGACTGATGAGGCTTTACAAATAGCTGAGGAAAGAAGGAAGGCAAAAGGGAAAGGGAAAGGCATACTCAACTGAATGCAGAATTCCAGAGAACAGCAAGGAGAGATATGAAGGTTTTCTTAATGAGCCATGCAAAGAAATAGAAGAAAACAGAATGGGAAAGATAGGGAATCTCTTCAAGAAAATTTGAGATATCAAGGGAAAGTTTTATGCAAAAATGGGCATGATAAAAGACAAAAATGGCAGGGATTTAACAGAAGCAGAAGAGATTAAGAAGAGGTAGCTGGAATACACAAAAGAACTATACAAAAAAGATCTTAACATCATTAATAACCAAGATGGTGTGGTTATTCATCTAGAGACTGACATCCTGGAGATGTCAAATGGGCCTTAGAAAGCATTGCTAACAATAAAGCTAACAGAAGTGAAGGAATTCCAGTAGAGCTATTTAAAGTCCTAAAAGATCACGGTGTTAAAGCACTGCAGTTAATATGCCAGCAAATTTGAAAAACCTAACAGTGATTTGTGGATTAGAAAAGATCAATTTATATCCCAATCTTAAAGAAAGACAATGCCAAGGAATGTTCAAATTACTGACCAACTGCACTCATTTCACATGCTAGCAAGGTTATGCTTAAGATCCTGCAAGGTAGGTGTCCTATTAAGGAGGTTCAGGATTTGGGTGAACGGAACACTCGGCACTTCAAAAGATCCAATATAGTTTATTTAGAATATAGGTGAATGGGAAGGAAACTGGAGATAACAGAGTAAAAGGCTTAGGAATAGTAAGAGCAACTACGATTAATATATATATATATATATAATATACATATACATATTTATAATCATCCCTCATATGGGGAAGCACCAACACCTGACCACACAAGCTGGGAAATCCCAAGTATAGCCCTCAGGGTTCTGCTCGGGTGGGTCCCAGGCAGGACTTCTCCTCCATGGGTGAGATTCCAATTTGGGGTCTGAATCTTTAAGTAATTTAAGTAGTGCTGAGAACAAAGAAGGCATACTGCCAGGTGGTTTTTTTTTTTTTTTTTGCCTTTTTGGAGGGCAATTGGGGTTAAGTAACTTGCCCAAGGTCACACGGCTAGGTTTTTGTTTGCGTGTGCGTTGTGTCTGAGGCCAGATCCGAACTCAGGTCCTTCTGACTACAGGGCGGACGCTCTACTCACTGCGCCACCTAGCCGCCCCCGTGCCAGGTGTTTTTAGCAAGCATCATATCTTGTGTAAGTCCTGGTACGGAGGCCAATCCCTCCAAGGCCTTCCCCTGCCCCCAAGAACAATGTCTCCTTGAAATAGCTAGTTCCAGGAGTTGGACAATTATCATATCTCTTCTCAAGGACATGGCTGGGGTCCCAGGAGAGGAGCAGCCCTCATGTTCTCAGGATTCTCTGTGCCCAAACAGCTTAGGGCTAATAGAAAGGTCATATTGAGTTGGGGCCTTGGTTTGTATAATCTTATTCTTCACAGAGGGGCTTACCTTGCCCCTTCAGTAGGCTTCAGGAATGTGAGAATTGAGAATTACCAGAAGACTAGGTTGGTTTTCAAAGAGGCAAGGAACTATAGACAAAATTGCCAACATTTGCTTTATTATGCAAGAGTTCCAGAAAAAAAGATCTACTTCTGCTTCATTGACTATACTATACTTTGACTGTGTAGATCATAATAAAATGTGGCAAGTCCTCAAAGAGATGGGAATACCAAATCATCTTCCTGAGGAACCTGTATGCAGGTCAAGAAGCGACAGTTAGAACCAACATGGAACAACTGATTGGTTTAAGATTGGGAAACAGGTATACAAGGCTGTATATTGTCACCTTATTTATTTAACTTATATGCAGAGTATATGCAAAAAGCTGAAATTAAGATTGTCCAGAGCAATATAAACAATCTCAGATATGCAGACAATACCACTCTGAAGGAAGAAAGTGAAGAAGAATTAAGATGCCTCTTGATTAAGGTGAAAGAAAGGAGAGTAAAAGTTTAATATAAAAAAAAAAAAAACAAGATCACGGATGGCAACTGGTCCCATCACTTCCTGGCAAATAGAGGGAGAAGAAATAGAAACAGTGTCAAATATCTGCAGACAGAGACTGCAGCCATGACGTTAAAAGACACTTGCCCCTTGGAAGGAAAGCTATGTCAAATTTGGACAGCATACTAAAAAGCAGGACAAAAGTGTGAATAGTCAAAGCTGTGGTTTTTCATGTAGCAATGTATGGCTATAAGAGCTGAGACCTAAGGAAAGCTGAGCAGTGCAGAAGAGAGGCTTTAGAATTGTGGTCCTGGAGAAGACTTTTGAGAGTCTCTTGGCCAGCAAGAAGTTTAAATCAGTCAATACTTTAAGAAATTAATTCAGGCTATTCACTGGAAGGTCAAATACTGAAGCTAAAACGGAAATACTTGAGCTACATGAGAAGACGGGACTCATTGGAAAAGACCTTGATGTTTTGAAAGATTTAAGGCAAAAGAAGAAAATGGCAGAGGACAAGACTTGGACAGATTCGCGGAGCTAAGGTCCATAGGATTACAAAGAGTGGGACAGAACTGAATCGTAACTTAATCCAAGGTGAAAGATCTTTCGGACCTCCCAAACCTGAGTCTCAGTCCTCTGCACACTCTTTGGGTTCGGTATCACCTGCTCCCACGAGAGGTGAGAAAATAAGCGCGGAAGATGCAGGAGATGAAACGCACCTACTCATATATTTATTAGCAGAGCTGCCCAGTGCGCAGGACACAATCACTTTCGGGGTCTGCCTTAAGGTCCCGAGCGCTCAGCATTTAAATGGACGAGCCTCTGTTTACACCTTTTGGGCGGCCTCAGGGCCCATTCACTGCTCAGGGGGCGTCAATTTCCCGGGGGTTACTTTTTCCCTCCAGCTCTGGCCCAGGCCGCACCCAGCTCCCCGTAGGTGACACCTGACTGGCACGGCATCTGGGCACACATTTTCTGATTGGCTGCCCCGAGCGCTGGGGCAGCACAGGGGGAGAGGCTGTCGCTTTAAGCGGGGGCGGGGACTCCGCAGGGCGGCAGCTTTGCTCCGGGAGCCATGGGCCTTCTTGCTGCAGGAAGAGCTGCAGCCTCTCAGGGTGAGAGAGCCAACGTTCCATCCGAACGTTTCCCGGGGGCGCGGTGGGGGGCCGAGAGGGTGCTTCCCGGGGGTGGGGGGTGGAGGGGCCTTTCTGCGGCCTGCCGGGATCCCTGAGCGCGTGCGCGGGCGAGGGCCGTCCAGAGCCCCGGTGCATGGAAGTCAGGAGGCCTTTCTATCCCTGGACGTAGTTCAGGGTGATGCTGGGACCCGCACGAGAGCCCTTTCTCCCACTTCCTTATTCACTTTCGGCCGATACCTGGCCAGGGGTTTCATACTGAGGCCTTACACGCTCATATTACTCCTAGGTAGGGTAAAGGGGGTGGGGTGGTGAGCCAGAACGAGGGAAAGGCCGAGGAGGCTTTCGGAATTGACCCTCTGCGGGCACCGTAGCACCGGCCCGGGCAACGGCAAACCTCCTGTACTGCAACAAAGAAGGGAACCGGAGAAGCGTCTGGGGTTGGGGCTGGGAGAAGGCTACCCCCCTTCCCCGCCTCTTCCCCGGCTGGGGAAGGGCCCAAGGGAGGGGGAGGGGGGAGGTGTCTTGATTCCGATCCTCGCCTCTCGGCGTGAAGCTCCGGTCTCTTAGCCCGCGGTCTAGAGAGGGAGAGACTGCAGGTTAGCGGAGGCAGCGCCCCCAGGCGGCGCGGAGGCGGCCTCTCAGGCGCTGTAGGACAGGGGGCGGGGCGGGGGGGTCTAGGCTGGGGAGTCCTGTCCGAGGGCTAGGGGTTTACTCGGGCCTCGGGGGCCAGGGATGAAGGATGCTGGGAGGTTTTCCGGGAGGGAACTGGGGCGGGGGTGTGGGAGGTAATGTGCGTGGAATCTACCCGGAAGTTGGTACCGGGAGACCCGCCTACCTCTGATTACCCCCCCCCCAGCATTCTGGGAGGTGAAGCGGGGAAGGGCCAAGAAGAGGGGTGGCAGGAATAAGGGGAGGAGCTCTTTGGGGTGCCCCGAAGCCAGGCAGTCCTGGAAAACAGCACCCCAACCCCAAACGGGTCACTTTATTTAAATAGATTGCAGGCCCCGGGGCCTCTGAACACAGCTTGCTTTGGGGGAGGCTTTTTAAAGTGACATTGCTGGGCTCCTTCTGTGATCCTGGGGAGCCCCCTTTGTGTGCTGGGACCGGAGCGGATCCACACCAGTGACATCATGTTCCCATCACCTCTGAGTGAGAGTTTGGTTCGGGGGAGCCTCCTTCCCTCTGAAAGGGACCCGAAAATCAACAGATACTTAAAGTTTCGCCCTTCATTAAATTTGAAGTGTGGACCCTGAAGAAGAAAGTTGCCTGTTGTATATTTTAAAAGGGTAGCAGAATAGGCGAATTTAGGTTAAAAAAAACTTTTAAAAAATCATGGATCATAGGCAGACATTTTTGAAATGAGCATGTACAGAGTTAAGCTAGGATATATAAGCATATGTCCTGGAAATTGAGATAATCTATGCCTTTTGGTAAAAATAGGTTGGCCCTGACTCCATTCTTCTAAGAAACACAAACTAACTCAAAAGAAAAATGGCATTTGTTGCAACACCTGGGGCCACAGTGGTTGACCAAACCACTCTGATGAAAAAGTACCTTCAGTTTGTGGCTGCTCTTACTGATGTAAATACACGTAAGTTGTTTTTTTTTTTTCCTCATTGCCATTTTAGAAAACATAATATGACTGACTTGCTGTGCACAGTGACATAAATGATGACTTTAAAACTCCTCTTTTTGTAGGGAAGCAAAATGATGGATATTATTGGTTGGAGCCCCAAAGAGGCAAATGTTTGTGTCTGTATATGAATGACTGTATGTGCGCGCACACGTGTGCCTGGATGTATGACTGGGTATGAATGGTGATAGGGAGCTAGTTATATGCCTTTTTTAACAGAGGGCCATGATATGCAAACTGATAAGATCTGATTGCTTCCATTTCATAGTAAACCTTAAAATTGTAGGATTTTTTTAAAAAGTCAATAACTGGAGTATATTTCGCTTTTTACAGCGGATGAAACAAAGCTGAAAATGATGCAAGAAGTTAGTGAAAATTTTGAGGTATGTTGTAAAATTTTGTTTTTATTTTGAGTCTTCATCAAAGTTCTCTTAGTTTTGGCTTCTTTTATTTGTTTAGAAGCATATTTGGTAACATCCTGTTTTATTTTCAGGATCTTAACCATCCGTCTTGTTCCTGACATTGGGATTATCCATGACTCTTGTCCTCATTCCCTACACACACTTATTTGCCAAGTTTTGACATAGCTACTTACATCACGGTTCACATCTTTTTCTTCATTCACACTGCCTTTAGTCTTATTCATCACCTCTTAAACTACTGTAGTAGCCTGCTAATTGGTCTCCCTGCTGCTAGTCTACTCATTTCTCCAGTCCATCCCCCACACTGCCAAATTTATATTCCTGAAATACAGATTTGACCATGTCATCTTCCTACTCAAAAATCTTGAGTGGCTCCCTGTTGTTCTAGGATAAGATAACAAAATCCTCAGCCTAGTATTTAAAACCTTCCATAATATGACTGCTGCCTACTTTTCCACTCTTGTTTTATGTTATTCTTCTTCCTACACTTTGTATTTCAGTGAAACTGGCCTGACTCTTCCCTATACTTGAACTTTCATCTCTTCATTTTGAGGCTTTGCAGAGGTTTGCAATGTACTTCTGTGTCTTTAGAATTTCTAGCTTCCTTTAGAGCTCAGCTCAGGTACCACTTCCCATACAAAGCTTCTCCCAGTCTTGTAATTAATGTTTTCTTTTGAAATTAGTTTCTATGTAATTTGCATTTCTTAATATTAATAATGACATTATCAATATTCATACTAGCTGCATTTATAGAGTACTTTAGCAAAGCACTTTACAGTCATCTCATTTTATCCTCACAACAGCCCTGGCAGGTAGGCCTTGTTATTATCATGATTTTATAGGTGGTAAAACAGGCAGAGGATTTCAGTGACTTGACTAGTCATACAACTAATAATTGTCTGAGGCAACATTTGAACTCAAGTCTTCCTGACTTCACATCTAGCACTTATACCTTGTTATCTCGATACCTCCATATTTACATACCTATACATATGCTGTTGTGGAACCTAATCTTGAGGTTTGGATTGTTTTGTTTTTGTTGTATTTCTGGAATTATGACAATGTTTGGCATGTAGTAGGTGCTTAATGATTGTTGAATTGTAGTGAATGTATATTGTATTTTATTTTTTATATATTGTTCTAAAATAGAAATGGAAACAAGTTATAAATTTCTGGTTGTCTTAAGTTCATGCTTAGGATCTGCAAACATCACCATCTTTTTGCTTATTTGTTCCCAGTAACATATTGAGGGATTGCAATGTAGTGCATTGGAAAGCATGCTGGATTAGAGCACTTGGATTCTAGACCTAGATCTGCCAGTCATCACCATTTCATGAGCTTGGGAAAGTCACAAAATCTTTTTGCATCTCACTTTATTCATCTGTAAATTGGGTATTGTACCAGATGTTTTTTTCTAAGGTTATTTCCAGCTCTAAATCTAGCATTCTATGATCCTTTCATTTTTAAATTAGTAAGTTTTTTTTTTAACAGTTACCATCAGAATTCATTTTGAAATCTCTTATGTTTGTAATATGCCCTCCTGTAGTTAGATTCAGTTTATATTCCAGTACTTGGCTTTCCATATTGTATGGTAATAGAGAAAACCCTAGATTAAAGTTTTGTAAACAAACAAGAATTCTCAGCAGTTTGCTAGCTTCAGTTGAAAAACCCTGCAGATGTTTAGATACATAGCCAGAAATTTGTGTTTCCAGATTTCAGCCATCCATTTTTTTTCCCACCTTACATTACAAAATCTACCTCTGTGCCCCACCTCCATCCCCTCTTCGGCCCCTCACTTTGCTTCCCCAGTCTTATTCTCTTCTATTGTTTCCAGTCTCTGATGATCAAGAGGTGACCCTTCTCCTGGCCTTAGCCAGTTTCTCCACTTATGCCCTGAATCTCATGCTCTCCTGTCTTCTGTAGGAGCTTGTCTCCTCATTTTTTTCTTTCTTTTTTTCTCATCTTCATTTTCTCTTTCCCTGGTTTCTTCTCTGTGGCCTATATACATGACCATTTCCCTCACCCATCCTCAAAAAAGCCTTTTGCTTGACTGCTGTCTTCTTAAACTTTTGGCCTATATTTCTTCTCTCTCACAACCAAACTACTATTAAGGGTTGTCCCTACTTATCACCTCTGTATTCCTCATCTTCACCTGGTTTCTCTTATAGTTTGACTTACGGCTTCATCATTCAATTGAAAATGCCCTCTGAAAAGTTACCAGTAATTTCTTAACTGTTAAGTTAGTCACTCAGTAAATTGTTTGGTGACTTTTCCTCAGTTATCATTTTACTGGATACAGTATTTGACACTGCTGAGCACTTTTTTCCCTCTGTTGGCTTCTGGGTTACTATTATCTTTTGATTATCTTTCTGTGTATCTGAACTTTCTTTCTTTGCCTCCTTTGATGTATCTTCATCCTCTGTATTCTGGTCACTATTTATATTTGGTTCAATGGGTCAGTCATAACCCAGCATTTTAAAAAAATAGTTCTTGTACTAAAAATATGTTCCATTTCACTCCGGTAGAAACAGTTTAGGGAGATCAAAAATAAAAATCATTGGCATGAAGGTAATAAACAGTATGGGAGGAGGTTCTTTGGGATCTCTGGAGTTCCCTCCCCAAATCCTAAAAATTGTTTTATTTTCCTCTTGCCCTAAGGGCCCTCAGCTGGGTCTCAGGCCAGTTTATTTGGGGCCAGAGTTAATTAACATGTGCTTAAGTCTGTGTACCACAGATTTCTTGCTTGCAGTGGTCCTGGCTGATGTTATGGGATGTGGGAGCTTAACTCAAACCTCTCCACTTCTGTCAGTCTCCTGCCCCACAGTACACCTAACCACTTGAAAATATCCCTTATGGCTCTATACTGCCTGCACCCTTTTGTCTCCTCCTTTGGTTATCTCAGTAACTTCCTTGTATTCAATTATTATCTCTGTGCAGACCCTCAAACATTTATATAACTTTTTTCTGTCTCCTGAATATCATTCCTAATTGTCTTCTATCACCTTATTTCCAACTACTGATTTCTATCCAAATCTAATCCTCCACCAAACTTTTCCATTTTTGTTGATGACATCGCCAGTCTTTCCAGTTACCCAGTTTTATGACCTTGGAGTAATCTTTGATTCTTTCCTCTCTCATCCCAGTGTCTGATTGTTTGCTAAGTCTTGTTGATTCTGCCTCCAAAACATCTTTCTCATCCTTACCCTTCTCTCTAATTACATGGCAGCCACCCTAGTTCAGACCCTTAATTTCATCTGTAAAACTCTCCTAAGTAGTCTTACTGTCTTCAATTTCTCTGCTTTCCAGAACATCCATACAGCTATCAAATTGATATTCCTAAAATACATATTTCATCATTTAACAACCTTCTCCCTCCTACACCCAAAGGAAATCTTTGATGACTTCTTGTCACCTCTAGGATAACATGTAAATAAACTCCTAAACAATATGACTCTCACCCACGTTTCCATATTACTTCCTTTTACACACTGTACTTCCCAGTCACATTGGCTTGCTAGCTGTTCCCTGTACCTGACATTCTATCTCTAGCCTTCATATGAATGATCTTCAAAGTATTTTCCCACCTCCTTGTGGTAGAATTCCAAGGTTCCTTCAAAGTCCAGTTCAGATGTCATCTCCTATACAAGGTCTTAATAACTAGTCCTCTCAGCTAATAGCACTCTCCTTCCTAGAATTATTTTATATTACCTTGTGTTTTCTTTCTTGTGTACATGCTATATCATTCTCTAATAGAACTTAAGCTTCTTGAAAGCAGTGCCTAGCACAGTATATAAGTAACTAACAAATATCTGTTGTATTTTCAAATATGTGGCTGACTGAATGAAAGTATCAAATAGGCAAACATTTATTATAACAAGAGACCTGGAGTTTTACAAAGTAACACTATTAAATTATCTAAGACCCATAATAATGGGTTTTTAAGCAGGTTTACTAACATAACTCTTCAAAAGAACCAAGAAGTTAGAATGACATATCAGTGGAGGCTTTATATTTTAGTGCTATGGATCTGAGATCTTAGCAAGGTGACTATACCCTTCAGTAGTACAAATTGTGATCCCTACACTTTCTAATCTTTGGTGGTTTTTCCACATTCTTCCATAAACTTCTTCTGGGTCTTTTAATATTATGTGGAACTAAAACTAGTCCAGCACTCAGGTGCCTCTTTGCCTGTTAATCTTTGCTATCCTGTTATCCCTGACCCACTCATCACTTCTTCCTTCAGACACACAACTTCAGAAAATGTAATGGGTGCTTTATACAGTAGTGATCTCCAGTATTTAGAAGAAAGAGCACATTGTCATAAAGTTAGAGCAAGAAAGTACTCTTAGAAGTCACCTCACACTGTGAGGAAGCTTAGTCTCAGTGCATTGCTTAGAGTTCTGTAGGGCCTAAGTGACAGTAATGATGAAGACTAATACTGGGAGTTTGAGAATTCAGTTCCTCATCGACTTAAATGTGTTTAAACTTTGGGGCAGAATTTGATGCTCTGTTTACTCATTTAATAGGTTAGAACAAAACAGACCTTCCAGTTTTAAATTGCATGAAAAATTCACATCTATCAAAATGATGAGTTAAAAATTATGATGGGATAACAATATAATCCTGTCCTTGAATATGCTGTAGCTCTAGTAGAACTTAGAATTTTAAGTGATGGCACTTACACTTTTTTAAAAAAATTGATATCTTATATTTTTATATCTCCTCACTCTCCTGTTATCGTTCCTCTTCCTCTTTCCATCCCATAGGGAGCCATCCCATATAATGACTCTATTTTTTAAAGAAGAAAAAGTAAACTAGTGCGACTTTGAAAAAGTCTGAAAATATATGTGATGTTCTGTATCTGTGGACCTTCTGCCTCTCCAAAGGAGTGGGGGGAAGTGTCTAGTGGTGGAATTTTTAAAAAATAGATTTTTGTTTATCTTTTGTTTTTAAATCATTTAGATTTCCTAATATTTCCTCTTTTCCCCATCACCCAGCCAGTTTAGCAAAATCAATGATATGGAAAGTGTTATGTTATATGTAGTTGTCCATACTTATAGTCCCCTTCTTCTGTGAAGATATATGTGGGGGATTGACTTTCATATCTCTTCTTTGGGGTCAGTTTTGGTCTTTATATACTTTGGCAGCATTCAGTTTTATTTGCTTTTTTTCTTTTTTCCCATGTACACTGTAGTCATTATGTATGGACCTCCCACCCCTATCCCTGTTGGGTTTACTTTACTTTCTTCCAATTCTTTTAAGTCTTCTTTGCTTTTCTGTATTTCTCATAGTCATCATTTGCTAACTACACAGTAATGCTTCATTTCATTCATGTGCACAACATCTATTTTCCAGTTGATGAGCATTGACTTTTTTAGTTCTTTGCTACTTGAAAAATGCTGCTATAAATATTTGGTGTAAGTGGGGTCTTTCCTTTTGTCATTGATCTCTGTGGGGTACATATATGCCCTGCAGTAAAATCTGACTTAAAGGATGTGGACAGTGTAATCATTTTCTTGGCAGGATTCTAAATTGCTTTGCATATTGGTTGTGCCAGTAGGTGATGAAAGCGTTTTATTAACGTTAATGAGTTATGATCTACTGTTCATTTTTTTTTTGTATGGGGTTATTGTTTTAAAATTTGGTATGGGGTATAATTTTAGAAGGAAAAGCTTTCATATTTTGGTATGCTTGAAACTAAGGTTGTTGTTAGGTCTCTTGAATTAGATTTTAACTGTCATTTTATTGTATTTAAAATTGTTTTGTCACTTCTATGTAAATGACTTCCTTAATCACAAATCAGTGATTAATCTCCTTTTTAGCCTCACTAGCACTTCTCTTGGATATTCAGCCAGCTCCTCATATTCAGTCTTTCTAAAATTGAACCCAATCTTTTCCTTCCCTGACCCTGAACTTTCCATAATCTTCTCAGCTTCTTTTTTTGTTGATGACACTATTCTCTTTCAGGTAACCCAGGGCTCTAAACCTCAGAGTAGTCTCTGATTCTTCCATTTCCCTCATCTCCCATATCCAATCAGGGGCTAAATCATTTTAATCCTACTTACATACCCCACAATATCTGCCTGTCCTTTCCCTTCTTTGTCACTCATAGCACCATCACCCCTAGTTCAAGCCCTTGTTTCCTCTTGCAGTAGTAGTTGAATGAATGCCTCCTTTCTGTTACTTTCCCTACCTTCAGGCTCTCTCACTAATACATTTAAATTAGACTTAACAACTGTTAAGTTGTTACACTGTACAACCTTACTGACTCCCTATTGCCTAGTGCATAAAATACAGACTCCTTAGCTGGACTTCGAAGACCCTCCATAATCTTGTTCTAAATTGTCTTTCCAGTCTCTCCCTGAAATTTTCCTGAATACTGTTCTGCACTCATTTACTTCTATTCTGTGTCTTAATCTCCTTTTCTCCTCCTGTTCCCCTCCTCCCCACAATGTGAGGTGCTCTAGTCAGGGAACCTCATTTTACATATTTGTATCTGTAGTGTCTATCAGTGCCTTCTACACTGTAGTTTGATAAATGTTCATTTATTTTAGTTGTTATCCAAAGCATTTTAAGCAGATTGGTTGTTTGTAGTCACTTTGGAAAACAGCTTCTTAGTAGCCTCAATAGCATATAAATTATTTCTTAAAAATTTTAAAATGAAAATAACACTATTTAATTTTTTTTAAAAATAGAATGTAACATCATCCCCTCAGTATTCTACATTCCTAGAGCATATCATCCCTCGATTTCTTACATTTCTACAAGATGGAGAAGTTCAGTTTCTGCAAGAGAAACCAGCACAGGTAATCTTATTAAAATATCAGTTAATCCTGTTAAAAAATGAAGAAATCCAGTGTACTAGTATCTCATTTATAAAAAGACTATGCAAACTAGAAAGTTCATGGTGTAGCTTAAACATCAGTGAGAATTTCTGTATTGAAGATAACTTTGTTAAAGATTATTGCTTAGTTGATAGTATTTTCTTGTTATAATTTTTCTAGGTGCTCTGGTAAATGCGTGTGTCTTTTTTCTCCTTCCCCCTTTTCACTTTTTTTTTTAAGCTTTAATCACTCATTTACTAAATTATTATTGTGACTTTACCTGGACCATCACAGTAGCCATTTCACTAGTTGGCTGTGCTTTAATCTCTCCTCTCTATATTGCCTAGGCATTGCTGCCAGATTCATCTTCATGCACAATTCTGATCAAATAATTGCCCCACTCAGATGTCTTTCGTGGTTCCCCTTTGCCTACCTGAAGAAAATCCAAACTCCTTAGCTTGGCAGTCAAGGCCTTCCACAGTTTGGCTCCAGCTGAGCTTTCAGGCTTATAATTATGCTGTTCTCCTTCACTTTAGCAACACTGGACCATTTGCCATTTCCCAAACACATCTTAGTCTTTCTTACCTCCATGACTTTGCTCGCACTCTTCCCTGTGCCAGAAAGTCTGACTGCTTGCCAGCCTCCCAAAATCTTCCTCTATCAAAATCCTACCATTCTCAAGGCCTCGCTGAAATTAAACTTTTAGTAAGCCTTTGCTGATTAAAATGCCCTTTTCTGTTGAATAGTTGGAGGGGAAAGGAAACAAATTTATTTCCTTATTTTCCTTTCTGATGGATTCTTGATTTTGGAGAGAAGGGGAGAGTTTCTCCTCTCATAAACTGCAGGCCACTGTTTTTATTCATAACGTTTTCTTATTTGGGGTACCCTTTTCTGTCTTTTCTGGTCTCCCCCCCCCCCATCTCTGAATTTCAGGCCTGCCATCATTGTTCATTGACTTCAGCTGGTTTCCCCTACTTCAAGAGGCTGCCTGAAAGCAGTAACTGTGGATACCGTTTTCTTTCTTTCTTTTTTTTTTTTTTTTGCTTTTTCAATCCTTAATTATTGTTCATTCGTTAATCTCTTTGAAACATGGTAGCCCAAAGGTTTGCAAAAGCTTGAGGACAAGCTTGTTGGAATCAAATTGCCTTGTTGAATATTCCTAGTATTTTTTATAAGCATCAGTGAATGAGGGGCAGGTAGGTGGTGAACTGAATAGCACACCAGCCCTGGAGTAAAGAGGATCCGAGTTCAAATGTGGTTTCAGACACTTGACACACTTACTAATTGTGTGACCCTGGGCAAGTCACTTAACCCCAATTGCTTTGCCTTCCCCCCTCCAAAAAAAATGAGTGAATGAGAAAATGCTGATGCTTTGGTCAAAGAGTCTGCTAAGTGGAGCACAGTTACCAGACACCATTTTATTTCTACTTCTTGGTGGCAAACACACCATTTAATTTATAGAATACAGATTCACGTTTATGTGTTTTTATTTTATTTTATTTTTTATTTTTTTGGTTTTTGGAGGGCATTTGGGATTAAGTAACTTGCCCAAGGCCACACGGCTAGGTTTTTGTGGGTGCGTTAAGTGTCTGAGGCCGGATCCGAACTCAGGTCCTTCTGACTCCAGGGCCGACACTCTACTCACTGCGCCACCTAGCTGCCCCTATGTGTTTTTAAATGCATACGAGAAAGGTGTTTTACTAACAAAAACCTGTCAGCTTTCTTGAAGCTAAAGTTGAAGACTAAAAAGTTAAAGCTGTCCTGTCCTGTCCCCATATTCTGTCCTTTTTGAACTGCTGATATGTTGTGAAACTTTACTTAGTGAAAAAATTATGTTTAAAAAGAAATTGTAGCCTTGTTAATTTATCTTTAGAGATTAGAATTACTTAAAACGATGATTTTGTAGTTCATGTCTTTAGACTTTGTAGAAAATTAACCCATCAATACTGCTTTAAAAACACATCTATTTTAAATAAGGATAACAGGTCTAAATGTATAGACTCTGCCAGACTGTTCACTGGTTTTTCCAGAATGACTATGTCCCCAGGGGAATGAGAGGTTTCACTCTTAATTATTACCAAAAAAAGTTTCTTCAAAGTCTGTTCGTTTTTTTTTTCTTTTTCCTTAGCAATTGCGGAAACTAGTTCTTGAAATAATTCATAGAATACCAACAAATGAACATCTTCGTCCTCATACCAAAAATGTTTTGTCTGTGATGTTTCGATTCCTGGAGGTAACTGTGTGAAAAAGAATTCTCTTTGTTTAATCATATTTAATGAAGATTTAACATTTTCTTCTTTTTTTTCATTTTCTTCTTTTTTAAACAAGGGAGATGATTACAACTTATATGGAAGGTTAAGATCTATATAATCTTTTAGAAAAAAAGTGTAATTGAGAAAATACTGAAAACAAACTTTGAAAAAAATTTTAAGACCTTATTTCTTAGTCTGTAGAACAGTTATAATGGCTTCCTTTGAAGAGTTGATGGTTGAAAAACAGAGGGGATGCTGTTTCCCCTTTGACTTTAATTTTTACCTGTCATTTAGGGTAAAGCCATTTAGTAGCTTCTGCAGCCATTCTGTTCCCCAGCAGCTTGAATTGTTTCATGGAATTTAAATTTAATTTTGTGGGCATCATTTTCAAGATCTTTACTGTCAAGCTTTAAAAAAAAATGTTAATTTATCTTGCAATCTACTCTCTGAATTATTTTATTTCAGTTGAAAGTGAATATATTCACTCTGACAGTATATGGTGAGTCTTATTTGAATAAGGGCATCCAAGCACTGGTAAGAATTCAGTGGTCTGAACCAAGCTTTGCTCTATCAGTTAAAAATATTTTTTGTTAAGTCAGATGTTTTGGGGATGGAATTGTTAGGAAATATTTTTTATAGTCTTTGGATTTGAAATGGAGTAAAAATTATGTGAAAAAAAATTTCAATTTAAAACCTTTTTATTTTTAGACTGAAAATGAAGAAAATGTGCTTATTTGTCTAAGGATAATTATTGAGCTACACAAACAATTCCGTCCAACAATCACACAAGAAGTAAGTTTTTATTTCATGAGCATTTGTGGGTTAGTCGCAATATGTGCTAATTTGGGAAATTTTATATGTATATTTCTCTTCTTATTTGAGAATAACATTTCTATAAACATAGAGGTAGAGGTAGAAAATTTCTGTGGATTTTTGGCAGAGCATTTGTCTTGAACATTGTATGAAATAATTTAATAAATGCTAATATGTTAGCTTTAAAACAGTTAAATTATTGAAACCTTACAGAGAATCATATTTATTTTTTATTTTATTTTTTTGCTTTTTGGAGGGCAGTTGGGGTTGCATCTTGCTCAAGGTCACACAGCTAGTTTTTGTGTTAAGTGTCTGAGGCTGGATTTGAACTCAGGTCCTCCTGACTGCAGGGCTGGTGCTCTATTCACTGTACCACCTAGCCACCCTGAATCGTATTTATTTTTAAGCGTATTGTTAAATGTGTTTGGAAAGTTCACAAGAATTATATATTAAAAATTAAAGTTAATTAAGTTAAAAATAATTATATACTAAAAATCTTTTTATTATGAATGTTTTTAGATTCACCATTTTTTGGACTTTGTGAAACAGATATACAAGGAACTTCCAAAAGTAGTGGTATGTTTAGTATTCATGTTTTTACATAAGGGAAGGGAGGAAATTGTGGCATGGAATATCATTGTCTATGGTGTTCTACTTGTCATGTAACTATTTACATCAGAACTTTTGATCTTTGAAAAATCTTGGGTAAAACTTAAAATCAGGTTGTTTTAAATTATGTCATTTATAAAATTTGTTATAGTGTGTTACAACTACTCTTAAACATGTTATATTTACTTTGAAATACAAGTTAGATTGCTGTCATTCCTTAATAGATTAAAAATTACTTTTCTCTACACCCCTTTGAAAATAAAAATCTTATTCTTTTACTATAATTGCCACTTATGGCCTATATTAATAAAGATAGTGGAAAAATTTGATAGGACCAAATTTTGGATGCTTTGATGCATAGAGTACATTTTTTGGGTTGTAACAAAATATGAAACCACTGTATTCTTGGCATCTTCTTATGCAAGTAGTTTAAATTGTATTTTATTATTAATGAGGAAATATTTAGGGAACTGACATGGCTTTGTATTCTGCCTTTTTGAAGTAGGGAGTTATCTTCTGGCTCTTTTGATCTCATGTACAGAGTAAATTCTAATATATTTTAATTTGGGCAGCTAGAAAACCATAGTCTTTTTTGGAGAGTATTTGAAAATATCACATTTAATCCATAAGCATTCTTGTAATAGGTACTTTAAAAATAGGTAAATTTTATTGATTGCTTTTATTAGTTGCTTTACTTCGCTTAGAAAAATTCTATTTTTCTAAATTCTATTTTGATTTAGAAAAATGAGAATTAATTTATATTCTGTCTCTAGAATCGTTATTTTGAAAATCCTCAAGTGATCCCAGATAACACAGTTCCTTCCCCAGAAATGGTTGGTATGATCACAACACTTGCTGTGAAAGTAAATCCTGAACGTGACGACAGTGAGACAAGAACAGTAAGTTTTTTCCCCTTTTTGGTTTATATGTACTTCAAGAGTAAAATTGTATTTCTGCATAGTCCTCTTCACCAGCCTGACCCAAAGCAGTAACTAGTGTTACTGATCTATTCACTTTAAAGGTGAAAGCCATTTATAAAAAGAAATGAAAAATGAATTATATCATAGTATATACATCTGACTTTTATCTCTGAGAGAGCAGAAGAATTGGTTGAAATACCTGAATTGTTTCCTTAACTTTAAGGTATATTACATTTGTTGCTTGGATGTGTGGCAGCTTCATCCATAAAATAATTAAGACTTATGTATTAAGAATTTTTTAGGGAAGAGGAGATGGGGAGAGACAGGGTAGGGTAAACTATCTCATGTAGAAGAGGCAAGGGGAAGTAGTTGCAGGGGAGGGGAAGAACAGGAAGGCAAAAAGGCAAAACCACATTCTCATTGAATTTCATTCTGGGAGAGAATGACATACATACTAAAGGGGATATCTCAACCTGCATCAGAATAGGGGGAAGGGGGACGAGAGGAGGGATGATGGATGGGAGGGCATCCTTGGGGGGAGGGAAGGTTGGAAGTGCCCGCTTTCGAAGAGGGACAGGATCAAAGTAGGAAATGGACCAGGTGGGGGGGTGGGATGGGTGGGAGGGAATTATAAGCAGTCTTTTACAATATATCTACTATGGTAATGTTTTGCATAGCTATACTTGTACAACACATACTGAATTGCTTATCTTCCCAGAGGGAGTGGGTGACAAGGGAGGAAGGGAATAGATCGAAGTCTTAAAATTAAATGTTTCAAATGTATATAAATACTATTATTAATACTATTCTGCATGTAATCGGGAGATAAGATGTTCAGGCTTTGGGGCTCAGAGATTCACCTTGCCCTAGTGGCAAAGCCAAAGGGGGTATGGGAGAAGATATGGGAGAGAGCAGATTGGATGAGGGGATATCTAGTGGGACTGCTCTTCTGGGGTGGTGGGTAGGGAAAAATGGAGGGAAAATTGTAACTCAGAATCTGGTGGAAATGAATGATGTAAACCAGAAGTTAATAAAGCATTTGTTAAACAAAAAAACAAAAAAGAATTTTTTAGGGGATTGGAATCACTCTATAAATACCCTTAAGTTTTTTCTTTTTATACTAAGTGGCTACTTTGAAAATATCAGTACATTTTGAAAATACAGAATGATTGGTAGGTGCACTGTTCATTTTAACAATCCTTCACAATCCTTTCAACAAAAAGTAGTCAATAATTTACTGTACTATTGGATAGTATTATTAGATCAATTTGTAGTGTTTTTGCTTCAAAATAATAATCTAATTTCAAATGGTTTTTGTCTTGTAGCATTCTATAATTCCTAGAGGATCTCTTTCCTTGAAAGTATTGGCTGAGTTGCCCATAATTGTTGTTTTAATGTATCAGGTATGTGTATTGCATATTGTGGTCTTAATTTCAGTAATTAAAATTTTATCTAGCCTAGGAAAACAGTATTACATGACATGCAACTGTTGAATCTTATAACTAGAAAATATCTTAGAAACCATCTCAACTTTTTTTGAGGAAGCAGATTTGTTTTGGATCTAAGAGACATCCAAAATATAAGTCAAAGGAAGAATAGAGGAGAGAGAGAGAGAGAGAGAGAGAGAGAGAGAGAGAGAGAGAGAGAGGTAGAGAGGTAATATATGTGTGAGATTGGGGGACTCAATGGTAGCACTTGCTTGAAAGTAAGGGGTAGAGTCCTGGGAAAAAATGGGGAGGATAACGGTGAATCAGATTCAGGATGTAACCTAAATTAGTCTCACTTTGAACATACAGAAAGGACTATAAAGAAACATTTTGAAGGATACTCTGGAAAGGCTCGAGTTGCTGAGCACTTCTACTATGAGTACTTCCTTGTCATCATAAAGGATATGCTAGGTACTGTGGAAAAATAATAGGTCCTATGGTGACCTGGAATTTGTGTTAAAGTAAATCTCAAATATGACAAAGCTAGTGTCTCATATTCCTCTTGTGGTAGAAGCAATATCAATTGTGTAGGCTAGGTTTTTTCTTTTCTTTTTTAAATCAAGTTCTCTGTTTATTTATTTATTTTTTGCTTTTTTTTTGGAGGGCAATTGGGGTTAAGTAACTTGCCCAAGGTCACACGGCTAGGCTTTTTTTGTTGTTGTTGTTTGTGTATGTTAAGTGTCTGAGGCCGGATCCGAACTCAGGTCCTTCTGGACTCCAGGGCTGGCGCTCTACTCACTGGGCCACCTAGCCTCCCCCTCTGTTTATTTTTAACATTCATATTTTAAAATTTTGAGTTCCAAATTCTCTTCCTCCAGTCCCACCCATTGAGAAAGAAAGCATATATCATCAATTATGTATATGAAGGCAGGCTTAGGATAGTTTTTTCTTAAAAAGGTATTGAAACCCTGCTTGAGACTCAGTAGGCTCAGTGGACTAAGGCTTGAGCCATTAATGTAGTCTCTTGGTGACTTAAGTACAAAAGCCATGCCATCAGTGGATAGGAAAATGGGCATAGAAGTGGCACTCAGCTGAATCAGTGCTATCCCTTGCCGAACATCTTTTCTATCCTTTCCATATAGCTTTTGTTTATTCTTAAATGGTCTGTAAGTATATCATTTCATTCCATTTCAGAACCTGAAGTACTAGACAGGCTGGGATTAGGCCTGATCTACAGTACTATATATTAATTTTATAAATGGTGTACTTTATGAGGTGTTCTAATTTGAGATTATGTAATTTTGTAATATGTAGTCTAAAAGATAGAAAACCAAAAACTTGGGTGTCTAATATTTGTTTGTTGTTTTTAGCTCTACAAGCTGAATATTCACAATGTGGTTGCTGAATTTGTGCCATTGATAATGAATACTATTATAATTCAGGTATCTGCCCAAGCCAGGTGAGATTTGTTTAGGATAATGAAATATTTGAGTTTGCACTGACAACTAAGAACAATATTATATTCTTCCATTTTGACATTAAATATATGGACACTCAAAACTTGAGACAAGTTTGTAAAGAGATTTGGTAAACAAAAAATTTTAAATCTTTTCAACCTATTTGCCTATAGTGGTAATTTCTTGATTTCAAATTTAGGAAAAAAAAAGTGTATTATAGGTAGAGCTCTTGTGAACTTAGTTTTGTAAATGTATCCCATGAATAAAACTTGATTGTTATTAATGATAATAGTCAAAAGATTAAATTAGACTGTGTTTGACTTTGTTAGTCACCTCTCAAAGCTAGTCTCAGTCTATTTTGTTGATTGTAGTGGTTTGATTTAGGTACTCTTTTCATTTGTAAGAAAGAAGTCCAGGGTTAAATAGGGTTCAGGATCAAACATTGGCTACTTAGTGTTCACTGATGTGAACTTAAATTGCTGCTGCTAAATTTATTTCTTTTTTTGCAAATTAAACGTGTTTATGGGCATAATAGCCTTCAATCTTCTTTTAATTAATTCTTAATTCACTTACAGAGGTTGGGTACAATACAGTAAATCCAATTTGATTCTATTCCAGGCAACATAAACTATACAATAAGGAGCTGTATGCAGATTTCATTGCTGCTCAGATTAAAACTTTGTCATTTTTAGCTTATATTATAAGAATTTACCAGGTAAGTTGAAATACTTTAGTTATAAATCTTGTGGAAGCTGGGGTGAGGGGAAGGAAAGAGTAGGATTACTTCAGGTGTAAGTATTTAGAACTCTGTTTAGAAATTGTATGAGAAATATGTGTGGGAGAGTTAGACAACTATGGTAATCTTTTGTACATGTGTTATAGTGGAAAAGATTGTATTATAAAATGAAAAGTATGATAAAAAGGTTTTAACTGATTTCTCATGGTTAGGTTTTTAAGTAATTTCTCCTGCATTCTCTATTTTACTCCTTTTTAAAAACGTAATTACTCATATAATCTGTATTTTAATTTACTAGTGAATTAAGGGGTAAAGAAAACAATGAGTTGTTCTGTCTCCCACTTTTCAAATAGAAAGTTCTTTCTCAAAATAAAAAACTCAAAAATTTTTTATGGAATGATTCTGATTCCAACACATTCCTCAAAACTTTATTTTAATAATTTTTAATTCATGCCTTGTAGGATCTTGTAAAAATTAAATGTACTTTTGGGGAAATATTGTTGTCCTAAATAATTGGATATTCATTTATGATTTGTTCACTTTAAAATCATTGAAATAAACTTTGTAAGCTCAAAGTATCTAGAAAATTAGACAAAAATAGGTTATTGAAAAGATTTCTAAATTAAATTCTTTGGATTATTTCTCCATTTTCTAGTTCAAATTGTTTTCATCTTGTAGAAGTGTTCTATGCTTGAGCAAAGATTAAACGATTGAAACTCTAGGGTCCCTACTTTCAGGGTGGTTGTAGAAGTTCATTAGGACTTAAGCTACCACTTCAAATTAATTTTTGGAGCAAATAAATAGAGTTGGTATTTAGCAAATCTAATCTAATATTATATGTACAGTTAGTTTACCGAACTGGTTTGAACCAAATTTACAAAGAACATTTTGAATCGATCTTTTACAAACTATTACACTTCTACCAGAGGTGTAGTTACACATGTTGTTCCTAATTCTTGTTTTTATAGGATTTGGTGGCAAAATATTCTCAGCAGATGGTGAAAGGAATGTTACAGTTATTATCAAATTGTCCGGCAGAAACTGCACATCTTAGAAAAGAGCTTCTCATTGCTGCCAAACACATTCTTACTACAGATTTAAGGAGCCGTATGTACATTTTTGTTCAGTGCTTAGAGTTATATGTATTTCATATGGCTATTTTAACAGCACTGGCTGTTAAGTTTTAGATCTTAAGCTTTCTCGAGAACATACAAAACTTGCTAAAAATTTGGGTGTAGTGGTTTGTGGACTAGTGCAGATTCATTATTGATGCATAAATTCTGTGATTGGAAGAGGTAAGGAGGTAATGTTGATTTCCTGTAAACCATTTTATTTGAGGAGTGTAGTTGGAAAAGCATTCCTATGATTGGGATTACTTCTTCCAGTGCAAAGTTAGGTGATCACTTTCTTGAAGTGAATCTGGTTTTGGAAATCAAAGTTGTTTTCCCTTTGTGATTATCAAAACTTCCTATGTTTTTATTCTCTGTATTACTGTGCCATGACTCTACTGTCTTGCCACTAAGATGCTATCCCTATTCTTTCTTATAATCCCATAACTGATACATGAACTTTGTAGAGCTTCTGAGTAACTTTTTCTTCATCTTTTTTTTTCTTACCCTATATAGCTAAAAACATTTTTTTTCATCTGATCATTTCTACAAAACATAATATAATGAAAAGAACACTGGATTAGTGGTCAAGAGGTCTGGGTTCTAGACTGCTATGATGAACTACCTGTGTAACTTTGAACATGTCACTAATTCTATTTGAACCTTTAGTTTCCTCATCTCCAAAATGAGGAGGGTGGACTAGGTGACCTTTCAGGTTCCTTCTAATGCAAAAATACATATACATATTCGATATCCAAAACTTCTAATAAGTGTGCAGAGCATTATGTTTAGTGCTTGCCTTCATGAAATTTACATTCTAAAAGGTGGAATAAAATAACATGTGTAGCTATTATAAATACTACTACATGAAAAATGCATTTGAAAGTTAAAAATGGAAAGTTTTTGAAGAGAAAATGGTTATCAGTGGGAAACTAGAGACAATTTTGCGTATAAAAGATGGTGTTTTTTTGGGGGGGCTTTAAAAGATGGGCAGGAATTCACCTAGTGAAGTGAGGCATAGGGAATAAATAAGCAAAGCCATAGAACTATGAGAGAGTAGACTTCTTTGAAGAAGATAAAGACCAGCAGAAATAGCACTGATTCTGGAGGCACAGAGGATTAGTTCAGATCTTGTTTATGAAACTAATTATCTGTGTGACTTTAGGCAAGTCACTAAATCTTTCTGGGCCTTTTTCTTTTGTTGGACTATATGGCTGCTAAGGTTCTTTCCAACTCTGATATAGGGGATCTTTTAATGGTAGAATGGATGGATTTGGTAACTAAATAAGAGGTAAAGGGGGGAATCAAACATGAAAATGTCTCTAGCACAGTGAACTTCACACATGCTTAAAATAGTAAGGATGACCATATATTAAGTTATTCTTCCTTTTGCATTTCAAAATCACATTTTCTTAGTAGTTTGTCTAAATTTTATTTTTCTTTTTGGAGGGGCAAGGCATTTGGGGTTAAGTGACTTGCCCAGGGTCACATGGCTAGTTTAAGTATTAAGTATCTGAGACTGGATTTGAACTAAGGTCCTCCTGACTCCAGGGCAGGTGCTCTATTCACCTCCCCAAGTTTGTCTGATTTTTAAAGCATTTGCTAATATCCCGAATTGTATTTTTAGTAGTACATGTTTTGTGTACTTATCTTAAGGAAATCAACATTTTTATAGAATTAAATAGTGTGACTCTTTTTTTCTTCTTTTAAATGTGGGTTATATAATTGACCTTTAAGTTAACTACTGTTCAGATAACATAATGTGTAATTGGTTTTGTTGATAATCGATGCAATACGTATTTATGTTCTAGAATTCATTCCATGCATGGACAAACTGTTTGATGAATCTATACTAATTGGTTCTGGATACACTGCTCGAGAGACTCTGAGGTATGATAACCCCTTGGTGTATCTAGTTGGATACTTGCCCATAGTAATGATTTCTGGTATTTCTTGTTTAGAATATCTAACGATTCTAGAACCTATAAATTAAATTTGCCTGTGTCCTTGAATCACCGTGAGATTTAGAAATACAGGAACTTTTAAAAAGGATGTTGTTGCTTTAAATCAATCGATATGGTGCCCAGACATAAAGAGATAAAGCAAAAAATGAGAGTTGGTGTTTTGTGAATATGAATTGTATGTGGAACACTTGGAAAATATCTTTTGGTTATTAGCTTTTTTTCTGTGTTTTTATCTTACTGTTTTTGTTAAGCCAAGAAGTGTTTAAATATCTGCTTGGTTTAATTTTCATGAGTGCAGTTGCAGATAGTGCTGCTTTTAGATATCTTGTAGCTCTGAGTGTTGAAGTGTGAGTGAGGAGTCTTTAGGTGGTTTGAAGAATGAGGTTTAGAAGAGTCTGAATTTGTGAAATACTCTTATTAGAGAACAAATTAAAAGTTACATTGTATCTTGGGGAATTACAGCAATATACAAAGTCTTTTTAGAACTTAATTGTCTGAACATTATGGTAATGTACCACAGAATAGGAAAATGTGAATTGACATGTACTGTTTCTACTTTTTGAGCCACAAAATGGGCGTATGCATGATCAAGGCTAGTAATTGTTTTTCCTCAGGCTAATTATGTATTTCATTGTCCATTGGAGGGCTGTGGTTGAACAAAAGCTTATAAAACTCAGTTTGAAATCCCTCCTCCCCCACCCCCCCGCATTTAAAAAGGCATCTTTAAAATTATTAGGTGAAAAATGGGAAGAGTTGTAAAATTGTTAGCTAAATTCTAGGTTTGACCTCAGTGGTCCATTGGCCTTCCCGTAGAGTTATCTTACTAGGATAAAATGAGATGAAAACAAATTGATTATGGAATTTATAAATGTCAGTGTAATATACACCAGGAAATAGACCTAAAAACTAATGAATATTTTTCCCCTTCTAGGCCACTTGCATACAGCACGCTGGCAGACTTGGTGCATCATGTCCGTCAGCATTTACCTCTCAATGACCTCTCCCTTGCGGTCCAGCTATTTGCCAAGAACATTGATGATGAGTCATTGCCTAGCAGTATCCAGACTATGTCTTGCAAACTTTTGTTAAACCTGGTAGATTGCATCCGCTCCAAAAGTGAGCAAGAAAATGGAAATGGGAGAGATATTCTAATGAGGATGTTAGAGGTATGGATTTTTTATAAGAAGTTAAGTGAAAGAAATATATTTTAATAAGTGGTCCCAAAGCTTCCCAGCTTTGGATTCCAAATTATCTCTTTACTGGAAAGTATTTCATATAGCAAATTACTAAGTTTATCTTATGGGATACTTGGAGGTATATTGTAAATGTTTAGGTAAAATATACTATTTGGGTATGTTAGAAATGAGTAGATGTTTTTGTTTTTGTTTTTGTTTTTGTTTTTGTTTTTGGAGGGCAATTGGGGTTAAGTAACTTGCCCAAGGTCACATGGCTAGGTTTTTGTTTGTGTGTGCGTTAAGTGTCTGAGGCTGGATCTGAACTCAGGTCCTTCTGACTCTAGGGCCGACGCTCTACTCACTGTGCCACTTAGCTGCCCCTCTGAGTAGATGTTTTTAAAAACAGTTGTTTTATATACTAAATGCTTGTCACTTCTTTTGACGAAAATCAAAAGAATCCATTTTTGTTTTATTGAAATTTTTTTCCTTTCATTTGCTGAACTAATTTGATTTGAAAGGTAACTTTTAGTATATTCAGGATAAGTTTTTTCTTTTGAAACCATCATATTAATTTCTTATCTTTTCAGGTTTTTGTTCTGAAATTCCACACCATTGCTCGGTATCAGTTGTCTGCCATTTTTAAAAAATGTAAGCCTCAGTCAGAACTTGGAGCAGCAGAAGCGGCTTTGCCTGGGGTACCTACAGCTCCCACAGCACCTGCCCCTGCACCTTCACCAGCCCCTACCACACCAGTAGCTCCAGCACCAGTGCCTGTATTTGAGAAACAAGCAGAAAAGGATAAAGAAGATAAGCAGACATTCCAAGTTACAGATTGTCGGAGTTTGGTAAAAACTTTGGTCTGTGGAGTCAAGACAATTACATGGGGAATAACTTCATGTAAAGCACCTGGTGGTAATTTTGCACTTTAATTAAATTACTAGATAAAATACAGCATTTGTGTAAGGCTTTAAAAATCTTTTTGTGGTTTTCATTTGGCATGTAATCTTTCTTCCAGAAGCTCAGTTCATCCCCAACAAACAATTACAACCCAAAGAGACACAGATTTACATAAAACTTGTGAAATATGCAATGCAGGCTTTAGATATTTATCAGGTGAGTAACATGGTGATGAACTAAGCTGTTATGAAAAACACCATAAAATTACATGTTTTTAGATTTTATAAGCCCTACACTCATAGGGCTCAACATACATTTTTACCATTATAGAATGGAATTGCACTTAAAGAAGTCTCTTAATGAAAATCTTATGTTTTTCTTTAGGGAGAGCATAACTTTATATTTAGTCTCTTCCTGGCTTTCAACAACTTAGTAAAGTTATAATCTTTCATAAAAAATTTTTTTTCTAATGTGAAAGTTTATAAATGTAACTATACAGGATTGAGATTTGTTTTTTAGGACATTAAAAAATTGCAGTGCTTTTGATGAATGCAACAGTGATCATATTTAATAGTTTGTTATGTAAATTGTATTTTGACTTACAAATATTTTCATTCTCAAGTAAGTAATATAAAAGTTGCATATATTTCTTTCCTGTTCCAGGTCCAGATAGCAGGAAATGGACAGACATACATTCGAGTAGCAAACTGTCAGACAGTTAGAATGAAAGAAGAAAAGGAAGTGTTGGAGCATTTTGCAGGAGTCTTCACAATGATGAATCCTTTAACGTTTAAAGAAATCTTTCAAACTACAGTCCCCTATATGGTGGAAAGAATCTCAAAAAATTATGCTCTTCAGGTATAAAATAATTTTCATGTATCATCCCAAATATGAATGCTATGTTTTTCGGTAATTTGGAAATTAGTTTTTAAAACAATTAAAGATTCCTTAAAAGGTTAGAGTTTAAAAAATTATTTTTAGGCGAGTATAATTTAGAAAATAATGTACCAGGGGTGGCTAGGTGACACAGTGAATAGAGCACTGGCCCTGAAGTCAGGAGGACCTGAGTTCAAATCTGGCCCCAGACATTTAACATTTACTAGCCATGTGAGCTTGGGCAACTCACTTAACCACAATTGCCCTGCTTCCCTCCTCCCACCCCCCAAAAAAGCAAAAAAAAAAAAAAAAAAGAAAGAAAATAATGTATCTGAAAAGCAACAGATGATTTTAAGCTCATATCTTCTGTTAGTATTAGTGTTCTGATGTTGAATGATTTTGGAGTGGGATTTAAGCTTTCATAAAGTAACATTTCTTTTAATGTTGCAGAAATACTTCATTCTTTGTAGAAATATTTCATTCTTCTTTGATGGGTAATTAATTTTATGAGCCCCAATATGGCATTGATTTATTTAAGCTAATTACCTTATCTTGCAATCCCTTTTGGAAAGGAATTGTTTTTGTTATCTGAATTTCTTGTTTTTACAGATTGTTGCCAATTCTTTCTTGGCGAATCCTACCACCTCTGCTCTGTTTGCTACAATTCTTGTGGAGTATCTCCTTGACCGACTGCCAGAAATGGGTTCTAATGTAGAACTCTCCAATCTGTATCTCAAGCTGTTCAAGTTGGTATTTGGCTCAGTTTCTCTCTTTGCAGCTGAAAATGAACAAATGCTGAAGGTAAAGCTTATTTTGACTTAATGGTACTTGAACACACAATTGATTATTAAAATAATTCACTACTGGAAAACTTCCTGAAGCTACTGTTTCTTAACATTTGAAAAGAACTCCTTAAGTTAATAAATATTCTTGTATAACAAAAACCCAGCTATAAAATACTTAATGTACCATTTTGTTCTAATCCCTTGATTTCATTAGTGTGAGGATTCTTGTGGTTGAAACTCTTTCCTCCATGGAGATTGGCAACTCATCTGTAATTTATAAACTTGGAGAGTTCTCTGGGGGCCTTCAGAAATTAAGTAACTTGATTGTGGTCACACAGGATGTTAGATGCAGGACTTGAACCTGGGACTTTGTGACCACAAAGCTGGTGACCTTTTCTTCACTGTGTCATGATGCCTCATAATGTGCTCCTCATTTACAAGTTAAGCATGTGAACAATCTTGTATGAATTAAAATGGAAGAAACTTGTTCAGATCTGTGCCTAGGCTACATTTGTAGGTGAATGTCTCTTGTAGCATGTAAGTAAGTGACCAGTTATGTTTCGGAGGATTCAATATGTGAGGCATAACAAAAGCATCTTTAAAATATATTTTCTCCTTTTGCAGCGAAATATATTTAAGGTCAGATAGTATCATCTGCTTTGTCCAAAGAGAAACATTTTCTCATAAGGAAACCTGTGGTCTAACAGAGAAGTAAAGCTCTGTATTATACAAGGATGACAGCTTAGTTGTAGGCATAAAGCATAGAAATACTCTTTGTCTTTTTATTGAAGTGTTCAAAGATTAACAGCATGAATTTTTGTACCGAGGCTATAATACTTGGTGTCCATAGATAAATAGAAGGCAAATGAAATATGTTTGAAAATGTTTGAAACCTTGTGAGATTTTTAGTGTCCTGAATATAGTAGGCACTCAAATATTTGATTGACTGTAGAAAATATATTCCTTTTATCTGTGACCTTTGTTGTGTAGGTTGTTACAGAAAATAATTTGAAACTTTAAACTTGTTGCATTCTAGATGTAGGTGAGTAATAAATATCTCTACTGGCACTATAGGGAAAAAAACTTATGCACAGAAATGGGTTTTTTTTAAGAGGTGCAGGTTAATTAATCCACTATAGTGATTTCCCACTATAATTTTAGTAACAAATAGTAATACTTTACATTGGAGGGTCAGGTGATATAGTGACTGGAAAGCTTTCCTTAGGAAATCTTAGATTTGAGTCCTGCTTCTGATTCATTTTTACTGTGTGGCTGTGGACAAGTCACGTAACAGAAGTTAGTTACATGATACAGTGCCTTTGGCAGCTCTCTGAGAGGTCAGATGGTTGTAGATCTGTGGTAGCAGGAGTTTCCTTTCCCCAGCAGGGTTCCTTATACTGATGAAATCATAAGTCCAAATGGAGAAGAAAGATATACTTTAAATTTAGAAACAGTTTTTGAAGAAAAAGTCATCAGTCATTCAGAGTGCTTTCCTATACGTGTATACTTACATGCATTCTATACAATACATTCTAAAAAATTTCTCACCGCTCTTCATAGCACTACCAAATAGGCCTAGAGTTTAGTTACTTAAGAAAGAATTAGGACTACAAGTGTGTATCTGTTGATTATAATGCATTTGGTTTTGTTACTAACTAATCTCTACCCCAGAGATTGGGGATTTAAATCTTTGTTTTTTTTTTTTTTTAATTAAATGAGAGCGACATCAAAATGTGTTGGCATAATTTTTACTTATATCTTCATGAAATCAAAGGGTAATTGTTTTAAAACAGTTTGTTCAAGTTATGGTTCAAAATTTAACACTGAGGACCTTCTGAATCTATCAAAAGGATAAATAAAGTAGGACTCAGGAGTGCTTGGGAAAGTCAGTTAACTTCCCTGATCCTCAGTTTCTTCAACTGAAAATGAGATAGTTGGATTTGATAACTCCTAAGGATCAACCCAGTAATAAAATTACAAATCGATGATAGGGCATTCAGTTGAAAATTTGAACAGATTGATAAGAGACTTAATGAGGCAAAGTTTATATGACTTTTAGATGTCAGGAAAAATGAACACCCAAGACTGTCTCATGATTGTTATTTCTTTGAAAGGAAAAAATAATCACACGTAAATACTCTCTATTTTATCAATATTATTAAGCCCCTCCTCTGACACATGGGGCAAGCCACTTAGCATTTCAGTGTCCCAGGCAATTGGCTGTGGTGTTGCAGAGAAAATGTTGACCTCTTTTGGTTTTAAGGAAAACTAGATCACAGACCACGTTTGGGCTTTATATTGGCTTTGAGATGAAACAAATATTTGGATCAATACTGTAGTCATTTTTTTATAAATTGAAATACATTTAGGTCCAGCTTGGGTAATGATGGCAACTAACTTCTTCCTGGCACAACCCCCCTTCTCACCCTCACCCTCTCACCCTCATTGCTATATGTATTTGGTACAAATCTATTAAAATTAGCTTTTGCCCTTATTGGATGATAGGGAACCTTTGAGTCTGGAGTGATGTTGATAATGATGATTTAAAGATATTGCCATATGTTGACCTTTCTCCTTATTGTCTGTTTATTGACCTTTTCTTCAAATCTCTTAGCCACATTTGCACAAGATTGTGAACAGCTCTATGGAACTCGCACAGACGGCCAAGGAGCCATACAATTATTTCCTGCTCCTTCGCGCATTGTTTCGTTCCATTGGCGGGGGTAGCCATGATCTTCTCTATCAGGAATTCTTGCCTCTCTTACCAAACTTGTTGCAAGGTCAGAATAACCATTTTGCTTGTTCTTTAATCTTTTTTCAATCCAACACTTCATTCTTTTTTTTTTTCTGGTAGTACAGTGGATAGAGAATGGGCCTAAAAGCTAGGAATACCTGGGTTTAAGTCCCTTCTCTGACACATGGGGCAGGTCACTTAGCATTTCAGTGTCCCAGGCAATTCTCTGTGAGGTTGCAGAGAAAATGTTGACTTCTTTTGGTTTTAAGGAATTTGACTTGGTTATAGCGAAGTCACTATTCTTTATTACTTTAGGGAGTTTTCTCCCCCAAAGGTTTTCCTATCCCAGTGAAATTACAGATTGGTTCCCTATCCCTTTTGGGAGGTACTTATCTCTGTGTAACTCATAAATCCTTGTAGAGGATCATTTAACACTTTAAGGGCATGGGGGCTGTAAGGTGAGGCAGCTGAAATAAATTGTGGCTGTTTTCAGGATTATGTAGGAACTGATGATGGGGTGGGTGGGGTTGGGAGTGGTCCTGATTTCCCTGATGAGGTATTGCTTACATTTTTGAGCCTTAGATTTTCTGGTTTTTAATACTAGATCAGAGAAAACATAATCAAGATGGAAAAGGATAATCAAAATGAGAAATAAAGAAAATAAACTGCTTTGTAGTTGTACTTAAGTATCATTTACTACCAAATAAATTGAAAGCCCTGTATGCATATATTTTACTGGGGCTTACATAATGAATACATGTAGGAGGTTTCGGTGTGCTTATGATTTGCTCTGTATGAACGGGTTGTATTTTGAAAAATTACTTTTTTGCCTTTCCTAGTTTAGGAAGTTTAGATAGCTTTTTGTTGTTTTCTCTTTCTTTTGCTTCTTTCCCCACTCAAAAGAGCCTCACATACAATGTTTTTTCACAATAAACAGCCAATAAATACTTTTAAACTCTCTCTATAGAAAATCCTGTGACCGGCTATCCCCTTTTTATCAGTGAGCCCAGTCTTCTTACATTCCTTCCTTACTCCTTCATGCACCTATGCTTAAAGCACTCAATCATGTTAACTGTTAATGAACTATAGAGAAAGCGAGGCGCCTTCGTACATAGAAAGTGCTGACCCTGAAATTAAGAAGACCCAAGTTCAAATTTAACCTTAGAGAAACGTTACTAGTTGTGTGATCTTGAGAAAGCTCTTTACTCTTTGTCTGCTTCTGTGTCTTCACCTATATAATGAGAATACTCTTTCTTAAGGTTGCTGTGAAGATATGAGGCAGCATTTGTAAATTGTTTTGAAAACTTTGAAGTGCCATATGAATTCAGGCTATCACTATTAACCAAACAAATGAGTTCTCTTGACTTTAATTTTTCCCCTTTTTAGGACTTAACATGTTACAAAGTGGCCTCCACAAGCAACACATGAAAGATTTATTTGTGGAACTGTGTCTCACTGTACCAGTGCGACTGAGCTCTCTTCTTCCCTATCTGCCAATGTTAATGGATCCCCTGGTGTCTGCTCTTAATGGATCCCAAACGCTGGTGAGCCAGGGCCTTCGGACTCTTGAGTTATGTGTAGACAATCTCCAGCCAGACTTTCTGTATGATCACATTCAGCCAGTGCGTGCTGAGCTCATGCAGGTAACATAAAGTTCTTGTATCTGTTACTTTCAGTTTGAAACTTAAATATCTTGGCATGCTGTCAAGCCATTGTACTAGGCCCTGTTCAGAGCAGACGTGGTGATTTTCAGCTTGCTCTTTTGGATTTCTCTAGTATGTGAAGAATGACTGTATAGCACTCTTAATATAATGCCTAGTTTATAAGTTTTCACGTGTATTATGCATTGTAATAGGCTAGTAATTGAAAATCATGGAAATTGATTTAATTGTCCTATTTTATATTCACAGTACCAAAAGGATAGAGTTAAAGTCGGGTCTTCTTCTTTTATTCTTATGAGGCTTCAGAAAGTCCAAATGACTTAGACATGTAAATAATACCCCATTACTTATTTGCAGAAGTGGAAAGTAGAGATATTATCTTTTCCATGGTAGAAGAATAGTGGAAGGGGCTGAACAATAGAGAGGCAGCATGATATTGTGGAAAGATTGGGAGTCAGGAGACCTGAGTTTAAATACAGGCCCTGCTATCTACTAGTCTCGTGATTTTGAGCACAGTAAGATGAGGATGATAACCTTTATTACGAGACTTAAGATCTGTCTTCTGTAGTCATGTGTTATGTAAATATGAATTATTGATATTAACAGTACAAATAATAAACAGGAGCATTTCAGCAGATAACTTCATCACTTTGCTTATTAACTTAAGTTTCAAATCCCTAGTATCTAAAATTAAAGCTACTTCCTGCCTTTTGTCATTGATCTAATTAAAAAATAGCTTAAACTAAGAGGTATAAGAGCTGCTAGAATCTTGCATGGTCCCATTCACAGAGGAAAGTAATACATTCAATCTAAGAACATAACTATAGGCCAATAATTGACACGGAAACAAATTGATTTAAAAGACTAGATTGAGAAATCTTTGGTTTACTTCTCAACTTTTTTCCCCAGGTCTTATTAAACTTGTGGAAAATTTTGTGCAGTAAATTGGAACATGTATTTAAAGATGTATAACATTGTGATGAAATTTGAAAACTTCTTGTGTTTAAAAATATTTCTTTGATTTTAGGCTTTGTGGCGTACCTTACGGAATCCTGCAGACAGCATTTCTCATGTGGCCTACAGGGTACTTGGTAAATTTGGTGGCAGTAACAGGAAAATGTTAAAGGAATCTCAAAAGCTTCAGTATGTTGTAACTGAAATTCAGGGGCCTAGTATCACAGTAGAGTTTTCGGATTGTAAAGCATCTATTCAGCTTCCAATGGAAAAGGTAAAGTTGAATGTTTTTGTGGTTACTTAAGGTTTCTTGTTTTTTTGTTTTTTTGTTTACTTAAGGTTTCTTAAAATTGAAAGTGTTAGAACTTCAGATATTTTATGGATGTACATATGAGGTAGGGATGAAGTGAGACTTATAACTTGAAATAGAACATTAGAAGGTGATTTGCCTTTTAAAAAAACAACAAAATTTATGTATGTCTTTTGTTTTTACTTCACTTTGGTTTCTGACAGAATCTCTCACATTAATCTCTCCTAAAAAGTCATCTCTTATAATAAAAATAAAAAAGGATGATGGGAAAGTTCAGTAAAACTAGTGTGTGTGTGTGTGTGTGTGTGTGTGTGTGTGTGTGTATACGTGTGTACGTGCACGCGCACATATGCATATAGATTATAGTTAATATACGATATTTTATGCACTGTTTGCTTCCATGGCTCCCATGTAGTTATTTCTAGCCTCTGCAAAGATGTAGGGGGTAAATTGGTCATTATAATTTCATAGCATCATTTCTTTTGTTCTTTCCACTTACATGGCATATAGCCCTTTTATATGATTTTGCTTATTTCACTGTTCATGCTTCTCTATTTTGATCATATTCAGTATTTCACAATACATTCTCATGTTGATTTTGCCCTTAATTCTTTCTTAAATTTTTTTGTGTTTGCCTATTTTGGGTGATTGTGTTCTCAGGACCCTGGGATATATTTATCAAAATCTATCACTAATTCTCATTCTTGAAACATTTATTTTTTTTATCATCCACTAATTAAAAATCAATACTTGCTAGAAAACACTTTAAAAAATAACTTATACTGTATGACCTTGGTCAAATCACTTAACCCCAATTGCCCTGCCTTCTCCCCTCCAAAAAGACAAAAAAAACCCCCACCTTTATAAATTCAAATATTGATAAGGAATATGTAATAATTTGCTAATATTGCTAATTTGGTAAAATGTTCAGGAATCCTAAATTCACAGTGTGCTCCAGTAAGAGCCATTTGTGTCTTAGGATATAAAATAGTGCAATAGAACAAAAATTTCCCTCTTTATTGTAACTTTAAATCAGTCTCTTAATAGTAATTTAGACTACTCAGTGATTATTGTTGATAAAATAATGAACATATAGGTTTAAAGATTTCCAAATTATTTGTCTTACCTTTTCTAGATATGATTAATAGGTAAAAGCATCTATTTACATTACAGTTCATAGTTGTTGAAAACATTTTAAAAATTGGAAATATAATAAAAGCATAAGAAATTCATCTTTCCTTTTGTTTTTTTTTTTGTTTGTTTGTTTGTTTTTTTTGCTTTTTGGAGGGCAATTGGGGTTAAGTAACTTGCCCAAGGCCACACAGCTAGGTTTTTATTTGTGTGTGTATTAAGTGTCTGAGGTCGGATCTGAACTCAGGTCCTTCTGACTCCAGGGCTGACGCTCTACTCACTGCGCCACCTAGCTGCCCCATCTTTCCTTTTACTCCTTAGTAAGAAAAGTTCCACTTCAATGGTCTAAAAAAAACCTCACTGTTCTTTTTATCGGCACTTTGATGAGGTGATGATGACAGGTGATATGATAGGTGATTTGATAGGTGTTGAGAGCATACGGTTAATCTAACATAAAAAATCTTTTTTTTTTTTCCAAAGCAGAAAAATATTAATTTCTCTATAACAAGGGACCTTCAGAGGGCGTTTGAATTGCATAATCTCATAAACTATTTAGGCACAAATAATTGAATTTCATTTTCTAATCAGCCAAACAGTGAAATCTCTTATTTCATATATTTTCCTCTTTAATAAATTTTCTCTACAGGTTTCATTTGATGATGCTTTATTGTTCTCTATTGAACTTGGTTGCTCCTTTAGGTGGATGTTATCAAGCTTTTGGGTATTGTAAAGCTTTTAGTAGTACTCTTCAATATCATATATATATATTTATACATATACACACACGTGTGTGTGTGTGTGTGTGTGTGTGTGTGTGTGTGTGTGTGTGTCTAAAGCCTTGTTATTTTTTTTTTATTGTAGGCCATTGAAACTGCTTTGGACTGCCTGAAAAGTGCAAACACAGAACCATACTATCGGAGACAAGCATGGGAAGTGATAAAATGCTTCTTGGTGGCCATGATGAATTTGGATGATAATAAGCATGCCTTGTATCAACTCCTTGCACATCCAAAGTATGTGGGTAATATCAGTCTGTCAAGTGGAATGATATATAAAATTTTCTTTAGAAATTGGGGATAGAGAGGACATCCTGGGGGTTATTTCCTAATCTGGTATTGAACAAAACTTCAAATTTAGAAAGTGACCTTTTTTACCAGTCAGACAGCATGATAACAGCAAGGAGTCAAAGGTAACACTGACATTTCAAGCTTAGATGATAGGTAAGTGATGCCATCAACACATTGTCTTCTACCTATGTACTCTTTTTTTGTCTTTTTGGGTGGGGAGGGCAGGGCAGTTGGGGTTAAGTGACTTGCCCAAGGTCGCATGGCTAGTAAGTGTTAAGTGTCTGAGGCTAGATTTGAGTTTAGGTCCTCCTGACTCCAGGGCCAGTGCTCTATTCTCTGGGCCACCTAGCCACTCCCGTTTTAGAATTTTAAAATAGAAAGATGTGATGCAGTGGAACCTTGCTCTAACATTCCTTCAGAGTTCATCCATAGAACTACCTTATGACTGAGAGCACATTAAATTATAAAATGATCTCTTTGGTAACTGAATCCTTTTGTGTGAGATCTAAGAAGAACCAACTTTACAGATAAGAATTCTCTATAATAAGGGTCTACTGTATGTTGTTGCTTAATAGTATATACATCCTTTTAGCATGAAAGAAATAGTTCTTGGTTTTTAAACAGTGTGATCTCATTATCTTAGCATAATCCTATCGTTATTTGATTTTCTTTAAATCATCATGGAGAAATTTTTTAGTTAGTAGACTTGTTTATATTTATTTAGTTATTTTTTATCTACTGAATAATACATTTCTTCTCATAGTAATTAATTTAAAATATTGCAAGTTCTATCGTAGCAGCATGTAACAACTGAAGTTTGAAAGTGCACTTCCAACCTTAGTAGAATTCTTTTAGTTTTAAGTCTTTACCATGCCTGTAAGGTGATATAAGCAATGAACAAAGCTTAATGGTGGGAATAGTATACAGAGAGGAAGAGGAAGAGAACATACACAGAAAATTAATGTATCATTTTTATATTAAGATCCCTGATTTTTTTTTTTTATGCTGAGCTGAAAATTTTTTAGTTTCAAAAGCCTATTTCATACCTTTTAGAATTTTGAAGAATCTCATAAAATATGTTTCTGTAATGATTTCTTTTGGTGTGATTTTCTTATTACTATAGCATGAGATTTTTTGTTGTTGTTCGATTTGTAACATAAATATGTCTATTGGATCTTTCTTGATCGTTGTTTAAAATTTTGTTATCTGATGTTTGGAGTTTGACTTGTTTAATAGCATTGTAGTCCTCACAGATAAATATCTCTTCTCTTAAAATAGAAAATAATTATAAAAATATTGAAAATGCCATTGTGTGATTGCTATTTTGTTGAATGCATACATATTCTTTGAAGTATGTTTGTTCTCTTTTCAATTGGTGACTGTTTGTGGGAGACTAGGATCTGCTAAAATTAAAGTGGAGTAAATGCGTTGAGTCAGTGCTTAAGAAGAAGGGAGTGGTTGCAGGTTGTAAATGAAGCCTGTAGTGGTCATGGTTGAATTGCCAGCACAGTTGTCCAGGTTCTGACAATAGATGTAATTTTGTCTTTTAGCTTTACAGAGAAGTCCATACCCAGTGTGATCATTTCACATCGATACAAAGCACAAGATACTCCAGCACGTAAGACTTTTGAACAAGCGTTGACTGGTGCATTCATGTCTGCTGTCATCAAGGATCTTCGACCTAGTGCTCTGCCTTTTGTAGCCAGCTTAATTCGTCACTATACCATGGTAGCAGTAGCCCAACAGTGTGGTAAGTGCAGTCTGTTAAATTCACTTGAATTTACCGTAAGTTGTAATTGAGTCTTTTTGAAAGCTGTTGTTTTAGGCTATCATTCTTAAACTGCAGCTATACAATAATTGGCCCTTCAGTAATATTATTGATATGTCTGGTCTTCTAAAAAAATATTTCATGTTTTTCCAATTAAACATAAAAACAATTTTTAATATTCTTTTGGAAAAAATTGAGTTCTAGATTCTTTCCTTTGTTTTCTCCCTGTCCCCTCCCTGACAGAGCAAGCAATTCAATATAGGTTATACATGTGTGGTCAGTGATACAAAACATTTCCACATTACTGATGTTATAAAACAAAACATAGACCAAAAACTCCTCACAAAAAAAGTAAAGAATGCTATGCTTCTATCTACATTCAGATTCCATTAGTTCCTTCTTTGGAAGCAAATAGCATTTTTCATTATAAGTCCTTTGGAATTGTCTTATATGTTTGTATTGCTGGGAATAGCCAAGTCATTTATAGTTGATCATTGTACAATATTGCTCTTCCTGTGTACTTCCCTGGTTCTGCTTACTTCACTTTGTATCAGTTCCAGCAGGTCTTTCCAGGTTTTTCTGAAAGCATCCTGCTTGTCATTTCTTACAGCACCATAGTATTCTGTCATAATCATATACCACAAATTGTTCAGTCATTCCTCAGTTAATGGGTATACCTTCAATTTCCAGTTCTTGGCCACCACAAAAAGAGCTTCTATAAATATTTTTGTACAGATAGATGCTTTTTCTTTTCCTTTTTAAAAAAATCTCTTTGGCCTAAAGACCTAGGAGTGGTATTGCTGGGTTGAAAGGTATGCAGTTTTATAGTTCTTTGGGCATAATTCCAAATTTCTCTCTGGAAGGGTTGGATTAATCCATAAATCCATCAGTAGTGCATTAGTGTCCCAATTTTTCAACATACCTTCCAACATGTGTCATTTTCCTTTTCTGTCATATTAGCCAATCCGATAGATGTGAGGTATTTTAATTTACATTAGTGAACTAGAGTATGATTATATGATTATAGATAGATTTGATTAACTGCCTCTTCATACCCTTTGACCATTTATTGGTTGGGGGACTGTGATATGTCAAGTCTTTAAAAAAAAATCATGCTTTTCTCTCTTATTCCCCAATCCCCAACCTGGCCCCTGCAAGTGTGCTGTGACTCCCCTCACCCCTTCCCCCCCTTCCACTTTAAAGAACTTCCTGTGGATCTGGTTGCTTGTATAAACTAGTTGAATAATTGTGAGAACATTGATAAAACATGAAAACTTACTTGTTTGTTGTCTTTCTTTTGAAGTGTGACATTAATACACTCAAGTATCTCATAGGTACCTACTTACTGAGCAATGCTCACCACTTAGAGTGTCTGCTTGTGCAGGGCTAATCTTTTCACCATTCCCTGAAAATGCAATACTCATTCTTGCCTTATTATCTTTGTTTCTGTCCTGCCTGATGAACCAGTATAAATTCTGTCTATGTTAAAAGGTCCAATTTTAATTTTGCAAACCCATATAAATGATTCCTTCCTTCTGTGAACTCTTCTGCAGGTGTGTTTAATACCACATGATTGTTTCATTTATATTAACTTGATCTCCATAACGAGATTGCAAATTTATTTCTGTCATTGACTGTGTTTGAGGTGTTATCCCCTACAGTTGGGCTTAGAGTAAATATTCCCATACCCCCAATTGATATGAAAAAATATGAATGAGCATTTACCATGCATGTGTACATAGGAAATAAAATGACTTTTTTTTATACAGAAAATTTTATATGGTACATAACAATTTTTCATTAACACTTCCACTTTTCAGGATATTTCAGTAGGATAATATAGTTATTTACCAATGTTCCTGGGCCTCCTTGGCATTTTTCCTTTACTCCTGGGGGGTATATTTACCCTAGGTTGGGAACTCTTGCCCTACAGTATTACGGCAGAGGTGTCAAAACACAGGGTGGCCAGAATGAGATTTAAATGTAATTGGGAAATATTTAACAAAATAAACAAAAATACAATATAATGCCTGTGGTTTTCTCAGTCAACTCGTGGCTTGCAGGGATCCTTATGTACCTTTTTGTGACCCTGTTTCTATTTGAGTTTGACACCACTGGCAGAGATAATAGAGAGCTGGCTTGCAAGTTGGTCAGGAAAACTTGAATTCCAGTCCTGGCATGTACAGGGCTGTATGATGCCAAGTAAGTTAACCTTTCAGTGCTTCTGGCAACTTTCTAAGTTAATAGGCTGCAGAGAAAGTGCCAGTCTGTATCAATAGAGGGAGTGTTTCCTTAGGAGTTGTCTTCACTGAAGACAGGTCTGGTCAGAAAAAGCCATCCTCTATTCTACTACCTGGCACCCTGCTGAGTATATTGGAGACACTTGATAGTGGGTATTTTTAGCACTTGTCTAGTAAGTGTTGGTGTCCATCCTAACTGAATATGATGCTTTCTCTGATAGTGATGAGTGGTGTATATGTGTATGAGAGACAGAAAAGACCCAAATATAGAAATTAGTCATTTTCATTATGCAGCTCTTAATTTTTGTAGCTACTATCTTTCATTGACCACTTAAGGATTGTTATGAAAAATGTAACCTAACTTTGATTGAGATGATAGTCGCGTGCTGTATAATGAAAAACAGTTAAGAGACATGTGGTTTGTATGTAATTTTTGTTATAGAGTTTAAAAGAATTAGACTTCAAGGTGCCTATCTTGAATTCATGACTTCAGAGTTGTAGAGTTTTCAGGATCATGATAGGTAAAAGGGAGGTGATAGAGTGATGCTGGGCTTGTAGTCAGTAAGACCCAAGTTCTAATCTTATCTTTGATCTTTGCTAGCTGTATGACTATCAACAATATCACTTTAACATTGCGGAGTCTAAGGTTCTTCATGTGGAATTTAAAAATGTCTCTTAAGGACCTTCCTCCTGTTTTTTTCAGAAACTCTAGTGAGATTAAAAACGTGGAAAGTGCTATGTATATTTTATTTTTATAAAAGCAATAGAATCCTCTTGGGTTTTATTTTTGGTCACTTTGATTTTTGCAAAATTGATATTTATCTCTGTTCTCTGCCTCCTCCTTACAACTTTACTTTAGGTCCTTTTTTGCTGCAGTGCTATCAGGTGGGAAGTCAACCCAGCACAGCCATGTTTCACAGTGAAGAAAATGGGTCAAAGGGAATGGATCCTTTGGTGCTTATTGATGCAATAGCCATTTGTATGGCATATGAGGAGAAAGAGCTTTGTAAAATAGGGGAGGTGGCTCTAGCTGTGATATTTGATGTGGCAAGTATCATTCTGGGCTCAAAGGAAAGGGTAAGTATGCTATTTATTTGGGAAATTTATTCTCCTTCTGATTTTGTGCATTTGAAAAGATGTTAAATATTTCCTAGATATTTAGCAAACTGACATAGAACCTTTGTTTGTGATGTTTTCTCGTTTTAGGCTTGCCAACTCCCACTCTTTTCTTATATCGTGGAACGTTTGTGTGCTTGCTGTTATGAACAGGCTTGGTATGCAAAGCTAGGGGGTGTGGTGTCTATTAAATTCCTCATGGAACGACTACCTCTCATCTGGGTCCTCCAGAACCAGCAGACTTTCCTTAAAGCACTTCTTTTTGTGATGATGGACCTGACTGGAGAGGTATTTAATGTATGGATGATTTCAACTTGTACTTTTGATTTTTATATAGTAACTGAGTACTACGTAGTGTTAGTGTACTATTCAGATAATTCAGTGGTTTTGATTTACAGAGATTTCTTTAGTTTTAACAGTAAACTTCTTGCAGTTTTTTACCATTTGGTGTTAGATGATTGCCAGGGTAGTTTAAAAATCAAAAGTACAATTTTTTCCCCTAGAACTGAATATACTGCTTTGAGAACAGTGTTGAAGACAACAGAGCAGAAAATTTACTCTGCTAGTTGTTAGTAAATTGTAGTTGGATAGATAGATGAATTCATTTAGATAGTAGAGAGAAAGATTTAGTTGTATAAAAATTATATCTGATTTGCCAAGCACCATTAGTTGGATGTTTCATGGTCCTCAAGTGAAAGGCAGTGTGGATGAGAATATAGCTATTAGAAAGTAAAAGGAATATGAAGACCACTGCATTTAAACTTAATAAAATTCATAAAGATTAAATATTTGTATAATCCTGGCTTAAGGGAATGGATAAGAATAGAGTCCTGCCAGTTCAATTCTGTAAGCCTTTATTAAGCACCTGCTTACCTGGTAAGCACTAGGAATACAGAGGTATGAGTTGGTATTCTATTGCCACCATCATTTTTTGATTTCCTCAGCTCCTCCCATTTTTATTTTCATTCAGTATCATCCGCCTATTAGGACACTCCTACCTGAGATCTTATCATAACTTGAAACTGTTCCACATCCGATATATTGCTTTGGACATTCTGTTTCCTGCCCTTCTGTTCTCTTACTCCCTTATGTCTCTCCTACCTTGTTCTTCCCCTTTTTCTAAGCCTTTAGCTTTTATTTTCCCCCCACTCTTCCTGTTAGCTCTGTTCTGTCCTCCCCTGCTACTCTCTCCTTATAGTCCGCAAATCAGATACTGTCTCTTGCTCTACTTTTAAGTCTTTTGCTTCCTTGATTTACTCATCAGTTCCTATCCTGCTAAGCTAAACTGTAACCCTGGGTGACTTTGGCTTTCTCCTTGAACACGCTTCCTCTGGAGCAGCTAGCTGCTGTTAGAAAAAGGCATGAAACTGATTCCTGACTACAAATTATGCTAGCCTCAACTCTATCCTCAAATTTCCCTGGAAGATACTTTGTTTAAATCCCATGTATTCCTTATCACACTCCACACGTGTTGTCCCATCTCACCTGTTGTAATGAGTCCCCTAACTGGTCTTCCTTTATCTCACTGCTGACCTTCTCTTTACCACAATTTGTTCCCCTTTGTAATGAATTTTGCCCTGTGGCATTTCTACCTTTGTATATCTAGCACTTAGCATGGTGTCTCATGTAATAAAAACTTAAATGTTTTATGAGTTATATTTAAATTGAATTATGAGAGAGTTGTTCATAAGCTTGCATATAGATAAAACAAATGATGTTCTGGACTGCAGGTGTTTAGGAAATATAGCCTCAGAAAAATGATGAGGTTATATGTTCTAAACACGTACTGTATTGAACCACACAGTTTATCTGTATGTAAACTTATGAACCCCTCATAACAGGATCTCACTCTAGAGAATTTTGTTATTGGAATTATAAAGTGGTTTTACTCACATAGCCAGTTTTTGGGCTTGGCCCTCAATGATAGCATTTTATTTATTAAGACTTTGGTGTTCCACAGATAAGTTCAAAAGAAAATTTTAATTAGTTTTGTACTTAGCAGAATTATTTGCATTATTTTTCTTTTAGCAAGATATGATGATCATAATACTCATTTAAGTCAAATCTTTCTGATTTAATATCTTCATAAATTCTTAGGTTTCCAATGGAGCAGTTGCTATGGCAAAGACAACCTTGGAGCAGCTATTGATAAGATGTGCAACTCCTTTGAAAGATGAGGAAAAATCTGAAGAGATACTGTCAGCTCAGGAAAAGTCTTTTCATCATGTGACACATGATTTAGTTCGAGAAGTCACCTCTCCAAATTCCACTGTAAGGAAACAAGCTATGCATTCACTTCAGGTGCTGGCCCAGGTTACTGGAAAAAGTGTGACAGTGATTATGGAACCTCATAAAGAGGTGAGTGTTTTTCAGTGAAATCAGGGCAATATGCATAATTTCTGACTTCTGTATAATTTTGAAATTTAGTAATTTGAAATGCTATTTTTGATTTATAATCTCATGTAGATAGATTTTTCATAGTAACACCCTTTACTGTCTTCCTATTTCTTTTTTTTTTATTTTTTCCAAAGCAATTGGGGTTAAGTAACTTGCTCGAGGTTACACGGCCAGTCGTTATTTATGTGTGGGTGCTCATTTTCTGAGGCCGGATCCAATTCCGGGTTGTCCCAACTTTGGGGCCGGCACTCTTACTTACTGCACCACCTAGCTGCCCCCGTCTTTCTATTTCTTAATATTGGCAGCTATTCCAAGTAGAAAAGATTGTTCACATTTTCTGGGATGACATAAATTGGTAAATTTGTAGCCTCAGAGTAAGGGAGATAGCCCATGATTTGGAGACCAGAATTCAATGTAGACTAGAAGGAGAGAAAAGAATGATAAGGAAAGGAAATGTTCTTTTAAAAAAGATGTTGAAACTATATTTACTTAAACTTAAGAATTTAAAGGAAGGGGAGAGAGGGTGTTCAACTGCATGTTTAGCTAGGCAGGGAAAAAGATGAATTGAAAGATGGAAAAACATAAAGAAAATTAACAACTTAAAGTTTGTGGATTCTTTTTGTAAGACTACTTTGGAGAGTCATGCTGAATTTGTAATATTAATCATATCTGATATTCTTTAGGTTGAGTGAAAAACATTTGTTCTAATAAAAAAATGTTAGATTTTTGTTTCATTAAAAAAGGCATTTTAAAACTAGGTATTTATTTCTTTTAAAATGTTAATTTGTTATTTATACTTTCTCCTTTGTATTTTTTTTGTAGGTTCTTCAAGACATGGTTCCACCTAAAAAGCATTTACTTAAACATCAACCTGCAAATGCCCAGATTGGCCTAATGGAAGGAAACACATTTTGTACAACTTTACAACCCAGACTATTTACAATGGATCTTAATGTGGTAGAACACAAGGTTTTCTACGCAGAGGTATAGAGCTTTTTGCATTTCATAGTGTGCCTGAAATTTTTTTTCAGAGAAACCAGCATGTAGTAACTGACAAATTAATTATATTACATATTATTTATTTATTATTAAATTTATTATTATTTTTATTTATATTAAGTAATATTATTTATTGTAAATTTTTATTATATTTATAGATGTATTATTATAGATAAAATATTATTTATATTAAATAATATATTATTATTTAATTTATATAATTATATAATTAACCATAATTAAGTTTAAAGAGTTTAACTAAACAAGACACTTTGAATGTTGACATGGGACCATGTCTCTCATGTGGCAGACCTGGAAAAAGAGTATTTTTAACAGACCCACATATTGTGGGATTCAAGGGTAGTATAAGATATAGACCATATCATGAAGGAGCTTATAGTGTTTCAGAGATAAGATATTCATAAGAAAAACAAACTACATACTGATACAAAACATGATGAAGATCCAAGCCCTAGAAGTTTCAAGAAGGTTTAGTTTATACACCAGTTATCAGGGGAGACTTTATTATGTTCTTGCAGATTGAACTGGTAATAGAAGACTGTATAGATACAGGTAGTCAGGAGGGAGAACAGTGTGGACCAGGATATTATGTATTCTTGGGTAAATCTACTTCAGTCAGAAATAACTGCTTTTTGAGGCTTTGACTATTCTATCTTAGGACAAAAAAATACAACATTTTGATACTTTGATTTGGAATTTGTCTTTGATTTGCCTGAAAAAATTGCTTTTTAATTGAACTGACAATTGATTTAAATTGAATTTTGAAAGTAGTTCATCGTTATTGAAGTGTAATACAGAAGACTAGTTTATGTAGTTTGCAAGGCTATTATAAATTTCCTCCCATGATGACTAGTATAAATCGATATTTTATCTTTATTTTTCAGCTGTTGAATTTGTGTGAGGCTGAAGATGTTATCTTAATGAAACTACCATGTTACAAAAGTCTTCCATCACTTGTACCTTTACGAATCGCAGCATTGAGTGAGTAACAAATAGAAAACAAGTTGTTATTCAGTTATGCCTAGCTCTTCATGATTGCATGATGAAATCGCTCACGTTAAAGATCTCTTAATTGCCTAATCTAATAGTCTTTTCCCAGTCCTTGTCCTTCTTGACTTCTCTGTAGCCTTTGATATTATGTCCCTTACTTTTCCTTGAAACTCTTTTTTAGATTTTTGTGACCCTGATTTTTTTTCCTGGTTCTTTTACTACTCGAATGACCATTTATTTGTCCCCCTTGCTAGAATCTTTATCCAGGTCACACCTGCTAATAACTGTAGGAATCTCCCACAGCTCAGCTATCCTGGTCCCTTTTATCTTTTTATACTATTTCTCTTCATGATCTTATTAGAATACATGGATTCAATTGTTACTTCTATGCTAATGATTCTTAAATCTACTTATCCAGCCTTAACCTCTCTATTTACTTCCAGACTCACCTCTCTTAGTCTAATTGTCCTTTGGGCATCTTGAACTGGATGTCCCATGAAGATCTCAAATTTCATATGCTTTCTCCCTAAATCTCTCTTTTTAGCTTCCTCATAACTTTTGAGGATACTATTATCCTCCCAGTCACTCATGTTCAAAATTAGGTGTCTTCCTTGACTATTAATGTCACTTTCACCCTGTTGACCCTCCCATATCCCATGGGTTGCCAAGTCCTTTCAATCTTACATTTGTAACATCTCTTCTCACCTCTGACACTGCCACTATCCTGGTCTTGGCCCTATCCTCTTGTGCCTGGACTATTTCTTTTTTTTCTTTTTAATATATTTTTGTTTGTTTTGTTAGATATTTTTAAATTTTAAAAAATGTTTAGTTCCAAATTCTTTCTCTCCCTATAACTCCTCCCCATCCCTTTAGAAGGCAGGCAATATGATATCGATTATACATGTGAAGTCATACAAAACATATTTCTGTATTAGCGATGTTGCAAAAGAAAACACAAAAAAACCAAGAAAAATAAAGAAAATGAAAAAAAGTATGAGTCAGTCTTCAGTTCTCTGGAAGTAGATAACATTTTCCATCAAGGGTCCTTTGGAATTGTCTTGGATCATTGTCTTGATTAGCATAGCTTTCACAGTTGATTGTTGTTGTGATATTATTATTATTGTTATTATTATGTACACTGTTCTTCTGGTTCTGCTCCCTTTACTTGGTAGCAGTTCATAGAAGTTCCCAATGCTTGACTGTTTCAGTAGATTTCTCTTTCCTCACTCTCCCTTGCCTGATACAGCCATTCGCATGGCCACATTTTGTGGATTCTGCCTTCATAGCATTTCTCATCTATACAACACAGACACAGATCTCACCCTAGATTTATGTAGCCTCCTAACCAGTCTCCCTTCCCCACCTATCCCACTTAATTTTGTCTTCTAAGCAGCTGCCAAAGTAATGTTCTTGAAGCATCTTCATCTTTTTCCATCCAGGTACTCCTTATTACTTCTAGAATCAGATATAAACTACTTGGTTGGGCATTTAAAGCCCTACATGAGGAAAGTTCCTTTTGTGTGTCTTAGTATCTCACATTTATCTTTATTCACTCTGTAGTCCAGACAAACTTTCCTCACACACTGCACTCCATCTCTCCTCTTTCTGTCTTTGTCTAGACTTTTCCCTGTCCCTGGAATGCATTGCCTCCTCATTTTCTCCTTTGGAATTCCAAGTTTCTTTCAAGATACCTCAAAGGATACCTTCTCTATGAGGTCTTTTCTCATTCCCTACAGCAATTAGTGACTGTCTCCAGCCTTTTTTTTTTTAAACAAGAAAAAAATCTTGTATCTATTTTATATAAATATACATCTTCACACTCCTCCATCAGAATGTAAAGTTCCCTAAAAACAAGAACTATTTCATTTTTGTCTTTTTTCCTCTCAGCATTTGATACATAGAAGATTCTTAATATATGTTTATTGGTTGATTTAATTTATTCCAGGCTAGTAAGTTGGGCCACTTATGACTATTTGTTGGGTTAGGGGGATGAGCTGCTTGGCTGTTGGGACCAGGTTGGGGTGAAGTGAATAAAGGCACCTTGTGTTGTTTCTTGAGACTGAACTCTGTTCTAGATAATATCTAGATAATGGAAGAACATGCTTGTGTGTTTGTCAAAGGCATAAGCCATTGATTGGGTTTAGCCATGTTAAAATTTTATTATGACAAAGGAGTACTAACATTAGGAACCTTTAGACAAAGAAAACCATTGGCATACTTCCATAGGTTAATAATAAAAATTGTACTGATTACGTTCTCTTCTTCGCTATCTTTAAGATGCTCTTGCTGCCTGCAATTACCTTCCTCAGTCCAGAGAGAAAATCATTGCTGCACTTTTCAAGGCACTAAACTCAACAAATAATGAACTTCAGGAGGCAGGGGAGGCATGCATGAGAAAGGTTTGTGACATATTAAAACTGTTGGTTTAAATCCTTTGTATACATCTTTGTGAACTCTGCTTTTTTTATTATGCAAAGGCTCAATATAGCATAGTTACTTGCTTTTTATCTCAAAAATATTACTGCAATTACTATATTGACTTCTAGCTGCTAGTTTCTCTGCATAATTGAAAATGTAGTTATATTATTTTTTAGATTTTTCTTATGAATGATTTATTCTTGAAATTAAAGTTTAGGTCTCTTTCATTATTTTTTAAGGCATTAGCAGTTGGAAATATGTAAAAGCAGTTTATCTGAAATAATTCTAAAGCTAATTCTTCAATATTAGAGTAATTTAAATTTCTTTTACTGTATATTAATGTATATTACATTGTTAAAACCACTATAGCTTCTATAATGGTTTAAACTGTATTTGTTTTTCAGATACCTCTTTCTCATTTTGATTGTGTCTATATGTTTTGTTTTCTTACAGTTTTTGGAAGGTGCAACAATAGAAGTTGACCAGATTCACACACACATGAGGCCTTTATTGATGATGCTGGGGGATTATCGAAGCTTGACATTGAATGTAGTAAATCGTCTTACTTCCGTCACAAGACTCTTCCCAAACTCCTTTAATGATAAATTTTGTGATCAGATGATGGTAAGCAAAGTATTTTTAGAAATGCCTTAGAATTAATTTTCTTTAATTTGAAATGGGGAAAACCAAACTCTATATATCTTAGGGAATCTCAGTGTTGTGTTTTTGGTGGACAAATATGTGTTAAAAGTTTTTTTTTTTTTTTTAGTTTTTTGTCAGAAAAAGGAAGGACTTCAGCTCATCACTTTTTTTTTTTTAAACAAATACTTTATTAACTTCTGTTCTACATCATTCATTTCCGCCAGATTTTGGGTTACAATCATTTTCCCCCCATTATTCCCCTACCCACCCTCCCAGAATAGCAGTCCCACAAGATATCGCTTCCTCCAATCTGCTCTCTCCCATACCTTCTCCCATACCCCCATCGACTTTTCCATTAGAGGAAGATGAATCTTTGTGTCCCAATGCCTGCACATCTTATCTCCCAATTATAAGCAAAAGAGTATTAATAATAGTATTTATATATATTTGAAACATTTAATGTTACGACCTCGAATTTCAGATCCATTTCCTTCCTCCCTTGTCACCCATTCCTTCTTGGGAGATAAGTAATTCAGTATATGTTGTACATGTCTAGCTATGCAAAACATTATCATAGTAGATATATTGTACAAGGCTGCTTATAATTCCCTCCCACTCATCCCACCCCCCACCTGGTCCATTCCCTACATGATCCTGTCCCTCTTCTATAGTGGGTACTTCCAACCTCCCCTCACCCCAAGGATGCCCTCCCATCCATCATCCCTCCTCTCATCCCCCTTCCCCCTATCCTGCTGCAGGTTGAGATATCCCATTTAGTATGTATGTCATTTTCTCCCTGAACCAAATTCAATGTGAATGTGGTTTTGCCTTTTTAGCCTTCCTTATTCTCCCCCTCCTTTGCACCCACTTCCCCTACATGAGATAGTTTACCCTACCATGTCTCTCCCCATCTCCTCTTGCCACTTTCCTCTCTCACCTCATAATTTCATCCCTTGAGTACTCTCCCTTCCCAACAAAATCAACCTATGCCCTCTATCCATATATAACTGTAGCCATATACACACACATTCACATATGTATTCATATGACCACACACCCTTCTTCCATTATTTTCATAGTGAGAAAGATATCATCAGTCACAGATATTGCTTTTCCATATAGGAATGTAAATAGTTCAACTTTGATAAGTTCCTTTTGATTTCTTTTCCCTGATTACCTTCTCAGGCATCTCTTACTTCTTGTGTCTGGATGTCAAATTTTCTATTCAACTCTGGTTTTTTCCTCAAGAATGCTTGAAAGTCCTCTATTCCACTGAATGACCATATTTTCCCCTGAAACAAAATACTCAGTTTTGCTGGGTAGGTGACCCTTGGGTTCATTCCCAGTTCTTTTGCCCTCTGGAATATCATATTCCATGCCCTTCGATCCCTCAGTGTAGAAGCTGCCAGGTCCTGGGCTATTCTGATTGTGTTTCCACAATATTGAAATTGTTTCTTCCTGGCTGCTTGTAGTATTTTCTCCTTGATCTGGGGATTCTGGAACCTGGCTATAATATTTCTGGGAGTTTTCTTTTTGGGATCTTTTTCAGGAGGTGATCGGTGGATTCTTTCAACCTCTATTTTGCCCTCTGGATCTAAAACATCAGGGCAGTTTTCCTTGAGAATTTCTTGAAGGGTGATTTCTAGGTTCTTTCTTGATCATGGCTTTCAGGTAGTCCAATAATTTTTAAATTGTCTCTCCTGGATCTATTTTCCAGGTCAGTGGTTTTTCCCATGAGATATTTCACATTGCCTTCTAATCTTTCGTTTGTTTGGATCTGCTTAACAGCATCTTGATTTCTCATAAAGTCATTAGCTTCCATTTGCTCCAGTCTAACTCTGAAGGAATGAATCTCCTCAGTGAACTTTTGAGATTCTTTTTCCATCTGGCAAATTCGACTTTTTAAGGCATTCTTCTCCTCATTGCCCTTTTGGGCCTCCTTTGCCATTTGAGTTAGTCTATTTTTTAAGGTGTTGTTTTCCTCAGTCAGGCTGTTGACCCTCATTTCATACTTTTCCTGCATCCTTCTCATTTCTCTTTCTAATTTTTCCTCCACTTCTCTTATTTGATTTTTAAAGTCCTTCTTAAGGTCCTCTATGGCCTGCAACCCGCTCATGTTTTCCCCTGGGGCTTTTGGAGCAGGACTTCTGACCTCACAGTCCTTTTCCCGCTCTATGCCCCCAAAATAGGAGTCTAGGGTTGCATTTTTCTGTTTCCTTTGCCTTGGCATGTTGCCACTTAATTGCTTGACTTTTGGGCTTGTTGCCACACTATGGCTTTAAGGCCAGATAGAGGAATTTTCGTCCCGAACGTGTGGGGGGCAACTTCCGTTTCTGGCAAGCTGTAAACCCACCCACAACTTCCACCCTAGATCACAATCCAGATCCAGGGAGGTTAAAGCAAGAGCGATTACCCCCCAAGACTGATCGCTGGATCTCCCCACGATTTGTAGGCTGGGAGCCGGAAATGCCTATGAAAACTACAAAATGGCGTGTCTCCTCAGCGGCTTCTAGCCCCCAGGGGAGGGAGCTGACGCATTCCCCAAATACAGGTCCCAAAGTCCATAGGACACTAACCTCTTACTTTGTCCTAGGCAAGTCTATGTTGATAATTCTGGCGTCTCCACAGTTCCTGGTGTTCTGGGGTTCCTCCAGCCGGCTGCTGGCCCTGCCGCCCTGGGGCTAAAACCTCGGCTCACGTGGACCTGGGCTCCGCTCGGCTCCTGCGCTCTGCGCGCTGCCGGCTCCCAGACCACTGCGCTGGTCCTTCCTGCAGGGTGCTGGGCTGTCCTCAGCGGGAGGTTAGCTTCTCTGTGTCGTTCTGTGGGTGCTGGGGCTCCAGAAGTTTTTCAGAGTCCTTTTTTCCATAGTTTGTGGAGAGTCTGGGGGCAGAGAGGCTTGGACGAGCTGTTTCTACTCCGCCATCTTGGCTCCGCCCCCAGCTCATCACTTTTTTACTTGAAGTGTGTGTGTAGACATAGAGACAGAGACAGAGAGACGGACACATATATATGTATGTGTGTGTGTATACTTATGTATATACATACATATACACACAATGGCACATTGTTTCCTTATCAGCATCATTTGTTTAACTCAGCAGACCTACCTCTGACCTAAAGGTTATATTATGTTCAACATTTTAGATTAGTTGTGTTCCAGATGCTTTTATTAATTATGTTTATGTGGTTGCTTTGCTAGGAATAGTGTCAGTAGCAATATCTGACTTTCTCTTGAATAGTTTTGAACTTTGCTATATTATTTTTAGGTTTTTATTACATGCAATCTGCTTTTGAGATCAAGATTCAGGTCTCCATTATTTTTTTAAAAAACGTTTATTCTGAGCTTCACATAAAAATGAATATTGTATATGAAACTCAGTCTTGGTTTCATAGTGCCTAGTTAAAAAAAAACACAATAAATTCAACTTTGAGAACTGTCCTACTTGGTTCTTTTTGAACTTCCTTCAGTACTGCTCTGTGCCTTTTTAAAAAAATGCTTCAGTGACTTGCCTTCTTTTTTGATATCACCTTTACGTGTCCCCCCCCCCCCCAAAAAAAAAGAAGAAAAATCTTGTAGCAAATAGGCATAGTCAAGCAAGACAGATCCACACAGTGCCACATCCAGCATCTCTCTGTAATGCCCTTGACTCCATCTCCTCTGTCAGGAGGGAGGGGGATGATAGAATTCAGTGTAAGTCTTCTGGAAATTTGGTAGTCATTGCATTGATCTCTATAGTGCTTAAGTCTTTCAGAATTGTTTTGCTTCTGTTTGCTCTTGGATTCTCTGAAATAATCTTTTTTTTTTTTGTTCTTTGCTACAGTGCAGTAACATTCCGCTGTATTTTTATACCATTATTTGTTCGATTCACCAGTTTACAGGCATTCCTTTAGTTTGCAGTTCTTTTCCCCGCTTTGAGATCAGGAAGTTTGTTTTTGAATACTTCCTTCCTGCTGTTAACCTCCCTCTTAAGTTCTTTTATCCCTTGCTATTTGCCTGTTAAGTTTGTGTGTGTACTTTTGGATGTATGTGTGTGTGAGTATGTGCAACCCACCTTTATCCACTTCAGAGAAGAAGCTCATCTGCTGCTTACTCCCCCTCATTCCTTCATGTTTGTTGCATACTCTTCTCACACATCTCAATTATGAGGAATAAAGTGGTACATTATACTCACTTCAATTGTCTTTTTTTTATGCTAGGTGTATTCTTTGTTTTTTTTGAGGGCAGTTGGGGTTAAATGACTTGCCCAAGGTCACACAACTAGTAAGTGTTAAGTGTCTGAGGCTGGATTTGAACTCAGGTCCTCCTGATTCCAGGGCCAGTGTTCTATTCACTGTATCAGCCAGCCTCCCCTAGGTGTATTCCTTTTACCTTTCCTTTTGCTCTCCGAGTCTTCTGTCTAGATTCCCTCAGTATCCTTTGAAGACATTAAAGTTTTGCATAGAACTTGTTTCTTGTCCCTCCGTTAGATTGTTAGCTCCTCATCATAAAGTCCTTTTCTGATTGTTCAAATAAATTGCCTTTCTAGTTTTCTCTTAACTCCTGTGTTTTCATTTCAATGTCCCTGCTGAGATCTTTTTTTTTTCCACCAGGAATTCTTAAAAGACCTATATTCTATTAAGACGTAGAGGTTTTTTTTTTTTTTAATTTTTTTGTCCAGTAGGATTGGTTTTGCAGGATAAATTATATTTGGCCTTATGTAAATTTCTACCTTTTGTCTATTGGAATGTGTTCTAAAATTTATTCTTGTTTATATTAGAAGCCTGCACTTAGGTGATCCTGAATGCAGTTTCTTGGTACTTGAACACTTTTTGGCTAATTGCAATATTTTCCCTCTTTGTGTGTGGAAGCACTGGATTTTGGCTATGAAAATTCCAAGGACTTTTCATTTTGGAGTTTCTTTCAGAGATTTCTTTCTGTTTTGACTTTGTCTTCTGGTAATAATAGATCTGGGCAGTTTTTATTTGTGATTTCTTGATTAAGGTGTCCAGTCGTGGTTTTCAGGGAGTCTAATGTTTCTTAAATAATTTCTCAATCTGTTTACCAAGTCATGTGTTTTTGAAAACAAGTATCATACATTGTTTTCTAAGTTTCTAATCTTTTCATCTTGTTTTGATAATTTTTGCTCTTCTAAATCTTTGATTCCTCTTTGTTCCAATTTTCAAGGAATTCTTGAATCAAGGTTTACTACTTTCTTTTGTAAACTATTTTCCTCTAAATTCTTTCTTCCACAGCTTTTATTTTATTTTATTTTTTTTATCTCTTCCTTTATTGCTTCTAGATATTCATACAGTCCTTGTGGAAGATTCTTTTTGTCTTTTGAGACTCTGCCTATATTTATATAATTTCTAGATTGAATTTTTTGGTATTGCTGAACCTCTTATCATTCTTTAATGATCTGTATTTTATTGTAACTTATCTCTTTAATCTTAGTTTCTGCATAGAAGCCTTATGCTAGCACCAGAGTCTGCCTCCTTTTTTTTCCTTTTTGGAGGGGGAAAGGCAGGGCAGTTGGGGTTAAGTGACTTGCCTAAGATCACACAGGCAACTAAGTATTAAGTGTTTGGGGCTGGATTTGAACTCAGATCCTCCTGACTCCAGGGTCAGTGCTCTATTCACTGTGCCACCTAGCTGTCCCAGTCTGCTTCCTGCTGTGCTTTTTGGGTGGTATAGTTGAACTTATTTTGGACCTATGTGGAGCACCTGCGCTCCTGTGTAGATCTCCATCTACTTAGAGCCCTTGGAGCTAGGTGCCTTAATTTGAGAGCTGCCAAGCCTTCCTACCTGATAACTTCCAAGCTTCTTACTATAGGTTTCCAACCACAGTCATGAATTTCTGGTTGGCTTTTTGTGTAGTTTTGTGTACTTAATATAGTTTCTGATTGAATATCATGATCATTATTTGGCCTGGTATAATTCCTGTTGGAGGAACAGTTTTTGCCAGAAGTCTGTAGCATTATTATTTAAGGGATAAGAAAGTATTGGAACTATTTGTGGAGGGGGTGGTATGTTAATAGCATACTGTTTTTTTCTTTCTTTTACTGAAATCTGAACTATTTGTAAGATAATTGTGAAACATGTAATAGAATTATTTTATATACTGTTAAAGGTATGAATGAAGTTGCTCACTCATCTTTGACACTATTGATCTTTGAAATGTGATAGTAGAGTCATTGTTTCATAGTTTTTGCCCTTTTATTTATTTTGTTACTTTTGTTTTATCTAATATAAATTATGTAAAGTTAGATATGCCCATATCTGTGTCCTAGATGGAAACTCTTTATTAAGGGTTTAAAGATGCTAAGTTAATAACTTATTTGCTATTTGAAGTAATATGTGCTGTTGTAGATCTTAGTAAAGTTAGACTAATTGTACAATTAATGTTGTTTTTACAATAGCAACACCTACGCAAGTGGATGGAAGTGGTCGTTATCACTCACAAAGGTGGACAGAGGAGTGATGGAAATGTAAGTGACTTGTTTATTTTGAGGGAGGGATGGCATTGCTATATACAGTTATCTTGGTTAACACCAAAACTTTGTTTTTGCTAAAATATTAGGCAGTAGCTTCTTTGTGCAATACATTTTATGTATATGATTCACAATGAATTGCTAACTAGTCTTGTTAATAATTAAGTGTAATTTTGCCTGGCATTGATATACTTGGTCTAGGCAAGCTCTGAGGAGCCTTATAGCTCCAAAATTTTAATTCTGATACTTTTTTTTACCCTTAATTTACATTCCTTTTGATAACAAGGTGCTCAATATAAAATTTACCATTTTATAGTAAAATTTACTAAAGGATTTTAATATTTAATAAAAGAGAAATCTTTCCCCCTTGTCATTATTACACAGATTCTCTAAAATGGGCTTGCTTCTCAGGACATATGCCCCTCTTCTCCCTCTTCAGTTTGATAGTATGCCGAGTTAACTTTTTGAAGTGGGGGGAGTGATAATTTGGGTTACTTTCATTCTTATAGACTTGTTCTCAGTATTTGAGGTTGATTCACTAATACTGTTTTTTTCCCCTCATAATTTAATGCTTTTCTAGTACTTTGAATCTAACATTACTTACATTAAGATTTGAAACAAGTTGATTTTTAGCAGGTAATCACTAACTGTTATGGATGGGTTATAATGTGAATGTGTATTGTCATGTATGGGTTGTGATTCTCTTAGGTTTCTGTAAAGTCTGATTGGATTTTACAGCAATCTTCGACATAGGGATTTCTGTATAGAAATTCAGGAGCCTAATCAAAATAGCTTCCTGTCATGTTGTACCTAAGTGTTAGATGCTTCATTTCATTTCAAACTATGAATTTTCTTGCTTTATTGTGCTTTGTTTCAACCATCCTCTGTCATTGTTTATTTATGTAAGTCAAATTTCCTGTTTTTAAAGGAACTGACTGAACAAAATTAAGCCAGCATTTTAACCTTGGAAGAAATTTTACTTAGGATGTTTGCTATTAATCAAAAATACTAAAAGAAAAATAGCAAGTCCCATGTTGGACTCAGTAGAGTACATTAAAGAAAATTTATTCTCTAGGGGGAAGGAGGAACAGAATGCCTTCTGTATTTCTCTGACTTGCAAGTTAATTTATACTTCAACTTTTCCATCGGTCTTATTAATAAGAAGATATTGTACTCTGCAAAGCACTCAGGCAAATCCGTGAGAGATTTTTATATAACTTAAAGAATGAGTCTTCCCCAAAGGATAAAATTCCTAAGTCTTTTTAGTAATCTTTTCTTAATTTTTTTTTCAAGGAAGTATACTTGAATTCAGAGGTTAGCTGTGCTCCATGAGAATTACTTTTTATTAGTAATAAGTAATACCCAAAGTGCATAGCCAGCTCCAGAGAGGATCTAATAACTCACTAGAAAATTCAGAGAATCAGAAGTTGAGAGATGATGGTTATTTTTTCATTGGAATCTAATGGCCATATAGCCTTTGTTTAAGAAGGCCGCCCTCTTCATCACCTAATCCAGAGTTTAGCTGCTTTTGAGTCTTAAGTGCTGACATTTTGTTACATGTCTAATCTACCTCTTGGAATTATTGGGATTATGAAGAGGGAAACATTTAGCTTTCTTATGCTTACAAAGAACACAGGAGACCATTGTTCTATGAAAAAATAAACTAATTTCATATTTAAAAAAAATAGAAATACAGAAAACTTACTTTGAATCTTCTCAGTTATTTTGATGTTAATGTGAGGAGGGGCTATCAAACTTTGTCTCATATCTATTTCAATTTTTGATAATTGATTGCAGCCTCTTTATTACGGTATAATAATTTAGTACATGATAACCCACATTATACTAATATGCTAATTTATTGGACCATTTACTGTTTGTAGTTAATTTTGGGGAAGTATGATCATCTTCTCAGTATGTCTGAATTCACATAATAGTCACTGTCAAGGGTTCTCCTCAATGTTTAAACCCTAATAGATATTTAGAAAGATCTTTCCTCTTATGTGCCTGAAGTGTTTCTCCTTCTGGTGGGAAAACTGTTTTTGATGCCTTATTTAGGTATATTCATAAAAGTTTGAACTTGTTTATACTAATGCTAAATAAAACAATTCTCTTTTCCAAAATGCATGCAAACAGACCTGTTTATGTAGTTTCTTAGCTTATAACTTCTCAAGTGTCTGTTCTTCATTTTGGTTGGGATGGGTGTTTCTCATAAAAGATGTGTGTAGTTTGACCATGAGGGTTAGCGGTTTGTCCTGTCGTGTGTCTGGCTATTCCTCTGTCTGAAGTGCTTTCTGAATATTGTCTTTTCATTGTCTTGTTCACTCATTAGTTCTTATTGTGCACGAGTGTGTGGGAAGTTATGTGTAAATAACATAAGTAGAAAAAAAAAAGATGATTTTCCTCCCCATCCTCAGGAGAGCATTTCAGAGTGCGGGAGATGTTCGTTGTCTCCATTCTGTCAGTTTGAGGTGAGAACATAACCTATTAAGTCAGTTTATGACTTGCAATCTGAAGAATAGTATCTACTTTTTTTTTCTTTTCCTTTTTAGTTGCATTTTTTCATGCTGTAATTTTTGTTTTGGTTCAGCCTGCCATGGAAGGGGTAGAGGTGAGAATATCAGTGAAGGCAACAGGAGGTTGTTTGTTGTTGTTGTATTTGGTTTTTTGCTGTGACTTGTTAGCTGTATTGTTGTTATGTAATGGGCAGAGTGCATTGTGCCTTTGAGTGCAGTGAACTGTCATTTGTTTGTCTGTGGCAGAGTTGTATTAGTAACAATGCTGTGAATTGTTAAGGATGCTAAGCATGTTTTATGTTAGGAAGTTTGAAAACAGATTTTAAAGAATTTTAGTTTTTTACCTTTTACAATATTTCAATGCTATTTTTGAAAGGACTCATTCTCTTTGGATTTTTGTCATTTCAAAAGTTATATGAAAAATCATTCTTAACAGTTCATTGAGGGCAAAATTCAACACGTAGCATATGTGTGCATGCTAGAAAGAGTATTTCTTTCTTGAGATCAAATTATGGTTTTCCTTTCAAACCACTAAGACTCCAAATCTATTGACTAGAAAATGAGCCTTATTTTATTAAAATGAACAGCACATTATTTCAGTATGGATACACTGTAATGCCTTGGACTAGTCTTTTAACCTCTGAGCTTCAAGTTTTCTCATCTTTAAAAAAGTGTGGGGGATACAATACCCGCTGAACCTATCTCACAGTGTTGTTGTCAGACTCATAAGAGAGTGGTTGTGAAAGTTCTTTGAAAAATGTACAAAAGAAAACATTATTAAAGTCACATAATTTTAGGGCATATTTTGTTACTGCTCGTTCATTAGAATACCTGAAAATTTTATGGAGAAAGGTTTGTGGGGTGTTTTATTTTTGAGATAAGAATGGTGGAGAGAGTTATGTAATTTTCTAATTTCCTACACAATCTCCACTTGTCAGTTCAAATAAAAATACTCATAGATGTGGATTAGGAGCCCCTCTCTTTTGATTAGTTTTTGGTCCCCATGTCACTTGCCCTGTGAAGGGCTGTGGGAATCGATATAACCTATAGGCAGAGTCTTTCAAGACTTTGATATTTTTTGGCATTTTAGTCCTGACTCATTTACCTTTTTGTTCTAACACAAATTCTTTTAATTCAACATTTTAAAATGGCAATTAGCAACACTGTGAGAAGTAAAAGTTTTGCAACTAAAAACAGTTACCCAATAAAGGATATTCCTGTATACATACACTGGAATCATGCTTATTATTTATATAATTGAAAATTCAGAGCACCAGTGTTAGAACGTGTTCAGAGGCCTGATGTAGTTGTTGCTAGAGTTGAGAAGTCTCAAGGCAATGCTAAATCACTTTATAATTTGGCATTTCAATTAAGCATAAGTACTGAATGCCTAATACTGTACTAGAGTATATGAGCTTTGGGGCTTCAGTGTATATTGGGGTCCCTTAGTTCAAGGATCTTACATTTCTATTGGGAAGAGAAAACTGAGACATTTGAAACAATTAAAGAACAATATTTCCATCATTTATTAAAGTGTATTCTGAAAAATTTGAATATAAAGCTAACTCTGTAATGAATCACATTTTCCTATTGATATCCATTATAGGGAGGCATTGCATTAGAGAAAACCCTGAACCTGGGAGTTAAGAAGCCTAGTTTCTAGTCCTGATTTTGCCATAAGCCAATTAGATGTTCTTGGACAAGTCACTTAACGTCTCTGGGGTCTGAGTTTCTTTATCTAGAGTTGAATTAGATTATCTCTGAAGTTCCTTTTAGTTCTGAACAATCTATGAAAACCCAACAAAATAAGATAACAAAAGTTGGAAAATATTCAGTTTATTAATTACCTTGTCCCTTAATCAATAAAAATCAGAAGCCAGAGTGAAAATTAACTTCTTTAGTCCATAGTTAGTTATAAATTAGGTAGATTGTTGCTTTTTCCACGTTAACTACTTGCTTTGGTTGGCTAGTCATGCTAATGTAGCCTGTCGTAGGGTCTGCTGTAGTGTTTGAATATTTAGCTAGCAAGTGTTCATTGAACTCTGATTTTTAGTTCTGTTGTTCTTTATTAGGAAATGAAGATTTGTTCAGCGATTATAAACCTTTTTCATCTGATCCCAGCTGCTCCTCAGACCCTGGTCAAGCCTCTGTTAGAGGTTGTCATGAAAACTGAGCGGGCTATGCTGATAGAGGTAAAAGTATGATTTGATTTGGTGCATTGTTACAGCTGTTACGGAGTTTCAATGTCATGTGTATTTTAAATTTGCCTGACTAACCAGATAACCTTTTTCTATATCATAATGGATTTTTTGAAAGTTAATGTGATTTTTATAAGACAAGATAATTGGCAGCCTTAATATTTTAGAGTTGATTTGCTTAAACTATTAGCAAATTCTTGTAATAAAAAAAACCAGTAATAGTGTTTAAAAGCTGAGATTATAAATTAAAAAGATAACATCTCATAAATGGAAATATGTGTAGTAATGTTTTTACTAAATATTTTTCAGGCTGGCAGTCCATTCAGAGAGCCCTTGATAAAATTTTTGACACGGCACCCTTCCCAAACAGTTGAATTATTCATGATGGAAGCTACCTTAAATGATCCTCAGTGGAGCAGGATGTTTATGGTAATTATTACAGGAAAAAAGCCAGATTTTCTTTCAAACATATTCTGATTCTCAGAGAATTCAGAATTTTTGCCTAGTGCTTATAGAATCTCTGCTGCAAAGGCTCCCTGACTACATTTATAGTGTTAGGATTACCGTTCTCTTTTTGCATCCCCACCCTTTTCCCTTCACATGACAGCCTGATGCTTTCTCTACTAAACTCATCAGTTCCTAGTTCACTTGAACACTTTTGCTTTCACTTGCACACATATCTCAGCATTGTTCTTTTAGACTAGACTCTCATGTGTGCTCATCTCACCATGTCGTCTCTTATACACATACTCTGCTGTTTGTTTGATGTATGTGCAACACCGTCTTCTGTCATGCAGTGGGTCTTGCTTAGTTCCCCCCCCCATTGAGTTTAATCTTGCCTGTTCTTGCTTTATCCCCTACATGACCCATATGTTGAACCACATCTGTAGATTCTCTCAATAGCTTCCAGTCTTTAATGTTACCAAAGTAATTTGGAAAGCCTGGATTAAATATATGCACAATGTGTGTTTGACCAAATGTTGAAAGACCAGTGCTGGAAGGGAACGTGACAAGTCTTCAAGTGCAGTTTTTTGGATATCTTTTCCTGTTTAATGTAACTTTAGACAGTTTAAGATATTTTATATTCTTTTTAGAGTTTTTTAAAACACAAAGATGCTAAACCTCTTCGAGATGTCCTTGCCGCCAATCCAAACCGATTTATTGCCTTACTGTTACCTGGTGGTACACAAGCAGCTGTGCGCCCTGGTTCTCCTAGCACTAGCACCCTGAAACTTGATCTTCAGTTTCAGGCTATTAAGGTAATTCCTTTGATAGAGAGCATTTGAAAATCCCAAATCTGCTTATTTGGGGCTTGATGATTTTGTCAGTATCCTTGCATTTGTCTTTTTTTTCCCCTTGCTAGATCATAAGCATTATAGTTAAGAATGATGAATCCTGGTTGGCAAATCAGCACTCGTTAGTGAGCCAGTTGAGACGTGTATGGATCAGTGAAACTTTTCAAGAAAGACACCGAAAAGAGAATATGGCTGCAACAAATTGGAAGGAGCCAAAACTACTGGCCTACTGTTTACTGAATTACTGCAAGTAGGTGTAATTATTCTACTTTAGGGGGAGTAATTTGTTTTATCTAAGTATATTCACTTAGAGCAAAAAACAGTTCTAATAAATAATTGAAATTCAGACTTGTCAGTGAAAGCTTAGCTTCATTTGGTATTGAGAGAGACTTCAGATAGTAATAACTGATTGTACCCCCAGTGAAATTCATACTTTGGTGTAGACTGTGAGATTTGCTTTCTGAATTGTTCAAAAGGCAATGCTTTTAGGAAATTGTGCTATATAGTTGATTAAAAAGTTTTCCATAAAGAGCTTACTTCCTTAACCTTGGTTTTTCAGAAGGAATTATGGAGATATAGAGTTGCTTTTCCAGCTGCTTCGAGCCTTTACTGGCCGTTTTCTTTGCAACATGACATTTTTAAAGGAATACATGGAAGAAGAAATTCCCAAGAATTATAGCATCTCTCAAAAACGTGCCTTGTTCTTTCGCTTTGTAGACTTCAATGACCCAAATTTTGGAGATGAGCTGAAAGCCAAGGTAAAGTTACAGGAGGCAAAAGAATTTGTATTGTACTTCTATTGATATTGAGACCAAACTATGTCTGAAAAAATGCCACAGAAAAAATAATCTGACTCAACAGCAAGACTTTGTCTCTATTTTGGAAAAATTTCTTTTCTTTTCTTGTTTTTTTCTTTTTTCTTTTTGGAGGACAATTGGGGTTAAGTGACTTGCCCAAGGTCATAAGACTAGTGTTGTGTGTGTGTGTGTGTGTGTGTGTGTGTGTGTGTGTGTGCATGTGTGTGTGTGTGTGTATAAGTGCGTGTGTGTGTGCGTGTGCGTGTGTGTGTGTGTGTGTGTGTGTGTGCGTGTGTGTGTGTGTGTGTGTGTGTGTGTGTGTGGGGTGTGTGTTAAGTGTCTGAGGCTGGATCGAACTCAGGTCCTCCTGACTCCAGGGCCGGTGCAATATTCACTATATCACCTAACTGCCCCTATTTTCATTGTAGTGAGAAGAGTAACACCAAATAATCATTTCTTTTCTGTGGCTTCTTACCTATCTTTCCATTTAAAAAAAAAAAAGATTTTTTTCTTTTTGGAGAGGGAAAGGCAGGGCAATTGGGGTTAAGTGACTTGCCCAAGATCTCAGGGCTAGTAAGTGTCAAGTGTTTGATGCCAGATTTGAGCTCGGTCCTCCTGACTCCAGGGCTGGTGTTTTATTCACTGTGCTGCCTAGCTGCTCCCTTTCCATTTGTTTTTTAACTCAAAAATAGGAAAAATGAGACAAGTCCTTCTTGTAGTATTAGATGATTTGCAATTTTATGGTACATTTTAGGCAGTCTAGTTGGTAATCACAGCAGATAACCAGCATGATGTTTTTCTTTATTTTCCTCTTCATTGATAGGTTCTACAACATATCCTGAATCCTGCTTTCTTATACAGTTTTGAGAAAGCTGAAGGAGAGCAGCTTTTGGGACCTCCTAATCCAGAAGGAGATAATCCAGAAAGCATTACCAGTGTTTTTATTACCAAGGTGGTAATTTCTATAGTTGAATTGTTGTTACACATATGAGGGCTGTTAAATATGTATGTGTTAAGGGTTAATTGAAGTAATTTCAGTTTTAGAAATAATTTAATTTTTTTTATAATTTTACTGATTTGCACTGAAGCATCATATTACATTATTCATCAGAGTGAGTTCACCCCCTCACCCCTTCACCCCTCAGATGAGCTGAAAGCCAAGGTAAAGTTACAGGAGGCAAAAGAATTTGTATTGTACTTCTGTTGAGTACAGGGGGAGATTCTTATCCTTCAGTAAGTTAACTAAGCCAAATTTAAAATATCCTAAGTATAAGATCAATATATTAAATCCAATTAGCATTCATAATTTTGTGAAAACTCTTTGTTGGTTATGAAAGATCTATTCATTAAATTGTAGTTTGTGATTTGGAGGTATAAACACTAAAATGTCAACTTTAGACTAGGTTCAGTTACTACTATTTTTTTTTTTTTTACAATATTGCAAGCAAAGTTTTGTTCTAAAATGCTGGTGTAGTTTTGGTAATATTTTAAATTAGCTTAGGTTTTACATTTCACATACTATAAAATTTTTTCCTTCCTACCTCTCACCTTCAGTTTGTAGAGATTTTTACTATCAAGTACTCCTTTAAATATTCATATTGCTTTATGTTCATTGTGGACTAAAGTTGGACATTGTTTTGACATTGAGTTTTTTTGTGAAGTGTTTGTGTATATGTTTGTTGGAGTGATATTTTGTCAGTTTTTGTCCTAAGATTGATAAATGAGACATTTAAGTAGGTTATTGATTCATATTAATGCTATTTGGAGGAAAATGTGTGGTTCTCCCTTTCTTGTCAATGCAGAAAGAAGGGGTTCTGGTAGTTACTAATACTACATAGCTAACCTTTGAAACCCTTATTACTTTAGGTAGTCTTGCTAAATTCCTTTTCATATGCTAGTTCCAAAGGAAGAGTGAACAAGATCTGAGAAAAACGCCTTGTTTATGTCCTGATAGAATTGGCTAAATTCTGTACCATATCACTGAATTCGCACTATAACTCTCTGGGTGAAAGGGAGGAGAGCTTCCCAGCAAATTTTTTTCCCTTGTGAGGTTCAACAATGTTTTAAGTTGTAATTTTATTGAATTTGCCTTAAAAAAAAATGGATATTTCTGTCATAGGGCAACTTTCTTGTCTTCTTTCCCTGGGGTATTTCAATATTAAATTCTAGTTTGTGTCCAAAGTATTTTCCAGAATGGTTTCTGAATATAAGTAAACCTAAGCACAAAGTATAGATCAGTTATGGCTTCCAGTTTAAAAAAAAATAGTTTAATTTGTGATTTGGCTTATACTGAGCAGTTTGTCTTTCATTGTGAAACATTTGTTTGGCAACTAACTTGTATGTAGTTTAGAAGCTCTGTCTGGACAGGTTTGAATGTTTAGTACTTTTAGATTAAAAGAAATATACTGTAGTCTGTTCTACTAAGGAAAAGATGATGTTTAAAGTTATTTTCCTACTTTTCAACTTTATAGTGTTATATGCTTTAGGTTTAAGTTTATTTGTACAACATTCTTTACAGCAAAGTCTACATAAATACATTTCTCTTTCCTTTCCATGGCTAGGTGCTTGACCCAGAGAAACAGACAGACATGTTGGATTCCCTCAGGATTTACCTTTTACAGTTTGCCACACTTCTTGTGGAACATGCGCCACATCACATCCATGACAATAACAAAAACCGGAATAGCAAACTACGGCGATTGATGACTTTTGCTTGGCCCTGTCTGCTGTCTAAGGCATGTGTGGACCCAGCATGTAAATACAGTGGGCACTTACTCCTGGCGCACATCATTGCTAAATTTGCCATACACAAGAAAATTGTCCTCCAGGTACCTTACGGTGTTTTTCCCCCTCCCTATAGTTAATTTGAGTCACTTCTGATTGTATTTTCTGTTTCACTACTTTGTTGACTCTTTCTTGCTTAACCTTAGTGCCCAGCTGTTTTCTAGAGCACAAATTACATTTCATTTATTGCTTTTTCCTGTAATTGTAATTAACTTGGTATCTTAGAACAAGAGTTGGTAACCTATAAATATATAATAATTAAAAAAATTTGATAACTGTATTTCAGTACATGTATTTTAGTTTATGTACTTAAAATGTTATTCCAAAGGGGGTGCATTTATTATCTTCTTCAAACTGGCAGAGGGGTTCATAACACAAAAAAGGTTTAACCCCCACCCCCTTTTGAGTATGATGCCAGTGAGATCTTGGCCATAAAGTTGATCTGTGTCTAAGTCTCTTAGGTTTGTTTTTTCCTTTGGTCAAAGATGGGGCCCAAAACACATCTTGTAATAATATGTGACACTTGTTACCACAGGGACTAGAGTTATGGAGTATTGGTGGTTCAGCCCCAAACCTGTACTTTCTACTGGTGGAATATATATAAAGCACATGCCAAACTAATAAGTGTCAGTGGTAAAATCTTTGTATACATACTTCAGGATATACTCGATTCACTGATAGTATGAATCATTAAAAACATTTTAAAAATTGGTGTCTCCATTTTTGTGAATATTTTCCCAAATTTAAATGAGTTTGTGAAACAGATATTTTTTAAAAAGATAATTTTATTTTAGTCCTAATTCAGTTATTGTTGATATTTTTAAAAAATTGATTCTCAGATCATGTCTTACAAGAATCTCCTATGCTAGGTTTTTCATAGTTTGCTAAAGGCTCATGCAATGGAGGCTCGTGCAATTGTCAGACAAGCAATGGCTATTTTGACTCCAGCAGTCCCTGCTCGAATGGAAGATGGTCACCAAATGCTGACCCATTGGACTAGAAAAATCATTGTAGAGGAAGGTCATACAGTTCCCCAGCTAGTTCATATTTTGCATTTAATAGTCCAGCATTTTAAGGTATGTAATTTGGTTTTCAACATTTTGCTTTCAGTTTTTGACTTTATTTTCCTTTTGGTAATGCTATTATGGCCATTTACCTTTTAGTAAAGTTGCTACCACATAAATGATACATGCATGAATAAGTATTTTGGTTTCCTCTCATTAGGAAGTTAAACTACTTGAGAATGTTGACTATGCCTTAGCCTCCTTTTTATATTTTTCTTTTGCTAGAATCAGGGTATATATGTAGTAAGGTATTGAGTAAGTATTTTACTGAGTAGTTTCTATTTGGCCTTTTTTTGGTAAATTTTTAAAAATCCTTTGCTTTCTTTTAGGGGGGGAAGCAGGGCAATTGGCAATTGGCAATTGGCAATTGGCTTGCCCAAGGTCACATAGCTAGTAAGTGTGAAGTGTCTGAGGCCAGATTTGAACTCCAGTCTTTCTGACTTCAGGGCTGGTGCTCTATTTACTCTGCCATCTAGCTACCCCTCTATTTGGCTTTAAAAATCCAGGGTTTGTTTTTTTTTTTTTAAGTAGAACTATCAAATCAAAATAGTAAATATCTTTTGGTGTTTCTCTTTATAGGTCCTTGCAAAGCAGTCTCTTATAAGGAATCTATATTCCTTTCACTTTAATTTTAAGAGGCCTGGAGTTATGACAGTAGTCAATTCATTTTAGTGTTAAAATTTTATATCTTACAGGTCTTTGCTCAAGTCTTTGTTAAAGAGAATAACGTACTCCCAAAGACATCTGAGTTGAAGGGAATTATACTCCCAAAGATAGTTTCTGACCTTTCTTGATAGTTGAGGTATAAAGTATATACCAAACTAATAAACACCAGCATCAATCTCTTTAGAACATATTCAGTTCATGGATAGCATGGAACATGAAAAACATTAGAAAAATTTCTCCTCTTTGTGAAGAATATTTCCCCAAATATAAATGTGTGTAAAACAGAATTTTTTAAAAAGATCTTTAAAGATCTTTTTAAAAGATCTTTGGTCCTTCTTCAGTTAAGACTCAATTTATAACTAATACATACAGAAACAAAATTTTTACGTAAAATTCATTTTTTAAAGAATTCTCTGAAAAAAATGAAATGGCTGCTATGCTTTGTAAAATATGGAATTAAATGTATTTTTATTAACATTGGAAACTTTCCATAGGTTTATTACCCAGTGAGGCACCATTTGGTGCAGCATATGGTGAGTGCCATGCAGAGATTAGGCTTCACTCCCAGTGTTACCATTGAACAAAGAAAATTGGCTGTGGATCTGGCAGAAGTTGTCATTAAGTGGGAATTGCAAAGGATTAAGGATCAGCAGGTAGGAATGATAATTCTCTTATATTCCCTGTAGCTGTTTTTTAAAAAATGCTTATCCTTAGAAATCATAAACTTTAATTTGCTCTCTGTTATTTTAGCCAGATTCTGATATGGATCCAAATTCAAGTGGAGAAGGTGCCAGTTGTACCTCATCTGCTATTAAAAGAGGACTGTCAGTTGATTCTGGCCAAGAGGTGAAGCGATTTAGGACTGCCACTGGAGCAATGAGTGCAGTAAGAAATTATCTTCTGTAACTCCTAATGGGCACCATCAATTCTCACTTGTGTTTTCCCTTTATTGGTGCTATTCCTTCTTGTGGGAGACATGTTCTACACAGACATCAGTACATAAAATTTGGCCTTTGTTCATGTTGGGGGGACCTTTTTTGTATATGGTTAAAGATTACACTCTTTCCTCCCATTTCTACTGTAGCTGAAGCTATCTTGATTCATTTAGTACTGGATAGTTCTGTGAATGATATTTAGGTACTTGTTATACTGAAAAAACTCCTTTAGAATTTGGGATACATTATATATATTATACATATTATAATATATATCATATATATGTTTGGAATTTTACTTATAATGTTATGAGTTGTATATTTTGAGCCTTTAATCACACATGAATACATATATGTGCATATATGTGCTTATGTCTGTATGCATATAGTGTAGCAGAAAAATGGGACAACAGTATTTGTCTGAATAGAGATTCTGCCTCCTTACTCCCTACATCTTATTTAGTTAAAGTATCTCTATGAATTTTATTAAAATGCTATTTGTGACTAGGTTAGAGTTTACAATGTGTGATGTTAGCGTTTCCAGTGATCGAAATCATAAGATTGAAGTATACCTTTATATAGTCTTTTAATAATTATATAATATGGTTAAATTTTCATTCTTCATATATTTTTAGGTCTTTGGAAGGAGCCAGTCATTACCTGGGGCTGATGCTTTACTTGCTAAGCCTATTGATAAGCAACATACGGATACAGTGGTGAACTTTTTGATTAGAATTGCTTGTCAGGTATGATTGTAAATTCGTGACATTAATTCTTCAGGACAAATGTTACATAGTAATCCCACCATTTGTGGTGTATGTGTATACACATGTATACATAGATATATTTTAAAATAATAATGGCATTAAATTAAAAGTGGTTTTGTTGGGGTTTTTTTTTTTTTTTGGAGGGGGAAGGCAGGGCAGTTGGGGTTAAGTGACTTGCTCAAGGTCACAATGGTTAGTTTTAAGCGTCTGGGGCCGCATTTGAACTCAGGTCCTCTTGACTCCAGGACTGGTGCTTTATTCACTGTGCCACCTACCTGTCCCAAACTGAAAATGTTTTGAAATTTTTGTGTTTCCATTTTTGGAAGCTGCTTTCTAGACATAAAAAACTTCAGACATCTGTTTTCACGATTTTAGAGAACCCATTTGCATTTTTGGGACTTTGTAGAATTATTTACATAGGAATGAAAAAGAAATAGGCTGAATTGGAATGTGTTAGGAATGGGCTAAAAACTCTTATAATTTTATAGTATTTAATAATGAAATATATTGCAAGTATGTGGTTAATAAAAAATTCATTATTATTTTGGATTTTTAGGTTAATGACAACTCCAATACTGCGGGATCTCCTGGAGAGTTGTTATCACGACGTTGTGTTAATCTCCTAAAGACTGCTTTACGACCAGATATGTGGCCAAAATCAGAACTCAAACTACAATGGTTTGATAAGCTTCTGATGACTGTGGTAGGTTCACAAGCTAATTAGGCCAAATGCAAGAATCTTAACAGAAGCAGTTATTATGCTTTATAATTTTGTTTCTCAAATGAGGGCTCTGGCACTTCCAGTTATTGTAAATATATTTTAGAAGAGAGATTGTGATTTTCAGGTGTCAAGCTTCTAGCTAGAGATGGTTCTTTCTCCCCCTCCATGGGATTTAGAAGTGGCAGATTAATGGGATCAAGTTCTCTTCTGCTAGGCTGGCTAATCATGAGAGAGGGGTATCATTAAGCAAAAAATTTTAGAAAGCTTTCTTTCTCTATTTGTTACCTGTTAATAATTATATAAAAATTTTGAAAACTGAGATATTCTCTCATATTTTGCAAATAGACTTTTAAAAATAAGGTCTCATTTGACCTGGACTAAAGTTTTAATGTAGTACTATTAAAAAAATAAACAATCCCAGTTGTCATAAAAATAGACATTTCAAAGGCTAGTGTAGAATTGTGAACTTAAATATTTTTGGTGGTCATCTCATGGTATAACATCAGACCAAAAAACACAAGACACTGTAGCATATCCCTGAGGCATTGTGTAATTCAAATTACCAAACTCATGACCCTAGAATTTCTACTGCAAAAGCTATGCTATAAGTTTTCTTTTAACATCTTAGGATTCAATGGTTTTTCTATAGCTTGATGGTATTGAAGGCTTTTTCTATTTGAGTTATCAAATCTATTGTGGAAGCTTCATGTCATGCTTGAGCTAAAACCACTGACTTTTTTGAAAGGCTACAGAATTTAGTATCTGCTGTACACAATAATGTGACAAATAAGACTCCCTAAGTCTACCGCACATGCTTTGTTTTGAGTTTGGGTCTATCTGTAATTTACTGTTTGACTTGTTTGAGGTTCCTTCTCTTTGTTTGAAAGGCCTTATGTCAGCTGATGTATTTCTTTTCGTGAGCAAGGTGGCTACTGCTTTCCTGGTAAAAGTAGTTGTAATTTAAAGCTCATTAGGATGATTTCAGAAAAAATTGGGAAAACTTACATGAACTGATAGAAAGTGAAGTGAGCAGAGTCAGGAGATCATTGTACATAGTAACAGCAATATTATAAAATGATGAATTGTGAACGACTCAGCTGTTTCCAGCAAGACAGTGATACAAGACAATTCCAAAGGACTTATGATGAAAACTGCTGCCCACCTCTAGAGAAAGAACTGATAGTCTGAATAGAGATTGAATCATACTTTTCTTTATTTTTATTGTTGTTTTGGTCTGTTCTCTTTTGCAATATGACTAATATAGCAGGATGTTTTGCATGACTGCATATGTACAATCTACATCAAAGTTCTTGCCCTCTCAAGGAAGGGGAAAAGGAAGAGAATGGTAGGATGGAATTTGGAACTCAGAAATTATAGATGTTAAAGTTGTTTTTACATTTAATTGAGAAAAAATAAAATAAAATTATTTTTTAAAAAAGCTCAGAAATGAAAGGCTCATGCTTAAAAAGTGATCCATTTACTGTGGCATTATGCCGTTATATATTAAACTTCAGTATTATTATGATGATCACTTTTGTTTAACAGTAATTTTCTCATTTGAAAACATGCTTTTGTAACTAACTGTAAGAAGGATTTTCAGAGGAAAAAAGTTGATAGCATTTACTAAGCATATTTTATTTGTAGACAATTTTTGTTGATAATCATTTTTGGTTTTGTATCGCTTTTTCTCCACATATATCCCTTTCTTATCTCCCTTCCAGAGGGCCATGCTTTGCGACATAAAATAAAAAATGAAGAGATGGTGGGTGAGATATTTTAACCAAATTCATCAACACATTGCCTGTATCTGAGTGCATGGGCAATATTCTGTTATCATAGTCTTCTATCTATGCAAAAAAATTTGAAATTTGTGTTTTTTCCTTTTTTCTTTGGGATCAAGCTTGAACATTATAATTATGCAGCATTCAGAATTTTGCCTTTTGTTTTTGCCCTGGGGTGAGAGAGGGTTCTTTACATTTTGTCGTTGTTGTAGTCATATATATTTTTTTCTGATAATTCTTCACTTTGTATCAATTCACATATTTTATGCTTCTCTGTAATCTTCATAGTTATCATTTCCTATAATTCAATATTCTATCACATTTTTGTACCACTTTAACCATTCTCCGATTGAGGTGCACCTCCTGTGTTTTACCACTTTGATGCTACAAGAAGTATGGGATATTTCTTTCTATCTTAGGCTTTCTTGTGTATGTCTGGCAGTAGAATCTCTGAATCAAAGGGCATGGACAATTTACTCATTTTCTTCATATGATTTCAGATTGCTTTCAAAACCATTGGACCATCTTCCAGTTCAACACTGTATTGGTGTGCATGGCTTTCTATAACCCCTTTCTCCCAGCATTGACTATTTCTGTCTTTTTTATCTGTGCCAATTTGCTTGGTCTGACATCATTATTTGCAAGTCTCTTTCTCTTATTAGTGATTTGGAGTAATCTTTTATATGGTTTGGCATTCTTTTGAGAGCCGTTTTTCCATCCTTTGATCACTTAGCCCTTTAGGAATGGCCTTTGGTCTTAGAGATTCTTGTACAGTACCATATATCTTAAATAGAAAATTGTTATCTATGATTTTGATTTGGAATTTCCCCTCAATTGGCAGTTTCACTTCTTGTCTTCTTTGCATTAATTTTGTTTGTGCAAAAACTTTTCAATTTCATAAGATCAAAAGGATCTATTTTGTCTTTTGCTGTTTCCTCTGTAGATTGTTAAGAATTCTTCCTATTGCCATGAAAGGTAGCTTACTTAAAATTAAAGGAAGCAGTGTAGTCAAGGGGGAATAGAATATGTTATTGACATCTGAGTAAGGGTTCTGTGTATAAAAATTCTGAACTTAAAATTATTTTTAAAATTGATATCTTCCTTTGGCTAACTGTATGACCCTGTGCAAGTCACTTCACCTCAGTTGGCCTCACTTTCCTCAATTGTACGATGGAGATAATAACAGTACCTACCTTGGAGGGTTGTGGGGATCAAATGAAATAATATTTGTAGCATTTTAACAAATAATATTTTATGACATGACATTTGTTGTTGTTATAACAATTGTATTTCCTATAACAATATTTTTTAATTAAAAAAAAAAGAATAGAAGAGGAAAAACTAAGCAAAACAGATTAACACATCAAAAAAGTCTGGGGGCGACCAGGTGGCATGTAGGCCTTGGAGTCAGGAGGACCTGAGTTCAAATCTGCCCTCAGACACTTAACACTGGTCATGTGACCTTGGTCAAGTCACTTAGCCCCAATTGCCCTGCCCTCCCTCCTCCAAAAAAGCAAAAAACACAAAAATGGTCTGAAAAGTTATGCAGTGTAGAGCACTGGACCTCCCACTTGTGTGAAGGAGTAAGTTTGGGCAATCTTCTCATTTATCTAATTTGCGACCATGTTTATCCTTTGTAATTTTACAACCTTCAGTTTTGATGGTTTTGTGTTTTTTCTTTACATCATTTTCTTTACATCATTCTAATTATTGTGTATATTGTTTGCTTGGCTCTGATTATTTAACTCAGTGTCAGATGCTTCCCTGTATTCATCATATTTGTCATTTACTAACTGTACAGTAATATTCCTTTGCATTTCTTAACCCTGTTTAGCTTCTCCAATGAGTAGGCTTCTACTTCATTTCCATTTCTTGCTCCTATAAAAATGTTGGTATGTATGGAGAATTACTTTTTACAATGACCATTTTGGGGTATAAGCCCTTTTTAAAAGGGATTTGAAAAGAAAGGATTTTTTTTTTAAACATACTTTTGATGTTCGTGTCACATGAAAACTTAGAAATTTAAAATAGTGGTCTTTTTAGGCACAATGTTCATGGTTGCCTCGTTTTTTCTGTCTTTAAATCCCCCTTTACTTAGCTGGAGCCCTGTTACCGGATGACTCATTGGGTATCATTTTAAAGCTTTTCTTGAGGCTACCTTTCTTCAGCCTGTTTTAAAATAACATTTCTTTAAGTTTGTTCTTTTTTTCCTTTTCTAGGAGCAACCTAACCAAGCTAACTTTGCAAATATTTGCACTGGATTGGAAGTCTTAAGTTTCTTGCTCACTGTCCTCCAGTCTCCAGCAATCCTCAGTAGCTTTAAGCCTTTGCAGCGAGGGGTGGCTGCTTGTATGACATGTGGGAACACCAAGGTTCTGAGAGCAGTTCACGGTCTTCTCTCACGCCTAATGAGCATTTTCCCCACAGAACCAAGTACGATCGTTTTTTCAGTGTTTTCTCTTATCACTACAGCAACTGAAGGGGAGGGGGAGGCATGTCTTTCCAGCGTGCTAATCTTCTGTTTTATGTGTTTTGTATTTTACTGTTCCATTTTAGTTTGCACTTTCCACCCCCATAAGAAGTTGAAATCAGTAATCATGTGGAATACAGCATTATCTTTAGACATAAAAACTTAATAACCTGTGGCAGTCATTGCTTTGGCTCAAGAAGTGTCTGCCATAAATTTAATGTCTTTTGCAATTATCTTTTTTTCTGCTTTGGAAGTACAATTATTCATTCATTGAACATTATTGTTTTACTAAGACATGAAAAGGAAATTAAGTGTAAAAAGGACTCTAATGTTGCACAGTTAACAAGAATGAATTCTGATGTGTTATTGAATAAGTTTATTTAGAACATGCTCTAATGGGAAAATTTCAGTGATATCAGGATAACTCTTTTGGATGAATAATGTAGAAATGTGAGGAGAGTTATATCTGGATTGCAGTGTGTAGAAATCACTTTATCCACAGAATGGAAGTTGTTCTGAAAGGACCTAGTTGCTCATTTTCAGTAGCTCCATTGACTGTCACTAATGCATTTATTATTGGTAAATGTAGATGTATGTAGTGGGATTTTGAGGGCCCAAACTGCATTACTGCTTTAATTTTAAATTCTAATTTCAGGTACTTCAAGTGTAGCTTCAAAATATGAAGAGCTTGAATGCTTATATGCAGCAGTGGGGAAAGTTATTTATGAAGGGCTTACTAATTATGAAAAGGCTACAAATGCAAATCCTTCCCAACTCTTTGGTGAGTGCTCTTTCTTTTCATCAGCTGTAGCATATTTGTTCATCTATTAAATTCTTTGTCATTAGACTTGGATTTTCAATAAGAAAAGTGAGGCATGATTTTTAAAAAATGTTTATTTTTAGTTTACAACATTCATTTTCACAAGTTTGACTTAAAATTTTTCTTCCCCTCTGTCCCATCACCCCAAAACAGCAATCCCACTGAATACCCCCTCCCCCAATCTGCTCTCTCCTATATCCTCCCCCATCTGCCCTCTGACTTTCCAGTAGGGCAAGATGGATCTCCATACTCCAGTGCCTGTATATCTTATTTCCCAGTTGCATGTAAAAAAAAGTAATAGCTTTTTTTTTTAACATTTGATTTTAAAACTTTGAATTCCAGATTCTTTCCCTTCTTCCCCCATCACCTACTCTTACTAGAAAGAAAAGCAATTCAGTATAGGTTGTACATGTGTAGTTATACAGAACATTTCCATAGTGGATATATTGTGAAAGGCTGACTATATTTCCCTCCATCCTATCCCACCCCCCCCCGCCACTTGTTCTGTTTTCTACTTTGACCCTGTCCCTTTTCAAAGGTGTGTGCTTCTAACTTCCTTCCCCTCCAATCTGCCCTCCCTTTTATGCCCTCCCCCCCTACTTTTCTATAGGGTAAGATACCCAATTTTGTGTGTATGTTATTCCCTCCTTAAATTCAATGAGAGTAAGGTTGACCCATTACCTTTTGCCTTCCTGTTCTTCCCCTCCATTGTAACAGTTTTCCCTTACTTCTTTTATATGAGATGACTTACCCTATTCTGTCTCTCCCCATCTCCTCATTATATTCCTCTCTCACCTCTTGATTTTATTTTTTAAAATATCATCCCTTCCTGTTCAATTGATCCTGTGCTCTCTGTCTATGTATACCTGTATATCTATATACATACACTCACATATGTATTTATATGCAGATACCCTCCTATATAGACATATATATATATATGTTCCCTTCAACTATCCTCATACTGAGAAAGGTTTCATAAGTTACAATTATTCTTTTTCCATGTAGGAATGTAAATAGTTAAACTTTGGTAGGTTCCTTATCATTCCTTTTCCATTTACCTTCTCATCCTTCTCTTCTTGTATTTGAATGTCGAGTTTTCTATTCAGCTCTGGTTTTTTTTTTTTTCATCAAGAATGCTCAAAAGTCCTCTATTTCATTGAATGACCATATTTTCCCCTGAAACATAATACTCAGTTTTGCTAGGTAAGTGATTCTTGATTTTAATCTTACCTCCTTTGACCTCTGGAATATCATATTCCAAGCCCTTCTATCCCTTAATGTAGAAGATGCTAGATCTTGTGTTATCCTGATTGTTTTTCCACAATATTCAAATTGTTTCTTCTTGGATGCTTGTAATATTTTCTTCTTGATCTGGGAACTCTGGAACCTGGCTATAATATTCCTAGGAATTTTCTTTTGGGGATCTTTTTCAAGGGGAGATTGGCGAATTCTTTCAGTTTCTTTTTTGCTCTCTGGTTCTAAAACATCTGGGCAGTTTTCCTTGAGAATTTTTTGAAGGATGATTTCTAGGTTCTTTTTTTGATCATGGCTTTCAGGTAGTCCAATAATTTTTAAATGATCTCTCCTGGATCTATTTTCCAGGTCAGTAGTTTTTCCAGTGAGATATTTCACTTTGCCTTCTATTTTTTCATTTATTTGGATCTGTTTAATAGTATCTTGATTTCTCATAAAGTCACTAGCTTCCATTTGCTCCAGTCTAATTCTGAAGGAATGATTCTCCTCAGTGAGCTTTTGAAATTCTTTTTCCATCTGGCAAATTCGCCTTTTTAAGGCATTCTTCTCCTCATTGCCTTTTTGGGCTTCTTTTGCCATTTGAGTTAGTCTATTTTTTAGGGCTATTTTTTATTTTCTTCAGTTGGGCTGTTGACTTGTTTTTCATGATTTTATTTTGCTTTGTCTTTGACATTTATGGGTTGACAATTCTGGAAACCACCACTGCTGCTGGTGATCCACACTCCCAAGGTCCACTCCAGCCACTGCTGGTTGGGGCTGCTCTGGGGCTAAAACTACAGACTCACACAGGGTTGGGCTCTGCTCCCATCACGCTTCCATGGACCCTTCCTGTAGGCCTGCTGGGCTGCCTTCCCTGGGAGTTTGTTTCTCTTTGTCATTTTGTGTGTTCTGTAGCTCTAAAGTTTGTTTAGAATCATGTTTTATGAGTATTTGAGGTTGTTATAGGGGGAGCTCATGGAGTTTTACTGCTTTTGTGCTGCTATCCAGCCAACGCCCCTCATTAGGCATGATTTTTCCCATACTTTATACATGTCTAGGAAACATGCAAATTTAGATACTATTTTGATTTTTACCCTTTAATTTAATGGCAATGGATATTCGCAGTAACTGTGAGACACTTGGAAAAACTCCTAAAATGCCTTCTAAATCAACAAAGAAGAACTAAATTTAAATTTAATTTGATCTAGTTTAAATGTTGACTTAATATTTTATCTTGAGAGACAGTGTGATATAGTGATAACATTATTGGACTTAGAGTCGGGAGAGACCTGGGTTCAGATCCTGCCCCCTGACACTTAGTAGCTGTAGAGTGGGCTTGAAAACAACACCTTGTCTACAGGGTGATTGTGAAAAATCAAATGAGATAATTATGTAAAGTGTTTTGTAAACCTTATTAAAGTACTTAGGTTTGTTTTGTTTTGTTTTTAGTGGGAGGTTGATAGAATGATAGAATGAATGGTTGGCATCTATTCATCACTTACTACATAATAATCACTGGAGATACAAATAGAAGAACAAGAAATGTCAACTCCCAATGGATTCACATTTTTATGGGGGAATCTAATGTATTTAGCAGGTTTCAGTGGCAAGTTCAATGTCAAGGCCCAGTTGTGTGGCAGCAAAGCAGATAGTATTGCATTTTCAATGTCATTTCCATTGATAAAATCATATGTGTTTTTGATGTTGAACCATTTAACAGTGCCAAGGACTTCAGTGGGAAGAACTTTTTTTTTTCTGCGTTATCAGTACTGTGGCTATTATAGTTGTATTTCCACAAGGTTAATTCTCCTGGATAAAGGCAAGCGGCAGAGGGATCAACTGTTGGTCTGGTACACACTGCTTATTCCTAAGATTCTTGAGTTTATGTACCCATCAGCCATGGTTGGTATTGGTAATTGGAATGGTCGACCCTTTTTCCATGAGAGCTTTCTTGTTGAAGGCTGTGGGAGTGATACTGGAAGGAATCCTGGTGTCTTCAGGGAAAGGATACTGTGATTCTCTGGTTTCTGGGCTGTTTTCACTAACATTGAAGGATAGGGTAGGGTGGTGATCAAGGTCATGGTAATGGTTTGACTGGCCAGACACATTGCTGCTACAGCTAGAAGATCACAGTGTGATTCTAAGTCATGTAACTTCTTAGTGCCACAGGTTGCTCTAATATCATTAGTAGGTATAGCAAAGTTCTGCATTTGGGGGGAGAATGTCATACAATGAATTTGCTTCACAGGTAAAATCACTAGACCAAACCAAAATAATGAGTATTCAAGAAATTATAGCAGCAACAGCAGCTGGATATTTTTTGAAAGTTGGCAGAAAATATATGTCAGCATTTTTAATTAATTATGGTACCCTAATTTACCCCCATTTATCTCAAATGGTTAGTAACTGGTTTAAAATTTACTTGGTGTTCCATTAATGAATAAATTACTTCTGAAGACTGAATAGTAGATTATATTTACAGTAGGGAAGAATAATTATCAAGTAATTGTTTCAGTTTATATTTTTATTCTCTATACTAGTTTAGAGACTTCTGTAATTATAGGATAGAAGTGAATGTCAAGTCAAAATAATTATAAAAAATATGGTAAAACTATATTAAGTCCATGCTATAAATGACAGTTTTCATGACATCTTAAAAACAAGCAAAAACAATCTTCTTTAAATGCAACCTTTTAAAATTTTACTACCTGCTGATAAACACTGGCATGTTAATTATAATTTATATTATAAATAATGTAAAGAGCCCTAAATATAAAGTCAAGACCGGGGTTCTGGTCTGTTTGCCATTAATTAGCTGTATGACTTTGGTAAAGACACTCATGGAATTTAGGGACCCCTTATTTCCCTAGCCATAGATCCTATTATTAACACTGAGATAAGGTAATATGCCATGATTAACACTGGATAAAGAAACAAACTTTATTTTCATTAAATTATTATTTATCAGAAGATGAAAAGTCAGTTCCTCTTGTAACAGCCCCAGTGAGGATGAATAATATTGAAATAAAAAGCTAGATATAAATCTAGGGCTTAGGAGTAAAGGTGACAAAACATAGATGTTCATTAATTTGGGGGGGGGGGCTTTGAACTGAGCTGAACTTGGAAATATGATAAGGATTCTGAGAGACAGGTCAGGAAGAAGTACATGCCAGTTCCTGAGATGGGTGATAAATACATAGAAACAGGAGAGAAAATTCCAAATTCAGGCAACTAGTTCTGGTTAGCTGGAATTTGTTATTCACACTTAGGGAAAAAAATGTGAAATATGATTGGAGAGGTAGTTGAAGGCCACATAGAACTTCACAGGCTATATACTCTGAAGAGTTGGCGTATGATAAAACTAAAGGTATCAGGGAGCTCAGAACGGTTTTTGAGGATAGCTGAGTTGTCAGCCTTTTTTTAGGAAGATTATTTTAGCAGCTATAAGGGAGTAGATTGAAAAGATGAGAGCTGGGAAAGCAGGTCATTTAGGAGACTTGGTGAGAATTAATGTAGGCCTGGATTAAAGTCACCACGTAAGAGAGAAGGGTAAAGGTAAGAGATTATGGAGGTCAAATTAAGAAAATTTGACATTTGTTTGGATCCGTGACAACGAGAAGAGTCAAAGACGATTCCAAAGTTAAGGACCAGACGACTGGAAAGATGGTAGCCTGAAAAGAATCTGGAAGCAGGAGAGAGTTTGGGCTGTACATCTAGTTAATAAGTATCTGGTGTTCAGACCTCCAAGAATCTTTTGGAATTCACTCTTAGAACAAAATGCATTGTGCTTTGTTCCCAGAAGCAAGAAGTTAGGCCTGTTATCTCCTTTCTTCACGTCCCATCTGGCCATACATACAAGCCATTTTGTCATTTGTCCTGCAGCACCCCTCCCTCCTCCTTCTCCCCAAGTACCTGAGGAGGTTGATTGACTCAGCTTTGGAACTTTCGTCCTATTAAGGAGAGAGTAAAAGACCATCTAGTCCACTTTATCTGACCAGTCTTTAGCAGACCATTCTTTTTCCATTTATCCATTCATTCAGGATATCTTATCATCTGTGTTTGTAGTATTCTGTCCCCCACTTAGATAGACCCTCCAATTTTCTACCTCTTCTCTTGGACACAGCAGTCAGCCAGTGTTCCCATTGCTTGTTTCTGGAAAGGGTGTTTCAGTTGACTGATCAGTGGATCAGCTTACTATACCTGAATATTATGTGTTGTCTCCCCCTTTTAAAAGGTAAGCTCCTTGAGATAAACACTGTCTCATTTTTTGTATTTGGAACCCTGCTGCTTACTGCAGTGCTTGGTACATAGTAACGACTTAATTACAATCCATAGGATTTTAAATCTAGTGAGATCCCAGGCCATTGAACCATGTTTATCTCCATCTCTCAGATACGTTTCTTAACTTTTCATGACATCTGCCATGTTACAAGGCCTTGTTGTAGCATTTCATTTCCATTTGGGAACTTCTATACTTCTGGAACAGTTCTACTTTTTAGTATATCACAATGTTTATTTAGAGTTAATTCTTTCTTCACTGGGGACAAGATTTCCAGACCCACTTGAAAAAAAATCACTCAAACATTTTTGGGGAGATCGATGTTTTATGGCCTTATTAAGATGTCCACATCTCACAAGCTCACTTGGGCTTTTGCTGACAACTGTTTTGCAAAATCTTGAATGACAAAGTGAGTTTCATTGATTTTAAAATTATCTTTTTCCAAATCTAAGTTGCTCATGAAACATGGTGGTAACCAAATTCCTTAGATAGGCAATAAGCATATGGTTTCACTTTGTGACATCATTACTTTTTGGTGTGTGTGTCCCTCCAGACACTAGGTTGGCAGAGAACAGCTAACTTTCACCGGCTGAAACAGAACTGGGCTACTTTCTTTTTTTTTTTTTTTAAACAAATACTTTATTAACTTCTGTTTTACATCATTCATTTCCGCCAGATTTTGAGTTACAATCATTTTCCCCCCATTATTCCCCTACCCAACCTCCCAGAATAGCAGTTCCACAAGATATCGCTTCCTCCAATCTGCTCTCTCCCATACCTTCTCCCATACCCCCATCGACTTTTCCATTAGAGGAAGATGAATCTTTGTGTCCCAATGCCTGCACATCTTATCTCCCAATTATAAGCAAAAGAGTATTAATAATAGTATCTATATATATTTGAAACATTTAATGTTAAGACCTCGAATTTCAGATCCATTTCCTTCCTCCTTGTCACCCATTCCCTCTGGGGAGATAAGTAATTCAGTATATGTTGTACATGTCTAGCTATGCAAAACATTATCTTAGTAGATATATTGTACAAGGCTGCTTATAATTCCCTCCCACTCATCCCACCCCCCACCTGGTCCATTCCCTACATGATCCTGTCCCTCTTCTATAGTGGGTACTTCCAACCTCCCTTCCCCCCAAGGATCCCCCCATCAATCATCACTCCTCTCATCCCCCTTCCCCCTATTCTGCTGCAGGTTGAGATATCCCATTTAGTATGTATGTCATTCTCTCCCTGAACCAAATTCAATGAGAATGTGGTTTTTCCTTTTTGCCTTCCTATTCTCCCCCTCCCTTGCAACCACTTCCCCTTGCTTCTTCTACATGAGATAGTTTACCTTACCCTGTCTCTCCCCATCTCCTCTTGCCACTTTCCTCTCTCACTTCATAATTTCATCCCTTGAGTATTCTCCCTTCCCCACAAATTCAACCTATGCCCTCTATCCATATATAACTGTAACCATATACACACACATTCACATATGTATTCGTATGACCACACCCCCTTCTTCCATTATTTTCATAGTGGGAAGATATCATCAGTCACAGATATTGCTTTTCCATATAGGAATGTAAATAGTTCAACTTTGATAAGTTCCTTTTGATTTCTTTTCCCTGATTACCTTCTCAGGCATCTCTTCCTTCTTGTGTCTGGATGTCAAATTTTCTATTCAACTCTGGTTTTTTCCTCAAGAATGCTTGAAAGTCCTCTATTCCACTGAATGACCATATTTTCCCCTGAAACAAAATACTCAGTTTTGCTGGGTAGGTGACCCTTGGGTTCATTCCCAGTTCTTTTGCCCTCTGGAATATCATATTCCATGCCCTTTGATCCCTCAGTGTAGAAGCTGCCAGGTCCTGGGCTATCCTGATTGTGTTTCCACAATATTGAAATTGTTTCTTCCTGGCTGCTTGTAGTATTTTCTCCTTGATCTGGGGATTCTGGAACCTGGCTATAATATTCCTGGGAGTTTTCTTTTTGGATCTTTTTCAGGAGGTGATCAGTGGATTCTTTCAACCTCTATTTTGCCCTCTGGATCTAAAACATCAGGGCAGTTTTCCCTGAGAATTTCCTGAAGGGTGATTTCTAGGTTCTTTCCTTGATCATGGCTTTCAGGTAGTCCAATAATTTTTAAATTGTCTCTCCTGGATCTATTCTCCAGGTCAGTGGTTTTTCCCATGAGATATTTCACATTGCCTTCTAATCTTTCGTTGTTTGGATCTGCTTAACAGCATCTTGATTTCTCATAAAGTCATTAGCTTCCATTTGCTCCAGTCTAACTCTGAAGGAATGAATCTCCTAAGTGAACTTTTGAGATTCTTTTTCCATCTGGCAAATTCGACTTTTTAAGGCATTCTTCTCCTCATTGCCCTTTTGGGCCTCCTTTGCCATTTGAGCTAGTCTATTTTTTAAGGTGTTGTTTTCTCAGTCAGGCTGTTGACCCTCATTTCATACTTTTCCTGCATCCTTCTCATTTCTCTTTCCAATTTTTCCTCCACTTCTCTTATTTGATTTTTAAAGTCCTTCTTAAGGTCCTCTATGGCCTGCAACCCGCTCATGTTTTCCCCCTGGGGCTTTTGGAGCAGGACTTCTGACCTCACAGTCCTTTTCCTGCTCTATGCCCCCCAAATAGGAGTCTAGGGTTGCATTTTTCTGTTTCCTTTGCCTTGGCATGTTGCCACTTAATTGCTTGACTTTTGGGCTTGTTGTCACACTATGGCTTTAAGGCCAGATAGAGGAATTTTCGTCCCGAACGTGTGGGGGGCAACTTCCGTTTCTGGCAAGCTATAAACCCACCCACAACTTCCACCCTAGATCACAATCCAGATCCAGGGAGGTTAAAGCAAGAGCGACTACCCCCCAAGACTGATCGCTGGATCTCCCCACGATTTGTAGGCTGGGAGCCGGAAATGCCTCTGAAAACTACAAAATGGCGTGTCTCCTCAGCAGCTTCTAGCCCCCAGGGGAGGGAGCTGACGCATTCCCAAATACAGGTCCCAAAGTCCATAGGACACTAACCTCTTACTTTGTCCTAGGCAAGTCTATGTTGATAATTCTGGAGTTGCCACAGCTCCTGGTGTTCTGGGGTTCCTCCAGCTGGCTGCTGGCCCTGCCGCCCTGGGGCTAAAACCTCGGCTCACGTGGACCTGGGCTTGGCTCGGCTCCTGCGCTCTGCCGGCTCCCAGACCACTGCGCTGGTCCTTCCTGCAGGGTGCTGGGCTGTCCTCAGCGGGAGGTTAGCTTCTCTGTGTCGTTCTGTGGGTGCTGGGGCCTCAGAAGTTGTTCACAGTCCTTTTTTCCATAGTTTGTGGAGAATCTGGGGGCAGAGAGGCTTGGACGAGCTGTTTCTACTCCGCCATCTTGGCTCCGCCTGGGCTACTTTCTTTTAATAATTAGTTCTGCCAATTGAGTGTGGGATTTTGTGGCATACACATGTTTAATGGTTCTCTTTTGTCTTGTTTTTAATTCTGTGGTTTTTATGAGTGGATATATCTCCAAAGATGTGTGTGCTATTTGTAGCTCTTAAAGAGCACATTTCAGTGACTGTTAGAGATATCACAGTAGCTATTAACAAGGAAGAGTCAAACATTTGAAGCATCCTTCAAGCCCACAGTGAAAGAATTTCAATAAACAGTACAGAAAGTATAGTTGAACACAAAATACAAAGAAATGACAAACAGCCTAATTGATCTGAGAAATAGAGCAGAAACCTTCAGAAGGATATAGTAGTAGAAGCGATTGTTATTGATTCTTCTTTTTGAAGTGCGAAGGATAGTGAGAGACTACTTAGAAAAACAGCTGTTAACTGTGAAGAAGAAATGTTTGGGAGGGAAGGAAGGAAAGAAAAGAAGCATTAAGCACCTACTATGTGCTAGGCACTGTGCTGAGGGATTTACTAATGTTATCTTGTGAACTTCCCAACAATCCTGGGAGGAAGGTACTGTCATCATCCCCATTTTATAATTAAGGAAACCAAGCTTGACGAAGGTTAAATGACTTGTCTAAGAGTCACACAGTTGGTAACTAAAATCAGGCTTGAATTTTCTGGCTCCATGACCAGCAGTCTACCTTCTAGATACCTCTCAAAGAGAGCTAGCATTTTTATGTTTATAAAGCAGTTTACAAATACTATCTCATTTTATCCTTACTACAAGCTTAGCTGCCCCCAGACAAACTTTTAAAGATGATTTTTTCGGGGAGGGCAATTGAGGTTAAGTGACTTTCCCAAGGTCCCATAGCTAGTTTTTGTGTTAAGTGTCTTGAGGCTGGATTTGAACTTAGGTCCTCCTGACTCCAGGGTTGGTGCTCTATTCACTGCGCCACCTAGCTGCCCCTACAGATGATTTTCAAGACACAGAGCTGATGGAGAGTACCAGAAAATTTAAGCTCCATTTTTAAAGCATTTGGCTTAGTAGACCCAAATGAGCTCTTGTCAAGCAAGGGGATTACCATGAATATATTGAAATTGCTATGACAAGACCACAGACATAATATTATTAACAATTTCTTGGAGTCGTAAGACAGGGAAGCATAGATCTGT